>BSYR01000013.1:0-626071 GCA_030270665.1 Hibiscus trionum
CTTAACGTTTTACTTTTTTTTTTATCATTTTAGCCTTATCCTATTTTTGATGCAAACAACTATCTAATGTTTTATTTTTCATTCAAATTTCACCATTCTTGGATGAAATCTATTAGTCAACTAACAGTCAACGCCTGAAGTTGACATGGCATGTCTGCAGGACATGGGGAGATGACCTGGCACTCCATGTGGCACTTTGCTGATGTGGCGATTGGTTAAAAATATTTAAAAATATATTTTTTAAAAAATAATTAGTTAATTTTTAAAATTTTTAAAAATGCCACGTCAGCAAAAACGCCACGTGATAGTGCCACATCATCTCCCCATGCCCTGCAGACATGCCACGTCAGCCTCAGGTGTTGACCGTTAGTTGACTAACAGTTTTCATCCAACAAAAGTAAAATTTGAACGAAAAGTGAACGTTAGATGGTTGTTTGCACAAAAAAAGGCTAAATGACTAAAATATAAAACATTGGGGGACTATTTTTGTCTTTTCTTTTTTTATTATCTCTTCTCGGTCCAAGTCTATTAGCGCTTTTTGAACATTAAATTAGTTCAAAATAATGCTCAAGATCACCACTTTGGTGTACTACATCTTATCATAAGCCATTAAAAATGTGTTCGAGAGATTCAATCTAACCAGAGTATTCCAAGACTTGTCATGTTGTCCGGTGAGATGTTTAAATTTTTTATAATTATTATTTTTACAAATTTTTAATATTTGAAGTATTTGAATTTTTTTAAGGTAAACTAATTAAAAGACCACCTAATTATAGGGTTGGTTTCGAAATGATCACTATACTTTCAATTAACCACTTAACTATTTAAGTGGTATCAATCAAGTCATCTACCGTTAAATTTTAACGGGAAGGATGACATGACAATTAACATGTGTCACCACATGAATAATTTTTTTTGAATATTTTGATTTAAAATTATTGAGTGCTAAAAGGCTACCACTAGAGTCGGACTCAGACATCCCAAGAGTATAAGGAGCGCAAGAACACCGGGAAAAATGCTTTTTATATAATTTGGTTTCACCATCCATTATATAATTTTTAAAGTGCTTCTATTTTGACCACCAATTGTTAAAATTTTACGGGAAGTAACATGACTGTAATACCTCAAAATGTGGCCTAAGAATACGACATTAATTCAAGTATGTTTTAATTTGAACTGGGAAGTTTTTGAAGTAGATAATTAAATATGTTAAGGACCTATTGTGAAACATTGAATAGTGAGTTAGCTATAATAAAATGACTATCTTGAAAAGCTTTATTGTTTGAAAGCTTGCATGTAAGAAGCAATGAAAGTTAAGGACCATAGTAGGTGTCAATTAGAGAAAGAAACATGTGTTTGAAGGAAGAGAAAGATAACCATCAAATTAGTTGATAATGAATCCTGGATATGTAGAATTTAGAAAGAAAATTCGATTAAAGCTGTTGCAAGAAAAACTGTTTGAATTATATAATTCAAGGAAGTACCGTTTAATACATGTATAAGATTATGACACCAAATTGACTATCAATTTGGTAGAATTAAATATCTAGAGACTGTTCTGTTTTCACATACATAAATTTGGGACTGTTTTATGCTTGTAATAGACAGATTTGGATTAAAGAAATGAATGGTTAGGTGATAGAGTGATCCTAGATAGTGAAGTGGACTGTCCTAACAAGAATAATTAACAATTTGTAAGTGTAAAATTTGTACAAAATTGCTAGGAACATAAGGTTAAAACAGTTTTGGAATGAATGTGCATAAAGTTGCCCTGTTTTGCATTTGGGAATAAAATGTGGGCTGATTCGATTTAATAAAAAGGTTTTAATCTAAAAGAAGTTGAATGTGACTTAAGTAATATGATATGTTATGTTTTCATAGTTAGATTGAAAGAAAACAAGGGAAATTGTTTAGGCATTTGAAAACTGCCCAGAAATTCTGTACTGGGCAGTAAGTTTAGTAAATCGCTAGAAATAATATAGATCGAATTAGTGAATAAAATTTATGTTTAAAGAACTTTATATGAATCTAGTTTCTGTTGCAACAAACAGTGAATGAATTCGAATTGTATATCAAAAGATATGAGTTTTTGAGTATAGGAAAGTCAGAATTTGGGCATCTAACTGTTCTGAAAATCTGCATTAGTAGTAACTTTAAAAATTTGATATAAATTGTACTTGTTCAATTGGAAGCTATAATTTATATGGTCAGAAAGCCTATCCTGTTTAGTTTCATTTAAAACAAACAAAACTGAATTTCGAGCTATATAACAGTTTATAGATATGATTCTTTAGGGACAGTGTAATCTGCCCGATGGCAGAATTTGGCGTATTTTTAGACTAAAATCTGTATTAATTCATAAGGATTAAAAATACAAGGTTTATATGGTTAGAAAGGTAGTTGAGTCAGTTTTCTAACGGTGTAAATAGTTTGAAATTCTGACATACTGAATGGAAGATATAAATTTTAACAGAGTAGTGCACAATCTGCCTGGCAGCAGCTCTATAGGTGACTTAAAATATCATTGAAAGCTTGAAAGAATAGGTGACTTAAAATATCATTGAAAGCTTGAAAGAATGTATAAGGATATTAATGTGTTGTTTTAAGATTTAGGGAGGGGCTGTCCTACATGTATGTAAAAGTTTTGGGGACTGATTGAGGGTATAAACTGTATACATATGCAACTTGCCCTGAATTGAATGTATATGAATATAAGTAGACTGTTTTGTGCATATGTTTGTGTATTTATGTATATGTAAGTAATGAAGACTGTTTTTACATGAACATGAACTCTTGAGACTGTTGGAACATGGGAAAAAGTATGAGAATTGATTTGTTTGTGTTTTGTACATGTGCATATAAATGTAAGCCTATACATTTTGATTTGTAACTTGAATGTATGTATAAGATTTTGAGACTAAATTGCATATAGGATCACCTCTGGGGACGGTTTTTTTAGTGTCTGGAAGGCTTGCTGGATTGTTGAATTATGTATATGTGTTCATATAAAATGTGAGGCTGTTTTACATGAGTTAAAACATTAACAAACTGTTTTGAACAATTAGAAGCAGGGGAAATATTCTGAAAGTTAATAAATGGACTGTTTGTGTGTATGATTGTTATCCAAGTAAGTAAAATTGTTTTGCATGATTATAGGGCAGAATTGGATTGTTTTGTTAATGGTAAATGTGTATAAATGTGTGGGCTTATTATTGAGATTGTTTGAATGTATATGCAAGTATTTTGGGGTACTTGAGAAAGATGGAATTAGTCCTAATGACTTGTTAATTTGTGTGTGAGGTACATGCTTTAATAAGGAGGGCTAGGATTCGAATGAGAAAGTAGGACTCGATTGTGGTTCAGGTATTCCATAACTTTGGAATAACCAAGTGAGTGTAGTTATGCATTCGGGATGACAAGGTGTCATCCTAATCTTGTTAATGATTCTTATGTCTTAAATGTATACATGGATTACATAAAGCACAAGTAGAGCACATGGGGGGGGGGGGGGGAGGAGGGGACATACAATCATAACATGGCATTCTTGGTAACATGTTTGGTATGCACTATATAGATGTTTGTGCTTTACCAAGATTGTTTATGTTTTTGTTATGTTATCGTATATTGAACTTGGAAGTTAACTGTTGATTGAAAGATGACATAAAACTTAAAGATGCTAAAGTCTTAATGCAAGTTAATAGGTATTAATTGAGTGATGAAATGAATAAGTTTACTTGCGGCATAAGATACCCTCCAAACTTTCTAAAGCATAAAATACTTAAGGAGCAAGAAAGCTCGACTTGTGCAATAGGTATTGAAAAGAAGAAACAAGTAAAGTTACTTGTAACTTAAGAAATCTCCATTACTTGAAAGTAAGATAAGATATCTTAAGTTGCCTACAATGGAAGTCCTTGGATACATTGGTATATGCCTGGTGTATTGGGACTACAGTCCATGAGCTACGGCTCGGGAGGGGGACGCCCCATTTTATGTGATATGTTTTCGATATTAGCTATTGTTATGTGCTTTGGGTTAAGTATCGCCTGTACTAATATGGTCAAACACGACTCATATTATTCATAACCAAGTGTGATCCAAGGCAAACTGGTTAAAAGACATAAACACTAAATGAAATCGAATAAGAGATTCAAAAGAGAATCTTGATTTGGGATAAGAATCGTAAATGTTGCAAGCTCTTGGAGAGCATAAATGTTGTAAGCTCTGGGTGAGCATAAGATGTAAAGCTCCTATAAGCATATGTTATAAGTTATACAAGAGTTGAACAAGTGCCCAATTGAATAAGGCAACAACTTTGAATTGAATTATTGATAAATACTTGATAAGTTAAGAAGAAATCTAAAAGCTAATGAGTATTTAACAAGTCTCAGAGAGACTTCAATGTGATAAGTTGATCTCTAATAAGATCAATATGTTTTATAATGAAGCTTGGATAAGCTATTGAACACTACAATCTTACAACAATTAAAATAAAGACTCAAATAACAAATGCCAATATACGATTGTATATGTGGATGTGTGTTGACTCGAAATTCATGTGTTAAATGTTTGTCAATACTTGATGTCACTGCCTTACTTAGGCTATATAAGCCTAATGCATTCATTATCATGAATTGTAGGTGAATTAAAGTCTATGTGTTACACTCATGGGTCAGAGTAGCAAGATCTAAATCGAGAATTCAAGTAGAGTTGGATCTTCTTCTATTAATAAAACTCCTAGAATGGTGGCATTAGAACTCATAATTATGCTTGTAATTATTCTAATTGGAATGTAAAACCTAAACTTAAGCTAAAATAGTAAACCTTGTACATAGTTTTGGCTGGGCTGTTTCCACTAATGTAAGAATTAATGGACTGTTTTTATTGAATAGGAAAGAGTATAAGTGTGCCATAGGCTGTTTTGACTAAACGTTAGATATGTGGACTGTTTTATGAGCATATATTGAAATCTGTTTTGTGTATACATGAATAAGTATGAGACTGTTTTATAACATAATAAGGTAATATTCAAGATAAGGTTGTAGTCATGGGCGGAGCCACTAAGGGTTTTGGGGTGTCCAATGACACCCCAAATTTTTTTTAAAATCGTATTTTTCTATATAATTTTTATATAAAAAATTGAAAATTATATAATTGACACCCATTTATAAATAAAATGACACCCTTAATAAATAAAATGACACCTCTTTATAAATAATTAACTCCTCTTAAATAACGTTCAAAAAAATGACACCCCTTAGAAAAATTTCTGGCTCCGCCCCTGGTTGTAGTAGGACTCATTTTCGAATGAACTGTGCTAAATTCATTTAGTTGAACATGTCACAGATCAAATATAAGTCTAGAAGCCATGTTGAGATCATCCTTGGTTTCAAATTAAATACTCCTAATTCATTTAGTTTTTCAAGTTGAAATTTTACAAATTATATATATATATATATATTAAAAATTAATTGACAAATTGGTGTAAATATCATTTGGGTCCCTGATAATTTTAAAAATAAACAAAGTGAGAACTCCGACAAAAAAAAAAATCAAAATATTCTTCAATTTTTTTAAAAAAAATTGATAAACTTAATAAAAATAAAAATAAAATATTTAAAAAATATATTGAAAATAAAAATTAATATAAAAATTAAAATGTATTAGAGATTAAAAAATGATAAAAATATAAATATAAAAATTAAAGTAACAATAAAACTCAAATTTTATTTCGCTTTTCGACATCAAATTGATGTTCACTAATATTTGATGTAGAAAAACGAAAAAGAGTTTTGGTTTTTTACTACTTTAATACAATGATGATTCCAGAAACAGTTGAAGACTTTTTCGATGGTTTATTAATATATTTAAATTTTGAGTTTTTGTATTTATAAATTTTTATATTTTTAATTTTTTAAATTCATTATTTTTTAATATTTTTTAATATTTTATGTATATTTCAATATTATTTAATTTTTTAAAAAAATTAATAATTTATTATTTTTTAGCTTAAAGATGAAGTAAGTTATCGAACTTTCATTAAAATCAATTTTGCCCCAGAACTCAGCAAAAAAAATCAATTATGCCCTCGAATTCGGTTAAAAAATTAATTCAGCCCTTCTGTCACGTTATCATCACACGTATACTGCCACGCCAGCATCGTAGACCGCCACATCAGCACAATGGACTACCACGTCAGCATAGTTGACTGCCATGTCAGTACTATAACGATCAAGGTTGGTCAATGAGCTAATTTGTTGCAATTCACGAATTAGAGGACCTAATTGACAGCGAGGGGCTAAATTGCTAATTTGAATCAAATTCGAAGACAAAATACCCCTTTAACGTTTAAGGCTTAGAGTTAGAGTTTAAAGTTTAGGTTTAGAACGTAGGGTTTTAGGATTAGAGATTTAAATTTTATAGTTTAAATAAAAAAGTTCATGTAATTTTTTACACAATTTATGTATAAAAAAATAATCTTAAATGAACAAACAACCAGTTTGACTAGTGAGATAAGGTACTAGATCTCTTAAGCAAGATTAGAGGTTTGAATCCTGATGTCGTAAAGGGAGCGAATTGAGTGGAGATGGCCGTCCTCATAATGAATTTCTTCATTACCCGATCAAAATTAGTCGGTCAATGAAATGAATATTAGTAGTTTAAAAAATCTTTTAAACAATAATCGAAAATGAATTATTTAGATTGTTATTTTAATTCCAACATTCGTTCTGATGATTAAATTTGCATATTGTGGACACCCAAAAAGAATAAAATCAACTTTGTGATAACTATAAAACTTAATAAATGTATAAATTTCGCAAACAAATAAATAAAGATAAAGTCAATAGATAGGAATAAATTTATCAATTTGACAAAATTAAAAAGTATGATGAGATTAATCAACTTTCGATTTTTTTAATTATAGATAGAGATTTCCTAAATATAATTTTTCTAGCGTGCCAATAATAATTTTGACTAACATAATTTAGAAAATTGCGGTGGGAACTCAAATATATATATATATATATTTAAATTCTACGAATCTTATATATTATATGTCACATATTACGTTCTTAGAGTGTTACGTGATTTTTTGTAACGAAAATAAATTGAGTGGTATACATCGTGCTTGAAAAGTTTAGGAGTCAAATTGAACCAAAAAACTCTTCAAATAACAAAAATAATTATGAAGTACAACTTCAGAGAACAAAATATCATTTATCTTATTTATTTTAGAGTGAGTTTTTAACGAGGTCTTTTCTCTTTTAAAAAAATATTTCATTTATATTATTTATTTGTGAGATCTATATTTTCTACTAAAATATATAGAGAAGAGAAAATAAATTATCAGTGTCCTATAATTAGGGTGTTCGGTTTGAAAGATTTCATATCAATTTATATCATATATCATATACTTGTGTTTATAAATGTAGGAAACATGTTTTAAAATATTTTAATATGATTACAAGGTAACATCTTAATCTAATATTAAATGTGGATAAATTCACGCATACTTACAAACTAAGCTGCTCGAACTCAGATCACCAAGGAAGACCAATTCACTCCTTACCATTGACATCACCCAATGGGAATATGGACAAAGCGATTCAGATTAAGCACATTTTGATGGGGTTTCAATATGGTTCGGATTTGCACATTAATTTTTTCAAATCCTGTGTATATGTGATAGGAATTGAGGAAGATGTGGTGAATGATACGGCGCAGGTGCTTGGATGTGGTACGGGAACCTTGCGGTTTACATACTTGGGTATACCAATCGGAAAGAACCCGAGGAGTATTGTGATGTGGGAACCGGTGATTCAGAAAGTTCGTCACAAATTAGCAGGGTGGAAGAAACGATCGTTTTCATTTGCAGCACGTTTGGTCTTGGTAAATTCGGTGCTCTCATCCTTGCCATTATATTATATGAGTGTGTTTGCTGCACCTAAGAGTGTTATTTTGAGAATTGATAAAATTAGACGTGCCTTTTTATGGGGCGATGTGTATTTGAAAAGGAAAATGAGTCGTGTTAACTGGGCGTGAGTGTGTCGGTCAAGAAGTTTAGGGGGTTTAAGTGTAGTAGATTTACAATTGCGTAACCTATCATTATTGGCCAAGTGGACATGGCGGTATGCGACTGAACAACATTCTCTTTGGTGCGAGTTAATTGTGGCAAAATACAGGGAACAAGTTCTTAAATGGCGAGTCAATTTTGTAAATAAAAATCGCATGTCTACATTGTGGAAACAAATTGTGATGGTACATGATGATGAAAGAGTGGCCCTTTATATGGATGAAAGTCGGTTCAAATGGTTGTTGGGTAATGGGATGCACACTTTGTTTTGGTATGATACATGGTGTTTGGACAGGCCATTGAAATTAGCATTTCCGAGACTGTTTCGGTTGGCATTGGACAAAACGGCACATGTGGTTGACTACGCTAGGGGGTGTTTTGCTCATGAAGAATGGTGTGATTTTTTGGGCGTGCGTTGTGTGGCTTTGAACAGCAGATGGTGCTGGATTTGAGAGAGACTGTGCGGTGCTGGTAGCTGTGTGAGGGACGAGAGGATAAAATAATTTGGTGCCCAAATGTGCGGGAATTTTTTTTTACGAAAGAGCTATTGCATTTGATGACATGCTATGGTGTTGACGAGGGGGATATGGAGAATTTTGTAGTATGGAAAATCGATGTGCCACCCAAGGTACAATGTTTTCTTTGGTTTATTCTTCTTAATCGTTTGCCGACATTGTGTTTTTTAGAGATCGAGGAGTTCCGTTGTTCAATAATTCGGTGAGTTGTGTATGGTGTGGTGAGGGAGAGGATGAATTGAATCATATTTTGTTGTCTTGTCCGGTAATCAATGGCGTTTGGGATAACTTTCTTCAACGATGGGGACTGTTTTTGGTGAGACCTAGGACGATTCAAGAATTGATTGGTCAATGTTATGAGGGGGTGTTTAGGAGGCTGCTGTGAAATTGGTGGATTGCGGGATGTGCGACATTGTTATGGTCAGTGTGGCTAGCTCGAAATGAGTTAATTTTTCGGCAGAAAAGATTGGCGATAGAAGAAATTATGTTTCTAATTAAAATGCGTTCGTTTCATTGGATCAAAGTGACACATGAGTGTCAATTGGTTGGATAGGCTTCTTGGTTGAATTGTCCACGTATGTGCATTCCGTCGGTTGTCGGGGGCGTGTCACGGCCAATGATGGTGTGGTCTTCACCGATATATGGGGTGATAAAATTTAATGTGGATGGGGCGGCACGAGGTAAACCGGGGCCAGCGGGATGTGGTGGTGTTTTGAGAGATGAGAATGGGAAGATTTTAGCGTTGTTTGCTGGACCTTTAGGTGTGATGAATTCTAATATGGCAGAGTTATGTGCTATTGCGTCCGCATTGGAGTTTTTGTTGGAGTTGAATTTATCGGTATCTTGTATCATCATTGAGTTCGATTCTCGAGTGGTTGTGTCTTGGGTGGAACAAAGTGATACGAGGCCGTGGAAATTATAGTCTTGGTTTCGTTTGATTGATGAAGCATGTCGCCTTTTACCGTGTGTGTGCTTTAACAATGTGTTGCGCGCGGCTAATAATATAGCGGATGCTTTGGCGAAAGGTGGGGTGGTACAAATGTCATGGCGTCGAGCGAGTTTTTGAGATGTGCTTCTTGGTTGGCGTCCTTGATGTGACTGGGGGTAGCGCGACATCGTGAGGGGTGCGGGTGGCTTGGTGTGCGTATTGCTGATGGGGCTACGCGCTGGGCTTGATGCGGGTGATGGAAGGCTGTAGTAGGCGTTTTTTGCAGTTGAAGGATTGAGGGTGGGATGGTTTTTTGGCGGGGAATCAAGCCTTGTGCGATGGGTGTTTGATGGCTTTTTTGTTTCTCATTTACATGCCGTACTTTTTTCCTCCATCTAGGTTGTAGGAAAATTTTTAACGAGACGCGTGTAAGTGTTATCTATATGATTTGGCGTTCAATAAAATCATACGTTTCCGATAAAAAAAAACAACCAAAATTGTTTGTCAAAAGATTACATGATATAATTTGTCAGATTAAAGGCTCGATTGAATATAAAGATAGAAACTAAATTGATATTTTAAAGATCAAAACTTAAAAACATTTAAATCAATGAACTTGTAATATATTACATTAAATCAATTAAATCGATCGATTTAATTATAATTTTAATATCTGATAAACGATTAACAAAGCTGATTTTAACTAGAATTGATGGGTTTAAAATTTCCGGATGCTTTGAATGGCTCTTTGTTGCTAAAAGCCTGACATCTGTTAGACAATTTGTCCCATGAATTTTTATAAATAATCATTAGATAATATCAAGTATTTTTAATATATATTTAAAATTTTAAAATAAAAATAATTTAAAATCATTTAATTATGTTTGTGGAATTATTTTAATGTTTAGGAGTTTAAGGCTTAAAGATAAAGTTTAAAGTTTAGGTTTAGAATTTGCGGTTTTAGGATTAGAGATTTAAATTTTATAATTCAAATAAAAAAGTTAATGTAATTTTTTACATAATTTATGTATAAAAAATACTCTTAGATGAACAAACAACCAATTTGACTAGTGAGATAAGGTACTGGATCTCTTAAGCAAGATTAGAGGTTTGAATCCTGATGTCGTGAATGGAGCGAATTGAGTGGAGATGGCCGTCCTCATAATGGGTTTTTTTCATTACCCGATCATAATTAGTTGGTCAATAAAATGAATATCGGTACTTAAAAGAAACTCTTAAACAATAATAGAAAATGAATTATTTAGATTGTTATTTTAATTCCAGCATTCGTTCTGATGAATAAATTTGCATATTGTGGACACCCAAAAAGAATAAAATCAACTTTGTGATAACTATAAAACTTAATAAATGTATAAATTTCGCAAACAAATAAATAAAGATAAAGTCAATAGATAGGAATAAGTTTATCAATTTGACAAATTTAAAAAGTATGTTGAGATTAATCAACTTTTGATTTTTTTTAATTATAGATAGAGATTTCCTAAATATAATTTTTCTAGCGTGCCAATAATAATTTTGACTAACATAATTCAGAAAATTGCGGTGGGAACTCAAATATATATTTAAATTCTTCGAATCTTATATATTATATGTCACATATTATGTTCTTAGAGTGCTACGTGATTTTTTGTAACGAAAATAGATTGAGTGGTATACATCGTGCTTGAAAAGTTTAGGAGTAAAATTGAACCAAAAAACTCTTCAAATAACAAAAATGATTATGAAGTACGACTTCAGAGAACAAAATATCATTTATCTTATTTATTTTAGAGTGAGTTTTTAACGAGGTCTTTTCTCTTTTAAAAAAATATTTCATTTATATTATTTATTTGTGAGATCTGTTATGAATATTTATCTATGTGGATGTCTATCATGATTAGAACTTTATCAAAGGAGTTTGATTTATTTATTATTAGGAATATTATCTCTATGAATTAGAGTTTAATGTATTATGTACTTCTTATGCCTATAAATAGATGATTCATTGAAGGCATTGTATACAAGTCTATATTTTGAGAATAATATAAATCTCCCTCTTTCTCTCATCTCTTTGTTCTTCTTGTTCTTATTCTTGTTCTTCTTTATTTTATTCACAACACTTTATCAGCACGATCTCGCTCGCTTAATTACTGTGATTATTGTTGGTGGTTCTCGAAAAGAATTTCAATTTGATATTGGTGACTATATCTATCATATATTCAGCTTACCTTGGAAAGTATGGTATGTTTGACTTATTTATATACTAATATAATGATTGATTTATCATTCTCCAAAAGTTAGTATATTCATATCTATTATTTAGTTATTATTTTAATTTATTATTATTTTATTCATACTTGAAGTAACTCTTGAATTAACGAAAATTAAAATTATCGTCGTACTTCATTAGATGGATTGATAAAGCAAACCGAATTAAAGCCCTCAAGGATTTCGCCTAAATGCTATTGGGCGCACAAGTTGGAACATTTTATTACACAATATATTAGTTTTATTCAAAGTTTTTATTATTCCATTCTAATTTATAATTGATTCAATTCAAGGATTGTGTTGCCATGTGGTTGTTATATATTTGTTTTTATCATTATTATTATTATTATTATGGTAATTTATATGAATAAATTGGAGATATAAAATAACTTTATTATTTGTATCAATTACTTTGTATGTGAATCAAAGGCAAAAGGAATACATTACTTTGATGTGTTTATACATTCATCAAAATGTCGTTTGATTTTAACTATGGTTGTTTATAATTTGATCACATCACTTATAGTTATGTTTATTCAACTTGATCTATGACTACTTTTATACTTTTTGATCTAGTCTCAAATAATTTTTTATTCTATTGATAAAAGTCGATGCTTTTAACCGTGTTTTGAGTTTTACATGTATTCAAATGAGTTGAAAAGAGACATGGCGTAAAAAAAAGATTATGAGAAGATGCATTGGTTCATTTGCTACGTCATCATTGTCTTTGAGACGAAATTCAATATCGGTAAACTCTATTTTTATTTTTATCTTTTAAAATACAATTTTAAAGTGCGATAAATCATGATGCTTTTGAATTTACAAGAAGATTATTATAAAGTCTATATTTGCTCGAAAGCAATATTTTTTCTTCGTCGAAAAACTCGGCCATAGACTTCTCCCAATTTCAAGTTACGAAATTCGTCTTGATCTAAAAGTTTTATGGGAGGCATTCCCTGGAGTGAATGCAAAGCATAATATTTATTCCATGCGATTATCAATGATGGGGCATTCCCTAAAGTGAATGCAAGCATGATGTTTATTCCATGCAATTATTGGAACTGTTTCATTCCCTGAAGTGAATGCAAACATGGTAAATCATTATTCAATTAGAGACATAATTTCGATATAATCCAAGTATAATTGGCTGGACATCCCGTTCTGCGAGGTTACTGGTCTCAAAGGAAGTTTTTAAAGGACCTTGTGGACAGGTTTAACAATGCCGCGTACGAGGATTAAATCTTTGTTCTCTGTGATAAGGATATGTGAAAAAGGTTTTAAAGGCCCACTGGCTCTACTTCATTCCCTGAAGTGAATGTGAGATTATATTATGGAAGGAATAAAAAATCACATTAAAAGTTGTGGCCGTGGTCGAGGCTATGAATATACACATGAAAAATATAGTCGTTTTAAGAATACTTCTACCCGCTGGTAGCAAAGTTATAAGGATGACAAGAGTGATAAAGATCATTCTAAGGAAGTGAAATCCTTTTACCAATGTGATGTTATAAACCATTGGTTTCGTACTTGTTAAACGCCAAAGTATTATGGACTTTATCCATAATCATGAATGATAAATGAAATAAAATATAAACAAAATTTGTTTATGGCGAAAATAATTATGGCTTATTGGTCCAACTCAATTGGATATTGTTAATTTTCTCATAACCCTTTAAGGGAATAATTTACCATTTATTTTATTTCCCTTGTAACCTCTAACAGGAATAATTGAGTTTTTTATATTTTTTTATTTTATGTTAATTCGTTTTATTTATTATTTATTTATGTTAGTTTGCTTTATGTTTATTTATTTCACATATTATTTATTTACGCTTTATGTTAATTTATTATTTGAAGAATATGATTACTTTCGGAATAAAATATACAATGAATTGTGGCTATTTATGCCTAGCAGATAATGCAAGTACTCATATTGTACTTAATCATAAGAAATTTTTTTTCCATTTAAATGCAAGGGGAAATATGAGTAGTATTTCTCAAAGTACTAAAATATCAATACTTCGGAAAAGCACTTGAAAGTTTATCTCTGATAGATAATCGACTTGATATGATGTGCTATATTTTATATTTTTCATTCCTCGAAGTGAATGATACAAAGTACATATTTTCATTACCTGAAGTAAATGAAACAAAGCACATTTTGAAAAGTGCACAATTATGCATTTCTCGATTAAAATGCAAGGGAATAATGTGAGTACTATATCCGGAAGTACTAATATACAAAAGGCTCTGGTTGAGCAAATATGTTATTTTCAAATGGAACTTTATTCCATATTCACATTGCGTTATACTCGTCAAAGTCATAAAGAGAGCAATATGAGTTCGCAAACTATCCCTTTGAGAATTATAGATAACATATGTTATCAATTGACATTTGAAATAAGCCAATGTGAATATAAGTTCTGGTAGCCAAAAAGTCAGTTGAAAGCCCTAGGAGAGCTATATATTGCTACCAAAAGATAATTTCAATTGAAAGCTCCGAAAGAGCTAAATATATTCCTATTTAAAGAAACAATTTTGATGGTCGTACTAGACATGTACGAGTGAGATTGAATTACATGTTATGGTAAACAAGGAGTTTACAAATTCAGAGATATATACACATATATATAGTTGGCATGATCGGTTAGAACATCCTGATCAATAATGGTGCAGAAATTATTGAGATTTACATGCACGTGTATTAAAAGAACCTGTAGTTCTTGTGGTGCTTATTCTCAAAGGAATGGATTAAATTCCACTTATTAAAGAACGTGAAGTTCTTGTGTGGCTTAAAGGAATTGATTAAATTCCACTTACTAAAAAACTTGAAGTTCTTGTGTTGTTTGTTCTCAAAGGATATAGATGATCTCACTTACCAAAAGAATTAGAACTTAAAGTTCTTGTACTGAAGTTAAGACTGTATGTCTTGCATATCTGAACGAAATATGGGCCCATATATCCACAAATGTGGAAAGTTTTATATGATTTTAGTAGATGCATCTACATTGTTTTATCGACTTACAACCAGAAGTTTGTGAGATTGATTCTAAAAGATTCAGATTATGCAGTTAGACTATTCGTCTTAAAAAGCTAGTGGGTTTATATTTTAGGCTATATCAGTTGTTACAAAGCCTATTGATTATGAAAAATATAGTTTAGCAAAATTTCAATTGGATGCCTCCCATTTAATAGTTAAACTATGAAAACAAAAGAGTTATTATTTATATGGTGTTTCCATATAGCAACACTTATACGCATCAAGCCAACAAGTTATAATAAACTCTCCGTTATGATTGGTTTTTGGTCAGAAACCATACATTTCCCATTTTATGATTTTTGAATGTGCGATATGAATTGCTCCACCACAACGCACAAAATGGGTAAATAAAAAGGGTTGAGAATATATATTGAGTACGAGTCTCCCATTTTATGATTTATGACATGATTTTTCTCAACATTAGTGGAGATAATAATCAGTTGGATAGAGGAAAATGAATTATCGTTATCTAGATCCTCGTATATGAACTAGGAGTTCATAAGATAATTCATGTTATTACATGTCAACTGCCAGACATATTTACTGACCCAATGAGTGTAATTAAGTCTCATATACCGGATGAAATGCTCTAAGTTTAAATTACATGTTAGAGCGAGAGAATGTAAATCATGCCTGAAGCATGATAGTTGAAATGGTTCCAATGATCAAAATTCTCGTAAATAGAAAGTAATATGAGATGGTCATATATTGGAGGCGGGTGCTCCTGAAGAGACCCAAGACATAACAAATAATAAAACTCTATAAGAGTTTCAGGTACCTGAAATAAAGATTGAAATCTTGAAGAGATCTCGATGAGTTATGTCATTACGAGAATGGAACTAGAAAATTGGAAAGTTGTCGACAACGATTTTACAAACAATTTTACATAAAATACTTCTATAGAAGTAAAGAAAGAAATCGAGGATCTTGTATAAAATCTATCCAGAAGTATAGATATTGAATTGGCCAATGTTGAAAGACGCTTTGAACTTCTAAAATAGAAGTATTTGGACCACCAGTCCAAACACCTAAAGGTGTAATGCAAGTGAGGCACAAATAAGTAGTCGTAAATACGACTTGAACTATGATTTATGAAAAGTTTTAATTACTTCATGGTGGATGCAATTACTTTGGCAGTTTTGAAAATTTTACATGCGTCTAATTATTTGTGGATCCATATTTATCCTTGAAGGATCTAAAATGCTATAAGCATTTGGAAATTTCTGAGGAAATTTATTTAGACATGTCTCATGAATATTTTGGCACATTTGGTATAATCGCCTTAGTGAATACTAATTGAGAAAATACTATAATAATGATCAAATTTCCTTATGTATTTTATAAAGGAGTTTGGATCAAGATCCATTATGATAATTTTAGAACTCTTAAAGAGCTTCAAATTGGAAACTCATGGAGTACTTTCAATACAAGTACTTGAATCTTGACATCAAGTTTATCTCGACCTGAAGATCGAGTATTTTTTATATTTCTTTTGTCTATGAATAGACATAAGCTGAAAGAATCTTAAAGAAGATTCAATATGAATAGAGCATATCTATTGGGTATCCCAATAGTTGTAAGATTGTTGGATGTGAATAAAGATAATTATATCTTTTCTTGGTCTTGAAGCACTATATATTAGTTGGTCAAGAAATATCTATGAATATACAAAGATCATTACATTTAGATCTTCAAACATTCGTTGATGCCTCCTCAAATGTCGTAGAAATAATTGTTATGCACGAGGCAAGCCAAAAAATGTGTTTGGCTAAGACTATTGACCCAACATATCCAAAAGATATGTGGATTTACTTTTACAAGATATGATAAAAGCTATCTTGTGTGAAGATAACGCAAGATGTATATCTCAGTTTGAAAGTGGATACATCATGGAACATATTACTCCAAAGTTTTCATCCCTCACGATCTTTAGAAAAATGATATTCAAGATTAAATTATGAAGAATCAAAGATCTTTTGTGATGTTTGCATGAGGGGGAGTAAATACGCGTTGCACTCTTTTTCCCTTAACCGAGGTTTTGTCCCAATGGGTTTTCCTGGTAAGGTTTTTAATGAGGCAACATGTTATGCGTATCAAAGATGTGTGTACTCTTTTTCCTTCACTAAAGAATTTTTTTTCCCACTGGGTTTTTATCTTAGTAAGGTTTTAACGAGGCACATTATCTTCATAGACATCCAAGGGGGAGTGTTATGAATATTTATCTATGTGGATGTCTATCATGATTCGAACTTTATCAAAGGAGTTTGATTTATTTATTATTAGGAATATCATCTCTATGAATTAGAGTTTAATGTATTATGTACTTCTTATGCCTATAAATAGATGATTCATTGAAGGCATTGTATACAAGTCTATATTTTGAGAATAATATAAATCTCCCTCTTTCTCTCATCTCTTTGTTCTTCTTGTTCTTATTCTTGTTCTTCTTTATTTTATTCACAACAAGATCTATATTTTCTACTAAAATATATAGAGAAGAGAAAATAAATTATCAGTGTCCTATAATTAGGGTGTTCGGTTTAAAAGATTTCATATTAATTTATATCATATATCATATACTTGTGTTTATAAATGTAGGAAATATGTTTTAAAATATTCTAATATGATTACAAGATAATATCTTAGTCTAATATTAAATGTTGATAAAGTTACGCATACTTACAGACTAAGCTGCTCGAACTCAAATCACCAAGGAAGAACGACTCACTCTTTACCATTGACATCACCCAATGAGTTCAAATGTACATAATAACTCGTTTATTATATTACATTATAGTATAGTAACTCTAATTATCGAATGGTTTTATATTAAAATAATTTGTGGTATAAAAGATATAAATAGGCGTTAGAAAGAGTAATTTAGTCATGGGACAAAACTAATTTTGACTTAAAAGTAATTAAGAAAAATAACTAGGTGTGAAGCATATGTAAAAGGCATCAATCTTAAAATAATGTTTAATTTAATTAAAGAATCCGGCCACTTGACCTTTCGTTTAATTTATTGTGATGATTAAGTAAGGACCATAACGAAGATAAGTAGCCAATAGAATAATTAATTAAGATCGTACAATGATGACAACATAAAAACATGCCTACATTAGTTATTACAAAACTCATGATGTTTTTTTTTTAATTTAATTTTTTTATTTATTTTGGTAGGTGTGTTGGAGCTTTAACGTATTAGAACTGCCTATCTTATTTTAAGGTTAATAAAGTCATCTTTAATCATTGAAAGTTAAGGTTTTTCTTGTTGGTTGTTTGCATGTACATTAACTTTTACTCCTTATAAAGTTACTAAATGAACACTAAATTTAGAGAGAAATTTTGATATTTAAATTTGTATAAATAAATGGGTTTAGTATAAGGTTTATAAATTTAATTTGTAAGGTTTAGAATTTATGATTTAAGTTTTAATGTAGTTTAAGATTTAGGTTGTTAAAGTTAGGATTTTAGATTTTAAAGAAGAATTGTGTAAGTTTTATTTACACAACTTATTTATCAAAATATAACTCTTAAATTTAACCTATATAAAGAAAAAATTTCCTTAGGCAGCGATTTTATGTCCTTTAAAATATTAAGATTTAAGGTTTAATATTTAAATTTTAAGGTTTAAAAACTCCTAAATAGGACTCATAATAACATTAAAATTTCGTTTGTGAAGTATTTTTTACTGTCAGTGTATAGTATAATAACCATATAAATTATACATTTATTTTTTATATATTGGTATTAAACATGCGTCCAACATATATATTTGTATTCTATAATTATTTTCAGTTTAGATTTTTTTTCAAGTTTAAA
This sequence comes from Hibiscus trionum, assembly GCA_030270665.1. Lineage (NCBI taxonomy): Eukaryota > Viridiplantae > Streptophyta > Magnoliopsida > Malvales > Malvaceae > Hibiscus > Hibiscus trionum. The sequence goes on from BSYR01000013.1 coordinate 18,645, forward strand.
AACAATAATGTATAGATCAAACCTCGGTAGAATTAAGAACAAAAATCTTCTCCTCTTTTTTGTGTTTCTTTTTATACCCAATATTAAGAAATTAAACCTTACATTCTAAACCTAATTTTTAAATTCTAAACACTAAATACTAACACTAACTCTAATTCTAAACCCTAAATCTTATTTTTAGCGGAGATTTTGAAACCTTGAGGTCTTAGATTGAGAATATCCTCCATCCTATATAAATTTTATAATGATTAATTTTGATGTGTGCTGATAATTGAGATTATGTAAAATCCCCTTGGTTAATTTAGTCAGACATGTCATTGTAATTAGTTTTGGTGTCAATTTCAGACATGGTAATCCATAGATAAGCAAGTGTTGAAACTATGGTCATCAACTTTCTCTTCCTTTATTTCCTTATGCTTAGGTTGGTTTTCTCGACGGTCAATTATCATATTCTACTTTTTCTCTCAATAAGTTACTATCGAATTATCCTAATTACTCATTTCGTTTATATTATACGATAACGATAAGTATAATAATCACAAAATAAAAGAGAACTAAGATTTTACGTAAAAAAATCATGACAGGAGAGAAGAGCGGAACGTGTAAAGGATATTTGGCGTCACGCCCTCTAAAAATTTTGAAAAATTTAAATTTTATTCTTTAAATTTTTAAAAAAATTTAATTTGGTCTCCACAAATTTTAAAATCCATACTAAGCTACACATTTTTTTTTTGAATATTCTTAATTAAATTCATCCCATATTTTTTTGAATATATATGATCTTTGGAATATATGAATAACATGAGTTGGAGATGCATGAACTATGAGCATAAATAAACAATTCTCAGAGGATTCCACTTTAGATTAAGTGCTAAGCACGGCCTTATTTGCTTCATCTCTAACACCAACAATGGATAATATATACTATACAAATGTGCTAAGCATGCAGTTCAATGAATCCCTATACAAATACTGGCCAAAACGAGGGTAAAATTCTGTTTTCCGTCCTTGTATTGTATTTTCTCTTGCGATTTAGTCCAAAACAGAAAACAAGTGATGTAAACCTTGGAAACTTCCATGATGATGAAATTTACAATTACAGAGACACACTTTTAGAAATGACCAAACACTGTTTTGTTTTGTTTTTTTTAATTTTAAGGAAAGTTGAGGTTTAATGAATAAAGCTGTCCCATGAGAGAAATGAATCCACACTATCAACCCATTGCTTTAGAGATTCTTCTTGGACAGTGGAATTGGTTTCCCCCATCGAAGATTTGTTGGATTCTTCGATCGAATACGAAGAAGAACAACTAGTGTTTGCACCCTGGTTCAACCATGAATCCAAATCAAAGCTCTCACACAACATTTGGTAGTTGCTGAAAAGATCATTTGTTTCCTCCAAATTCATTTGGATTTCCTCCAGTTTCTCGTCGCCTTTTCTCGGAGAAACATCGATCGTGGCCTCTCCGTCGTCGTCGTCCGGCTTATTCCATGAATTCCCATCCGTTTTCTCTACAGGCTTGTGTGTCACGGGGTCTAACCCGAGCAGCTTCAACTTCTTCTTGATTTTAGTATTCCAATGGTTCTTGATTTCATTATCGGTACGGCCCGGGAAATGCGATGCAATCTTCGACCACCTAGAAAAAAACGTTCATCGTTCGTGTTAGAATAAACCGGCAACACGAACCGATGGTCGAGTTTTCGAGGTTTACCTGTTTCCGAGACGTGAATGAAGTTGAATAATCTGATCCTCTTCGGATTCGGTAAATGCCCCTCTCTTGAGGTCTGGTCTAAGATAATTAATCCATCTTAGCCTGCAACTTTTCCCACATCTTAACAGCCCTGCAACCATCAACATACAAAATATCAAACATTTTTCGAGCCATTAAATAGAAATTTAATTCACTTGATTCATACACGAATTTTTTTACCTGCAAGCTTGGGGACAGTTCGCCAACAATGGATACCATTGTTGAGTATAAAATTCATGAGCTTATGATCTTCCTCGATCGTCCACGGTCCGCGCTTTAACCCGACCTTATCGCAACAAGGTTGACGTCCCATTTTCCGGAGGAACTCGGAGGCGAAAACACAGTGACAAGGGGGGGTTGCTTAAAAAGGAAGATAAAGATGGTACTCAAGCTTAAGACAGCTCATTCAAGCATTTGTTTTTTTTAAGACAAAGATGTTCAAGAAGGAAAGCATGAAAGATATGTAATAATAATAAAAATGGCAAACTCTCTCTTATTTGAAGACAATAGAAATGATCCCTTTATATAACAAACCAAAAACGTGGGCCATCTTCCTTGACAAAGCTAACATTATTATTTTCATTGGTTTTGATTTATATAAATATAAAAGAAAAAAAAGAAAAATTCAGACAATTGATGAGATTCCATGGGGGATAAAGCTGGCCAGTTTTGTCGTTGGGGACAACTTTATCATCTGTAAGGGAGAGTTAAAAAGAGATTCCTTAAATTCAAGTTTGAGTTTTGTTCCTTGACAAACAAGTCAATGTAATTTAGTTGCTGACAAAAATGGTTTAATTTAATTCAATAGCATAACTGGGAAAAATTGAAATGGATTAACTTGCTCCTGGCTTTTTTTCATAATATCGGTATTTGATTCAATTCAGTGACCGATTAATTTAGATCAGATATTATAAAGGTTCAGTATGCAAGAGATTCTCTCAACTCAGTTTGTTTCATTCACAATGTCGAGATTCAAATTTCAATACTTATTTTAAAGACATAAGATATCATCTCATTAAATCAACTAGTAATAGAACTTTGTTTTTATTAAAACATCGTTTTTTATGTTTCTTCTCAAGCAATTATATTCAGCTTTTCAATCATAGTTTTTGAATAATAAAAATTATAGATGTTAAGATTCGAATTTCAATTCTTTTAACATGAAAAATAATAAAATAACCTATTATATTATTCTTAATCTTAAATTTGAGCAAATTGATCTTTCTAAAAAAATAAACCCAATTTAACCAATATCAATTTTGAAAGGAAACAATTAAGAATAATTAACCGTGATCTTGATATTTTTCATTAAGCTTACATAATAATAAAGTTAGTACTCAATATTTACCCATTATATCAACTTGATTTGATCATAAAAATTTCAATGCATAATTTACATATTCTAAACATGCTAAAGATTAAATTTTAAAAAAATAGAGTAAGACCAAACTGACATAATGTATAAATTTTGAGTGTTAAATTTATTATTATGTCAACCAAAATCATACAAAATTGAGCAAAAAATATTAACATCATGATTAATTGTTCTTAGTTGCCTGACGAGATTAAATTTCCCCTTTTAAAGGACTAATTTATCTAATTTTAAAATTAAAAAGTGCTGCTAAGTTTTTTTATACCAAAAACAACTTATTTTTACTTTCTTCTGAGGGTTAAGTTAAAGGTCAACTCCAATGATCCGACATTTTATACAAGAAACTTCAAAGTAATATATATTAAAGAAAGGATTATACAATAACTATCGGTCTATTTAATGGGATAAAACAATATGTTTATTTTATAATTTTTTTAATCTTTGTCAAGAGAGATAAGATCATTTTATACTATGTAAAAATTGGAAAGTTTTATATAATTTTTGGACCGCTTGATAAAGGTAAATGAATGTGTGAGATTAACGATAGAAAATGTGAAGATTATCACATGAAAAAAAAAAGAAATAATCTTAGCTACTTATTATTACCATTCACCGGTCTAAAAAATATGTAAAAGTAATTGGGTTTTACACAATATAAGTGGATCCTAACCCCATATATATATATATATATATATATATATATATATATATATATATATATATTTAAAATTGGGTTATTTATAAATTTGTCATACTTTCAAATATTTATGTTTTTGTCTCTTAATTTTAAATTTTAGCTTCGTCTTTAACTTCTATAACACCTGATCAAAATTAACCGACTAATAAATTAAATAAATGATTTTATAAACGGAATCATTGATGAAAATTAACCGACTAATAAATTAAATAAACGATTATATAAAGGGAATCATTGATGACAAGATCAAGAGGCTGAAATGTAGAAACTATATTTATTATAGGAATAATAAGCAAAGTCAAGTCCATCATTTCTTTTATATATAAATGTATAAAGGTAAACAGAGAGGAAATAATGAAAGTATACAAGGGGAACAGACAGGGACCCTTGAGGCCGGTGAAATGATAAGAGGCTAACCGTAATAAGAGACAACATGGTCACCAAAGCTTCATTATATATACAACTTCTCAATTGCAGCTCCATATAAGTATCGAATATAAATATGTATTTTATACGAATATATTTAAAGAATCATATTTTTATGTTTATATCTGAACATGCATTGTATGCAGATATAAAAAGATAAATAAAAGAAAACGTACTATGTTTTTTTTGGTTTAACCACTAGTTAATTAATCCGGATCGGATAGTGTGGAGACCTATCATGGGGGCGATCTTATCAACCCAATTGCTCCTTTCACAATTTTAGGATTTGAACCTCTGACCTTACTTAAGAAATCTAATGTCTCATTTCACTAGACCAACTGATTATCAGTAAAAATCAAATTATTTTTATTTTACGGGAGTACTCCAAGACATTCCTTAATAGAAAAGGAAAAGAAGAATAAAATTGAAGGTCTATCATATCTTTTGGTTCATGCATGTACAAAGTGATGAATATTCCCTGTAGTGCACAATAATTGTTGTGGAAAAATTAATGGGTTTTTTTTTTATTATTTAGGGCTAACTGCCGGCTTTGTTGGGATCTTAGGAAACAATAAGCTTGAATATCCTAACAATTTTTGTTAAGTCTTTCTTTCTGCTGTTATAGTTGTTGCGATTCCAAATCTCAATATTTGTGAGTCAACTTTCGATTCTTTCGAGAGAAGTCTATAAAATGTTACTTGTTAGGTGATCGGTTAAGTCCTCAATAATTAGTAATGTCATTTTACGAGATTTTCTTTCTCATTATCGCTAAGTTAAGCGGTACCCAACTTACAAGTTGGTGTTATATATACAATATCAGTTGTTACGAGTTTAATTCGTTCATCTGTTGACGAATTGAGCTAATTAACTTCAACTATTAAAGAAGTTGAAGAAAGCATTGACATGTTCTACATTAATACACAACTTAACGAGTAAAATTTTTATAGAAATTTCAATCTTTGAAAGTATTGGAGCAGTCGTCATCTATGACATAATCTATGGTAAAACAAGTCAATAACAAAAATGATGAGGTGGTGACAAAAACAATTGCCCCAATCACTTGCACAGCATGTAGTATTCCAGCAAGAAAAATCCTTGCCAAAATGACAAAAACCGCTTAAAATATATTATTCTCAAGTTGCTTAAGAGATTAATGCTAAGATGCCTGTGAAAAGTTCTCTTCCTTGTTTGGTGTTAATTTGATTTTAACCCACATAGGTATACTACTTGTTTAGTCACATAATACTATCACGTAAGAGTAGTGTGATTTAATTTTCGATTTTAATTATGAGATAAATATAAAAAAATATCATTTATCAGATAATCGATCAACTTCTTAACAATCAATATTATTCCTTTATCGGGGTTTGGTTTTCATATTCATTACCTCAAGTGGTACATAACTTACAAGTTGGCGACTTTGTATATAATTAGTCAAGGAATTAAAGCATCGTGTTCAAATTGTTATGTCTTAAAGAGGCAAGGAACATTAATCTCATATCAGAAAAAAAAAAAGAAATCTTAAGATGTAATTGTGGTGGCGTTGCACATTCTATCAGACATTCTGTTTTGATCATTCGAATATGACACTATTAATGGATATATCAAAACTCAAATTTCTGTAAAGATTGATGACATGCTTTGATGAATTGAAAATGGCATGTATAATTACATCCTATTAGAGTCCACTTTTTGTGCAGTAAACCATATTATATATTATTTTATAAAGGAAGATTTGTTCTTTGTGGGATTGAACTTTACTTATACTTGCAAAGTTGCAATTCGCCCTCTCTTTTTCCCTGGGAAAATTCCCACTGGTTTTGCATAAGAATCATACCTTCCATATTCTCTCACAACGGAATCAAAATATGGTAGAATCTTAGATCATTGCCGGAAACGGGTAAATTATCAGAATTGAGAGACTCAATTTAAACTTGAAAACTGGTCTACTAATTACTAAAAATTTGAGTTATAAGAATTTCTATTTTATAATTCAAACTTTATTTAAATTTTTTTCGAGTCGAGTTTATGAAATTATCAGTCAAGTCAAGATGATTAAAATATTTTTACATCAAATCGAATAATTCAATTTTTTCAAGTCGAGTCGTGTTATAGAAACAACACACCCGTACCGATATCAGTTGGGTCTTAGGCATGATATTTATTATACCTAGAATCAGTTTAATTCGATTCAAACTCTAATTAAATAATAAATAATATTTTTATTTGAATTTAATTAAAAAAACATCAGTATAAAAATATTTTAATATTTTATTATATATGAACAGTAAATTCGGATAGGACTAAATTCATATCTATTGTATACTTTGATATGCAATGAGATATAAAGGTTATTTATTAAATTAAATTAAAATCCTATAATATAATTATCCACTAGGGGATGGCTGTGGATGCCGATCGACGACATCTGGATCCTCCGTAGGGGATGGCTGTGGATCTTCTTTTTCAGACTGGGGTTTCTACATCTATCTTTTCCCCTCTTTTGCTTCTCCGATCGAGAGCTTCAAGGTTTTCTGTTGTGAAATCGGAAAAGTTAGATCGCCCGGAGTGATTTCAAGCTTTATTTTTTACTCTTTTCACACGGCTTTGGAAAGATAAACCCAGCCGTTTGTCTTGCTTTCTTTTATTGCATCTGACGCTTTGTTTTCTTTTATTTATTTATAATAAATACTCCAAAACGGTACCGTTTTACTCAAAAAAAAATTATCCACTAGGGAAATTGACGTTCGTCTAAGCTCGAAAGTCAGTTTTAACTGTGACATTTGTCATTTCCTCTCTCATTTTACACCCATCACTTTCGATCTATTATATTTTTACTAATTTCATCACGAATATATAAGTTTTTATTAGGCTTAATATGTGTATATATATTAGGTTTAATATATCAAGTGACCCATGGATGTGACATCTTTTTTAATTTGATATTTGAATTTCTTTAACACATAAATACCGAACTCAGAAATATTTTTTAAATCAAACATATGTTGAGATGGCCGTTCAAATTAGTGTTGGAAATTTTATGGATAATTAGGTACCTGAAGTTACTATGACTGGAAAATGAAATTTATTAAATTTAATTTAATTTATGAATACAAGTTTATGTTAATTGTTATGTTACTTTTTTCGTTAAGTTTTAACGGTAGATGACTTGACTGATACCACTTAAATAGTTAAGTAATTATAATAATACAATTAAAAGTATAATGGTCATATCGAAGCTATTTCCATATATTAAGTGGTTATTTAAATAGTTTACCCTAAAAATTTAAATACAAATCAGTGCCTAAATTTGATATTTTTTTCTCAAGTTAGAATCTAGATTGTTTATCACAAATTGATACCTGGACATGAAAAGAATTCTCAAATTGATACCCAAACTTTATATATATATATATATAAACTCAATTCCAATGTGGTAATAATGTGGTATTTTAAGTTTTAACATCTAATTAGGTTGGGACATGTGGCACTTAACGACATCATCATTTTATATTGGTCAATATCACACATCAGTAACTTTATTGGTTGTTGAGATACAATTACACACATATATCAATTTGAGAATTCTTTTTAAGTTCAAGTACCAATGTGAGAAGAATTCTCCTGCTATATTGAAGGAATATTCTTTTTTTTTGGGGAATTAATTGAAAAAATACCCTTATTAATTGTTATGTAGAAAAATGCCCCTTTATGTAAGACAAACTCGTTTTTGGCTAAGCACGGGTTTGAAACTCGCTTTTGGCTAAACGCGATTTATGTATTGAGTGGGTATGTAATAAATAAATAAAATTAATTTACCAAGTTTTTTTACATAGAACTAACTTTTAACTAAACGCGAGTTTACCTTACGTGGACCAAAAAAAAATATCTTTTTACATAATCATTTATGGGATACTTTTCCAATTAATTTCTAAAAAAGGAATATTCATTCAATATAGCCGATTTCTCAAGTGTGTGATGAGCATTTTGATTATATAATTTGAAGATAATGTGTTTTTCTTGTTTCATTAGAAAAAAGCTTTAAGCCAATTTTTTGGGCTAGTATAATTATCGTTATTTAATCGATTAGTCGATTAATTTAAATTGTATACTACAAAGGTCCATTATAAAATAACTCTATCAATTCAATTTATTTTATTATAAAATTATTTTTATTTAGAGATTATTATGATACGACTAATTCCTCAATTGCATTTTTTCTTGCAAAAGAAAACAATAAAAAGATTGTTGCTGAAAATAATATCATTGGTGCACTTAGTCGTATCACTTAGCTGTATGAATCCATTATTTGTTTTAATTTTAATTTAATTAGCATTATCTTTATTTAGACTTTATATTATTTGTCACCATTCATTTTCAGCCTCCACTAGTCATTATTTCATCAAAACCAAACAATTTTGCTTTGTTTTCATGCTGAAACTTAGTGCTGTACAAAAGTTATGTTCATTGGTCCGACTTCAATTCTGTATGATTCCAATTATTATGGTTCCAATGATCGAGCCCCTGGGCTGGGAACTAGACCCATTGAACCGGATGATTGGTCGAGTCGGTTTTGTGAGGTCACAAACATTGAATTATGGTTTTGATTTTAAACTTTCAAAAAAAGGTAAAATGACAAAAGATGCCCCTACGTTTGCATGTTTTGTCATTTGGCCATGTATTCTTTTTTTGGAACAAACAACCCTCAATGTTTTAATTTGGTCTAAATATTGCCCCTGTTGGATAAAAACTGTGAGTTAACTGACGGTCAACGACTGATGTTGACTAGACTTGCCACGTGTTAAGATCTACTGACGTTTCAACATCATATTCACCACGTCTCAACATCATATTCGCTATGTGTCACCATTCGGTTCGACCACGTGTCAGCATAATAGTCAGCCACATGTCACCATAAAGAAGGATACAACAAAGTAATTTTTTTTAAAAATATGTCGTGGCATATGCCACGTCAGCCGATCTTATCGTGTGGCAAGTCCAGTCAGAATTAGTCGTTGACCGACAGTTGACTGACAATTTTCATCCAACAAGGGCATATTTAGACCAAATTGAAACGTTGAGAGTTGTTTGCTCCAAAAAAGAATAGGAGGCCAAATGACAAAATATGCAAACGTTGGAGGAATCTTTTGTCATTTTGCCTTTCAGAAAAATATTAATTGGATTTCTTATTGTATTAGTGTTGCGCCCATCAATTCATTTCGTTAGTAATGATCAGTTTTGAATCTAACATAAACTATATTTAAACATGTTGATCAAAATTTAAGTATTTGCAGCTATTATGAATAAGCATAATTCGAGTCGAAAAATTGAATGTTAGAAATTCAATGTGAGTAGACTCAAATTTCATAAGTTTGATTCGAAAAAAAATTAAATAAAGTTTGAATGATAAAAGATGACTCAAATAACTTGAATAACAAGAATAATTACGAAGTTATTAACATTATTTGAACTATACACGCCAAAACCCTACTTTTCTCTCCATCCCAAGTGCAGCGCCGCCATCTTCCTTCACTTTTGTCCTCTTAACCAGTGGTCGACTACTAATCTAGTATTGGTTGTCGACCACCAGATCAATTTTTTTATCTTAACTTCTAATAAAAATCTCTTTTGTTTGATTCACATATTTGCGCATGTTCGTCTGCCTTTGTGGCACGCTTTCGTCTGCACTTGTGGCACGTCTCCTCTGCATCATGGCTTATTTTTCGCCTACTTTTACAGTAGATCTACGATCGTGTAGAAATTCTCACATCGCTCGTATCTGATTTGCGATTATCGGTGCTCTTTCAAAGGTTAGATCCCCTATCTGTGGCTGTTTTCTGATGTATTCAGATCTGTTTTTGCGAAGCAACCTGTAAGCTTACTTTGGTTCGCTCGCCACTCCTTCATTATCTCGAAAGCGTCTACATGGATAGAGACAAATGAGTACTATTTACATTTACTGAATTACTATGAATGATGAGCTTCAGATTCAAAAGAAGGTTCGACTATCAGTGCGACTAGATTTTCCTTCTCATTGTATTCTTTGTTTAGGTTTTTGGTAGGCATAGTCCCCAATTTCCTTTCTTTTTGTAGTTGCATTTTTATAGTTGTACCTTCTTTTGTTTTAATACATTTCAGTATCGTTTCAAGCTATTAAAAACAAGAATACCTATGTAAATTCAAGTCTATTTTTTAAAAATAAATTTCCATAATTTATAATTTAGTCTTTCAGCTTTGTATTTATTTAGTTTAGTCCTCCGGCTGCAACTCTTTACAAATTCTTTCTTTGGATCAATTCCTTGACTCATTTATACTCCTATAAATACTTTCTCCTTCAAGAACCCTTATCAACATTATAATATTATAAATATATTATATAATTTTAGATGGTATTTGATTTATGAAGTTATATACATGTGTGTATAGACTTGATAAACTTGACCCGAGATCCGAACCAAATTACCCGAACTGAGACTCGATATTGACCCGAGCATGATGATCCGAAGTTGACCCGAAACCCGAAATAAACTGAACCGAACCGAAATCGACCCGAAAATTTTATTGAACCAAAATGGACGCGAATCAAAGGCTACCCGAACCGAATATCGACCCGATTTTAACCCGATAATTAAGGTAAAGTAAATGAATAATTTATTTTTAATGTTATCTATTTTTAACAATATGATAAATAGTATAATGATGTATGTTTTTATTATCTTTTTGTATTATACTATGGGAGAGACCGTTGCTTTTCTCAAAATTGTTGTATATTAACATTTTATGTCATTCTAAGTTTAAATATTAATTAAATAAGGCTTTTGTCCCTACTAACTTTTAAATTTAGAAGTTTAATAGACTCTTTTCCCTCCCAATATTTGATCTTAAGTTCATCCTAAACTACATCATAAACCTTAAACCATTAACACTAAGCCTTAAAAATCCTAAACCATAAATCTTAAGGTATAAAAATTAATCTCATAAACTAATAACCCCAGACTACAACATAATCCCTAAACCATTAGCACTAAGGCTAAACCCAAAATGATAAACCGAAATTAGGGATCATTTTCACAATTTACCATAAAATATAGCCTAAACCCAAATTTAGGGACCAATTGGACAGTTTCAAAGTGGAGAAAATTGAGAGCCCAGTGACCAATTTTACAATTTTACCATAAAATATAACATAAAACCGAAATTAGGGACTAATATGACAATTTGGAAGGAATGAAATTTGAGAGTTCAGTGACCAATTTCACAATTTTACCATACAAATAAATAGGGGTCAATTTCGGCTGAAATTAAATCTTAGGAACTTAAATGAACAAAAAACCAATATATTAAAATTATTAGACTAAATTACAAAAATTAGAAATAAATAGGTGTCAATTTCAACTAAAAGTAAAATTTTAGGGACTAAATATCACTATGGGGAGGAGATTGCTATATCTGAAGTCCAAACCGTGAGAATACTTCATACTTGTGACTAAATTGAATTAAAATAAAACTTTAAAATAAATGTTAAGACTAAAATATAACATTTTAAACGTAGCAACGCTTAAAGGTTAATTAACCCCTAACTTAACAAATAGTAGCTCGTTTTCCGTTTCCCTCCAACATTTTGTGTTTTTCCTTTTTACAAATTATCTTTTCCCTTTTTTTTCAATTGAAATAACTCGTTATCTTTTAGTTTTAGGCTAAGGGCAATTAATTGGTTAGCCCTTCCGATTTTACATGTTTTTTATTTAAGTCCTAAATTTTCACTTTTAGGTTCTAGTTTAATTCAATTGAGTCTCAATTTAGATTAAATTAATTAAAATTTTACATTTAATTTTAGAATTCTTTTAATTATGTTATTGATTTAAATACTTAATCAAATTCAAATGCATAAATTAAAAAGGTTAAATCATAATTAATCTCATAAACCAATAACCATAAACCTTAAGGAATCATAATTACTCTCATAAACCAATAACCCTAAAATCATAAACCATTGATACTAAACCATAAACCTTAAGGAACCGTAACTAATGTCATAAACCAATAACCATAAACTAAATCATAAACCTTAAGGAATTAGAATTAATCTCATAAATCAATAACACTAAACTAAACTATAAAACGGTTAATATTAAACCATAAATCATAAACCTGAAAGAATCATAATTAATCTCATAAACCAATAATCTAAAACTAAACCATAAATTGTTAACACTAAACCATAAAATATAAACATTAGATAATAGAAATACCCAACTCAAACCGAATTGACATAATCTTATATATCCTCCATTAACATACAATTTTCTACATCAACGAAGTTTCTGTGAATCATAACCCAACTCAAATCGAATCGACCCGAAATTTCAAAGTTTGACTCGACCCGAACCGAAAGCGACCGATCCAATATTGACCCGAACCGAAAACAACAAATCCGATTTTGACCCGATTTGATACTCGAACCGAACCAGACTTATCATAGACACGAACATGACCCGAATTGACCCGAATTGACCCGAACCAAATCTAAACCGATTCCAAGCAGACCCGAACTGACTCAAACCGAATCTAAACCGATTCCAAGAAGACCTGAAGTGACTCGAACCGAAATGACCCGAACCGAAACCGACCCGAATGACCGATTGACACCTCTATGTGTATATCATATTTGGTTATGAAAATCAGTTTAAATTAGAATCAATCAGTATCATAAAATTATAAATATTTACAATTAAATTTGAACAGAAGCTTGAACTTGACTTGAATTTCATAAACTCGACTTGACTAACAAAATTCAAATAAAGTTTACATGATAAAATAAGAATATAATGCTTCACCCCACTAGACCAACTGGTTGTTGGTTATTTTTATCTATGTATTTTAAATGCGATTAAAACTAGATTTGAGGTAACACGGGCGTTAGACAGATAGAAGGACCTAAGTGATAAGATATTAATGATTTGAGAATTTAGTTAAACTCTTTGTTAGTTGAGGACAACAATGCAAATATGTATATATTTTATGGGTTTAAGAAATAGAGCCGTTGCATAAGTCAGTAGCTCAAACCAAATTCAAAAAACCTCGACCGTTAGAAAATCATATCATTATCTCCGTAAAGGAATCGTTTTTCCTTTCCTTTTTTTTTCCTGTTTTCTCCCCGAGAGAAAAAAATGGTGAGAGAACCAGAAGATTCTCGGCAGCCAAACAGTTGTGAGAATAGCCAACAAAATGTCGATGACATGTTTAGTCCCAGATTCAAATCCGTGGCAGCCATGTCTGGAAGCTCTCATCTCTAGTCTCGTCATCGAAGACACTTCAGATCGGCACAAATCTAAACACAAGAAACGCTTCGATTCGATATTCAACACTCCGCCATGCTCCACTTTGAGAAGGTAAACTAATAATCCCATAATTTCCCTTCTTTCTCCTCATGGATTTAAATAGCGGTACGCTATACAGTGGTTTGGACACCGGCCGATACCTCGATAAACACAATGCACCGCAACCGTATTTTTAATCTCTGCTTCTCCCTTTATTTATCTGAATCTCTATGCATATATTTCTTCCCCTCAGGAAACGTAGAGCCCAGAGAAGGAGCCATTAGGGGTGTGCAAAACCGGGTTCGGTTAACCATTAGCAAATTATTTCGGTTAACCGATAAGTTCGGGTCACTAAATTCTCGACCCTAAACCGTATCCATTCAACCGGTTAACCGTTTAGTCGGTTAACCGAAAAATTCGGTTCGGTTCGGTTCGGGTAACGGTTTTTTATTTTATTTATTAAAAATATAAATTTTAATAATATGTTAGAAAAAAGTACATACTTTTTAAAAATCGACATATGATATTATTATCTTTTCTAATACTAGCAAGTTAAACACTTAAACTTGATAAAATAAAATTATGGTTTTACTTTTTGGAAATGAGAAAATAAAATAAAATTTAATTTTTTTAATATAAAATAATAAAATAACATAAAATATAATAATATATATTATATAATCGGTCGGTTCTGTTACCCGATTTATCCCAAAACTGTAAACCGTAACCGAACCGGTTTTTAAAAAAAAAATAAAAACACGAACCGAAACCGAATTTTTCGGTTCGGTTAACCAATTTTTCGGTTCGGTTTTTTCGGGTTTCGGAATCGGTTTCGATTTTTCGGTTTTTTTGCACACCCCTAGGAGCCATTTTCAACTCCTATTGCTCCATTAAAACTTGATGATGAAGAAGAAGAAGAACAGATTTCAAAACAAGGTGATTATTAGTGGAACCCTTTATCTCTGTTTATTTATAAAGTTAAAAAGATGAATTAAATTTGTTTTTAATGATTAATAATGTTTTCCCAGAGAGTGAGAAAGAACCAGCTCCTCTTCATTGTAAGGATAAACTCAGAAGAGCTTTCATGTGCAGTAAGAATCTTTCGGGTTTTGCATATATTTGATTAGCTTTAGTTAATCCTCTAGTAATAACTGTGTCATTTGATTGGATTCATAGATTTGTTTGGATATGTGGGCTTTTTTTACGGGAAATATCGGCCAAATTTGGCAAATAATCTAAGTAGAAACTAAAATTAGGAATATAGGGTACGCTGGGGAGGGGGAAATTTGGGATCTACGATAAAAATTTAGTGTTTGGAGGGTGACGCCACCTCCAAATGGCGTTACTTATTTTTAAATTTTTTTGAGTCAAGTGGCTGGACGTCACCTGTACACAGTGGCGGATCCACCTTTGGTGTGGGGTGGGCCTAGGCCCACCCTGAATTTTTCAACATTTACATATTTGTCCTTAATTTTTTAAAATTTTATGAACCAGTCCTCAAATTTTTGTAATATTTAAGGTTTGTGCCCACCCTGAATTTTTAAAATTTTACATGTGCCTACCCTCAAATATATTTCTGGATCCGCCACTGCCTGTACACAGCCTTAAGTATGAGGTGGACTATGCTATAATTCGGAATTCAAAATATGAAGCCCGCATATTTAGTTCTTCATCAGCTTGCAACTATGACGAATTGGAACTCAAGGTTATATTTGAAATAAAAAAGATGCCCAATCGGCAGTTAAAGAGTATTACATCAAATTCCATATGAATTTCTTTGTTGCTGAGTCTGATAAGCTTACGTATTACGTACGGCGTATTAATTGTAAGAGCAAATGTCTTTGGAAGATAAAATTTCTCAACCAAAATATTCAAGCCAAAACTCATCCTTTTGCATTAATCATGCCTCCTAGAGCTAAACGCTCACGTGTTGAAAGAGGTGAACATTCCGGTTCTAATAGACCCGTTCGTAATCTTAATCCTATTCCCGTTCTTATTCCTCAACCCGTTCCTAATCCTAATTTTTCTTTTGAGGATCATTGTTTTAGGAATGATGATAACCGAAATAGATACCTAAACATCTATGAATCCAAAAAGGTTAAAGAAGAGAGAACCATAGACTTAGCTTTCCTTATGTCTCCCGAGCATGACTTTGATCTTTGAGTTATTCACCGAATGGGAATGACTTGACTACTTGTGTATTCCACCTTATACCCATCGTAGGTTAGTACGTGCTATTCATGCGAATGCCGAGTTTATTCGGTCTCCTAATGGATCTAACCATATCATTGGTATTCGATCTTATCTCATGGGTACTGAGTTTGAATTGACACCTCAATCTATTGTCAACCATTTAGGTGTTCCCATTGGTGGTAATTCCAATGAATATGGGTCTCATAATATTTTTACTTTCCTGGATGGTCGTCCCACTCATCTTCCTCTCGAGGAACACCTTTTTCACCTTCTCATTACTTGGTTTTTTCATCTTTTCAGCGAAAAAGCCACGAGTATGAGAGTTATCGACAATTGGTGGATTCGCCAATATAGTGATAGGACTCGTCTCGATATTGCTACCATCATCTTTCTTAACCTCGTAAAAGTCATATTAAACCCCACCTCTTTTTCTCTTTCCTTTGGATGTGTGCTTAGCCATATCTTTAGGAAGCTCAACATTGATACCTCTCTTGATCCTCATGTGAAGAACAAAAGCAAGATTGATATCAAATCTTGCCACAAAGCTCAATGGTATCTTAGAGAAAACGGTTGGGTTCACCGCGGAGGAGTAGAGGAGGTCGACTTAGAGGCTCCAGAGGATCCGATAGATGAGGATGCACCGGGTCCCATGTCTATAGAGTTCATGTTCGCGGCCATGGTCACTCGCTTTGACAACATGGATGCCTATTTACGTAGTTCTCATGAGGAGACTACCGGTTTGCTTCGTGGCTTGGACGGATGTGTGACATCTCTTGAGCACGATATGCATCTTGTTCGTGGTCATCTTTTTCTACCTTCATCGCCTCATGATGCACCAGATACTTAGGCTTTTATGCATTCTAGTATGTCTTAATGGTATTATTATGATACTTTTGGACTTATTTTGATTTAGGATTTCGGTAACCATAATATACACATAGCATCCATCATAACAACCAACATAAAAACATAAGCATAACAATATCCAACAAAGTGCATAAAATGTATAAAGACAAAAACTGAAATCCTAAATTAAAATAAGTCCAAAAGTACCATAATAATACCATAAAGACATAGAATGCATAAAAGCCTAAGCATCCAGTGCATCATGAGGCAATGAAGGTGGGAAAAGATGACCACAAACAAGATGCATATCGTCCTCAAGAGATGTCACACGTCCGTCCAAGCCACGGATCAAACCGATAGTCTCCTCATGAGAACTACGTAGTTGTCAAAGCGATTGACCATGGCCGCAAACATGGACTCCATAGACATGGGACCCTGTGCATCCTCATCTAACGGATCCTCGGGAGCCTCTAAGTCGACCTCCTCTACTCCTCCGCGGTGAACCCAACCGTTTTCTTTAAGATACCATTGAGCTTTGTGGCAAGATTTGATATCAATCTTGCTTTTGTTCTTCACATAAGGATCAAGAGAGGTATCAATGTTGAGCTTACTAAAGATGTGGCTAAGCACACACATCCAAAGGAAAGAGAAAAAGAGGTGGGGGTTTGATATGACTTTTACGAGGTTAAGAAAGATTATGGTAGCAATATCGAGACGATTCCTATCATGATATTGGCGAAGCCACTAATAGTCGATAACTCTCATACTCAAGACTTTTTCTTTAGAAGAACAAAAATCAAGTAGTGAGAAGGTGAAAAAGGCGTTCTTCGAGAGGAAGATGAGTGAGACGACCATCCGGGAAAGTATGAATATTATGAGACCTATATTCATTGGAATTACCACCAAGGGGAACACCTAAATGGTTGGCAATAGATTGAGGTGCCAATTATAGGGTTAGACCCATTAGGAAACTAAATAAACTTGGCATTGGCATGAAAAGCACGTACTAACCTACGATGGGTATATGGTGGAATACTCAAGTAGTCAAGCCATTCTCATTCGGTGAATAACTTAGAAAGATCAAAGTCATGCTCGAGAGACATAAGGAAAGCTAAGTCTATGGTTCTCTCTTCTCTGACCTTTTTGGATTCATAGATGTTTAGGTATCTATTTCGATTATCATCATTCCTAAAACAACGATCCTCAAAACAAAGATTAGGATTAGGAACAAGTTGAGAAATAGAAACAAGAATAGGAATAGGATTTCGAACGGGTCTATTAGAACCAGAATGTTCATCTCTTTCAAGACGTGAGCATTTAGCTCTAGGAGGCATGGTTCTAGGAGGAATGATTAAAGAAAAAAAGACGAGTTTTGGCTTGAAAATTTTGGTTGGGAATTTTGTCAAACACTTTGTGTGCAAGACTTTAGACCAATTTTGAAAAGCTTTTGGGATGGATTGAGTGATACCTCTTGCAAAATAAATAATATTTAGCATATAATCATCAACCCAAAGCATTAATTCAAGCACAAAAACTTGGTTTTTCGTTGAAAAATTTGGATTACCCAAGTAAAATTGGGATTTTAGAATACCCAAATAATGTTGAAAAGAACAATGGCTTTTGTTAGAAACAAGTTTAAAAGTATGAACAAAGAAGAATATACAAGATTTAACAATTTAAAGCATGAAAAAAATCATTTAAAATCTAAAACTTCATCTAAGTTTCGAAATAAAGGAAGAATGAAAGAGATAAGATCTATGTGAAAAATCCCCATTGATTTAAAAAAGTAACCCTTATTTTGAAACCTTCATTAATTTTTGCGTGGGCTGGTTGTGTTTTAAGAAAAAATCCCCATTCTTTTAAAAAACTAACCTTATTTCTCCTATCTCAAACAACCACAACTCTAATCCATCTCAAAATTCCCTCAAATCATTGCTTTGTTTGTGAGAAATTCTTCAAGGGGTTTTCACTTCATCTTCACCAATCCTTCAAGGTATTTTTCACTTAATCTTTCTTTATTTCGAACTTAGATGAAGTTTTGGATTTCAAATGATTATTAAGCTTGTTTTTAACAAACCCATTGTTCTTTTCAACATTATTTGGGTATTCTAAAAATTCCAATTTCATTTGGGTAATCCAAATTTTTCAACGAAAAATCTAGTTTTTGTGCTTGAATTATTGCTTTGGGTTGTTTTATATGCTAAATATTATTTATTTTGAAGGAGGTAATCACTCAATCCATCTCAAACCCTTTTCGAAATTGGTTTAAAGTCTTGCACACAAAGTGTTTGACAAAATTCCCAACCAAAATTTTCAAGCCAAAACTAGTCTTTTTTCTTTAATCATTCCTCCTAGAACCATGCCTCATAGAGCTAAATGCTCACATGTTGAAAGAGATGAACATTCCGGTTCTAATAGGCCCGTTCGTAATCCTATTCATATTCGTCAACCTGTTCCTAATCCTAATATTTCTTTTGAGGATTGGTGTTTTAGGAATGATGATAACCGAAATAGATACCTAATCATCTATGAATCCAAAAAGGTTAGAGAAGAGAGAACCATAGACTTAGCTTTCCTTATGTCTCCCGAGCATGACTTTGATCTTTGAGTTATTCACCGAATGGAAATGGCTTGACTACTTGGGTATTCCACCTTATACCCATCGTAGGTTAGTACGTGCTTTTCAAGCCAATGCCGAGTTTATTTGGTCTCCTAATAGGTCTAACCCTGTCATTGGTATTCAATCTTATCTCATGGGTACCGAGTTTGAATTGACACATCAATCTATTGCCAACCATTTAGGTGTTCACATTGGTGGTAATTCCAATGAATATAGGTCTTATAATATTTCTACTTTCCCAGATGGTTGTCCCACTCATCTTCCTCTCGAGGAATGCCATTTTCACCTTCTCACTACTTTTTTTCATCCTTTCAGTGGAAAAGCCGTGAGTATGAGAGTTATCAACTATTGGTGGCTTTGCCAATATCGTGATAGGACTCGTCTCGATATTGCTACCATCATCTTTCTTAACCTCGTAAAAGTCATATCAAACCCCTCTTAATCCTTATGTGAAGAACAAAAGCAAGATTGATATCAAATCTTGCCACAAAGCTCAATGGTATCTTAGAGAAAACGTTTGGGTTCACCGCGGAGGAGTAGAGGAGGTCGACTTAGAGAGGCTCCCGAGGATCCAATAGATGAGGATGCACCGGGTCCCATGTCTATGGAGTCCATGTTTGCGGCCATGGTCAATCGCTTTGACAACGTGGATGCCTATCTACGTAGTTCTCATGAGGAGACTATCGGTTTGCTCTGTGGCTTGGACGGACGTGTGACTTCTCTTGAGGATGATATGCATCTTGTTCGTGGTTATCTTTTCCCACCTTCATTGCCTTATGATGCACTGGATGCTTAGGCTTTTATGCATTCTAGTATGTCTTTATGGTATTATTATGGGTACTTTTAGACTTATTTTGATTTAGGATTTCAGTTTTTGTCTTTAGGCATTTTATGCACTTTGTATCGTTGTGCCTATGTTTTTATGTTAGATTTTATACTTGGATCTTTTTATTGGATTTTATGATGGATGTTATATTTATATTATAGTTTATCTTTTTATTGCTTTTTGGATAATGCCCTATTACTCTAATGACGTTTGTTCTTTTTTGTTATAACAAAACGGGGGAGAAATTAGAATCAAACAATTTGTTTTCCTCAATTTTCTTAAAGAAATGTCTTTAAAACTTAATTCTCATAGATTTTACAAAGACATTTATTAAGGGGGAGCTTAAGTGGGAGATTTGTAAGTTTGACAATTTTTTTAAAAACAAATTTTTACAAAAGGTTTTGTTATATCTAAAAGAGGGAGATTGTTAGACTTATTTTGATTTTGATATAACTTAAATTTAATTTTCAAGAACTAACTTGTAAAAATTTGTAAAGTAAATTTCTCGGAATACTTAAT
Source organism: Hibiscus trionum (assembly GCA_030270665.1). NCBI lineage: Eukaryota > Viridiplantae > Streptophyta > Magnoliopsida > Malvales > Malvaceae > Hibiscus > Hibiscus trionum. The sequence continues at coordinate 39,215 of BSYR01000013.1, forward strand.
TTTATACCTATATCGAATATACTTTTGAATGTCAACATTTATCCAAAAACTTGCGTTTTTAATGAAAGTTTCAAAACCTTTCGGACAGAATACCTTTGTTTTTGAAACCTTGGCCATGTAACGGCTATATTTTACAAATTCCTTCTTAAGGTTTCAAAACCTCTGGTAAAGGTTTCGAAACCTCTGTGCAAGTGAGCATTTAATGCTCAATTTTAATGGCTTCCAACGGCTCCAAACTCCCTCCAACGTCTCCCATCAGTTAGAAAAGATAAATAGCATATAAAAGGAGTCTTCAAACAGTAATGAAGCAACAAGAAAGCTTATCCAAACATCCAAGCAATCAAAATCCAATTTGTGCCCAATTTTTCATCTTTCTTGTAAACGCTAGTGTTTTTTTTCATTGTAATTGTTTTCCTAGTGTTAATTGGGTGTGTGAGAGAGCTTATATTGTGCAAACACCTTCCTTGTGAGGATTTTCTAATTTGCTTCTTTGTTCTTGTTTTTGGGAAATGGTTCAATAGACTTTGGGGTATAATAAGTCTATTGAATTGTGTATGGTTACTCCTTATCCTGAAGTAAAGACAAGTTAGTGGATTTGTGGAAAATCCTTATTGTGGTCATTAAGGTAGTGTATGTAGACTCCATTAAAAGGGTTGAACCACTATAAATTCCCTTGCATTTTCTATCTTTTCAATTATTTCCACTAATTCTTAAAATCCCAATTCCCCCTCTTGGCGTTATTCTATCGATTGCTACACTCATCAAAAAATGGTCACAAGCCTCTAATGAAGGTCAGAGTTACGACCATATGATAACTAACCTTGATGAGGTTGTAAACTTGGTGCTTAAAGGAACGCGCCATCTCCCAATTACCAGTATTGTGTGGGAGACTTACTTCAGATTGGGTAAAGTTTGGTGCGACAAAAGAAAGTAAACTCCCAGATAAACAATGAACAAAATTGGTCTATAACCTGCAGGATGTCATGATCAATCTTCAAGCGGATGCAACCTCTATAAGAGTCAAAACCTTCGACCCAAATGATGCAAAATTTACTGTAAAAGCTAAGGTCTGAGATGAGCATAGAATGTATCGACTAAACCTTAATGAGAAATGGTGTGATTCTGGTGATTTTCAAGCATTTAGATACCCATTCTCTCACGCGCACGCCACATGTATGCATATTCATATGAACCCCCTTGTACGTATACAGATGAGTGTTTTAGCCTGCACACTATGGCAAATATATACAAATTTCTGTTCAACCTGATCCCAAACTAAAATTATTGGTCGGTAGAGCCAATATATGAAGAATGGTTACCAAATCCAGAGCTTCGTAATAAGAAAAAGGTTCGGCTGAATTCCACTCGCATTCTTACTAAAATGGATGATCCAAAAACAAGTTTCCTAACCAATCTAATCTTTTCAACTATCGTGTTGGACCATCAACTTATTATTCTATTAATGTAAACTTAATATTCGTAATGTAAACTTAATATTTCAGTTTGAGATTGCTATTGATTAGATAACTTGTTTTAAAATGCTTTTATTAGTTGAGAAATATTTGATTTTCTTTGTTAGTTGGTTATTAATGTAATATTTAATTAATAAAGAAGACAAGTTTAAAAAATAAAATAAAATTGTTTATCAAACAACAATCGAATTTAAAAAACAAAACTAAATAATTTAAAATTGTTTCTCAAACAAATGACAGTCGAATTAAAATATATTCCAAACAAAATATAAATATTTCTTATTTCCTCCTCCTTCTTGGTAATTTCTATCGGTGTAGGGATGGCGTTTGATCGTGCCATCAAGGGGGTTGAACCATTCTTCGTGGTTGATTCGGAGTCTGCTCATCATGGAAAAATGGGTCATTCATCATTTGCATAGAAGATGGTGTACCATACATATCTTCTAGATGAAATGATGAGTTGCTAATGGTCGTAGTCGACAACAAAAATGTCATACTACCAACACGCACACCTTCCCCATATACGGATGTTTGAGGATACTCAAATTATGGTATGCATCCCTATTATCATTGTAAGTTGGATGAGAAGATGAGCAGCCACCAAACATTGGATGAAATGATAAGCAATACCAAATTCAAGTGTTGGATGAAATGATGAGTTATCACCAACCGTGTTGTGGACTGCTAGATAATATCATGCTCTATTGGTTCTTCCAAAGGATCATTGCTTACAAGGTCTTGGGGGAATTGCACCAAAGACCATAAAGAACGCCAACCCGTAGAACAATCCAAGTTTGATTCGTCTGTTGGTTCTTGTGAGCTCTGACCAAACTAGGATGGCAAGTGTGAGCACCATAGATCTTCAAGCCATTTATTTCCAGCTTCGAGGGATACTAAGAATAGTTTTCTATTTTCCGAATATCACGAGTAATACTTTGAATTCAAATCAAAACCATTGTCTTCAATTGGAGTCAAATCTTTTAGCCACCGTGTATATCTTTTATCCTAAAGAGTAATGAAATTGGCTTGCTTCACAACCATATTCTTATCGAACTTACCTTTTTAATGTCCACTATGGATGTGTTCAATACCAGGTGGAGCTCTAGGAATGGGTTGATGAAAGTTGAACCGCCACAACACTCTATCAACACAATGATATTCAAAAATATAAAAATAGATCAAAGGTACAACTGCACCCCCAGAATGTTCTACATCCACGCACACTTTGTGGTATGCAAGCCTTGATTGTTGGATTCTTGTACGATAGCCAAATAAACTATAAAAACAAATATTAATATAGATATACAAACATTACTTTAAAAACATTATGATACCTCATTTTTTTTCTATTGTTTGGATCTTTAGTCTTATATCTCTAACATTGTTGTGCACCACCCCCAGCGTTTTTCAACCTATGTCTCCATCTGCAAAGTTATTGAACTTATATTTCTAAGTCCATTCTAGATAAATATTAGATCAATAAAATATTTATAACAACTGTAATCATAGTATTACATTCCAACAAACAAAAATTGCACATGTGCTTTAACAATGGACGTTAGATTTAAGAAGCCTGTACCAAGCCCATGATTGTAGTAAGATTAGGCATCCACCAATATTTGATGCCTTTTTCTTACCAATCATAATTGAGGCCTTGCACATTTCATGGTACAAGAATGCCAATATTGCATATCCCCAGCTATATTCATGAGCTATGTTAAAATCATCCAAGAACGACAGATATTGTGTATGAACCAGATTACTAGATGTATCTAGCATCAATATCCCACCAATGATTTGTAGCATATATGCTCGAGTTACATACATAAGTTCTTGTCGAGTAGATCTTGCTGTTACAATGAATTAACTCTGCAACCATGTAATTTCCACACGTAGACCTTTCACATCTACCTTAGGAGGAATTTTTTCGAGGTACTAACTATAAAAAGAATATACATTATATGTATTTGCTCCAACCAACATATTCTTATTTATTGGGATACCAAGCTGTATAACTACATCTTTTAGAGTTATCGTGCACTTGCTGAATGAAAAATGAAATGTATGTGTCTCTAGTCTCCAACGTTCAATCAATTTAGTTATCAACCCGAAGACAATCTTAAATCTGCGAAGAAATGAAGCATTGTAAAATCTAGTGAGCTGTAAGTAATAAATAATAAGGTCGGAAAGAACCTTGTATTTGTCATTGTCGAGAAGGAACCTTTCGACCTCATAATTTATTACTTACAGCTCGCTGAATTTTATAATGCTTCATTTCTTCGTGGATTTAAGATTTTCCCCGGTTTGATAATTATATCAATTGAACGGCGGAGACTAAAGACGTAGACATTTCATTTTCCATTTGGCGTGTGCATGATAACTTTGGAAGATGTAGCTATATAGCTTGATGTCCCAATATATGGGAATCCGTTGGTTGGAGCAAATACATATAATGTATATTCTTTTAGTAGTCATCACCTCGGAAAAATTCCTCCCGAGGCAGATGTGAAAGGTCTACGTGTGAAAATTACATGGTTGCAAAGTGAATTCATTGTAATAGAGAAATCTACTCTACAAGAAATTATGTATGCAACTCGAGCATATATACTGCAAATCATTGGTGGGATATTGATGCTAGATACATCTGGTAATCTGGTTCACGCACAATATTTGTCGTTCTTGGATGATTTTAACATAGCTCGTGAATATAATTGAAATCTGCAAAATTGGCATTCTTGTACCATGAAATGTGCAAGGCCTCAATTATGATTGGTGAGAAGATGACATCAGATATTGGTGGATGCCTAATCTTACTACAATTATGGACTTGGTACAAGCTTCCTTATCTAACCCCTATTGTTGAAGCACCCGTGCAATTTCCGCTTTCTATAAGGTAATAGTATGATTACAATTGTTATAAACATTTTTATTGATCTAATATTTATCTAGAATGACTTAGAAATATAAGTTCAATATATTTACAGATGGAGACATAGGTTGAAGAATGCGGGGGGTGGTGCACAACAACGTTAGAGATATAAGACTAAAGATCCAAACAATAAGAAAAAATGAGGTATCTTAATATTTTTAAATTAATGTTTGTGTATTTATATTAATATTTGTTTTTAGGGTATATTTGGTTGTCGTACGAGAATCCAACAATCAAGGCTTGCATACCACAAAGTGTGCGTGAATGTAGAACATTATGAGGGGTGCAATTGTGCCTTTGATCCATTTTTCTAGCGTTGAATATCATTGTGCTGATAGAGTTTTGCGGCAGTTCAACTTTCATCAACACATCCATAGTGGACATGGAAAAGGTAAATTCTATGAGAATTAGGTTGTAAAGCAAGCTAATTTCATTGCTCTTTGGGATGAAATATATATGCAGTGGCCAGAAGATTTGATACCAATTGAAGATAATGATTTTGATTTGAATGGAAAACCATTCTTAGTATCCCTCGAAACTAGAAATAAATGGCTTGAAGATCTGCGGTGCTCACACTTGCCATCATGGTTTGGTCAAAGCTCAAAAGAATCAATAGATGAATCAAACTTGGATTGTTCTACAGGTTGGCGTTCTTCATGGTCTCCAGTGCAATCCCCCAAACCTTGTAAGCAATGATCCTTGGGAAAAACGAATAGAGCACGAGTATCTAGCAGTCCACACAATAGTTGGTGACAACTCATCATTTCATCCAACATTTGGATTTGGTGACTGCCCATCATTAAATCCAACATTTGGTGGCAGCTCATCTTCTCATCCAGCTTATAATGATTATGAGAGATACAGACCACAATTTGAGTATCTTCAAACATTCTTATATGGGGAAGGCATGGGTGTTGGTAGTATTACATCTTTGTTGCCGACTACGACCATTAGCAGCTCATCATTTCATCTAGAAGATATGTATGGTATACCATCTTCTATGCAAATGGTGGATGATCCATATTTCCATGATAAGCAGACTCTGAATCAACTACAAAGAATGGTTCAACCTCCTCGACGGGACGATCAAACGTCATCCCTACACCGACAAGAATTACCGAGAAGGATGAGGAAATAGGAAATATTTATATTTTATTTGGAATATATTTTAATTTGACTGTTGTTTGTTTGAGAAACAATTTTAGATTATTTTGTCATGGTTTTTAAATTCAACTATTGTTTGATAAACAATTTTATTTTATTTCCTTAAACTTGTCTTCTTTCTTAATTAACAAAGAAAATCAAATATTTCTCAACCAATAAAATCTATTTAAAACAAGTTATCTAATTAATAACAATATCAAACTGAAATATTAAGTTTACATTACAATTATTAAGTTTACATTAATAGAATATTAAGTTGATGGTTCACCACATAAGTTGGAAAGATTGGATTTGTTTGGACACTTGTTTTTGGTGTGACCTGGTCCCCAGCAATGAGTACAATGCTTAACTTGAACTCTCCCCTCTTTGTCTACCGGATCATCCATATTAATTAGTATAAATGTGAGTGGAACTCGGTCGGCCCTTCAACTTTCTACGAGCTCTGGATTTGGTAACCATTCTTTGTATATTGGCTCTATCGGCTAATAATCTTGGTTCAGGATCGTGTTGGACTGAAATCTGTATATATTTGCCATAGTGTGCAGGCTAAAACTCTCATTCGCACACGTGTAAGGGTCCATAGGAATATGCATACATACAACATGTGCACGAGAGCATGAGTATCTAAACGCTTGGAATTCATCACAATCACGCCATCTCTCATTAAGGTTTAGTCGATTTATTCTATGCTTACCTCGGACCTTAGCTTCGACAATAAATTGTTTGTAACATTTGGGCCGGAGGTTCTGACACTCATAGAGGTTGTAGCCGCTCGAAGATTGATCATGACATTATGTAGGGTTTTAGACAAATTTTATCAGCTGTTTATCCGGGAGTTTACTTCCTTCTTTTTGTCGCACCAAACTTTACCCAATCTAAAGTAAGTCTCCCATACAATACTTGCAATTGGGAGATGGTGTGTTCCTTTAATCATCAAGTTTATAGCCTCATCAAAGTTAGTTATCATATGGTCATAACGCTGACCTTCATTAGAGGCTTGAGACCATCTTTCCCTGGGCATGTCATTTGTAAAATTAAATACATGTATTTCGTGCCGCCTCAAACTTCTTAACCTCACTTGGAATTTTGGTTGAAGTAGTTCATACCTTATATAAAAAATAGTTAGTTAAAGTAAATAAGAAAACATCAGAAATAAATTAATAATTTTTTTTATAAACAACGAATTTTAATTTACTCGCGTTTAATATCTCTTTTCGAATTTCATTGCTGCCAAAATTAGTCTTGGCATTTGAAGCAATATGTCGTACACAATATGTTGGATATGCATGCGAAGGCGTCTATAAACTATTCACTCTGTCAATTACTGATAAGAGCACAGTCCCTCTATTAGAAATCATATAAACCTCGTCTTTCTTTACTACATGCATGCGTAAATATCTCAAAAAGAATTTTCATCCATTGATGTCTTTCTTTTCAACTATGGCAAAGGAAAATTGGGAATATATTCATGTTTTCATCTTGTGCAAAGCCATAAGTAATATATGACTGTACTTCCCATACAGCCAGGTACCATCAACTTGAATCATACGTTTGCAGAATTGGAACCTGTAGAGCGTTTGGGCGTTCTCCAATTATGAGCGCAAGTGCACACTCTTGTCAAGTTATAGTATAAAATATATCATCTCCCACGAGGATTGGACAACCAAATTTGAATGGAAATCCCTGCACAAAGAGTATTTAAATGCACAATTAAATTTCAGTTTGTTTAAAAGAAAAGTAAATAAACACAAGTAATTTAAGGAAGAGATCCGGTTGATAGAATGGGCCAGGTTATGCTGCTTCGTAGTGTGAAACTGCGTTGAATAGGTTAAGATGTATTGCGCTACCAGACTGTGTTGCCTCGGCGGATGATGGCAGATTGGTGCTTCAACAACTTTCGCTGCCTCGGCAGGTGGAATGGATGAATGGCTCGGTGGCAAGTTTGGCAGTCCTTTAAGGCTCGGCAGAACACTTCTGAAGTGATTTTGCTTATGTCTAAGTCAGAATACTGTTGATGCCCGCTGCAGATAATACTCATCGGCGTGAATCGCGCAATGAACAGCAACCTTTGGTTCGTCCTCTCTTAGCCGCTTTAAATCCAAACCTATGTCTAGGTTGGATTGATCAACACCTGGTATGGATGAGATCGTGCTTACATCTTTCGTGAGTTTGACTGTCTCGATGCCAAACAAATGGATTGCTCACAATCAATATTTCAAACTTAATTGCAAACAGTGAAAAACATGAAATAAGCAAACCTTGAATTTTATTGCAAATACAAACTTTAATCCTAAACAACCATTCTCACACTACCATACAACACAACCTAAACCCTAAGAGAAATTAGAACATAGCGGCGGCTAGGAAGCACAAGAGAAACCTAAGCTATTGCCGACTAGGAAATCCTCCGATGTCTAAAATACAAAATATGATCAAGTATATATAAGGCATGGCCTAGGTTAAGTCCTCCTTGGAGTAGAAGTCTTCTTCATGATAAAGTAACTTTTGCATTAAATGCAACCTTTAAATCTGACTTCTTTGACTTTAATTTGGACTTCTCTTGTCGTTGCCTTGTTCCGCAAGCAAGCCTTGATCTTCTTCTTTGGCAGCTCTGTCCGTTGTTTCCGACATTAGTAAATTGAGTGGATGAGCTCAATGGACTCAACAAATTATGCTCTACCGATCGCACTCCAATTCACCAATTCCTCAAGTTGCTGCCCTGGGCGGCAGATATGGCGGCGACAGCTACTCGGCAGCATCTCTCTCTGTGTTGAATTGCTTCAGTACAGCTCCTTGGTTTGCTGCCTCAGCATCCGCTCCTCTGATTTCTCCTCCTCCTGACATCTTCTAGCATCTGAAACTAAAACTAAACTAAAACAATATCTTTTCTTAATCAAAGGTATTCAATAGAAACATGGTAAAGTAAAGAATACTATAAATAATGCATGCATGTACCTAAATATGCCTGAAATGCACTTGAGAATAGCAATAATATGAGATGGAATGCATACAAAATATAAGACTTATGAGCACTTTACACAACCCTTTAATGCACGCCTTGAATGCCCAGAATAACTTACCGAATATCCTTTTACCAGGAAATAGTTCGCCTTGTAAGGTGAACATTGGTAATGTTTTATATTCTAGGGTAAACTACACAGATGACCACTGAACTATGGGTTTGGTGTCAAAATGACCACTATATTATTTTTTACCGCAAATGCACCACACAAATATTTAAATGGTTCCATTTTAGCCACACGCCATTAAAAAACGAAAAAGTTAACGGAACTGTTAAAAAATTGGTATAATTACACATTTGATCCTCTATATTTATACAATATATCAATTTAGTCCTAATTTTAATCTAATAAAATAAATTAATTATTCAATAAGATGGTGACACGTGTCACCACCTTATTGGAGGGGGAAATTAATTAATTTAGTTAAATAAAAATAATTAAAATCCCCCAATAAGGTGGTGACACATGTCACCACCTGATTGGAGGAGGAAATTAATTAATTTAGTTAAATAAAAATAATTAAAATCCCCCAATAAGGTGGTGACACGTGTCACCATCTTATTGAATAATTAATTTATTTTATTAGATTAAAATTAGGACTAAATTGATATATTATATAAATATAGAGGACCAAATGTGTAATTATACCAATTTTTTTAATAGTTCCGTTAACTTTTTCGTTTTTTAACGGCGTGTGGCTAAAATGGAACCATTTAAATAGTTGTGTGGTGCATTTGCGGCAAAAAATAATATAGTGGTCATTTTGACACCAAACCCATAGTTCAGTGGTCATCTGTGTAGTTTACCCTATATTCTATAATGGTTCTTGGGATTAATATTTGCATTGCTCGTATAAGAGCTGGTTGCTCATTATATGATTTATCCCAATCACCATACACCTGCTCCATCACCTTTTACTTCTACTAATATTGCATTCGAAATACTTGGATCCTTTTCAACTAACAACCTAGTGTAGGCACATATTAGACCAGAGTCTAAATTTATGTGGTCTTGTGAGAATGAGATATTTGCACAAGTGTGTTGCTCATTGAACCTTTTCACCTCCCACATTTTTTTGCTCTTCAATTATGAAATCCTTATCTTATGAATGCATTTGCTCTTATAATTAATACACCTTACGTAATACGTAAGCTTACCAGACTCAACAACAGAGAAATTCATATGACGTCTGATGTAGTACTCCTTAACTGCCGACTGGGCATCTTTATGTTTCAAATATAGCCTTGAGTTCTAATTTGCCATAGTTGCAAGCTGATGAAGAACTAAATACGCGGGCTTCATATTTTAGATCTTGCATTGCAGAATAATCCACCTCATACATGTGGGCTAGAGATTCATAAGCTGGATAAATGAGCTCTGGTTGATTGGGTTCCAGTTCAACATAACCCCAACCAGGCTAATCATTTTTCAACCCAAGCCTAGCGACAGCTGCGACCCAAACATCATCTTTAACGTCCAAACCACTACCCTCATTCGTAATTGTCCTAACAATATCAACATCATCAGCATCAAGTAAATGAACGTCATCATTTTTCGTAATTGACACAATATTTTCTTCATCCTTACTGAAATCATCAAGTGTTTCGCCCCAGGGACCAACTAAATTTTTAGTGTTACAATATGTTGATGAGCTCATTCTATCTATATATATTGAAAAAATAGTCATAAACATACATGACATATTTCTTGTTAAATTTGTAAATACAAATATATATATATATATAACAAAATTATTTAAAAAATTAACTAATTAAAATTAAATAAATACAAAAAAACTTACATGACAAATAAAAAACCGAACCTTGCATACAAACCCTTCAACAAAAAATAAGGAAACAAATATATTAGAAATTATTTATAAATAAATAATTTAAAATACAAAAAAATTAAATTTACGTATCCGATTTGGAAAAAATTAGAATATTTCACAAAAATTGTTCAATCACACAAAAAAACGCTACAGGGGTTATTTTGCCCCCGAAAAGGCACGCGAAAACGCGTTCAATTAGGTCCTTCAGTTCGCACACTGCAACAAATTACCCCCTTGACTAACGTTGACCAACGGAACCGTTAAATTGGTCGTTAACTTTTAACGCGCCAGCCGTCTTCGCCACATGGCATGCCATGTCAGCGTTGAAAAGTCAAAATGCTGACGTGGCTTAGATGTTGACGTGGCAAATAAATAAAAAATATATTTTATCTTATTTTTCATATTTATTTTTATATTAAATTAACCAATCAAATGATGACACATGGTCAGCTGGGTCAAAGGGTTGACTTGAAATGAGTTAACAATGATTCACGTAGGAGTTAATGGTTTTCGTTGGTAAAGTGGCTAATTTACTGCAATATGCGAATTGAAGGACCTAATTAAACGTGTTTTTGCGCGAGGGGCAACATTGCTAATTTGGGTTGAACTCGGGGGCAAAGCCCTTTAGCCAAAAAAATTCTACAAATCTCTCTTATATTTAAAAAAAATAGACTACTTGTGAGAAACCAAAATGATCTACAACCAAATATACTTCAAAATTGTTCACCTTTTTGAATAAATCTTCAAAAAAATCATTATCAAACTCTCTCAATTTTTTCTCAAATACTAACCATATATACTAACTTCTTCCTCTTTATATCCATGTAATGAGATGGTATCTGTGTTGCCCTGGGCTGCCACGTGTTGAGCTTAGGAGGAGAACGCCAACTCCAAAGGTGTCCTGCCCCATTCAGGATTCCCTGTTCCTTGCCATGTAGGATTCCCTCATGAGAAAGATGTCGGCTCATCTTTAATCGTCTTATCAAAACACTGACGCCGTGTGCAGGTAGCGTCTTGCCACTTGACTCAAAAAAATTTAAAAATGGGTAACACCGTTTGGAGGTGGCGTCACCCTCCAAACACTTTAGTTTTTGCCATATATCCTAATTTTTCCCCCAAAATACCCTATATTCCTAATTTTAGTTTCTACTTGGATTATTTGCCAAATTTTGCCAAAATGTTGTGCATAGAATAAAGAATTAGGGAAATAAGATTTCTCAAATTTTGCAGAAATGTTGTTGTGTGCAAGCAGTGACAAAAAATTTCTTTAATTTTTTATTACAATGCCGCCATATACAGGTGGCGACAAGCTTAGTTTAATATTTAAAAAAACACACAACAAAATCGTTGATTGCAGTTGGCTTTCTAAGGTGAGATAATTTAAAAATTGAATTACACTTGGTTTCACCATCTGCAAGTGGCGACACACTATGAATGTGAGATGGGCGCGTAATTCTCGGACGATGTTGGAGTAAACCTCTTTGTTTTGCTGGCAGAAAAGCTCCTACTTGTGCTTCGTCACTGCTGTCATAAAACCTGGGGTGAATCCAAAATCCAGTTCATCCTTGAAGTTAAAATTTTTCTCATGGCAAAACGTCCTTGAAGAAAAAAATTCTTCATATTTCTTGTGGATCTCTTCATTGAAAAAGATTTTAAAAGGTGTGGATGAGAAAGACATGGAAACAATGTAGAATCTTGAACGACTTTGGAAGGGAAGATGAAGAAAGTGAATCTTGGGCTTCTTTCTTGATAAAGAAACGAAAGAGAAAAGTGAAAAGGTTTTGATCTTTGAAATGGCTAAGGGTTGAAGAAGAGTAACAAGTTGAGTGTTTTAATGGTGTTATTAAAGTGGCCGATTTAACGGGGACAATGATAGCTTTAGGCTTATTTTGGGGAAAAGAAAAGGGTTGATGTAATAAGATTTTAAGTGATAAGATAAGTTGTAAGGATGGAGTGATAAGGTGATTAAGTTGAATTTGAGTTTCAACTTATCCAATTGGGCGCCTAGGGTAAAATTTCAAAGAAAAAATTTCACTTCTCATGAGCCGAGTTTTATCAAGCCTTGGGCGGCAAGGGTAAATCTTTTTCTCCTCAAATTTCATCAGCCTCATGCCAAGACATTGTCTGGCACAAAAACCTGCACTTACTCAAAGAAAAACCTTTCAACACAGCAAAGAAAAAAAAGAAAAATTAATAAATGAAAATTGCTGAAAAAGGAAAACATCTAACCTACTATTTACAGAAAAATTACACGATGATGATGATCACGAAATCTCTGCCAGAAGGATAACCTCCTTGGCATTCACTTTAGGGCCTTCCAAATAGTGCTTCAATCGTTGGCCATTTACCTTGAAAATTGCCCTCGTCCTTAAATCCTTGATATCCACGACTCCATGCGCATATGGCTTCACAACTTCAAAGGGCCCAACCATCTTGACTTGAACTTTCCTGGAAACAATTTTAGCCTCAAGTTAAATAACAACACACGTTGGCCTACCTCAAATTGCCTTGGCAATATCCACTTGTCATGTCAATGTTTCCTCCTTTCCATGTAGAGTCTGGCATTCTTATAGGCTTGTGCTCTGAATTTCTCTAACTCATTTAGGTCTAATAACCTCTTTTCTTCAGCAGCTCTCCATGTAATATCAAGCGCTTTAATCGCCCAATATGCTCGGTGTTCCATCTCTACTGGTAGGTGGCATGCTTTTCCAAAAACAAGTTTAAATGGTGAACTCCCCAAAGGAGTTTTAAAAGCAGTCCTATAAGCCCACAATGACGCATCTAGTCTCAAGGACTATTCCTTCATTGTTGGATTTACAGTCTTTTCTAAAATATTTTTAATCTTCTTGTTTAAAATTTTCGCTTGGTCATTTATTTGGGGATGGTATACCGTGTCAATCCTTTGTTGAATTCTATACCTGGACAAAGCTTTAGAAATTAGATTTCATTTAAAATGTGTACCCTCATCATGAATAATCACTCTAGGGGCACCAAATCGAGTAAAAATATGCTTGTTCAAGAATTCGGCAACGACCATGGCATCATTAGTCGGCAAAGAAACAGCTCTAACCCATTTTGACACATAGTCAACACTCCACTTGCATAATGTTTTGGAGCGGCATTTGGTTTATGTCAGAGATGTTTCCTATCCGCTGGCATCGATCACATGCCTTGGAGAAGTGTTGAACTTTATATGCTCGATTTCCTTCAACTGTTCTAGCTAGCCAAGTGGTGGAGAAGTTGAATATTTGGGTGATTTTGTGGGAGGAGAAAAATAGACAACAGACACAAGGATTTATAGTGGTTCGGCCTTCTAACAAGCACCTACATCCACTACCTTAGCTCCCCACTAAGGATTTCAACCAATTTCACTAAGAATTTCGTCCCCTTTTCTCGGATTAGGAGGAAACAGTTACAACGATCAAGCTTTCTACCCAAAGCTTGATCAACCACTTTCTTACAAGAGAAATTCTAAGCAAACCTGAAATCCCTCTAATAGGTATTTGTTTGCACAATTAAGCTCTCACCCAAAACCTAAACACTTGAGCAAATTTGATAATGTTTAGCTCACTAGTGTTGTATATACAAGAAAATATACAATAAAGCTCTAAAGACAATTTGACATCATTATGTTGTTGACAATGGAAGCATTAACCATCTCTTGATGCTTGGAGGTCCCTTTTATACTCCTAATTGAGTTTGTAGCCGTTGAGGACCGTTGGGGTTGAATTAGAGCCGTTGGAGCCTTTATTTCCCACCATAAATGCAGTTCTGGAGCTTGGCATATCGATACCCTTAAAATTGTATCGATACGGTCCTGATAAAGAAATAGTCATTGAGTGCCTGCAGTTGGTGCGTATCGATACGCCTAGTAAGCATATCGGTACGGTCCTACAATTTAAAATACCGTTGGGAAAATAACCGTTGGGGGTAGTTGGGCGTATCGGTACGCGATACAACCGTATTGGTACACGAACTAGCCGTTGGGCTATTTTAAAGCACACCGTATCGATACGGCTAAGCGTATCGATACGGGTTTTGTCTACTGGAAAATCACTGTAGTTAAAACCCTAAAGGCTATTGATACGGTGCCCTACAATATCGATACGGTTACACTTAAAACATGGTTTTGACTACTTTAAATGCACTTTAAATCATTCCAAAGCCTTGCAAAACCCTTAAACACATTTTCAAGTTGTTTTTGACCAAAAACATATTTTAATTTTTTTTCAATTTAGTCCAAAACATTTTTCAATTATTATATCAAAACAATTAGTTCTACAATCTCCTCGTTTTTTATATAATAAAACCAACTTGAAAAATTGTTTGGGATTCTCCCCCTTAGTAATTTAAAATTTGAATGAAGTTAAAGCTCCCCTTATTCTCTTGAAAAATTAATTTTTCAAACCATTTCCCCCCCTTTTTGTTATATCAAAAAGAATTTAAAAGAATATTAGGCTCAAAATAACTTAGGAGGTTAAAAAATTGACATATTAAAAATTTTGGTTTTTAAAAAAATGGCTCCCCCTTACTCAAAGCATCAAACAATGTTAGTTCAACATATATGATAATCTAGTTGAAATAAAAAATAAATTAAATTAAACAAATAAAACAACTAGATTTTTACCACACTTGAACTCAAGGGAGAATGTGAAGCCTTCCTTCTTCAAGTGTTCTTCCTTGTGTGCATGGAGCTCCCCCCTCAAATTTGGACTTGTTGATCACTCTCCATCACACCTAAACAAGACAATCAAGTAATTTTTTGTATCCAAATTGCTTTGGATCCATAGACGTTAGTTGCACATAGTTTAGTCCCCTTAGGAATCCATTTTTAAATTTCATCCTTTTTAGTTGAAGTGATTAGTTCTTTTGGAACCCAAACACTTCTAAAACATTTTCCATTCAAAAATCTAGGGGCACTAGATTGTCTAACATAAAAATTTGATTTTCCTAAATTGTTTTTCTTTATAAGTTCATTGGAAATCAAATCTTTTTCTTTCTTAAGATCATCTACCTTTCTTTGATGATCTTCTTCCATCGTTTGAACAAATTTTGTAAGTCTAAAAATTTAAGCTCAAAATCTTTTAGTTTTGCTTCAAACTCTAGATTTGTTTTGGAAAGCAAATCATTTTTCTTTTTCAATTTTGAAATCAATTTTTTTTTTTTGAAAATGATGCCTTGAATTCCAAAAGCAAATCATCATAGGCATCTTGTAACTCATCAAAAGAATAAGAATTTGAACTAGATGAGTTAGAAGTTACCTCCCCCTCATTGAGGGCCATGAAGCATAGGTTGGCTACCTCATCATCGGCGGGGTCTTCATCGGCAATTTTGGGGCAAAAACCCCTTTTAAATAAATATATAGGGTTTTGGCTCCCTCCAACTTTTATTTGGGAAATGACCCCCAAACTTGCCACGTCGGTTAAACTCACGTTATGTAGGAAGCGAGGTTTGATATCGCGTTCTGTAGAACGCGATATCAGTCTACGTGGCCTTGTTGTTTGGGTTAACGGTTTTACAGAATATCGCGTTCTGCAGAACGCGAGGTTCCCGAGAATTTGAAAGGGCGGCTGAATATAACGCGCATACCTCGCGTTCTGCAGGACGCGAGTTCTGTGCAAACCTGGGCTGAAGAACTAGGAAAAACAAACGTGGGTAGGCCTGTTCGAGCCCAATTTTGGGCGTGTAAATCGTATATTTTTAGCGAACATCGAGTTTGGGGTCGTAGTACTGGAAATTTTCTATCGTATGACACCAACACGGTTAATTTTCGTCCATTCTACACTGGTTTAAAATGGCTTCCAAAACCCTATGCTATCATCCTTTTTTGAATGAAGTTTCCTTTGAACAAATGTCGATAGGCATGTTCGAGCAGAATTTCATACGTATAAATTGTAAATTTTTAGCTAACATCGAGTTTGGGGTCGTAGTACTGGAAATTCTCTATCGTATGACACCAACACGGTTAATTTCCGTCCATTCTACATTGACTTAAAGTCGCTTCGAAAATGCTATCATAACATATTTTTTTGAATGATTGAAAATATATGATGACCTACTGTATAAATCGAATTAGACTGACTTTATTGATTCGATTGTTATGGGCGAACTCACATATACAAATTACAAATAATTAATTAAGATGAGGGGCTGAGCGATTAGGACACGTAGGCTTTGTGTGTCCAGGATTTAGGCATACAGTACAATGCTTCCTTTGTCTGGTTTTTTCTCGATGTTCGACCATATCCTCGGCACAGTGTATTCTTGTAGACCGTGTACGTCCTTTGGCTCTTAGTAGTGCTAGATCTAGGCGTATGGTCGATTCAGTGTCTACGGAATTCGGATCAACCTCATTTCCGATTGGAGGAAACTTTTTTTCGTAAACCTTAAACATCGTTTCGAGTAAGTATACTGGATCAACCAGATGCATGTATTGTATCCGTTGGTTTGTGCAAGCAGCAATGGCGTGTGCGCACGGGTATTTGAATGTTTGGAAAATTCCCCACTCGCAGGTTCTTACCCTCAGATTTACCATGCACGCGTTGTGATGAATGCCTTCAAACCGCCTGGAAAATTCTGAAACACGAAACTTGTGTCCTTCTCGCGAGAAGGAGTTGTAGTCATCTGTCTTGATTGGCCCAATTGAGTATGCAGTTTTGTGCGGAAATCCGGATGGACTATGTGTCCACCTGCCATGTACTCAGTTGCTTGCCTTCCCAAGGTTGCAAATAGGGTAGCCAAACGATAATAGGTCGCTTTGACAATGGAAGTGACAGGCAACGGTCGCACTCCCTTCAATGATGAGTTCACTGCCTCAGCCAAGTTCGTTGTCATGTGACCATAGCGTTTACCCTCGTCATACGATCGAAGCCATTTTTCCCTCGGGATTTTTTCAAGGTATTCTGCGCCATGTTTGTTTCTCGCTCTCAGTTCCCCGAGCAGCTCATCCACCTCTTGTTTCTAGTGCGAGTTGCCTATGGGATGACAGTTGAATAGTTATGGGCGAAAAACACATGCAAAAAGGTCGTAAATAAAAGCGAGCAACAAGTAATATAGTAAATGAAAATGACATAAAGGACATACCCATTGTGAGCACCATTTCACGTTCATCACGGTTCTTGAATTGCTGCAGGTAGTTTGCGGCTATGTGCCGTAAGCAAAAATGGTGGTGAATGTATGGAGGCTTCCAATAGTCGCCTAAATGTTCTAGCGCCCATAACAGAGCTCTGCCTCTGTCAGAAATAACACATACCCCTCCTTCCCTTGATCGTATTACAAGATCAAGGACATATTTTCGTAGGTTCCGAAGGAAGAACATCCAAGACTCCAAATCCTCCTTCTGGACGATTGCGAATGCAACAGGAACGCATTTTCGATTGCCGTCCTGTGCAATAGCTAGAAGTAGGCTCTGTGTATATCTTCCGTACAACCATGTGCCATCGATTTGGACCATCGGTTTGCAGTGCTTGAATGCGTTGATGCACTGGGGGAAAGTCCAAAATAACTTGTGGAATTGACAAACACCTCGAACAACATGATCATTTTCGTATGCCGGAACCGTATCAAGTTTGACAACCATTCTGGGGATGTGTTTCTGCAGGAGATTTAGCCACGGGCGCAACTCTTTGTAAGATTCCTCCCATCGGCCAAACATTTCCTGTTTGGCCCGCCTCCTTACATACCATTCTTTGTAATATTCAGGACGGTAGCCGGTGACAGTGTGAGCTGCAGCCTGACATGTGGGGACCGACACTGTGGGATTTGCTTTCACCAGTGGCATAAAGATGTCGGCGAGGTACTTTGCATCAAGGTTCTTATGATCCTGGTTGAGGCTAGCAACGGTGCATGTATGGGGCCCTTCAAGTTTTGTTATTCTCCAACGGTCGCCTGCCTTCTTCAATTGTGATATACGAATTTTCCATTTACAGCCGTGATCCTTTTGGGTGCAGTGCGCCTTGTAGTATCTGGCTTGGGTTTTCTTCACTGTCGTCTCAACAGCCTGACGAAGGTTGTACTGCTTAACTGCCGCCACCGCAATTTTCTTTGTCAAGAACGTCATACCAATTCTCAGTTCACCATCAGAACGGTTGAGTCTGCCGTCTATTGTGCGGTCATGCGAAAAATCAGGGACGTCCATGGCATCCATATCAACCGTTGTGAAGTGGGATGGTGGCTGGAACATAGAAATTGGTGTTGCGTCTAAAGGAAAGTTGGTGGCTGTCGGCTGTTCGTCGAAATATGGTGGTGAAACAGTATCGTCTTCTGGTGGAACTGTCAAGTCTTCTGGTTCATCATAGAATGGCCCCAGCTCGTCTCCGTCGGGCCCGGGTTCTCTAATCGGTTCTTCGTCAGAAGCATCCTCCGGGAGCTGGAATAGTAGAGCTTCGTCGATCACTACCCTTGGAGGCGAGGATGGGGGTCGACGATCGCGAGACCTCTCACGAGATCGCTCACGAGCCGCATTTCCAAGACCAAAATCAAGATCACCATAAGAAGAATGTCTCCCCATAAATGGTTGAACGTACTCCGTGCTAGGGGCATACGTTGAGTGTCGTCCAAATGAGGAATCATGGTCGTGTATAGCGTAAGAAGACGATGCTCCCTCCCTCCAAAAGAAGAATGTCTCCCCATATATGGTTGACCGTAGTCCGTGCCAGGGACATACGTTGAGTGTCGGCCATATGATGCTTCATGGTCGTGCGCAACGTAAGTAGACGACGTTCCCTCCCCTCCAAAACTATACATATTGTATGGATTGTACGATGCATTTGTTAGTGTATCGAATTCATCATTTGGGGGTTGGTTTAGGTCGAACCCGATACTAGCTACGCACGAATGTCTTGGCACAGCAGATGAAGATGCACCAAACTCGTTGTCTTGGCACAGTAGGTTAAAATCATGTCGTAGACTTGCGGTCGGGCTATCAACGTTGGCATTCGGATCGAAGTCGAAATTCGCCCGACCCCAGCTTGGTATTTTGATACCAGGATTAGGCTCCGAGAACGATGCATACAGCTCTAGGGGCCCCCAAATGAATAGTCGAAGTGGGCAGCCATCATCATCTCCACATCAGCAGTTTCTGCAATGCTGCATACAGAGTGCGTTAAAGGGGCTATAGATGTTGGCAGCCGATACTTCACGTCGGACAAATGGTGGTTTTCGAAATGCGGGACATTGGTCTCCAGTTCCTTAACCAACTTCTTGAACGACAATCTCCTCGGAATCTTTAGCGTTACTGGATCTTCGCAGTGAAAAACGACGCCGAGTTCGAGTTCGGGATCGTTGAATATCTGCCTATCGTAGTAAACTAGAGTAGTAACTCCTCCTCGTCTCGCCATTTGAATATTTTGTCAAAGACTTGTGAATTTTTAATACTTGAAAATTTTGAGGACTTGTTTTGGCAATTCAAACATATATTTACGGGTTGTGGTTCTGCTTCATATAAGGAGACACTTATGGCTTATTATTGACACAGGAAATCCCAGAGAATCCTGGTGTGTAAGGGAAATTATTGTACCGGGAGGCAGGCTTTAGAAAATCACGTTCTACACAACGCGATAAGCATGACCTCACGTTCTGTAGAACGCGAGTTCTTTTGAATATCGCGTTCTACATAACGCGAGGTCCCTTTTATTTCTATTGTCGCAGAGATTCCGTCAGAAGTAATAATAATCGTATTGTGTACTCCTTGTCTTTTTGTATAATTGAGTACATGTTTGAATAATTGAGACAATTGTAGTCTAGTAATGTAATTGAATACTACAAGTGCTACATAACGCGAGGTCCCTGTATATATATTGAGACAGAGATTCCATCAGAATTAACAAAACTCGTACTGTGTACTCGTTTTCTGTTTGAATAATTGAGACAATTGTAGTCTAGTAATCTAATTGAATACTAGAAGTTCTACATAACGCGAGGTCCCTTGAACATTAATAAAAGATGAAAAAAGACGTCATATAACATAATTGGATGATGGTTTCAGAAGTTTATGGTTAATCCGAATCATCGTAGTCAGTGGACACGTCTGAACTTAGGTTTAGTTCTTCGATCAGCTGTTGTTTTCTTTGTCTACGCCTGTACATAAAAAGCTGCAGCTCGTCGGTAGCCGCATCAACATCCGGTGAAGACGGAGCGTGTTCATTGTTTGGAGCAGGTTGTCCGGGTGCAGACGTACTACCTTCTTCGGCGTTGACCTCATCAAACTTAATATTTAAATCGACGTATTTAGCTCCAACGGAATTGAGCTGGTCATACATGTTACGAACGTTTGTTTCGTTCGTAAGCTTCATAACGTAGTGCGTTTCGTTTGCTGACGGTGTTGGGATTCGACATTCCAAGGAAGAAATTTGTTTGTCGGTGCGTTTACTAATCTCGCTTGCTGCCAACTGTATTAAATCTTTGAATGACATTTTGCTGGTGATTGTTGATTCAAAATAAGTATCGAGAAAATAAAATGTTGCCTGAAATTTTGCCATAAGGGGAGCAAAGATTGGGTGTTTAGGGAGAAATTGGAATGAGTAAATGATGGTGGAATTCGTGGGTATTTATAGTAAAGGAAAAACACCACATAAGTAAATTTAACTCGAATGAAAACTTTAATTCGCATTTCATTTAATAAAACTTTCAACAAGTATTCTTTAATAAGTAAATTGAGACAAGTCGATACAATATCTACAAAAAGTCGAAACAGTATATGCAAAAAGTCCAATGGGCAAATGTAATCGGCACCGACTTCTTTCACTCTGGTCGATCTGAATCCGCCCTTGCTTCTTTGACTCTGGACTTCAGAAAAGAATCCCCAAGAGTCTCCTAGATGGTTAGGGGAAGCGGCGAATTTCACAAAATATTCCCCAAGAGTCTCTAGAAAAGTTTTACTGGAAACTCTCTAGGCACTTCTTGGCGACAAATGACAGACGACCACACGCTCCCGAATATTGCGATATGTCGGTAAGTATTCTTCAATCAACGTATCATGCGGGGGTCTCAACCCAACTGAACACAAAATCATGACAGAACTCCAACTATCATGAACGAACAGAACCATCATAAAAATTACAACTTCAAAAACCTAACAAAACACGAAATCATGAAAAACTTTCACTGGTTACGAAAATCTATTCGCATGCAAATATATAGATCAAACTCGCCTTCTTAATGAAGCGATATTAGAAACCACAATGAACTCACGTTCCGTATAACGCGAGTTCCTCCAGACCTTGCGTTCTATAGAACGCGAGGTCCCTTTTCTTCAGGGTTAATAATACTCATATTGTATACACGTGTTATGTTTGAATAATTGAAAACATGTTTGAATATTTCAGACAATTGGAGACTACTAAGTCATGTAACGCTAGCTTCCAACATGAATGAGTAAAAGATGGTGGAATAATGAGTAAATGAATGAGTAAATGATGGGTGTTTTCAGGAGAAACATGGATGAGTAAATGATGGTGGAATTGTTCGATATTTATAGTAAAAGAAAAACACCACATAAGTAAATTTAATTCGAATGAAACATTTAATTCGCATTTCATTTAACAAAACTTTCAACAACTCTTCCTATTGGTAATTCGAAGGACAAACTTTCATTTAACAAAACTTTCAACAAGTCTTCCTTAGCAAAAAGTCCAGAGTAAAAGAAGCAGAGCGCGATAATCAGATTTCTTCTGAAATGGTAGCAACTTTGATCCACATTAGCAAATGTAATCGGCACCGGCCGCATTCGCAAAATAGGGCTGCTTCGGCAGTATGGTCGATCTAAATCTGCCCTTGCTTCTTTAACTCTGGACTTTTTGCAGATTGTGCGGGCAAGCTGCGTACTTAAGAAAAGAGTCCCCAAGAAATGCCTCGAAAGTTTTACTGGAAACTTTCAAGGCACTTCTTCACGACAAATGGCAGCCGCCTACAAGCTCCCGAATATTGCGATATGTCGGTTAGTATTCTTCAATCAACGTATCATGCGGGGGTTTGTACCCAGCGGAACACAAAACTTTAAGTGAACTCCAACTATCATAAAGGAACAAAAAATACATAAAAACTTCAACTGCAAAAAACGCAGCATAACACGAAATCATATTCAAATGCAAAAAACTTCACTGGTTACGAAAATCCATTGGCGTGCAAATATATAGACCAACCTCGCTTTATGAATAAAGCGATTTTCAGTGACCTCACGTTCTGTACAACGCGAGGCTTAAGAGACCTCGTGTCCTACAGAACGCGAGTTTGCCACGTCAATACTCACCTCCATCTATAAATAGCAAACTCCTGGGGAGGCAAGGACCACCCACCGATGAATTAATAAAATTTTCGATCGCAGCTAGTAATAGCAACATATCGCGTATTTGGGAAGTTGTTTTTCAAACTAATTTTCTGACTATTGCGATATGTTGTTATTTGTAGTTGCGTATATACGTCACCATATCCACGTCATCAATTTTCGATCGCAGCTAGTAATAGCAACATAACGCGTATTTGGGAAGTTTTTTTCAAACTAATTTCCCGACTATTGCGATATGTTGTTATTTGTAGTTGCGTATATACGTCACCATATCTACGTCAGCAATTTTCGATTGCAGCTACTAATGGCAACGTATCGCGTATTTGGGAAAAAAATTCAAACGAATTTCCCGAATATTGCGATATGTTGATATTTGTAGTTGCATATAAACGTCACCATATCCACGTCAGCAATTTTCGATTGCAGCTACTAATGGCAACATATCGCGTATTTGGGAAATTTTTTTCAAACGAATTTCCCGAATATTGCGATATGTTGATATTTGTAGTTGCATATATACGTTCCCTTGAGTATATTATGCCTAATAATAATAATAATAATAATAATAATAATAATAATAATAATAAATATATAATAATAATAATAATAGTAAATATATAATAATAATAATAATAGTAGTAAATATATAATAATAATAATAACAATATTAATATTAATATTAATATTAATATTAATATTAATATTAAATATATATTTAATGTGTTATTAAATGACTTTCCCGCCTTGGAAGTCATCTTTTAAAAAACCCAACGACCTCGCGTCCAGTAGAAAGCGAGGTCTTTGGAAACTCGCGTTCTACAGGACGCGAGGTCACTTCTGCCCGTTCAGTTCACGCGTCTGTTCCGTGACGCGACTTTTCAATGAACCTCGCGTTCTACATAACGCGAGGTACAAGGATATCGCGTTTTCCAGAACGCGAGATTAATTTACATCGCATCCCAAAGGGCGCGAGTTCTTTAGTTTTTTACAACAAATTATCCTTATTTTACATTCGATATAATGAAGAGTTTACTACGCAACGAGGCGAATCACTGCTGTCACTATTGGAGAACAAATGCAGAGGTATTACTTTTTCCTTTTTTAAAATTTTTTTAATTTTACATGCATTTTGCTAACAATTTTTTTTTTATTTTTGAAGGGATACGAACGTCGGTTAAAATGTTACCTTAACCGTATATACAACACACCAGTTCCTGATGTTATGATGTGGATTGATCGCGCTGGTTTTTGCCACGTAGCAAGGATCATAGGGGGCGAAGTGTAACCCATCGTTGATTAGCGCGCTAATAGAACGGTGGAGGCCAGAGGTGCACACATTTCATCTCCCGATAGGCGAGGCAACAATAACGCTGGAGGATGTTGCCTACCATCTAGGGTTGCGTACAGATGACAACGTTATTACGGGTGTCGAGTTGGGGCATTGGCCAACTGTATTTGCTGAACAAAGGGGTGTGATGCCCCCAGAGGATGTGTGGGACGGTGGAAAAATAGAATTATCTTATTTGGAGGCTGAATTTGCAAACCCTCCCCCCAATGCGGATGAAGTTACACTTCAGGTATTTTTTCGATTTTTTCACTATTTTATATATTTTTAATATATTTCATTTATTTAAAAATTATGATGCCTTTATTAAATATTTAGGATGCCTTTATTAAATTTAGGATGAAATTACAAATATTTATTTGAAAATTAGGATGCCTTTATTAAATATTTAGGATGCTTTTATTAAATTTAGGATGAAGTTACAAATATTTATTTGAAAATTAGGATGCCTTTATTAAATATTTAAGATGCTTTTATTAAATTTAGGATGAAGTTACAAATATTTATTTGAAAATTAGGATGCCTTTATTAAATATTTAGGATGCCTTTATTAAATTTAGGATGAAGTTACAAATATTTTTTTTTGAAAATTAGGATGTCTTTATTAAATATTTATTTTCACAGCGGTTTGTGTGTGCCCACATCTTGCGCATTATCGGCGGGATATTAATGCCAGACAAATCCCGCACCAAGGTGAACGTGATGTGGCTTCTTCATCTTACAAATTTCGATGAATCTAGAGGAAAAAGTTGGGGAGCAGCTGTCTTGGCGTTTCTTTATAGAGAGCTTTGTAGAAACGTGGACGCATCTAGATCAGCGATGGGAGGATGATGTTTACTCCTTCAGTCTTGGGCTTGGTTTCGGATGCCTTTTTTAAGCCCGCAGCGTAGACAGCTCGCTGCCTATACATTTCCGCTTCTACGGAGGTACTACGTAATCTATTATATTTTTTCTATTTTTAAATTATTTTATTTAACGAATTGTTTTTTCATTACTGATAGGTGGAGCGAACCACTGACCCACCACGGCCTGCTGAACAACCAAAAAGAATACAGGCTTGTTTTGGATAAGTTGAGGCACGACCAGGTAATTCGAAAATTAATTTGAATTTTTTCATACTATTTTTTCCAATAATATTTCATATAACCGTTAGAAACGTTTTTTTATTTTTTTTAGTTCGTGTGGAGCCCCTACGCTTCAGAGGATATTCAGCAGATTACTCCACCCGAGATTCTGCGTGAGCAGCAAGTATGGATTTCCGTAGTGCCGCTGATCAACTACGAGATTCTCGTGTGGCATGCTACGGATAGGGTTCTCCGACAGTTCGGGTACGTCCAAAATATTCCACTCCTGACTCCACAAAATATGGACCAATTCCACCATTTGACGCGCCAGGGGAAGACGGAGGTTGACTGGTCCTTTTACCACGCTGAATGGATAGCGTTTTGGGATAATCGATTTGCCCGCCGCCCACCCTTCTCCGACCCATTATAGAAGGGGGCGATTCGGTCGATTTCAATTACTTTCAGTGGTATGGGGTCAATGGGAAACAGCATATCCTTACTCAGGATGAGCGCGAGGAAGAGCTTCCCCAACCTCCCCAAAACCGCCCACGCGGCACACGTTGAGCGAGCCAGAGCTAGAGCCAGTCGAGGCAGCGCGGTCCGAGACCACGACATGACACTGCAGGGGCCTCATCTTCTGGCACAGCATTTCATACTTTTAGCGGTCCTTCGAGTTTCCAGCAGATGAGGCCTCCACCCGAGTTCGGCTTCTCCGATGCCTACCGTCCCCATATGCCGACGAGTGACCTTCCGCTTATCGATATTCCACCGTTGGCATCTCAGTATGACTTTAGCATTGTGGAGCAAACGCCGCCGGGTAGCTTGTTTTACTCTCTGCCTGGGCCCAGCAGAGATCTGCATATCACAGACGATGGTGACGATGATGGGGACCAGGGCCCAGCACATGATGTTCGGAGGTATCCAGATCGTGATCGCCGTCCACCCGACTGTGGAACGGGTGGACATAGGCATCATTAGTTTTTTTTAATTGATATGTACTTATGTTTCTAATATTTTTATTCCAGACATTTGTTTTTTATAATGCCGTATTTTAATTGTGTTTATCTATTATAATTAAACTTTAAAATGTTTATTTAATTTCAGTTTTTATTTAATTTTATGCGATTACTAAACCGAAATTCTCATTGTTCATCAAAGGCAACTTCATTCAAAAAAAGTATGATAGCATAGGATTTTCGAAGCTATTTTAAACCATTTCAGAATGGATGGAAATTGACCGTGTTGGTGTCATACGATAGAGAATTTCCAGTACTACGACCCCAAACTCAATGTTCGCTAAAAATATACGATTTACACGCCCAAAATTGGGCTCGAACAGGCCTACCCACGCTTGTTTTTCCTAGTTCTTCAGCCCAGGTTTGCACAGAACTCGCGTCCTGCAGAACGCGAGTTTTGCGCGTTATATTCAGCTGCCCTTTCAAATTCTTTAGAACCTCGCGTTCTGCAGAACGCGATATTCTGTAAAACTGTTAACCCAAACAACGATGCCATGTAGACTGATATCGCGTTATGCAGAACGCGATATCAAACCTCGCTTCCTACAGAACGCGAGGTTAACCGACGTGGCAAGTTTGGGGGTCATTTTCCCAAATAAAATTTGGAGGGAGCCAAAACCCTATATATTGATTAAAAAGGGGGTTTTGCCCCAAATTTTCCGTCTTCATCACTCCATGTCGCCACATATGCTTTCTTTGAAGATGATCCCTTTTTGTTGAACTTGTGGGATTCCTTCTTCTTCTTCTTCGATTCATGCTTGGATTTTTCCATCTCGCTCTTCATGAACCGGGTGAATTTCTTGAAGAGATAGGCCATCTCTTCATCTTTGCTTTCCTCCTCACTTAGTTCTACATGATGGCATGTGGAGGAATTGAGAGCAACGACACTTGCGTTGATGCCTAGCTCCATGATCTTCTTCTTCTCCTCTTCTTTTTCTTTCTTCATGATTTGGTGAGTGAGAAGAGACCCCATGAGTTCATCAAGCTTCAAGGCCTTGCAATTTTTGGCTTTGATGATGGCGGTCTTTTTTGAGTCCCATGACTCGGGAAGAGAGTAGATAAGCTTCCGAGCAAGCTTTTCTTCCGGGGTGGCTTCTCCATAACCTTTGAGTCCATTGGTGATGGTGGAGAATCTATCGAACATCATCGTGATGTCTTTATCCGGTTCCATTTTGAAGTTCTCATACTCATGGTTGAGGAGGCCGATCTTGGTCTCATTTACTTCTTGTGTTCCCTCGTATGTGACTTCAAACTTGTCCCATACTTCCTTGGCACTCTCACAAGAAGACATCTTCTCATAGATGTTGAGGCTAAGTGCACAAAAGATGAAAGGCAAAGCCTTGCAATTAAATTCCATCTCCTTGCGGTCGTCGACACTCCATTCCTCCTTGCTTCTTTGTGATATGAACGAACCATCCTCAATAGTATCCCAAAGATTGTAGTCTTTGGATTTGACAAAGAACATCATTCTCATCTTCCAATAAGCGTAGTTGGTCCCGCCGAAGAAGGGTGGCTTGTCGATGGATTGTGCAATTGAACCGGTTGTTTGGAATGTTGTTTGAGTTGTCGGATCACCTCAATAGAATGTTAATCCTCTTCAATTGAGCCAAGTGGTGGAGAAGTTGGATATTTGGGTGATTTTGTGAGAGGTGAAAAATAGACAATAGACACAAGAATTTATAGTGGTTCGGCCTTCTAACAAGCACCTACATCCACTACCTTAGCTCCCCACTAAGGATTTCAACTAAATTCACTAAGAATTTCGTTCCCTTTTCTCGGATTAGGAGGAAACCGTTACAACGATCAAGCTTTCTACCCAAAGCTTGATCAACCACTCTCTTACAAGAGAAATTCTAAGCAAACTTGAAATCCCTCTAATAGGTATTTGTTTGCACAATTAAGCCCTCATCCAAAACCTAAAAACTTGAGCAATTTGACAATGTTTAGCTCACTAGTGTTGTCTATACAAGAAAATATACAATAAAGCTCTAAGGACAATTTGACATCATTATGTTGTTGACAATGGAAGCATTAACCATTTCTTGATGCTTGGAGGTTCCCTTTTATACTCCTAATTGAGTTTGTAGCCGTTGAGGACCGTTGGGGTTAAATTAGAGCCGTTGGAGCCTTTATTTCCCACCATAAATGCAGTTCTGCAGCTTGGCGTATCAATACCCTTGAAATCGTATCGATACGGTCCCGATAAAGAAATAGTCATTGAGTGCCTGCAGTTGGTGCGTACCGGTACGCCTAGTAAGCGTATCGGTACGGTCCTGCAATTTAAAAGACCGTTGGGAAAATGACCGTTGGGGGTAGTTGGGCGTATCAGTACGCGATGCAACCGTATCGGTACGCGAACTAGCCGTTGGGCTATTTTAAAGCACACTGTATCGATACGGCTAAGCGTATGGGTACGGGTTTTGGCTACTAGAAAATCACTATAGTTAAAACCCTAAAGGGTATCGATACGGTGCCCTACAATATCGATACGGTTACACTTAAAATATGGTTTTGACTACTTTAAATGCACTTTAAATCATTCCAAAGCCTTGCAAAACCATTAAACACATTTTCAAGTTGTTTTTTACTAAAAACATATTTTAAATTCTTTTCAATTTAGTCCAAAACATTTTCAATTATTATATCAAAACAATTAGTTCTACAAGAAGTTACGGGCATCCTTGTATAGTGTGGGCCAAAGGAATCCTGACTGAAGCACCTTGGCAGCAATTTGCATCCCGGCAAAGTGACCTCCGTATGGTGCTGCAAGGCATAGTTGTAAAATTTTGTGCTGCTCGTCCTTTGGCACACACCGTCTTATCACTTGGTTGGCACACTGCTTGAACAATATTGGCTCGTCCCAATAATATTGCCGCACATCTCGCAGGAAACATTTTTTGGCATTATATGCCAGAGCTGGTGGTAGAATATTACTTACCAAGTAGTTGACTATGTGAGCGTACCATGGTATGATATTGACTGCAAGTAAATACTCGTCTAGGAATTCATCTTTTATGGCAGCGGTCTTAACATCTTCAAGGTGATGCTCTAGCCGTGAGAGGTGATTAGCTACTAAGTTCTCATCACCCTTCTTGTCACGAATCTCAAGATCAGATTCTTGTAGCAAAAGCGTCCATCGAATTACTCTGGGCTTGGCATCCTTCTTTTCCAAAAGATACTTAAATGCTTAATATTCTGTATACACCACAACTTTGTTATCAACTAAATAAGAACTGAATTTGTCAAAGGCAAAAACTACCACGAGAAATTCTTTTTGGTTGTGGAATAATTCAGCTGAGCTCCATTCAGCGCATGACTGGCATAGTATATGGTATGAAAAACTTTGCCACGCCGATGTCCCAGTACTGCTCCGACGGCATAGTCGTTGGAATTGCACATGAGCTCGAATTGCTCATTTTAGTCCAGTGCCACAATTATAGGTGTAACACCCTCAATCATACCCTAGTATTTATTTAAATTCATTAGCTAAACAACAAATTTAATTGAACTGAATTAACCTTTAATTCGGCTAATAGGGACCTAATTAGAAGGAATGCACAAACCGAAGGATTAAATCAAGATGATTAAATTAAAACTAATGTTAAACACCAATGGTTTCATGGTAAATAAAATGAATTCCCTTTATTACCCTTAGCTGAAAATTTACTAAAAGATTTACTTAAGGGTGAAATGGTGATTTCCTAATTCCACTACAAACCTTAGCATAGTCATCTTTCTCCTTCCTTCTTCTTAGCCGAATAGAGAGAGTTTTGGGATAGGGAATTCTGGAGAAAACACAGGAAAATCTAGAGAATTATTCTTGCATGTTGTTGATTTAATTCTAGGAATTTAATCTAAAAGCCATGTAAGTGTTCTTATTCAACTAGGAACTGATTGTTATGTTAAATTGTTTATATAATCTGTTTTAATTCATTTGTTTGTTGTACATGTTGATTTTAGTTCTGGAATTGTGTTATATGATGATGAAATACATGTATCTAGCTTTGGATATATGGAAAGAATCGAAAATAGATCACTAGTTGATGATATATGCTGCCCGAATGCCCTAGGTGACCATTTTGTTAAAATATGTAAATTGAAGGGGCTGGAAATTGTTTCTGGAAAAATTTATGTAAGAAGAAATTGTTTAAAATGATGTTACTGTTAGTTGAGGTCTTAGATGATTAAAAATGATGTTGGAATTACTGGAAAATATGTTAGAATCAAGACTAGTCACCTAGGAATGTAAAATGCCTTAGGGACTTTTTTGAGTAAATTGAAAGATTTAGGGACTAAAATAATGTTAAATGAGCTATGGAAATGATGGTTGGAAACAGGGGACTTATGAAAGGAACGAAATATAACTTGAATGTGGCTAATAATTAGCTTAATTGGATGTTTAAAGTGACTAGTTGGCAAGATAAGTGAATCTGGACCAATCTGGAAATTTTATAAATTTGTGGACTATTGTGATCTGTTGGAGGACCATACTGGATTTAAAATAACAAGGTAAAAAAAGTGTACACTCTGGTTATAAAGGATAATACCTAGGCTTAAAAATGCAAGAAAGTGCCTTATAATGAATCTGGCAAATTAGTCCCTAAACAAATGCCTTGTCTTTAAATGCAAATCTGTATTAATCTAGAAATGGGAAAAATATGATCCATACATGGATAAAAAGCTAGTTGAATAAGCTTTCTAACAAGATAAATTAATTGAAAATCCAATGTGTAGATTAAAAGTTATGGCCAGAATAGTAACAGGTGTACAAACTGCTGACACTGGAAAACAATTTTGAATGTATGTGTTTGTAATTGCTTGAATGAATTTATATGGTTGATTTAGATGCTGAAATGTTTTGTTCATATGTATATGAGGATATCTAGATCAAGAAATTGAAGGAAACTTGGAAGGGGAAAGGGTTGATCAACCAAATAGGAAGAGCAAAGGCATATTTATCAAAGAACAAGAATAGAGGAAAGCTTGGAGTATTGTGAGTGTAGTTAACCTTAGAGTTAGGACTAGTTTCCTAACCACTATTATATATGTTAATTTATATTGTTTTAAATTTAAGCATGAAATGAATTTAATTCTGGTTTGGTAATTAAGTTAAAGGAAAGATGGAATAATTGGAAACATGAAAGCATGTTCTATATGGATAGATGTTTGTCTTGTAGAAGCATGGTTTGGTTACTTACCTTGGAATGACTATGTGATTGACTAAATGAGTATAAAATAAGTGATATGCTACCGCCAATATATGTGATACATGATTCTGGGAAAATGCTTCTTTGGTTGCCATGTGCTGAAAATTATGAAATGATGAATATGAGATTGGTTCTACCTATTAGTAACAAGAAATGTGAGTTGGTCTTAGGTAGAACGACATGCCTTAGAGTCTAGAGCTCTTCTGTTTTAGTACCTTGAGTACTCTCTGTTTTGGTGGATAGCACCTAGTGAACTTGATGCCTTGTACATCCTCTATTGATATTTTGATACATTGTGTATCCTCTGACTTGATGGTGTGAGCATCCTCTGATTCGGTACTTTGTACCCATTGTGACTCGATGACCTAGTCCCACTAATCTACCAAGGCAAAACATTTAAAAGCCCTAGAATAAGACTTGTCATATGTTAAATGAAATGTGTAAAATGTTATATAAATGAGTCACGTGGAAATGTATTCACCCGTTAATAAAGATTTATGAACCAACCTAGTTGTTTGAAATCTGTATGATTTATATATACATAGGGATAATAATCCTAAACGAATGGAATGCTTTGAACATGAGCTATGCTTGAATGCTTGGATCTTGTTTGATCAATGTGATTGACAAATATCAAATTGTCTATGTGAATGTGTTACACGATTACATTTCTGTGATTGATCTTTGGTGTGATATTATGTATATGTTTTACTAATGTTTGAGATGATAACAAAAAGAGTTAAGTATGCTACTTGATTATGCATGAGACCAACTAGGTTGTACTTAAATGATTGGAGACCTAGTTAGGTGATCCTTGATTAATGAGATAATACACTTAATGAATCAAAGGAAATCTAATAGTTCTAGGAGCTACCTCACTAAGTACTCATTGTACTTATAACTCTATTATTTCCTTCTTCCCAAACCAATAGGATAATTTGATCGAAAGATGTCCTGATCCTATTCGAGTAGCATCCACAAGCAAAGGAATCAAAGTATGCCTTGTTTCATATTATTGGTACTCCTAGTAGGTGGCTTAGTATCGTGTTTAGTCATCCAAGTTGCATGCCTATGGTTGATTTTGCGTATGCATATAGATGTGTATAAATCTAAGTATGGATTGATGTGTAAAGGGCTTGGTATGTAAATAGGTGCCCTATGGATATATGATCATTTCAGTTTGTATATAAGACTTATATAGTTGGTACGAAGTAGTAAACCAATCATGTTTTGATGTATGTAATACTCTTTAATATATATATATATGTGTGTGTGTGTGTGTGTGTGTGTGTGTGTGTGTGCGTGTGTGTGGTTAATGCTTGGTTATGTTTATTGCAAATGTTATGTATGGAGGCTGATTTTTCCAAGCTAATCGAATGCTTAGAGTGAATATGGTAACATGTATAATCACTTGGAATTGGTAAACGAATGGATAGGCGTGTATAGCTTAGAGAATGTCATGTTCGTATGGTATAGAGACCTTAGAAAGTGTATATGTTGATAGATATGATTGTAAGATATAGATCGATTATGATGTTCGGATGAGTTTAGAGTATTTTGATAAGAATTCATGGATTCATGTGTAAGCTTATACTAGGATAATTCAAAATGGTTGTTAATATATGATGGAGTTAATATATGCTTAGTTCGAATAGTTGAGATAGGTATTGTATCTAGCCTATTCAAGTGAAAGGAAATTGAGTTAATCCTTAATGTGTTCAATTGATCGTAAGTTTGGTATGCTAAGATGATTCGATTGATATGTATGAATTGTTATAAGATAGATTTGGTTGGATAATCATGTTTATGGTAATTGGAAGTTGTTTGTTGTATAAGTATGTTTGTACCATATGAAAGTGAAAGTTTTTGCTAGCCCACTATTTGTTAGACATGATTGAGCTAAGTAAAGTGTATATGATGCTAATTTATTGAATGTCGTGAGTTTAGTGTTTCTGTTACCTTATCCGCTGCGCGTCGTAACGCTCTCCGCTCCTAACCCGGGCAAAGAGTGTTACAATAGGGGCATTAATCAACTTGTCTTTAAGTTCCTGAAACGCTCTTACACAAGAATCATCAAATGCAAAAGCAACATTTTTTTCTAAAAGCAAGCATAAAGATTTAGAAATTTTAGAAATTTTTTTAATGAAATGACGGTAAAAACTCCATGTCCTAAAAAACTTCTTGTCCCTTTTACGCTTGTAGGAGGTGGCAATTGCTTGATTACCTCAACTTTTGCTTGGTTAACCTCTAATTCTCTCTCGGTCACCTTGTGCCCGAGAATAATGCCCTCCTTCACCATGAAGTGACATTTTCCCCAATTCAAGACTAGGTTTGTCTCAATGCATCTCCTCAGAACTTATTCCAAACTTTGACAACATTCCTCAAATGTTTTGTCAAACTGAGAAATCGTCCATGAATACTTCCAAGTTATGCTCAATCATGTCGAAAAAAATGGACATCATGCAACGCTGAAAAATTGTCGGGGTATTACACAACTCGAATGGAATTCTTCTAAAGGCAAATGTCTCATATGGACAAGTGAACATGGTTTTCTCTTGATAATCAGGGGCGATGGAAATCTGGTTGTAACCTGAATAACCATCCAAAAAGCTAAGCTTTACCTGCCAGCCTGTCTAACAGTTGATCGATGAGAGGCAATGGGAAGTGGTCCTTCCACGTGGCATTGTTCAGCTTCTGTAGTCCATGCACACTCTCCATCCTGTGATAGTTTTAGAGGGAATCAATTAATCCTTGTTGTTTTGTACCACAGTCATGCCACCCTTCTTTGGTATGCATTGTACCGTGTTGACCCACGAGCTATCAAAAATAGGATAAATTATCCCGGCATCCAGCCATTTTATGATTTCTTTCATAACTACCTCTTTCATGCTCGAGTTTAGTCTCCTCTGTCCTTCAATGGTTTTGCCATGGTACTCCTCCAAAATAATCTTGTGCATGCAGATAATTGGCCTTATACATTGGATATCAGCCAAGGTCCAACCCAAATCTTGCTTATAATTGCTTAAGATTTCTAGTAATCTTTCCTCTTGATCATTAGTGAGGTCAAAAGCAATGATCACTGACAGAGTTGAGTTTTTACCCCAAATAAGCTTACTTGAGGTGGTCTGGCAATGGTTTCAGTTCCAATTCTAGTGGCTCCTCAATTGATGGTTTGGGTGCCTCGATCTCTCTTCCAGCAAACTCTAGTGGCTTTGGTTTTCCTAAATAACTCACATCTTTAGTCTCCAAGATTTCTTCAGATCCTACACCCATCTCATCTTCGTCATTTAGCTCTCTAGCATTGCAATCTAAGTCTTGGTAGAATTGTGCCACGTCCATAATGAAAATGGACTCCATTATCTCATCAGCTTGGTATTTCTCAGGTTCATCTGCGCATTTAAGAGCTTGAAACACATTAAATGTAACATGGTGGTCATTAATGTGCATTGTTAGCTCACCTTTATGAACATCAATTAAGGCTCTTCTTGTGGCAATGAATGGTCTACCCAATATAATTGGGACATTAACATCTGCCTCATAATCTAAAATGATGAAATCAGCTGGAAATATAAAATTATCTACCTTTACCAATACATCCTCAATCTTACGCTTGAGATGTGCACAAGATCAGTCTGCGAGCTAGAGTGTTATTGTGGTAGGTCTTGCTTCTATACCAAGCTTCTTGAAAACTGACAGTGGCATCAAATTGATGTTGGCTCCTAAGTCACACAGTGCCTTGCCCATGAATATGTTACCAATGGTGCAGGAATGAGTGAAACGTCTTGGATCTTTCAGCTTCGATGGCAATCAGTTGAGTATCATGGCACTGCATCCCTTGGTAAGAGCCACGGTCCCGAAGTCTCCCAACTTTCTATTTTTGAAAAAAAAATGTCCTTCTTGAATTTGACATAGTTTGGCATTTTCTCAATAACCTCTACCAATGGTATGTTGATTTGCAATTGTTTAAGAACTTCCAAGAAGCACTTAAATTGTTGGTCCTGCTTATGCTTTTGAAGCCTTATTGGAAAAGGTGGTGGTGGATAAGCAAATGTTGGCTCTACTGGTATCTGACTTCTGTCTGGCATCAAATAGTGGTTTGGCATCAGATAGTGGTTTGGCATCATCTGCTTTCATTTCTTCTGCTTCCTTAGGGTCATCGGCTGGAATTAGCTTTTCAATTTGGCAATCAATTGACTGCTTGGCAGTCATCTCTATCTCGCATTGCCTGCCACTTCGAAGAGTTATAGCTTTGCATTGTTCATTGCCTTTATGCCGAGCATCTTCCGTGAACCTGGCAGAGCTCCATAGGGTCGATTGCTTAGTGCATTGGCAATCTTCCCTAGTTGAACTTCCAAGTTTCTCATTGACACTGTCAAACTCTAAACGGTTGCATCATTTCTCTCCATGTAATTAGTCAAAGTGTTTCCATAGTTAGATCTCTGTCCTTGTTGGAAATTGTTCTGGGCTCTCTATACCATGTCATTCTGGTTGAATCCTAGCATGGCATTGTTATTCTACCTCTGGTTATTTCTTTTTTGACGATGGGCATTGTATTGGTTACCTCCTTGATTTCCCAAAGCTAAATTTGGGTGTTGATAAGTATTTATTTTGGTTATGTTTTTAGTCCTTATTTTGATCGAATATATTTTGAAGGACTTAATTGGGCTGTTTTTATGTTGTTCTCGTGCAGGTTACGTAATGCTGGAAATAAGTTGGAATGTTGCAGAAAATACTGGAGTCGTGGGTAGATTCATGGGCATAAACCAGGGCATGAATGCTGACTGGGCGCCATGTCAGCACCTTCTAGAAGATGACGTCAGCAACGCAGATAGCTTATCAGTCCACTTATCAGATAGCTTATCATCCGGATTTTTATTTTAAAATTCAAAACTTTGATATTTATCTTATGTAATTTAATTTAAATTTGGGATTTATCATCTTAGGTTTTTAGGGTTTTCAACTACTATAAATACCCCACTTTGGGGGTGAATTAAATCATCAATCACTTGCTCATTGTTCTCTTCTACCTTTGAGTTTAATAAAGTTCTCTATTTTTCTCCATTTCTATTTTCTCCATTTTCTTTCATTATTTAATTAAGTATGGTTTCTTCACCAACCATGCTTAACTAAATCCTCTTTAGCCAAAAGCAACGCCAAACCTGACTAAACTCGTGAGATTAGGAAAGTACTTCAATCCTTCAACAACTCCTTTTTAGATTCTCTGTAAAATTGATTAGGCAATCGGCCTAATCTTTAGACATCTCAATTGTTTCATTCCGAGAGCGTGCATCGGGTTGAAGTGGTTTAGATCCATCGTTGGGGACGAGGAAAAGCTTGTAGCCAATTCAACTCCCTAAGAACAAACTTAGTGGCGGTCCACTAAGGGGAATCAAAATCGGAAACAATTCTCATCGAGACGATATCCGAGCACGGGCTTCTCCAGCACTAACTCAGATTTGAGTTAGCATCGATTGCAGTAGCTAACTCACTAAAGCTTGACTTCAAGGATTGCCCTGGGAGTCGAATTTACCAAAGAGAAGTAAGTTGCAAGGGTTGGGCCTTGTAGACTGTAACCTGCAGGAAAGTCGAAGAAAAATCAACTTCAGTGATCGAAGATGTCGTGGCAAAGCGTGGCTTGAGGCTAATTCAATCTATAATTCATTTTCAATATTTATTTCACGTTCTTATTAATTTTTCTTTATCATTCAAATTACTTCTCTAAAATCCCCCTTTTATTTTCTACAGGTTATTGGTCTAAATCAGAACGAAAGGTGTTAGAGTTCTTATTCCCTGTGGATCGACCCTTACTCTCGCTATATTATTTTTAACCTTATTTATTTGAGTTTAAGGTTTTATTTTTGACACTATACGACGCGTGTCAAAATTGGCGCCATTGCCGGGGAGTACGGCAAAGTACTAATATCGTTTTATTTGATTTATGACCAGGAGCAATCCGGGAGAACAATTTGAACTCATCCCGAAAATCGAAGCACTAGCCCGAAAGTTGAATACACAAACACTTCGGGAAAAGAAAAACAAAAGACGCCAGCAAAGATTCGAACGCGATCTAGAAATCACATCTGAAGCAGAATCCAATTACGAGCCCAATCCAATGGGAGACGAAAATCAAACCATTCACCAACTAAATGCGGCACCCGATGGCCAGCAACCGATGTGTATAACCTTCCCGAATGGCGAAACACCGTTCGTGCTAAAAACGGGTTTGATCCACCTCCTACCTACCTTTTACGGTTTGCCAACAGAAAATCCTCACAAACATCTGAAGGAATTTGTAACACCCCTTCCCGGCCTGGTAGAGAACCGGGTCGGAGAGCATTACTGAAAACAGTACAGAGATTAGAGACATAAATCTTAAACCTTTTAACCAATATTTTAGTGTCAATTATGTCAGTTTTATTACTAACTCTATAGTCAATATAGCTTTAAAACCTTATACAAAACATAGGCAACATTTATACAATAGTAGGGCCACGAGACTAGTATAACTACTTTGCCACCATACTAGGAGTTCATAAGGACAAAACACATTACTCTTAGCTCGTGGTGACTTGCCGATCTTTTGACTGCTCCGATCTCGGACCGAACACTTTGTTAGCCTGAAATGTTATGCAAATGAATGCATTAGACTTACATAGTCTAAGTGAGGTAGCCAATAACAATGAATGAGCATGTTATGCAATGCTGCATACTTCAATGACATATTTAATGGCACATTTCACATAAGCTATCTATAAACACATTATAAATGAAAGGCATGCTATCCAATCATAACCAAAGCAATATCAATAATCAATATTTTTCCTTGGACCGATTCAACAGTATTTGGATACGCGAATTCCACCACATCACCAACAATAATGGTCATGTCATAATCCCTCCGCCACACCAATTGACCAATACACAACACATCCCTCCGCCGCACCAATGGCCGAAGCCCAATACTCGTACCAATGAGATCATGAATTTTATGGCATGCCAATTGTATCCAATACTCTCGAATCCAAGGTTCAATACTCAATAGTTCAACAACGATATTTCAATAGCAATATTTACACATCAATATCAATAACAGTAATTCAATAGCGGTAGACATATATCAAAGTTTCACTAGCAATATTTAATGCTGAATATGCAATACTTAATCAAACTTACCAAGTAAAGCTTTCAATATGATTTTTATGCAATGACCTTCAATAAAATGGTTAACAAATTAATAAACAATGATTCGAGATGGCACCTAGCCAACTCTCGAGATTCCGACTACACTCACATATCACATTTTAGAAACAAAGATCGGAATGACACCGTGTCACCCGAGACAAATGCATCTACACTCACCTCGATATTAGGGTTCTCGTATAACATCACCTTTTTCCTTTGGTTGACGGTCGTCCTTTATCGATTTCTTGGACTAAGTTAAATAGGAATAAGTTAGGACCGACAAGACAATATCGAATAAATATAAAAATATTAATCACTCGATATCGAAACTTAGACCAAATAAGGATTTGAGCTTACCCCGACGTCGGCAGAGATTCGATATTACTATATCAAAAATATCGGACCACCAATCTAACACTGAACCGTCTAATTATCGTTTCTTCACTGACTCCTTATCCTCGGTATGTCTCTAACTTCATTTCCTAATTTTCCTTAAGCTTTGGTTCGTCAACTCCCCTATTTATACTAAGAATTGCCGTTCCCCAAAGGCTTTCCCAAGCTCCACGTATGTGGGAGTGGTGGCCAAATTTTGGGCCATCATGCCCTTATGTTGGTCCACGTGGTGGACAAATTTAGTGAAAATGGCCACCCTTTTTCCTTTGCTTGCCACGCATAGTGGCAATTGCCACCCAAAAATATGCTACTGCCGTGTGTTTCTTGAGGTGGGAATTCCACGGTGAATTCCTTCAATTTGAAGGAATTGCCGTGGTTCCTATAATAATAATAATAATAATAATAATAATAAACCAATACGAATACATATCATTTTGATTTAGAAACAATTTCAAACCAACTTATAATCGAAACAAAAATATTCGATTGCTGGAACTTGACCCCAAATTTATAAATTGACCCGAATATCCTAATAAGATCGAATAACTTATAAAACCGATATAAAATTCTCGGTCATCGGAACCTAATTCCGACTAGACCGGTTTTTGGGATGTGACAATTCTCTCCCCCTTTAAAGAAAATTCGTCCTCGAATTTTCTCTGGCAATAATACGCTCATCTATACGAGCCTGACTGAATTTAGACATCTAAACATGAAGAGATCGGATTAATCGGTA
Source organism: Hibiscus trionum (assembly GCA_030270665.1). Lineage (NCBI taxonomy): Eukaryota > Viridiplantae > Streptophyta > Magnoliopsida > Malvales > Malvaceae > Hibiscus > Hibiscus trionum. The sequence continues at coordinate 78,860 of BSYR01000013.1, forward strand.
AGTCACAATACACAACAGAATAACTCCTAGGTGGCAAAGTAACATAACATACAATACAAACATACTTAAGTTTAGTCCAGAACCAACTAAACTCTAGCTCTGATACTACAATTGTAACACCCCCTTCCCGGCCTGGTAGAGAACCGGGTCGGAGAGGATTACTGAAAACAGTACAGAGATTAGAGACATAAATCTTAAACCTTTTAACCAATATTTTAGTGTCAATTATGTCAGTTTTATTACTAACTCTATAGTCAATATAGCTTTAAAACTTTATACAAAACATAGGCAACATTTATACAATAGTAGGGCCACGAGACTAGTATAACTACTTTGCCACCATACTAGGAGTTCATAAGGACAAAACACATTACTCTTAGCTCGTGGTGACTTGCCGATCTTTTGACTGCTCCGATCTCGGACCGAACACTTTGTTAGCCTGAAATGTTATGCAAATGAATGCATTAGACTTACATAGTCTAAGTGAGGTAGCCAATAACAATGAATGAGCATGTTATGCAATGCTGCATACTTCAATGGCATATTTAATGGCACATTTCACATAAGCTATCTATAAACACATTATAAATGAAAGGCATGCTATCCAATCATAACAAAAGCAATATCAATAATCAATATTTTTTCTTGGATCGATTCAACAGTATTTGGATACGCGAATTCCACCACATCACCAACAATAATGGTCATGTCGTAATCCCTCCGCCGCACCAATTGACCAATACACAACACATCCCTCCGCCGCACCAATGGCCGAAGCCCAATACCCGTACCAATGAGCTCATAAATTCTATGGCATGCCAATTGTATCCAATACTCTCGAATCCAAGGTTCAATACTCAATAGTTCAACAACGATATTTCAATAGCAATATTTACACATCAATATCAATAACAGTAATTCAATAGCGGTAGACATATATCAAAGTTTCACTAGCAATATTTAATGCTCAATATGCAATACTTAATCAAACTTACCAAGTAAAGCTTTCAATATGATTTTTATGCAATGACCTTCAATAAAATGGTTAACAAATCAATAAACAATGATTCGAGATGGCACCTAGCCAACTCTCGAGATTCCGACTACACTCACATATCACATTTTAGAAACAAAGATCGGAATGACACCGTGTCACCCGAAACAAATGCATCTACACTCACCTCGATATTAGGGTTCTCGTATAACATCACCTTTTTCCTTTGGTTGACGGTCGTCCTTTATCGATTTCTTGGACTAAATTAAATAGGAATAAGTTAAGACCGACAAGACAATATCGAATAAATATAAAAATATTAATCAGACTCGATATCGAAACTTAGACCAAATAAGGATTTGAGCTTATCCCGACGTCGGCAGAGATTCGATATTACTATATTAAAAATATCGGACTACCAATCTAACACTGAACCGTCTAATTATCGTTTCTTCACTGACTCCTTATCCTCGGTATGTCTCTAACTTCATTTCCTAATTTTTCTTAAGCTTTGGTTCGTCAACTCCCCTATTTATACTAAGAATTGCCGTTCCCCAAAGGCTTTCCCAAGCTCCACGTATGTGGGAGTGGTGGCCAAATTTTGGGCCATCATGCCCTTATGTTGGTCCACGTGGTGCACAAATTTAGTGAAAATGGCCACCCTTTTTCCTTTGCTTGCCACGCATAGTGGCAATTGCCACCCAAAAATATGCTACTGTCGTGTGTTTCTTGAGGTGGGAATTCCACGGTGAATTCCTTCAATTTGAAGGAATTGCCGTGGTTCCTATTTTTTTTCTTTTCTTAATAATAATAATAATAATAATAATAATAATAATAATAAACAAATACGATTGCTGGAACTTGACCCCAAATTTATAAATTGACCCGAATATCCTAATAAGATCGAATAACTTATAAAACCGATATAAAATTCTCGGTCATCGAAACCTAATTCCGACTAGACCGGTTTTTGGGATGTGACAGAATTTCACATGGTTTGTCTAAGCACAAAGCCACAGGGAGTATCCGATGACCAAATCAAACTTAAAGCTTTTCCATTTTCCTTAGCTGATATAACGAAAGATTGGTTATTTGATTTACCCCCTAATTCTGTTACAACATGGACTGACATGGCTAAACTTTTTCTTGACAGGTTCTTCCCTGCAGCGAAAGCAAGCGAAATCAGGCGCAGCATCTTGAGCATTCAACAAAAAGAAGTTGAATCTTTGTATGAATACTGGGAGAGGTTTAAAAAGTTGTGTGCAAATTGTCCATAACATGGACTGTCGGAACAAACCCTCCTCCAGTATTTTTATGAAGGATTGACGCATATAGATATGAAAGTGATAGACGCAGCAAGTGGCGAAGCTCTAGTCAACATGACACCAACGGCGGCTAAAACACTAATATCAACCATGGCTGCCAACTCGCAAAGATTCAATCAATCTAGCGAACCATCTCGAAGGGTTCGCGAGGTAAGTACAGTTTCATTGGAAAATAAGATTGACAAATTATCTGAAATAGTGCAAACTCTTGTTGCAGATAAGAGAAAAACAGCTAGACTTTGTGGAATCTGTACCAGCCCAGAACATCCGACAGACTGTTGTCCGATGATTCAAGAAGATGATGTCGCCCAAGCCAACGCCATAGGAAATGCTTATAATTCCGGGTGGAGAAACCAATCAAATTATGGGTACGCAAACAACCAAAGGCCAAATCAACCGTACCAACAAAGACAACCCTACCGCAACAAAAGACATCTCTAGAAACCTTGGTTGAACGATTAGCGATATCCCAAGAGAAGTTCCAAAACCGTACCGAAGTCCACTTACAAGAGTTAGACAAACAAATGAGCCAGCTAGCCCAAACAGTAAGCCGTCTTGAATCCAAAGGTAAACTCCCTTCACAAACAGAGATAAACCCAAAAGAAAATGTTAATGCCATCACTCTTCGAAGTGGCACCATTGTAGAACCCAAAACCTCGGAGGTAAACACCCAAAAAGACAAATCAACTTCACCAGTCGAAAAAGATACACAAAATCCAACCTCTAAACCATCCATTTATGCTGTCCGACCACCCTTCCCATCGAGATTGATGAAAAGAGACAAACAAGCAGAAGAAAAGGAAATCCTAGATGTGTTCCAAAATGTAGAGATCAATATTCCGCTCCTCGACGTAATTCGAAAAATTCCAAGGTATGCTAAGTTCCTTAAAGATTTATGTACTAATAAACGTCGTCTTATTGGAGTTGAAAAGGTTAATCTAGGAGAACATGTATCGGTGATCTTCCAGCGAAAGTTGCCACCAAAATTGAAGGACCAGGGTATGTTCGCCATTCCCTGCAAAATAGGTAAAGTGGGTATTAAACGAGCAATGTGTGATTTAGGGGTCTCTATTAATGTTATGCCCCTTTCATTTTATAACTCACTTTCTGCTGAGCCTTTGAAGGATACGAAGGTAACAATACAACTGGCGGACAGATCCATAATCTACCCGGAAGGATTACTAGAGAACGTCCTCGTAAAGGTAAATGATTTAATCTTCCCAGCGGATTTCTATGTGATTGACATGGAAAACGACCGAGCAAACAACTCTTCTGAGATCCTCCTTGGCCGCCCATTTTTTAGCACTGCAAACACAAAAATCGATGTAAGAAGTGGGATCCTTACAATGGAATTCGATGGCGAGGTAGTAAAATTTGACATTTACAAAGCTATGAGACATCTTGAAAATGTCGTTAGTTTAAACTTTTTTGATATCACTGAACCTGCCATAAATGATTTCTTTGACACTAGTTTTACTGACTTCATGGATGATTTGTACAGAGAAATCGCGGATTCCGACGAAGAAGACAGGGAGTTTGAAAATATTTGTTCAGTAAATAAAGATTAATACTTACTGCATCTAAAACTAAACCTTTACCCTCTGTGTTGCAGGCACCCAAGATCGAACTCAAACAATTACCTGAGCATCTAAAATATGCATTTTTATGGGAAAGAGAGACCCTACCAGTTATCATCTCGACCAAGCTGTCAAACGAAGAAGAGGAGGATTTGCTAACAGTGTTGCGAGCACATAAGGAAGCTATTGGGTGGACCGTTGCAGACATCAAGGGCCTTAGTCCCTCCACTTGCATGCATAAGGTAAAAACCGAAGATGGAGCTAAGCCATCTCGACAAGGACAACGCCGCCTGAATCAACCTATGATGGACGTAGTTAAAGAAGAAATACAAAAGCTTCTCGATGCGAATATAATCTATCCAATTTCGGATAGTGACTGGGTAAGCCCGATCCATGTAGTCCCTAAGAAAACCGGAGTCACAGTGGTTAAGAACGCAGAAGGTGAGTTGGTCCCAACAAGAGTCCAAAATGGTTGGCGAGTCTGTATAGACTACAGGAAGTTGAACTCTCTAACTCGAAAAGACCACTTTCCACATCCTTTTATTGACCAAATGATTGAGAGATTAGCCGGTAAAACTCACTACTGTTGTCTTGACGGATTTTCAGGTTTTTTCCAGATTCCTGTGGCGCCCGAAGATCAAGAGAAGACAACCTTTACATGTCCTTTTGGCACGTTCGCTTATCGTCGAATGCTATTCGGGCTTTGTAATGCACCGGCCACATTCCAAAGATTCATGGTGAGCATTTTCTCAGATTTCATCGAAAAAGGTATAGAGGTATTCATGGATGACTTTACGGTTTACGGTAATTCGTTTGGAGAATGTCTATTAAACTTAACAAATGTACTAAAAAGATGCCTTGAATTCAACCTTGTTTTAAATTATGAAAAATGTCATTTCATGGTAGATAAAGGGCTAATTCTAGGACATATAGTTTCCTCAAAAGGTGTTGAGTGTGTAAAAGTTCTATTATTTACACCCTTTTTAACCCATATTTCTGTTGCATTCAAGCATCATTGCATTGCATTTAGGTTAGTTTACAGCAAAACATCACAAATATATTAAAGGCACGGATTCTACTAAAAAGGGCTGATTTTGCAGGTTGCTGCCATAGTAGATGGAGAAGGCAGGCGCAGGGCAGAGAAGCAGAAGAGCTGAACTGGACAAGCAGACGATGAGGACGATGCTGCCATGGATCTGCCGTGACAGTAGAGGACGACTACAAGTTAGCGGAGGAAAAGAAAAGTGGACCTCGATAGATAGAGAAAATTATGCTCGTCTGTCGTGGGAAAACCATATATTTTTCCAAGCCCCGGATCAAAAGATACGTCAAGCCAAAGCTCAAGGAGAGGAAATCCCATGAAACAAGGAGGCGGCTGAAAAGTAGGAGACTTGAAGATTAAAGTCTTTATTAGAATCTTACTTTTATTTAAAGTTGTAATCCTTGTTATCTTAGAATTCTTGAGCCCAAAGCTTATATAAGGGCATAGATTTTAACCTAGAAAACATCATACCCCATAACCGATAACAAAACCCCTCCGCCGTCTACCCGTCGTCGAGATGTTCTAAAAACCCCCTAGGGCCACGGGTTGTTTTGTAAAGTAGTTGCAAAGGTTGTTTTGTTTTAGGATTTTCCAAGTTCAATAAAATAAACTTCAAGTTCTCTTATTTTGGTTTTAATATCTTGCAAGAGCATCGGGAGAGCATTGTGAGGTTATCTATTTACTTAGCATCGGGAGAGTTAAGTATACGAAAGAAATAAGAGCAAGTTCTCTAGTTTATAGTTGAACTATCTTGTGCCTAGGGATAGGGCAAGGTTAAGTGGCTAAGGAAGAATTCATACACATCGGTGTTCATTCTTCGATTCACGCCGGGAGGTATCGTCAAAGACGTGATCATCGACAGACTTGGACCTAGGGATAGGCCAAGGCAGATCTGGGATTCTTGCCAAACTTGAACGTACTGAGTTGGTGTGTTGCTGCCGCGACGACCAACGGACAGCTGCCACGACAGGTGCTGCCAGCGACAGGCGCGACGACGGAACTGGAGTTCCTAAGCAATACAATACCTGCACTACTGAGCAATTCAATATCAGCCCATTCTCTCTATCTTGATTACTCTACTCTTTTATTTACGTTTTCTTTATTATTCTCGTGACAAACTTCTCAATTATTTCCTTTACTTTCGTGCAGTCAACTAAGGTGAAGCTATTAGCCCAATCCCTATGGAGACGATAATCCGATACTTCGTATCATTTTACTACTTGCGTCGTGTACACTTGCACTACAATTGCGATAGACTCTTTTACACGCAACAAAAGGTATTACCGTTGATAAGGCTAAAATAGATGTTATACGCTCACTCCCATACCCCACAACTGTGAGGGATATTCGATCGTTTCTTGGCCATACAGGGTTTTACCGCAGGTTTATCAAAGATTTTTCAAAGTTGGCGCAACCCCTCTGCAGTCTATTGCAAAAAGATCAACCCTTCAATTTTGACGAGAAATGCAAGGAGGCATTTGACATACTCAAAGAGAAGCTTGTAAATGCACCTATCGTCCAACCACCAAATTGGAACCACCCGTTCGAATTGATGTGCGATGCTTCCGATTTTAGCGTTGGAGTCGTGTTAGGTCAAAGAATCGACAAGGAACCGCATGTTATAGCATATGCGTCACGCACCTTGGATCCTGCGCAGAAAAACTATTCAACAACGAAAAAAGAACTCTTTGCTATTGTTTTTGCCTTAGAAAAGTTTAGATCCTATTTACTCGGTACTAAAATCATTGTCTTTTCTGATCATGCAGCTTTACGCTTTTTGATAAGCAAAAAGGAGGCAAAATCGAGACTGATCCGGTGGATATTACTACTCCAGGAATTCAACCTAGAAATTAAAGATAAGAAGGGATGCGAAAATCTTGTTGCGGACCATTTGAGTCGCATCCCATTATCTATGTCAGATCCACCAGTTAGAGAAGAGTTCCCTGATGAAGGATTAATGGCAGCTCAACTTAGCGTTCCATGGTTCGCGGACATGGTGAATTACTTAGCCACAAGTAAGATGCCACAAGATTTACCGAGAGCGGAGGTTAAACGATTAAAAAGGGAATCTCGGTTCTTCATTTGGGATGATCCTTATCTCTAGAAACATTGTTCGGATGAGGTAATTAGACGATGTGTAGCAGAAAGTGAGGTAAACTCTATCATAAACTTCTGTCATTCTTATTCTTGTGGTGGTCACTTCGGGCCTAAACGTACTGCACATAAAATTCTTGAGTGTGGTTTTTATTGGCCCAACATTTTTCGTGATGCCTATTTATTTTGCAAATCTTGTGAAAAATGTCAAAGGGTTGGTAATTTGAGTCGACGAAACGAAATGCCACTTAATCTCATTACTGTTTGTGAGATATTCGATGTTTGGGGATTAGATTATATGGGTCCCTTTGTCTCTTCATGCGGCAATTTTTATATAATTCTTGCGGTATATTATGTTTCTAAATGGGTTGAAGCTAGAGCAACCCGAAATAATGATGCTAAGACCACAGTTAAGTTTCTAAAGGAATCTATCTTTTGCAGGTTTGGCACACCGCGAGCGATAATAAGCGACCGAGGGAAGCATTTCATTAACCGAGTGATTGATGCTCTCATGAAGAAGTTCGGTGTCACCCACCGGATTTCGACATCTTACCATCCGCAAATGAATGGTCAAGCGGATGTGTCAAATCGAGAGATAAAGACCATACTCGAAAAAATCGTGAAGCCAGATCGCAAAGATTGGAGCATCAAGCTATCCGATGCGTTATGGGCATACCGTACTACATACAAAGGCCCCATTGGGATGTCGCCTTACCGTCTCGTCTACGGTAAACCCTGTCACTTACCAGTCGAGCTGGAACATCGCGCATTTTGGGCAATTCAACAATGCAACATGGAAATGGATGCGATTGGAAGGGAACGCAAGTTACACATTCAAGAGCTCGAGGAAATCCAGAAACATGCCTACGATAGTGCACAAATTTTTAAAGACAAAACAAAGGATTTCCATGATAAAAATATTTCATTTAAATCTTTTTCCGTTGGTCAAAAAGTTCTATTATTTAATTCTAAATTCAAACTTTTTACAGGAAAGCTGCGTTCCAAATGGCTCGGACCATTCACTGTTGTTCAATCTTTTCCACATGGAGCAGTAGAAATTCAAGACACCGAAGGACATAGCTTTAAAGTTAATGGACAACGGTTAAAACAATTTTATGAAAATGTTCCAATCGGTTTGGTTGAAGAAATTCATTTCGAGGAACCAAATGCATAAATAAGGTCGTCAAGCTAGCGACGATAAACAAGCGCTAGATGGGAGGCAACCAATTTCTTTTCTTCTTTTTACTTTAATTATTTTTATTATTTTTTTTACTTTCTTTATTTCATTTATTTTATTTTATTCCATTTTAATCTGCCATAGTTTAATGTCATTTGAATTTCATCTTTAGTTAAAATAAACAAAAAAAAGAATTAAAAAAGAGATAAAATGAATAAAAATAAAAAATATATAAAATCGAAATCTCATTTTAAATTTTAAATTTTGATTTTATCTTTTTGTTCAAATTTATTTTTATTATTTTTCGTATTTATTTTGAATTTATTTTCTTATCTCTTTTTGAATTTATTTTTATTATCTCACTTTAATTATTTTATCTTTTCTAATTTATTTTGAATTTTATTTTATCTGATCTCTTATTTATTTTATTTGCAGATAATTTAGATCGAATAAAGGGATGAGAAGCTATCTTTTTCAACAGGATTTTATGGGCCAATTTTTTCAAATTAAATAATAATTTTCGGATTTTTTATCCCTTTCCCACCCAATCACTTCACCCATATTTTAAACACATTTCCACCTACCCGGTCAACCCTCACCCAATTAAAATTCCGTGGACCCCACCCAAACCCAAAGCTTTGACCTACATTAAACCCTTTTTAACTTTTACCAGCCGCATAATCCCCCAAACACTTTATTTCTTTTTTCACTCATTCAGCAGCCAATCGAAACCAACCCTACACACCACCGTCAACCTCCTACTCCAATATGCCTCGCACCCGTGACCAAGCCCGCCGGCTTCCACAGCAGCCACCACTCGTCATCGGTGGCCGCCGGTGCTTTCATCCGCCACAATATGTCTCCCTCAGTAGCGACTCCGAGTAACCACAGCCGCCACACAACACCACCCCACCTCCCGAGCCTCCCATCATCCCAAACACCACCCCCCACCCCGACGGCCATGCACCACTGCATCACCGTTCGCCGCGACAACCATCACCCCCGTCACCATCCTTTCACTCCCTTGAGACGCAAAGCACGTCCATGCACACAACCTCTGCCCACCCGCACCAGCCCTCTCCCTCGCATCAACACCATCCGGCCATGACGAGGGGTACTCTCTCGCACAGATCCGGACAGACCAGCACTGGCCGCACTGCTCGCGTCACCGGTAATGGCGAAACGAGACCATCACAGCTCCGCCGTTCGTCACGCCCACCATCCCCGCCACCTTCCCCTTACCACTCCTTGGCCTCCGATGCGGTTGGCGGATCACCAGAGCAACACTACGAGCCCATGCCTTCACCAACCCGTGTGCCCTCATTCCACATGCACACCAACACATCCATGCATTCGGATCATTATTCGGCGGCCGATATGGCCGATGAGGTAAGTTTTGAATTTTTTCAACCCTTATTAGTTTTTCACCCTATCTCTGGATTTGCAGATCACGTGCATGCTGAGTTTGCTGCCCATAATCCCTCGGACACTGCTCAACCGGATTCGCCGCCTCACGACCAAAACGATATTCCATCGGATCATGAAAAACACCCACGACGTAGCCAACGATTTACGGCACCTAACGATGAGAACTTAAAAGGGTTCTTACATTTTACTAGAGAAGAACTCGATATATTTAACCATATTCGACATCGCTCACTTCCGGTTTGTAAGTATATCCCCGCTCAAACTTTAGATCGTTTGCATTTACGTGAGTCGGTCCTGTCACTTTTTGATAACATTGGCTGGCGTCGATTTCATACTATTACTTGTGACACCTACTGCGAATTAGTACTTGAATTTTATTCTACTTTTTCGTTTGATCGTAGTCGTGCAAGGTCTCTTGATACATCTAATGTAATATCTTTTCGCCTATTGGGTCAATACTTTCGGTTATCTATTACTCAATTTAATGTTTATATGGGTTTTGTCACTAATGTTTCAGACCCTAACTATCAATCTGCCCTTTTAGACATACCGGAAGATTTCGATAACGACCTTTCCTTGGAGACTTTGACAGGTTTAGCAGGTTCTCAATACAATCCGAAAACAACTAAGGACCACACCATTCATAGCCCCGCTTTACGATATATCCATTGATTCCTCGTTTACAACCTTTCCGGCAGAAACGACACTCCATCAACCGTGAGTAGAACTGAGTTATTCTTTCTCTAGTGTATGCAGGAAAATATCAAGGTAAATCTTGGTTTTTGGATGGCCTACACGTTTCATCGTGTACCGCGAACCACTAGGCCACGACCATTAATTCTGGGTCCTTATATTACCCATTTAGCTTTGCGTATTTATCCTGCTACTTTTGATCCATCTCAGTTTACTTATGCTTTTTCTATGAGTGCTTTAGATGAGAGATGCCTAGATGCCATGGGCTTACTTGCAGGAACTCCTGATGCACCTTATATTGTTCCCCCGAGCACTCTCCCAACTCGTAGAGAACGAGTGTTTCGTAGACAAGCCCAAACACAACCAACACAAGACGACCAACCCCAAAGAGATATGGATGAGCGCCTTCATTCCATCGAGACTAACTTGGCCGAGATCTTATCCTATCTTCGCCCCGACTCTTCCCGCAGACGACGTGGCCGCGGTCGTGGCCGCAATTGATTAGGGTAGTCTCTCATTTCCTCTCTTTTACTTTAAATTTTCATTTTGGGACAAAATGCATCTAAGTGAGGGGGAGATATGCTTATCAATTTTTATCTTGCTTATCCGTTTTGGTTGTTCGCTTAAAATCTTGATTTTATTAATTTAAAGTTCTTCGTTTAATCCTTAGTTTTGCCTTGTCTCACTGTTTTCATATGGCTTTGTATCTATCTTGTTAGAAAATTCTAGGTTGCATGGTAGATTTTGGCATGATTAATTTTTGATTAAAATCTTTTATATGACATTTTCTTTCTCTGTTAATTCACATGATGCTTACCTAAGTACACAAGACATATTTGTGAGTTTTTGAGCCTAATGAGCATGCATTATATTTGCTCTTTGTTTCTTTGAGTGTGCCTAGCTAAATTAGTTGCATTCTAGAACTTGTTTTTAAATTCTTTTTGAGATTACGTTGATTGATTATGATGCTTAAATATGATAGAGGCACTAGGTTTTAACCATTTCTCTTCCCAAATAAATCGCCTACCCTTTAATTAATTTCCCTAGTGAAACAATTTTTGAGCCTTGGCCTTTTTCTTGAAAATCACCACATTTTAAGCCTAATCCATTTTTTTTCTTAATTCCATTACTTTTGTCCCCTTTTTCAAGACAAAAATCGTCTTCAAAAAAAGATTCGAATAAGTGCAGTGCAGCAGCAGAAAATATATTGTGCAGGAAAAAAATTGTGCAGAATTGTTCGAATATATTGTGCAGAACTGTTCGAATATGCAGTACAGAAAAAAAGAAGTGCAGGAAATTGTTCGAGTCTGCAGAAAAAATAAAAACAATGCAGTTCGGAAAAAAAATACACTACAAAACAGTTTTAGTTCGAATGAAAATATATATATATATATTTATATATTGGGATGATTTTTTTTGTTTTGAATTTTAACCCTTATTTTCAGCCTTTATCCTACCCTTACCTTAGCCCCATTACAACCCTTCTTTAAGACCTCTTGATTTTTGCATCATATTCATGATAGTAGTGGAGATTAGATTTAAACACAAGCCTATGGTTATGCTCTAATTAGCTTTGGCTCGAGTGGTTTTTTTTTCTCTACCTTTAAACACTTTGAGTGACATGAGCGATTCCTTGTGAGGGTACTTGGTTTGCATCATTGATGTTAGTAGGGTATTAGAATGTCATTTTTGCTTTAAATTCTTAATTTTGCCATTTATCTATTTTTGCTCCTTAGTTTTCTTTCATATTTAGATACTTAATCATATTGAAACCTTTGAGACTTCGTGAAATTAAGGATAGAAACTTGAACTTAAGTTTGTTTAATTTTGAGATACTTGAGGACAAGCATCGGATAAGTGAGGGGGAATTTGATAAGTATTTATTTTGGTTATATTTTTAGTCCTTATTTTGATCGAATATATGTTTGAAGGACTTAATTGGGCTGTTTTTATGTTGTTCTCGTGCAGGTTACGTAATGCTGGAAATAAGTTGGAATGCTGCAGAAAATACTGGAGTCGTGGGTAGATTCATGGGCATGAACCAGGGCATGAATGCTGACTGGGCGCCACGTCAGCACCTTCTAGAAGATGACGTCAGCAACGCAGATAGCTTATCAGTCCACTTATCAGATAGCTTATCATCCGGATTTTTATTTTAAAATTCAAAACTTTGATATTTATCTTATGTAATTTAATTTAAATTTGGGATTTATCATCTTAGGTTTTTAGGGTTTTCAACTACTATAAATACCCCACTTTGGGGGTGAATTAAATCATCAATCACTTGCTCATTGTTCTCTTCTACCTTTGAGTTTAATAAAGTTCTCTATTTTTCTCCATTTTCTTTCATTATTTAATTAAGTATGGTTTCTTCACCAACCATGCTTAACTAAATCCTCTTTAGCCAAAAGCAACGCCAAACCCGACTAAACTCGTGAGATTAGGAAAGTACTTCAATCCTTCAACAACTTCTTTTTAGATTCTCTGTAAAATTGATTAGGCAATCGGCCTAATCTTTAGGCATCTCAATTGTTTCATTCCGAGAGCGCGCATCGGGTTGAAGTGGTTTAGATCCATCGTTGGGGACGAGGAAAAGCTTGTAGCCAATTCAACTCCCTAAGAACAAACTTAGTGGCGGTCCACTAAGGGGAATCAAAATCGGAAACAATTCTCATCGAGACGATTATCCGAGCACGGGCTTCTCCAGCACTAACTCAGATTTGAGTTAGCATCGATTGCCGTAGCTAACTCACTAAAGCTTGACTTCAAGGATTGCCCTGGGAGTCGAATTTACCAAAGAGAAGTAAGTTGCAAGGGTTCGGCCTTGTAGACTGTAACCTGCAGGAAAGTCGAAGAAAAATCAACTTCAGTGATCGAAGATGTCGTGGCAAAGCGTGGCTTGAGGCTAATTCAATCTATAATTCATTTTCAATATTTATTTCACGTTCTTATTATTTTTTCTTTATCATTCAAATTACTTCTCTAAAATCCCCCTTTTATTTTCTACAGGTTATTGGTCTAAATAAGAACGAAAGGTGTTAGAGTTCATATTCCCTGCGGATCGACCCTTACTCTCGTTATATTATTTTAAATCTTATTTATTTGAGTTTAAGGTTTTATTTTTGACACTATACGACGCGTGTCAGGTGTTGTCTCCAACCTGCATTGTAAGCATTAGAATGTGGATTATAATTACGATTGAAATTGCCAACAAAATTTAATGTATTAGGGTTGGCAGGATAATCATCCACATGATGGTCCTCTCCACATGTCGTTCAAAATGGTTCCAATGCTTTGACTTCTTGGGAATCATTATTCTGTTGCAAAGTTTTCATAATGCTAGTGAGATTGAAATTTGAGCGTTGATGGATGTTAGTGCATCAAGCTCCAATTTTCTAGCAGTCTTTGTTCTTGTCCCTAGTCTGGTAGTGGGGTACTGAAAATCATTAGCAGCAATCCTTTCAAGGATGCCAACTGCCTCTGTATAGTTCTTTTCTAACAACGAACCATTTGCCAAAGAATCAACAATTGTCCTGGCATGGCCATTAAGTTTGTTGTGAAAGGTTTCTATCTAGGTCCAATTAGGGAATCCATGCATAGGACACCTACTCAATAGATCCTTGAATCTCTCCTAGGCATCATATAAGGTCTCGTCATCAGCCTGCCTAAATGTCGTGATCTCATTTCTCAGCCTGACATTAAGCTTAGGTGGTTGAAATTGCAATGAAAACTTCTGGCATAGATCTACCCATGTAGTGACTCGTCCAGGTGGTAAAGAACTTAACCACGATTTTACTCTATCTCTAAGGGAAAATTTCAATAATTTCAGCTTCATTGTATCCTCATAAACTCTAGGTTGCTGAAATAGCTGGCAAACTTCCATGAATTACTTCAAGTGTTGCCTTAGATCTCCAGTGGGTGATCCATCGAACTGGCCTACATTCAAAAGAGTTTGAATCATTACCGGTTTAAGCTCAAAATTAGATGTGTTTATCTCTAGACCAACTAGGCCTGGCATTAGATTGTCTCTGTTTGGTGCCAAGTGTTCTCTAATAGGTCTTTCTTCTTCCACAACTATGGCATGGGCATCAGGAGCAGCTGGTATCCCATCATGTATTGGTGGATCTCCCTGATTGTGTAGGACACCATTTGTTGAGTGGATCGAATGATCGAAATGAACCAAGAGAGGGTGAATTGGATTTTTAAAGTTTTAGGTGGTGGAAATTGCAAATTAAAAAGATAGACAAGGAATTTTAGAGTGGTTCAAGTTCCAAATGAACTCTACATCCACTACCTTAGCTTCACTAAGGATTTGCAACAATTCCACTAATTGCTCTTCCCCTTTTCTAGGCTAAGGATGTAACCCTTACAATTTTCAGTTAAATTTTCTACCCAAAATTTAACCCAATCCTCACACAAATAAAACAAAGAATTTGTTAGCTAAGAAAGTATCTCTAAATACAAATTGTAGCCCAATTACAAGCACTCAACCCAATTGAAATGATAAGAATGAAAAATACAATTGGGGTTTCTAGACAATAATGGGATTTAGGCACAAATGCTTGGATTTGATGTTTGGATGTTTGCTTTTGGATCAATAGTCATTGCTGGAGCTTTTAGAGGTCCCTTTTATACCTTCTCATTGATTTCTAGCCGTTGTGGTTGTTGCATTCATCAATAGAGCCGTTGGGGGTGTTATCTCACCTTCATAAATGAAGTCTGCAACCAACCGTTTTGAAACGCCCGACCCTATTTCGAAACAAACCAAAATAGAAAGAGCCGTTGGTGTGCATTAAAGAGCCCGTATCGAAACGGTCGAACCTGTTTCGATACGCTAAGAGCCATTTCAAAACTTGTTTCGAAACATTTTGCCACTGTCAAGGGTCGTATCGAAACGCCCTAACGGTTTGTTAAAAATCAGTTAAAAACTTGCAACGGTCATATATTTCAAATCAATTGAAGAACCGTTTCGAAACACGGAATGTCGTTTCGATACGGTTTCTCTATGTTCTAAAGCTGTTTAGAAACTTATTTCGAAACACAAGTTGGCAGTGTTGAAAACGTTCCGATACCCGTTTCGAAACATGGGTTGGCAGTGTTGAAATCGTTTCGATACCCGTTTCGAAACACAGGTTCACAGTTTCAAAATTTTTTCGAAAAGCATTAGGCCGTTTCGAAACGGTGACTCGAAAATCACTGTTTTGGCTTTAAGAACACTTAGAAAATATTTTATAAACTTAGTTTTTAACTTAGGCATATTCCTTAAATCATATAGGGATGTTTGAGGACTTAAAAATTCGTTTTCACATTTTCAATCTAGTCCTTAGGTTCTTTAGTTGTATCAAAATTAAAATATCGGTTTCACAATCTCCCCCTTTTTGATATAACAAAACCAAAGTTAGAATTTTTAAGAGTTTTGAAAATTTTGAATACATTCTAACTCCCCCTCAATTTAAGATAGGTTTTTAAAGTTTTAAAAAGATTTAACTTTGAAATTCAAGGTTTAAAACTTAAAAACACTTTAAACATTTAAAACGATTTTTTGGCTCTTAGATTTCTTCTCCCCCTTTTTGTTAGATCAAAAATGATAAATAAGGCTCATAGAGAAGAGATAGGGTTAATAGAAATAATCATTAAGCAATAAGCAACAATAATATAAATTCATAAAATTAAAATATCCAAAACATAAATCTTCAAAAATGAGTTCAAAGCATAATCTCAAATAGAATCAAAAGCATAGGTTCATAAAACATAATGGAAATAAAGATGCAAACTTAATCCTAAAATGCATAGCTAATATGATATGTCATGAATATCCTAGGCCTCGTCGTCACCATCATCATCTGAGGTCTCATCATCACTCTTGACTTGAGATTGACGAAACTTCATCCATTGGCCATAAAAGGTGGAGAAGGACATATCCATGGCCGAGTGTTGATTCTCAAGGGATTGGAGTCGATCCTCTACATTTTGCAAACGTGTGTTGATATCACCAAAGCCCGAAGCCATGTTAGTGTCCATGGTGTTGAACCGCTCGGTAAGGAAAGTCGTGAGAGCTTTATTGTTCGCAACTTGAGCTTGTGGTTGAGGTTCAACGGGAGGAGGAGGAGGAGGAGGTGCTTCCCTATCAACACGTTCCCAATGTCCATTGTTTACATAGCGAAAATCGGACTTACGGAGAGAAGACTCACCAATTTTTGACTTGTGAGGTTCCGGAGAGTCGTAGGTGCAATCAAGATTAAGCTTGCTAAATATGTGAGTTAAAATCATTCTATAAGTGAAGGATTTGAGTGCATCGGTGTCACGAAGCTTAACATTGTTAACCATTTCGGCAAATATGATCTTAGCTAGATTAGGGCGCTCACCACGACGGAAACACTCAAGCCAAAAATAGTCTACTTGACGAATGTGAGAATATTTACCTCCAGAGGGGCGAAGGAACCATGAGACCATCAAATGGAGGAATCTATCGTTCGCATCCAAGGTAAGCACCGAACTGGTGTGAGAACCAAAGTGACTCTCATTCTCAATTCCTTCATCCTTGAGAGAAAAAGTAGACTCCAAGAGAGGGATGTTAACGACAATCCTTTTCCCCAAAATAAAAGACTCAAGGCCAACAACTTTGAAGTTGTCTTCATCATTGATAAATTGAGAATTGGAGTAAAAGAGAAGTACCATGTGTTTGTAGCAAATGTCCAGGATGCTCAAAAGACCAAGAAAACTCCATTCTCTCAAACGGTCGAGGTAACGAAAAAGAAAGCGCTCGGAGTCAAGAAACTTGAGATCAATAACGCGCTCACGACGAACTTCGTACTCTTTGACATAACCGAACTGATCCCTCATCTCTTGAGTGCGAAGACTTTTTTTGAAAAAGATGAGTGAGATTAGGACGAATACTCGATTCACTAACTTGACTGGTCTTACGCTTTTTGTGAATATTGTCCGTAGCCATCCTAAAAACATTAAGCAACCAAGCAATTTTTAAAAAAAAAAATTAAGTGTATGCATGAGATTTCTTAATTCAATCCAATGGTAAATCCCACTTAGGTTTAAAAACAAGTTTTAAAAATAAATATACAAAACAAAACAAACAACAAAAAAATTAAGAGAAAAATAGTAAAGAAAATACGAGAGAAAATTTATATATTCGAATCAAAAAATTGAAGATTTTGAAAAAAATTTACAAGATTTGAAAAACCCAAGTATCAAAACATATAAACTATACAAAATTAGAATTTTCTAACCTAAGATGCGAATATAAATTGAAGGAAAAAGAAAAAGAGGAAAATATACCTTAAATTGGAATTTTGGATGAATAGAGGAAAATCCTTGCACAAGATTGTTGAAGCTTGCTTAGACTTGTGTTTAAGAGAAAAACCCCTCAAGATTTGGTGAAAAAAAAGAGGTTTAGAGGATTTTTATAGGGAAAAATCGAGTCTAGGGTTTTTAGGGTTTGGGAGAGTTTTAATTAAAGCATAACTTTATCATTAAAAGCCCTTCTTAAAGCAGTCCGCGAACCCGTTTCGGAACGGTGTCGACCGTTTCGAAATGCGGGCATGAAAGTTTGACCGTTTTTCCAACTCCAGCTGACCGTTTCGATAAGGGTATGACTGTATCGAATCTCCGTTGACTCGTATCGAAACTTGTTTCGATACACCCCTTGGCAGTAGCCAAAACGTTTCGAAACCCTGTTAAGGAGTTTCGAAACGCCCTTCTCTCAGATAGGAATTTAAAGCATCCGTATCGAAACAGGTTAACCTGTTTCGATACACCTGGGCCTAGAAGTGCAGATGAGGCTCTAAAAGTGCAGAAAAATGAATTTTTCTAAGGCCTAACTTGCATGAATGACATGAATGAGCAGGAAAAACATATGCAAACATAAACATACTCCCCCTAGCTATAGGAATGGATGAAATTAGAAGTAAAAACACATAAACATGGCATTTCACAAGATCAAGCAATTTTAAGCACAAATGAGGTCCTAAAAGGTCAAGATAGGCTAGCTAGACCTAACTCTCTCCTAAGGGACCAAAAACGCTCTTTGTCTAAAGGTTTTGTAAATATGTCCGCTAATTGATTTAAGGTGTCAACATACTCTATAACCACATCTTCTTTAAGAACATGATCTCTAATGAAATGATGTCTTATTTCTATGTGTTTGGTTCTAGAGTGTTGGATGGGATTTTTTGTCAAACATATAGCACTAGTGTTATCACATTTAAGGGGTATGGTTTCAACCTTAATGCCATAATCTAAGAGTTGTTGCTTCATCCAAAGGACTTAAGCACAACAACTCCCTAAGGATATGTACTCGGCTTCGGTGGTAGATAAGGCTGCACTATTTTGTTTCTTAGAGAACCAAGATATGAGCATACTACCTAGGAATTGACAAGTTCCCGATGTACTCTTCCTATCGATTTTGCATCCCCCATAATCCGCATCCGAATAAGCATGAAGGTTGAAGGTGGAGTCTCTAGGGTACCAAAGACCTAAACAAGGAGTATCTCTAAGGTACCTAAAGATTCTCTTAACGGCTATAAGGTGAGACTCTCTAGGACTAGCTTGAAACCTAGCACACAAGCAAACACTAAACAAGATATCTGGTCTACTTGCGGTAAGGTAAAGCAATGATCCAATCATAGAACGATAAATCTTAGAGTCAACACACTTACCTCCTTCATCTTTGTCAAGCTTTGTAGATGAGCTCATAGGTGTGGCTTGAGGCTTTGCATTCTCCAAGCCAAACTTCTTGAGCATATCCTTTATGTACTTTGCTTGATTGATGAAGGTGCCATCCTTCTTTTGCTTGATTTGGAGTCCCAAAAAGAATGAGAGCTCTCTCATCATGCTTATCTCGAATTCACCTTGCATTAGCTTAGCAAACTCTTTGCAATGACATTCGTTAGTAGAACCAAAAATAATATCATCAACATAAATTTGAACTACTAAGATGTCATTTTTATACATTTTTATAAAGAGTGTAGTGTCCACCTTACCTTTTTCAAAACCTTTTTCAATTAAAAAGTTTGAAAGTCTTTCATACCAAGCTCTAGGAGCTTGTTTTAAACCATAAAGAGCTTTAGTGAGTTTGAAAACATGATTTGGAAATTTTGAGTCTTCAAAACCCGGTGGTTGTTCCACATACACTTCCTCATTTATAAAACCATTTAAAAACGCGCTTTTAACATCCATTTGAAAAAGCTTGAAATTATGATAACATGCATATGCAAGCAACATCCTAATGGCTTCCATTCTAGCTACGGGTGCATAGGTTTCATCAAAATCTATTCCCTCTTCTTGAGTGTAACCTTGTGCTACTAATCTAGCTTTATTTCTCACAATGTTACCACTCTCATCTAGCTTGTTCCTAAAGACCCATTTAGTTCCTATGGTAGATTGATTACTAGGCCTATCAACTAATGTTCAAACGTTACTTCTCTCAAATTGATTTAACTCTTCTTGCATAGCCATAATCCAAAAATCATCTTTCAATGCTTCTTTTATATTCTTAGGCTCTATGCATGAGATAAATGCAACATGATTCATTAATCTAAGAGAAGATCGAGTGGTTACCCCCTTGGATGGATCACCCAAGATTTCACCATCTTTGACATAGTTGAACTCCCTTGGGTAGCTCACTTCCTTTTCCTCAAGAGCCAAGTCCTTCAAGGCTTCAAGAGGTGGATCTTGTGTGTCCTCTTCTTTTGTTGGAATCTCATCCTCCTTTGAAGTTTGTCCTCCATCAAAGGCATTTATGATTCCTACATCATCATCATCACAAGAATCCTTCCTTGGAAGGAGGTTATCATCGAATACAACATGTATAGATTCTTCTACTACTAAAGTTCTCTTGTTAAATACTCGATAGGCTTTAGAGGTTAAAGAGTATCCTATGAAAATAGCTTCATCACTTTTTGCATCAAATTTACCTAAGTTGTCTTTTCCATTATTTAAAACAAAACACTTGCAACCAAAAGGGTGAAAATAGCTAATGTTAGGCTTTTTAGATTTTAAAATCTCATAAGGTGTTTTCTTTAAAATTGGCCTAATCATTACTCGGTTAACAATATAGCAAGCGGTGTTTGTGGCTTCCGCCCAAAAATATTTAGGTAAATTATTTTCACAAAGCATGGTTCTAGCCATTTCTTGCAAAGTTCTATTTTTCCTCTCAACTACCCTATTTTGTTGAGGAGTTCGAGGAGCCGAAAAATTGTGGCTAATACTATTTTCATTCAAAAAATCTTCAAACCCTAAATTTTGAAACTCGGTTCCATGATCACTTCTAATATGTGAAATTCTAAGTTCAAGATCATTTTGGGTTAGTTTTGAAGATGTGATGAATTTTTCTAAAGCCTCATCTTTAGTACTTAAAAATAAAACCCAAGTAAATCTAGAAAAATCATCAACAAGTACAAATGCATAAGATTTACCACCCAAGCTCATAGTCCTAATTGGCCCAAATAAATCCATATGGATAAGTTGTAAACATCTACTTATAGAAACATCATTAATGGATTTAAAGGAAGACTTATGTTGTTTACCCTTAGAGCATGCATCACAAATTTTATCGTTTGAGAATTTAATCTTGGGTAAACCTCTAACTAGATCAAGGGAAACTAGTTTTTCTAAAACACTAATGCTAGCATGTCCTAGTTTCCTATGCCACAACCATGCATCATTTTCATTTTGTGCTACTAAGCATGCATGAGATGTATGTATGTCATCTAGATGCACCATGTATATGTTCCCTATGCGATGACGTATGAGCATAATATTATTAGATTTAATGTCAACAATTTTGCACCCATTTTTATCAAATAAAACATTAAACCCTTTATCACACAATTGACTTATGCTCAATAATTTATGTTTAAGACCATCGACATACAAGACATTTTCAATGAGAATAGTAGAGTGATTACCTATGGAGCCAATACCTTTAATGTGGCCTTTGGAGTTGTCACCAAATGTCACCACTCCTCCACTTTTTGGCTTTAGATCCATGAATCTACTCTTGTCTCCGGTCATATGCCTTGAGCATCCACTATCAAGGTACCATGAGTTTTGACTTTGTGCTTTGACCTTGTAGCAATGCTCCCCCTACAAACAAAGATATTAAGCTTTTGTTTTTTGTACCCAAATCATTTTGGGTCCATGAGTGTTAGCTCCCAAAACCTTGGTTCCCTTAGGAATCCAAGATGACATAGCAATAATGTTATTAGATTTTACAAGTTCCTTAGGAACCCATATACTTCTAATTCTTTGTGTTCTACTATGTCTAGGAAAGCTACCTTGTTTGTAGTAGTTAGTCTTTTTCTTAGGTTGGTTTGTTTTTGAAGATTCACCTATTTCATGCTTGACACTACCAACATTTTTAAAAGACTCTTTGAGCTTATTTAGCTCACCTAACACCTTTTGGTGTTCACTATTACATTGAGATAAGAGATTATTAAGGTCAATATTTTCATCTTGAAAAAATTTTAGTTCATCTTTTAACCCTAATATCTTTTTCTCAAATTCTAAATTAGCTTGAGAGAGTGAGTCATTTTTATCATTTAGTTCCAAAATAATTTTCTTATTCCTAATGACCGACTCCTTGTATTTCTCAACTAATTCATCATATACCTCTTGTAACTCATCATATGCATAATTTAATTCATCATATGTAAAATCTAAAGATGATGAGTTAGAGGTTACCATGGAGGAATCTTCCTCAAGTGCCATGAGGCAAAGGTTGGCCACTTCTTGTTCGTCATCCTCGGATGACTCCTCATCACTCCAAGTGGCAAGCTTGGCTTTGAGCTTCTTCTTCTTCTCAAAGCCATTCTTCTTGAGTTGAGGGCACTCCGAACGTATGTGGCCGGGTTTATTGCACTCGAAGCAAATGATTTGATCCATTGCTTCTTCTTTGTTTTTACCTTTGAAGTCCATCTTCCTTTGAATTTTTCTTCCCCGGTTGGACCTCATAAAGCGTGAGAATCGTTTGGCTATCATGGCCAATTCTTCTAGCTCATCCTCTTCACTAGAAGAGCTCTCCTCAAGTAGTGAAGCTTTGAGAGCTATTCTCATCTTCTTCTTCTTTTCCACTTCTAGCTTTTCTACTCTCTTCTCTTCATTCTTCTTCTCTTCTTCCCTTCCTTGCTTCATAATCTCGTGAGTAAGGAGAGAACCCACTAGCTCATCAAGCTTTAAAGTCTTCAAATTTTTAGCTTCTATGATAGCGATTCTCTTCCCATCCCAAGATTCGGGAAGTGAATAGAGTAGCTTCCGGACAAGCTTGTCTTCCGATATTGTCTCTCCAAATCCTTTGAGCCCATTGACTATGGTGGAGAAATGATCAAACATCTTGGACACCGTCTCATCGGGCTCCATCTTGAAATTTTCATAACTAAGATTGAGAATTCCAATCTTAGTTTCCTTGATATCATTGGTTCCCTCATAGGTAGTCTCAAGAGTGTCCCACACTTCTTTGGCACTCTCAATGAATGATACTTTGGAGTAGATGTCCGGACCGAATGAACAAAAGAGCATGTGGAGAGCTTTGTCATTGATTTGGATCTTTCTCCTTTCTTCTTCACTCATCTCCACCTTTTTCTTCAAAACCATCTTCCCTTCACTATCTTGCTTAAATGGAATGTAGGGGCCATCTTCAATTACATCCCAAACTAAGTAGTCATTGGACTTGATGAAGAGATAGTTATCACCATTGAAGAATGGTGGCTTTGTAGTGGATTGAGACTCATACATGCTCGAACCGGAGGTAGAAGCCATCTCTTGATTTTTGGATGATCACACTCTTCCTAGGAACTCCTCTTGTGGTTGTTAATCCTCAAAGAGGTAGGCTCTGATACCAATTGTTGAGTGGATCGAATGATCGAAATGAACCAAGAGGGGGGTGAATTGGATTTTTAAAGTTTTAGGTGGTGGAAATTGCAAATTAAAAAGATAGACAAGGAATTTTAGAGTGGTTCAAGTTCCAAATGAACTCTACATCCACTACCTTAGCTTCACTAAGGATTTGCAACAATTCCACTAATTGCTCTTCCCCTTTTCTAGGCTAAGGAGGTAACCCTTACAATTTTCGGTTAAATTTTCTACCCAAAATTTAACCCAATCCTCACACAAATAAAACAAAGAATTTGTTGGCTAAGAAAGTATCTCTTAATACAAATTGTAGCCCAATTACAAGCACTCAACCCAATTGAAATGATAAGAATGAAAAATACAATTGGGGTTTCTAGACAATAATGGGATTTAGGCACAAATGCTTGGATTTGATGTTTGGATGTTTGCTTTTGGATCAATAGTCGTTGCTGGAGCTTTTAGAGGTCCCTTTTATACCTTCTCATTGATTTCTAGCCGTTGGGGGTGTTATCTCACCTCCAAAAATGCAGTCTGCAACCAACCATTTCGAAATGCCCGACCCTGTTTCGAAATAGACCAAAATAGAAAGAGCCGTTGGGGTGCATTAAAGAGCCCGTATCGAAACGGTCGAACCTGTTTCGATACGCTACGAGCCGTTTCGAAACTTATTTCGAAACATTTTGCCACTGTCAAGGTTCGTATCGAAACGGCTTGAAATTGTTTCGAAACGCCCTAACTGTTTGTTAAAAATCAGTTAAAAACTTGCAACGGTCATATATTTCAAATCAATCGAAGAACCGTTTCGAAACACGGAATGTCGTTTCGATACGGTTTCTCTATGTTCTAAAGCTGATTAGAAACTTGTTTCGAAACACAGGTTGGCAGTGTTGAAAACGTTCCGATACCCGTTTCGAAACATGGGTTGGCAGTGTTGAAATCGTTTCGATACCCGTTTCGAAACACAGGTTCACAGTTTCAAAACTGTTTCGAAATGCATTAGGCCGTTTCGAAATGGTGACTCGAAAATCATTGTTTTGGCTTTAAGAACACTTAGAAAATATTTTATAAACTTAGTTTTTAACTTAGGCATATTCCTTAAATCATATAGGGATGTTTGAGGACTTAAAAATTCGTTTTCACATTTTCAATTTAGTCCTTAGGTTCTTTAGTTATATCAAAATTAAAATATCGGTTTCACACCATCTACTCTTCCATTACCTTGTTGAGCCATCTCTCTGAGTTTCTTTTTCAATCTGCGTACAGTTCGTTCAATTTCAGGGTCGTATAGCCAATATTCTGTCTTAGGCGGCTCCTGGTCATACACCAAACAAAAAAAATTAATAAAATGAGACAAAACAAGTAAATCAAAACAAATAACTCTGTTGCAATCCTCGACAACGGTGCCAAAAACTTCTCGGCTATGCTAACTCTTGGCAAAAGAGTGGGAAATTTATAGAAATATATGAAAACAGTGCCAAGATTGAGTCTTTTGCATACAAGTATACACGGTCAGCAAGTAATACAGCAGTAAGCTGAGTATCGAATCCACAGGGATTGGCCAAGAGTTAACTGCTTTAATTGTTTACTTGTCAAGGGAAAATGTTGATTGATTTGAAGTTGGTTGAAAGTGTCTTAAAGAAATGAATTGGAAATAAAACAGTATTGACAAGAGAAGTGTTCAAATGAGTAATGAGCATTGGCAAGGGATGTCTAGTTTCATGCTATTCATGTCAGCCTTTAATAACGGTCTGCCTTGGTAATTTTGCCGAGCATATTGAAAGATGGCATTGCCTCTGTCGATGGCAATGCCCAAAATTAACCATGTTAAACCCATATATGTCTATAGTGAAGTTTTTCATCAATTAATTTGATTAAGTTCTAATATATACTCCTAAGGGGTAGATTCACTTTAGAATAAGCTCATCTACTTGAACATCTTCTTTCGAAGCTTCTCTCCTTAGGATTTGACAAAATCGTTGCACCTCAAGTCTGTTAAGATATTAAGGTGTAGTAAGCAAACAATGCCAGCGATCACTTAGCACAAAATTTAGAAAAACTTAAGAGCATGCCAGATAGAGAAAACAATGCCAATGCATTTTTATTATTAGAAGCTAAACATAAAACCAACGTTTAAACGCAAACATCCCCCAGAAACTGTAAAAGATTAGTTTATGGTAGGGGTATCCATCCAAAAACCTTCATCGTATCTCAACATCATCATCATTAAAAATAGAAATAACTAAAACAAAGAGAATGGGATAGAAGGGGGTCTGTCGATGCAGCCCTTCAAAGGCTCCAAGCTCTCGGTCAAGCAGTTTGAACCACACCACTCCTCGGTACAGCCTTCTCTCTACTAAGATCGTCACTCCTCTCCTTGGATCAATGATCGATCCTCTTTAAATAGGCAAGCACGGGACGCCTAGGATAAGCCTTGAAATTTGAATTTTGAATGTGCAAGGGATAAGGGATATGATCATCTTACCCAAAATTTGAATCCTAGGGCTGACGTGTAAAAGGTCCAACAGCTACATGTTCGGGCATCAGACTTCACTTCTATGCCAGCCGAGCTTGGCAATCTCTGGTTCAACTGTCACGTCTGCAGCTCGACATTCTCTTTAGCATTTCCTTCTCTTGCTCCTACACTGCTCTGCCAAGCATGTAATAATGCCAACAAAACAACCCTTTCACACTGACATAAACACCAATCTCAAACTCCTTATGCAAATATATGAATTTAACAACTAAATGTACTCAAAGGCAAGCAAAGACATTGTAAAATAAGCATAAAAATTAGTACTTTTAAGGAGTTAACAGTATCATAATTAACATGTCTGAGTCTACCGTGCCATAAATCATATGACTCAAGCATATAAACAAAAGAAGAAATATTTTTTTATTCATTGTTTTAAATTTTACAAAGATAATATTGAGTTTTCGCATATTATTCAATACATATCCTTTTCCAACAAATATTTCCCCTTTTGACAAAATCAACTTATGAGATTCAAACACAATCCTAAAGCCATGCATACTTAGGAGGGTCCCAGAAACAAGGTTCTTTTGTATGTCAGGTACATACAACACATTTTGAAGCTTCATCTCTTTGCCGAAGTCATCTTCAGAACTACAATTTTCTTCCCCTTGATCTTGGAAGTTGTATCATTCTCATGTAGAGCTTCTCCACATTCTCACTAGGAACCAACTCAACAAATGAGTCCTTGTCACTGTAAATGTGACATGTGGCACTAGTATCAAGCTACCATTCTCTTGGATCTGAGTTAACCGTGTTAATTTCAAAAATCAGAGCACATACATTCATATTGGATACTTACTTGGAAATTTCTTCCACAACATTAGCTCGTTCATTATGCCTCTCTTGAAGTCCTTATTAATTTACATTATGTTTGCTTTGGTAATATTAGGGTTGACAGCTTTGTCGAGCCTTCTTGATGTACCTCTATTATGACTCATAGTCACAATGTTCACACGGTATATGAGAAATCTCAATAATGAACAATGCACTAGGTAGGTTAGCATGAAAGAGATGATGTGCATTAGGCACGCTTAAATGTTAAGTCTTTCAAGAAATCAATCCTAGACATGCACTTTCAAAAAAATTCAATTATATGTTTAAAGGTGTTTCCCAGAATTAGCTATAATTTTGTAATAACCAAAAAATAAATTTTGATTATTTTGATTTTGTTATCCAACAGAATACAATTCTAAAACAAAAATCAGTAACCAATGTTACTTCCAATGATAATTTTTGTTTAAACAGATTTGTCCACAACAAATTTGCATAAATAAATTTATTCAGATCGTTTCTTATTTGAAAGAGAGATCATGTAAACCCGTTAAAATGACAACAATTAAATATTGAAACGAATTATTTCGCGTAGGAATCATGTTGGTCATCTTTATAAAATTTCTCAAAAGAAAGTATTAGTACAAGAATAAAAATTCACAGTGTTTTTAAAAACACAAATAATAATTATTATCACATTAAATAATAATTATACAAGTAAAAAATATGACACAAGATGTACTATATTTATGTCATATTAATATTCCATATTAAAAGGCAAAAGAAAATAAGAAAGGTTAAGAATTACCTTTATAATAACATAATTTAATGAATTGCCATATTTCATAGAGACATAATCAAGGGAAAAAATAAAGATTATGGAAATTCACCCAAGTGAGAATCCCAAACGTAATCTGCGGCACTGGTATTTTCTTTTCCGCGCTTCATGCCATGAAAATCCATTCTGATCGAGTAGTATCAAATATATTGCCTGCGATATCAAAGCCTCTTTATCATCAAGACTTAAATTTGAAAAATGCAACAATTTGTTTCCATTCCTCGGGCATTAAAAACCAATTTTGTTTGGTTTGGGTGTAGTAGCAGACAGAAAATTGGATAACATAATTTGTTCGCCTTGGATTAAAACTCAAATTTTATCTTAAGTTTGTTAAAATGATTAATCCAATAAATAATAAATCAATTAAATATAAATCTTATATTAAAATATTGAGCCAACCGAACAAGAAATATAGATACAACATATTTAAAACTAAATCAATTGGGAATAAGTTGAAGCCTGTAGCTACAGAGTTTTCTTAAGACATATTTTCGACCACTCCTTCATGCTTGAGATTTTTGGTCATCTATTTTTCAGGGTACAACAACTAGATGATCAGCTACAGTAGCACAACTGTACAGATCACGAACTACAACCTTGTCTTCTCCTATCAACAAAAACTACTTTTAAAAATCACAGAGTAAAATAATAAAAAAATTCTATGTGTTTTGAGTTGTGTTTAATTTAGAAGGTTTACACCTTAATTATAGGAGTTTCACAACGGTATAAGTGAAAAATTTTGACCTAATAGAGCATTTATGATTTGAGAATTAATGAGCTTTTAAAGAGCAGTTTCTAAAATTATTGTCTAAATTAAAAGAAACTTTAATATTTGAGGGAAATATATGCTCTTATTTGAGGGAAAAATTATTTTAAATTTGGGTCAAAATATTCGCAGGTTCACGGAGGACCAGACTGGTCCAGACATTTGTGTTACACACGTGCAGGTCTGCACATTTACGATCCAATAATTAGTTCAACATTTTCCATAACAACATTTGGATCAATTTCTCATTTAAAGCTCTAAAATTATCAAACTTTTCCAATAATTATTTCCCTAAAAAAGCAGGATAACTGCTTTGAACCAAGCACAACGCCTTGTGGACAAAGGTAAGAAAAAGTCCAATCTTTAATTCAACAAAACCAGGCAAAATATGTTAATCTTTTGAATTTTGATTGATTTTGTCATCTTAATGAAACCTTTTTCTCTTTTGATTGTAGTTTCTGTAAGAACTGTTTGAGATCGGTCATTAATTGTTAATCCGAAAGTTATAAAAAGGTAAAGAATTAATTGCACCACACTTCTTCAAACTATGTCATTCATTTTAAATTGATTCTTAAATTTTTAAATATTTTAATTTCATCTTCAAACTATGACCTTTATTCTAAATTGCTCTTAAATTTTTGATCATTTCAGTTTCATCCTCAAACTATGACTCTCATTTTAAATGGTCCTCAAACTTTTTGAATGTTCTAATTTCATCCCTAAATTATCAATATATACTAATTATATCTTATGTTAATAAAAATGTTATAAAAATAATTGCCATGAAACATTGATGTGTATTATTAATAATATGATGTGATATAAATGATAATTTGAGAATGAAATTGAAATATTCAAAAAGTTTGGGGGACCAATTTAGAATGAGGGTCGTAGTTTGGGGATGAAAATGGAATATTCGAAAGGTTGGAGACCAATTTAGAATAAAAGTCATAATTTGAAGATGAAATTAAAACATTTAAAACTTTAGGGACCAATTTAGAATGAATTGAATGTCATAGTTTGAGAACGTGTGGTGCGATTAATTCAAAGATAAAAATAACGTTTTGGACCCCCTATATTTATAATTTTATCAATTTGACCTTAAAAACTGTAAATGTGCATGATCGAAAATTGTATTGTTTAATGATTACATGTTCGGGACATAAAAGGGGACCTTGAATAGATAATTTAACCTTCTTAGAATGTGCAATTTCAATTTACAACTTAAAAATCAACGATCTAATGAATCTTGAGTGCAAAACACGTTGAAACTTAAGGATCGACGGAAGTCGACGCTATGATCTATCTCATGCCCATTCCCATGCCCATCAGTCTTGTCCTTTTCCAGTGTCATCACTTTGTCCTTCCCAATCTCTCTTTCTCTTTCTGAATCCATTTTCTTTTTCATCACATCCGTATGTTGTTGTTGATGTTGATGTTGATGTTGATGCCGATGTCGATTATTATTATTGTTGTTGTTGTTGTTATCAGCTTTTGCATGCTTTTTTCGTTGGCGGTGTTCAGGCAACGGCTCGGATAACACCGATGGGACACCATCCTCAACAACTCTATCTTTCTTTCCAGAAATGATTCTGAAATGGTAACATGCAGAGGCCTTTCCTGCTTTTGAAATCCCAATCTTTGAAATACTACAACCCATTGAACCAAGCAAAGAGATGAATGCAATATGTCCTTTCTCTTAATTCATGCATATACACACACATATATACACTACACCAGATTTGTTCTATGGCGGCACTTTTCGTGGCGTTTTTAAAACAAACGCCACCAATATTTTACTTTTAACGGCGTTTTGAGGGTCAAACGTCACAAAATGATAAACTTCGCGGCGTTTTTAAAGTAAACGCCGCCGTAGAGTAACAAATAGTGGCGTTTTTATAAAAAACGCCACAAAAAGTCATGTTCTAGCGGCGTTTGAAATAAAAACCGCCGCAATAGGTCTCCTGCTAGCAGCGTTTCTAGGCAAACGCCACAATAAACCTCGTTTTAGGGCGTTTTATTTTATAAACGCCGCCATAGGTTTATATATCCCTCAATCTCAGACACTTTCATAACTATCGTGCAAAAATCCCTAAATCTATATTGCAAAAATCCATAATCGCTGCTGCTCCTCCTTGCCGTGCTGCTCATCGCTGTCGGTCCTAGTCGTGCTCCTCGCCGTCGACCGTCCCTCAGGCCGTCCTTAATCCATCTTCTATCAGGTCACCTCCTTTCATTTACTTTTTCTAGCACTCATAAAATATTTGTTTTGATAATTTTTTTGGGGGGTTTTAGGGAAGAAAATGTTGGTTCTCGGCACACTCGACGATGCCGATAAGGTTCTCGTTGATATCGGCACCGGATACTTCGTTGAGGTCCCTGATTCAGTTGATATCACTGATAACTCATTTTTTAAATTTAGCTCGAATTGGTGCAGCGAATTAGTAAATATCATTGAAAGATTGATTAGGCATGAAAGCTTGTGCTGGGTGGCGTCGTTTCCTCTTCTGCTTCCCACTTGTTTTCATCCTTCCTCATTTGTTCTCTGGTTTGTTCCTGATTCAGTTGTGGATTTTTTTCTTTCTATTTCTTTTGTTCATGAAGACCTTAACTGATTCTTTTCTCTTGTTTTCAGTTCTGGAGTTACACCAGAACCAAGCAGTCACGGATGCCCCCAAGGAAAACACACAGAAATTTGATGTTCAGAATTCATCGGTTGGCGACGATGATGCCCCCAAGAAAGCAACCAAGAAATTTGATCATTTGGTTCTTGGACCCGCTGCCGGATAAGGCTTGCCCAACCGTTTACAATGCCAAGGTTCTTGCTAACCTGTTGCTAGTGCAATAATTTGATAGAAGGAACCATAGACTTGCATTTACTTCTAAAAACTATGGTACTGATATAACTGGGGTACGGGATTAGGAGTTTGTTGTCTAGACAAATGTGATATGACTTTCGTTTTTTCCTTTTTCTTTTTTTGTGATATTCTCATTGAAGAGAAATAATAAAGTACTTTTATTGAGCTCCCAGATCCTAAATTCTTCGCTGTGATATTCTACATGGTTCCCGTTTTCCAATAGAAATTATGTTTTCAATATGTTGCAGGAGTTAAAGCTCTCAACAAGACCCATTTTTCAAATCCAGCTCATGCCTCTAGTATTGGAGACGGTATTGCATTTGTCACTGTTTTTACCATATACAATAACTCACCTGACAGTACTGTCAATAGTAGATTATCGAACTTGGTTACTGTTGGGAATGCTTCATATAGCAAGCTAGAGCGGTCAATGGCCATTATGAATGTCTTCATTCAGTTAAACACTATAGTGTCCGCTAGAGATTTCTGTTGCTTGAAGTTTCAGAACTAACTCTGACTGTCTCTCTGTTTTATATGAGTTCTTATATAATTTTAAAGTTATCACTCATCTTCCAATGTATTATGGTATTATTGTAATGTATAGAATTGTTCTAATTTTTATTTTGTATCTTGCATTCATCAAAGGAAACATAGTGCTAGAAAGCATTCTGCTAAGTTTTGGAAGAATGTCTATTCTAGACCTAATTTAGGAGGTACTAGGTAGGATTGAATTTATTTTAGGTGGGATTTACTTTCACATGGCCTTTTATGAAGCTTATATAAATCAGTTCATTTTTAATGTTTGTAGATTCAATGTTGATTATTGAACCACAACGATATTGATGATTATTGAGTCTTGTTATTTTGAAGTATTTGTTCTACATCACCTAGAGTCAATTGATTTGAAGCATTTACTTAATCGGGGTTGTGAATTAAATCTTTCAGATGAGAATGCCTCAGAGCAATGTTATTATAATGGCTGATCCAGAATCAGATCTCTCGTTGCACCAAAATAGAGTTACTGTACTTCCCATTCAGGGTGAATATTCCAGAGACAAGTTGATGCTTCAAAGAATCAGATCTTACATTGTAAGATATACCTGCAAAATTAACTCTTATGTTTCTCGTTATAAATCCCCCAAATACAAATACATGCATATAGATATACTTGCTACTGTTTTCTGGTTTCGAGCTTTGTGCTAGGTGGAAGAAAAAAACCAGTTTTTAAGATTCCTAGTTCAAACATGGCAACAAAGATGAACATGAATGTCTGAATGGTATTTTGAAGTATCTGTTCTATGCTTCCGAAACCATAACAGAAACCAAATGGATCACACTTATCAGAATAAAAAAAATACGATATGGCATAACAGTGGCATTTTCTTATAGTCGATGTATCGAAGATTGACACCGTAGTTTACATCGCCTACACGTATTTCATCTTTATTCGAGGCATGTTGTTTTATGCAATTGTGTTCCTTCAATGGCATTGTCAAGTTAATGCGTTAGATAATTCTTGTTTATCATTTCTAATTGTTAAAATACAAACACTACCAAATCATTTTGTCCATTTATAAGAATTATTGACAAACATATATTTTTTATTAGTATTATTATCAAAGCTTCTAGATGCTAAATCTGTAGAAATCATTTTGTCCATTTTGTCCATTTCTAAAATAGACCCTGCACTAATACAGTATGATTAGGAATTGCGTGACCTTGGAAGCATCTCATTATCATTAAGATATTTGTATGATGCTAGAATAGATTTAATGCATAAGATATTTGTTTATTATTGGTCGACATTCTTGATGTATGATGCTAGAATAGATTTAATGCTTAAGATATCTGTTTATAGCATTGTCAAGTTATAAATTTTCTCATGGTTTCTGAATTTTAAATGTTCCTTTGAGTTTGTTCATCATTGGTCGACATTCTTGATGTATGATGCTAGAATAGATTTAATGCTTAAGATATTTGTTCTTTGGATAAAGCATAAAGTATCAATTTGCTTCTCTCCTCTCTAATTCCAGTTTTTCTTGTACTTTACACAGATTAAGTAGTCAGAAAATATTGAAAAATTTAACTCATTGTGCGCTATTCTACTCTTACAGTGTTTTTGAATTTGAAGAAGGAAGACGCTTACCACCTTTGTTCTGTGGGACTTTGCAGGCATCGTGCAATCCTCTTTAAGGTATCAAAAGAACTACTTTTTTTTGTTCTACTTTATCTTCTAAAACACAAATTCACTCTACACCAAGTCACCAATGACTAACTCAAATACACACACACAAAAAAGAAAGTTCAATTTAGGTAGTAGGTTGAGCAAAGCTAGTGAATTGACAAGGTTTTCATGAAACTTTTAGTTCTCATGGGATCTTCCAATGAGGATCAAGCCCTTTGTAATGGATTTTGCCTTTTGAAACCATGTGTCATATGATGAAGTTATACAGCATAATGTTGTTTACTTTATGGCTTTATGCTGCTAGACCAGAATATCAGATGAAGAATGAGTGTTTTAACTTCAGTTTTCTATGTGTATGTTGATGTGTGAAATGCATTTGTTCACTAACGGCCTGATCACCCTTCTATTGTTGATATAATATTTATTGATGTTGCAGAAATGTTTCTTTTGGCAGTCCTTAACTAATGTGGTATACTGTTTACATATGCAGAAATTAGCCAACTATATAGGTTTGGCGTGTAGGATTGCTCGAGGATGCAAATATTGTGCGGCAGATCACCGTGCTTCTTGCCTTGTCAAAATTGAATATGACTGGCAGGCACCAAGGTAAGATACTCAACTTTCAGAATGTTGGCAGTTAACAAAATAAGTAGGAACAAGTTTATGTTGTCTTTGAAAAACATCCATTAAAAAATTCGTTATTTTTTGACCTTAACATAACATATTCTTTTATATAGGCTTAAGCAGACTGTCAATTCGCCTAAGGCATATGTAAAGTCAGTTGTTGGGTCATTCCATTTCAAAAGTGGTGAACGAGCTTAAAGAAGAAAAGAGGCAAGCGAGCATGTTGTCATTCTGAAACTTTTTTTATTTCTTTTAAGGATGGACTTTAATGTGCCTATTATTTTTTTCATAAAATGTTACCAATTCTTAATGAAATGTGAAGAGAAATTTATGGACCACATTCAAGGATCACATTTTTCTCTTTTAGTTTAAGGATAGACTTTAATGTAATGCATTTTAAATTATTATATAATATGTATGCTTTATTTGATTTTTTTTGAAACATGGTGTTATTCGCGGCGTTTGTAAAACAAAACGCCACTATAGAACATGTTCTCGCGGCGTTTGAGTTTACAAACGCCGCTATAGAATTTGACCTTTTGCGGCGTTTGCAATAACAAACGCCACTAAAGAACACTTATTAGCGGCGTTTGTATGTAAAAACGTCACTATATAACATGTTCTCGTGGCGTTTGTAAACAAAAACGCCGCTATAGAACTTGACTTTTTGCGGCGTTTGTGAACACAAACGCCACTAAAGAACACTTTTTCGCGGCGTTTGTCTTTACAAACGCCACTATAGATCTTGACTTTTTGCGGCGTTTTTCCCTAAAAAACGTCGCGAACTATTGCGGCGCTGCTTTAAGCGGCATTTTTTGCGGCGCTTTTTTAAGCGCCGGGAAAGTTTTTAGCGGCGCTAAAAAACGCCGCTATAAGGTAAAAAAACGCCGCTAAAGAACTGTTTTGTTGTAGTGATAGTATGTATTGATGGAACCATAACAGGCTGAAACCCTATTTGGTTTTAAACTGCCAAATCCAACTAAATTTATGATAATCAATTAGTTAACACGTTGGTTGTTCGTATAATTATTAAATCATTCAAGTTAAATATAATGCATAAACAAAAACTATAATTTGACCTAAAAAAACAACTCAACCCTAATAATATTTTCCCTATCAAAAATAGTTTTTATTTCAATAGTCACACAGTTATGATTAGACAATGCATAATATGTTTGTTAAAGTTGTGACCCCAAATTTTCTTGTGGACCAGCTCGAATATCAATAAAGAAGCAGTGGCAAAAGCGTGTACAGTATTGATTAATTCGTGTGGAATTTTACTTCATCTTTCGGATATACGTCGAAGAGTAGAAAACTCAATTTAAATATAATTTCTTTTCATGCAAATTTTCTTTGTAACCAAGCAATTTATCCCTGTAAATAGATATTAGGGATTAGGGTTGAAATTATTAGTTATATTCTCTTCTTTTCGATATAGTGAAGATATTTTCTCCTTTGCCCGTAATTTTTAACTTTTAAGTTTTCCACGTAGATCAGTGTTTATTTTTTTTCTTTTGCGATTGTTTCATATCTAGTTATTATTGTCCCGATAATTATATCACATTTTTTTCCAAATTTATTTCATTCATTGACTTGTAAAATCATTGCAATGAAAAGGATAAAAAAACCCTAGTACAAAAAGTTCAATGAAAATACAAATCAAGAAAATGATATCAACATTTGGCTACAACTCAAGCTATACCAAACAAATAAATGTATAATCTAATCCTAGAAGATATTGTTGAGGTATACATGAACATCGTAGATACAAACTCAATTACTCTTGTCAATAAAGGGCATCAACCACCGGATTAAAATGTACAATTTGGTGCGTACGAAACGATGTTGATAAATTCAACGATTAGATTATTAAAATATTAATTGTAGAGAAATTATAAAAATGTGTAAAATTCACATCGTTTAACACTTATGTAAGTGAATCATCTCCAACATATATAATATTTGTATATACAATTTCGTGTGTGATGCAGTAATAAGATATATTATACTCTTAATAAGAGAATCCACAATAATATTAAAAGGAGCAATCACGAGCCTGAAATATAAACAGTAAATCAAACATAATATTTAAGAGTAACAATTTATCCACACAGGATAAAAATTAAGACAAAATTATATGGAGTTTAGTGTTGTATCAATTGTGGTATTAGCATTTTAGGACCTTATTTGAGTGTGACATATGTGATGAGAGTCAGATTAGAGTCTTTGATTTTAGGCACTGTTCCTGGGTTTCTGAACACAGAACACCTCTTTGATGGAGAAAACTTAATCTACCCACTGTGTAGATTACCCAGCTGATGTGACAGATTGGATAGAAAATAATAAATTATGTGTTTATTATTCTTATACAAATAACCATAAAAGGCATTAAAAGAATGATTCAAACACATTCAATTTTAATTTACTATTTATCTCTCTTAACCTATTAATATATGATTTTAATGTTATAATATAGATATAATTATATAGATGATAATTTCAACATGTTAAAGATGAATTTTTTTTAACTCGTTATATTTGTTAAACACTTAGATTTTAATCATCATCATTATTTTAGTATTTAAAATATTTATTTTTCTTTAAAAAAATTTTAACTCAAGATATTTGTTAAATACTGAGATTTTAATCAACATAATGATTTTAGTATTTTTAAATTTATATTTTTCTTTATACATTGTTCATTTTAATAAACGACATTAGGTTTGTCTTTTCTCTTGAATTTAAAATTTTCAATTGCGTTTTCAGCTATCAATAACCCAACAAACAAACAATAAGGTTACTGTTATTTTTAATCAAATTAAAAATAAAATATCGTATATGAACCATGAATTATTAAGTTTTATCTCACCTTAGTTTCTATTATTTTAAAAGTATCCCAAAATAGTCTCAAATTACTAACACTAAACCTCCAAAAGAGTTTTCATTGTCATCGTCGATAACCTCGTCGAACCTGACTACTGTCTTCGTCGGACGTCGTCGTTCATTATCTCTAATAACCTATCGCCGGTAACCAATAGGAGACATGTCAATGGAGCGTTGAACAACAAATACGAGAGGTTTTAACCGAACGACATCAGATTGACATACCTATTGACGATGGGTGGTTAGGAGAAACGAGTGGCGACGTCCGACGAGATTATCGATGGTGGCAACAATGAAAATTTTGGGAGGCTTTTGTTTAGGGATTTGGGACTATTTTGAAAGATTTTGAGAATTTTTTTAAAATTATTATATTTTTAGTTAAAAATTAAAAATAAAAAAATAAATAATGCGTGTCTAAATCTGATTGGGTAATACATTTTTTTAACAACACAACCTTAGAACTGCAATTGATTGAAAATTTAGGCATCTAGAATTAACAAAAAGAAACGTTAGGCAATACTTTTATCAAAAAAAATATTTTATGCACCTAAAGTTAAAAAATGTAAAGTTTAGTCACATATTTGTTTATTAGAGGACAATTTGTATGTTAAAAAATATATATATTGATATAAGTATTACTCTTTATTTTATGTTGGTTATATATATATATATATATATATATATATATATATATATTTGTCGAAAATATATATTTGCCAATGAATTTTACGACATTAGAAGCACTAATGACATTAAGTATTAAATTAGAAAAAATATTATAGGACAATTTGTGTGTTAAAAAATATATGTATTATTCTTTATTTTTTGTTGATTTTTTTTATTTTTAGAATAATTAAAATTTCAACCATGTTTAGGTATTTTGTTTAATAGCATTTATGTATGGTAAAAGATGTATTAATTGTATTGTATTTTTGGTCTTGAAAATTTTTTATTGATAAAAAAAACATTAATTGTTTTGTATTACCTAATCAAACTTTTAAAACATATTTTAATTTTTTTTCTTCACTCATATTTATTGAAATTACTATGTCATATGCCACTTCAGCTGGGTATTACTCAGTGGGTAGATGTAGCTAAGAAAATTAAATCTACCCACGGAATAGATTACCCAGCTGATGTGGAAGATTGGGTGGAATATAATAAATTATGTGTTTATTATTCTTATATAAATAACCATAAAAGGCATTAAATGAATCATTCAAACACATTCAATTTTAATTTACTATTTATCTCTCTTAACCTTTTATATGATTTTAAGGTTATAATATAGATATAATCATATAAATAATAATTTCAACATGTTAAAGATGAATTTTTTTAACTCGTTATATTTGTTAAACACTTAGATTTTTAATCATTATCATGATTTTAGTATTTTTAAATATTTTTTATTTTAGAAATTTTTTAACTCAAGATATTTGTTAAATACTGAAATTTTAATCAACATCGTGATTTTAGTATTTTTAAATTTATATTTTTCTTTATACATTGTTCATTTTAAGAAACGACATTAGGTTTGTCTTTTCTCTTGAATTTAAAATTTTCAATTGCCTTTTCAGCTCATCAATAACCCAACAAACAAACAATAAGGTTAATGTTATTTTTAATCAAATTAAA
This sequence comes from Hibiscus trionum, assembly GCA_030270665.1. Lineage (NCBI taxonomy): Eukaryota > Viridiplantae > Streptophyta > Magnoliopsida > Malvales > Malvaceae > Hibiscus > Hibiscus trionum. The sequence goes on from BSYR01000013.1 coordinate 117,150, forward strand.
AATAAAATATCATATATGAACCATGAATTATTAAGTTTTATCTCACCTTAGTTTCTATTATTTTAAAAGTATCCCAAAATAGTCCCAAACTACTAACACTAAACCTCCAAAATTGTCGTCATTGTCATCGTCGATAACCTCGTCGGACCTAATTACTGTTTTCGCCGGACGTCGTCGTCCATTTCCTCTAATAACCTATCGCCGGTAACCAATATGAGACATGCCAATCGAGCGTTGAACAACAAACACAAGAGATTTTGACCGAACGACATCAGATTGATACACCTATTGACGATGGGTGGTTAGAGGAAACGAGTGGCGACGTCCGACGAGGTTATCGATGGTGGCAACGATGAAAATTTTTGGAGGCTTTGGTTTAGGGATTTGGGACTATTTTGAAAGATTTTGAGAATTATTTTAAAATTATTATATTTTCATTTAAAAAAGAAAATTAAAAACAAAAAAATATTGCGTGTCTAAATCTGATTGGGTGATACATTTTTTTAACAACACAACCTTAGAACTGTAATTGATTGAAAATTTAGGCATCTAGAATTAACAAAAATAAACGTTAGGCAATACTTTTATAAAAACAAAATATTTTATGCACCTAAAGTTAAAAAATATAAAGTTTAGTCACTTATTTATTTATTAGAAAACAATTTGTGTGTTAAAAATATATATATTGATATAAGTATTATTCTTTATTTTCTGTTGGTTTTATATATATATATATATATATATGTATGTCGAAAATATATATTTGTCATTGAATTTCACAATATTAGAAGCACTAATGACATTAAGTATTAAATTAGAAAAAAAAATATTAGAGGACAATTTGTGTGTTAAAAATATAAGTATTATTCTTTATTTTTTGTTGGATTTTTTTATTTTTGGAATAATTAAAATTTCAACCATGTTTAGCTATTTTGTTTAATAGCATTTATGTATGGTAAAAGATGTATTAATTGTCTCTTGAGGGACGATTGTCCTTAAAGTGTATTGTTTCTTTCGTTGTTGTGGTTTGTTCGGATCGTGCATAGGTACTCTTTTCCCTCATTAGGTTAGGAGGGTTTTTAATGAGGCCTATGTCGATCCTTTCCCATTATTTATCAAAAAAAATGTATTAATTGTATTGTATTTTTTGTCTTAAAAATTGTTTATTGATAAAAAAATATTAATTGCTTTGTATTACCTAATCAAATTTTTAAAATATATTTTAATTTTTTTCTTTACTCATATTTATTAAAATTACTATGTCATATGTCACCTCAGCTGGGTAGATTACCCAATGGGTAGATGTAGCATTACCCCTTTGATCTGTGAACAGGGCAGTATTTAATAGGGACCGGCTGGACTACAACTCCTTAAAATTTTTAAAATTAAAAAATATTAAGTTAAGATAATAATAAAATTGTATTTTAACCTCCTAAAACATAAAATTTATATTATTACCTCTCTAAATTTAAATATTTTTAAATAAATCCATCAATAAATAAAGTTAAGTTCTATTACGGTCTCAGAAACAATTCTTTCCAACCACACCTTTATGGCCTTCTCCAGTGAGTTCCTCCTTACATCATTGTAAAGTTCAGTTCACAATTTGTTAAGAATAAAACCTGTTCATTTCTCAATTATCAACATCAGTTAAAAACGAATTCGGGGCGTCATGATGAAACTTTAGACGAAAATATAAATAGTAATAAAATGTAGATAAGATTCTAATCGTTAAGCCATCATTTTAAAATTTAAAAAATTAAGGGATGAGGATCTAATGTACTTAATTTTGACATTAATAGGGACTAGAGAATCATTTATATTAAAAAAATAGTGGTTGTGACTTAATTTACCTAGTTTCAAAACTAAGAAGGATCTAAAAAACAATTTGACCCAAAAAGTTGAAAAGCGGATACTTAATTTGTCTAGTTTCAAAACTAAGAAGACCCAAAAACAATTGAACCCAAAAAATTGGGAGGGCCAAGACTTAATATATCTTCAAAACTAATAGGGACTAAAAAGTAATCTGACTTAAAATATTGGGGGCATAACCCCTCTGGTTTCGTCCTGCATACATACCCAGCCAAGATTTGTGGGGTTGGATTGGATTAGGTGGTGCGAGGTTATCCATTTCTCAAACACTTCCCCCCTGCAATTTTATATTTGTTCTAAAATTTCGAAACCTTTCGATCGAATTCTCGGATTAAAGTATTGCTTCAATCAAGCTGCCATTGCTGTACTGTAAATCTCTGTTCATGAGAAATGGCACATTTTTAATTCACAGTCAAAACAAAATTGTGTTACATGCACATGTCAAAAGGGGTAAATCTCATCTTCACAGATCACTAATCTACCACGGTCGAAGTTCTATATCTTACAAGTGAATACAACAGGATATGGGGAAGCCGAGATTACCGATAAATGATCGAATGATTATCCCCGATCCTGTTTACGGCAACCCTGCATCGTTCTTGTTCTCTTTGCCGACCAAATAACACAAAATGATGGACTTCTGTAAATCTTTTTCTGCACTTGGTTTTGGAACCTCCCGCTTAATAAGAGAACTCGTGACCTCGGAATGAGATGTACTTCTTTACCCAGATGGCAATGTCCTCGGCGCACGCCTTGGCCTGAGGGCTCTTTAGAAGCATGTCAAGGGTTGCAAATCCGTGAACTGCATCCTTGTATTCGAGAACAGGTGCATCGACGTTTACACTCCGAAGTGCCTCTGAGTATGCGATAGCCCGGTCTCTCATCCAATCATGTTCTGCTATGATTGTCAGCGTTGGGGGCATGCACTTCAGAGACCTGTCTGGGATGAGTGGATTGCCGGCTGGGTGGTCGAGGCTGAGGTCTTCCACGGGAAGAAAGAGTTTCCAAGCAAGTAAGCACGATGCCATGTCGTAAAAGTAGGAGTTTGCCAACCTTGTTTCCGACTTTGTCGGAATACTTCCAATGAAGAATGGGTACATAAGGACCTGTGCTACAACCTTGACGGGATCAATAACCTTGCCAGACTCGATAGCTTTGAAAGCTACATAATCCACAATGTTTGCTCCGCAACTCACCCCAAGTAGAACACATCTGTTTCAACAATGCCAAAAATTAAAGCTTTTGCAAAATCACAATACGGATTTCTTTTTATGCAAAAAAAAGCAGAGAATTGATCTATATATCCGAGAACAAATGTCAGGCACAAGTTCAAAATAGGCTCCTTCAAATAATTTATGATCTCCGCTAAGCATTTACCATCCCTATACACTCAAATGCACAAACCGTGTGGAAGTCGAAATAACATGAAAGCCTGGCAGAAATAAAAACTAGATGTGAGAAAGGTCCCCGTAAGCAAATCATCAAAACCAACCTAATGGAAGAAATAGATCCGGACAAAGCCCGAGAGCAGATTCTTAAAGTATACATTATCTGTCAGTTACTTGAGTCAATTGAGCAGCACTTAGGGCCAACATGATCAAAACATTTACCTCAATGACGTCTTAGCCAATCAAAACACGAAACGGAAATTAAAGGAAGAGAAGTGCTTGATATTTGCATGCACTTGAAACTTTATATAAAAAGGACAATTTTGAAATAAAGGAAAGACAATCGACCAAGCCATAGAAGCTTTTCGGGAAGTTTGCTTTTATGATATGGAATAGTATAAATCCCGTATAACAGTAGAGCACGATCACAGATTACCCAAACTAAATTACTCTCGAAAGCTTCAGGGAGAAGTCACATTTCCCTAATCAAGATGCACTTCCTAATTTTCAACCAAATAAAAACAAAAGCAAACAATGCATAATCGATCCACACCCAATCATTGTTAAAATATAAAGCCAGTTCAGATTAAAAGCTAGCTACATTGTATCTACAACACCGAAATTTAAGCTTATAAGTCAAACTACCATGATCAAGTTGCAGTTTCAAGCCCAAATCGCAAGCCTTATTGACCTATAAACCGAACTACAACCAATGCACACACTATCTCACTAAAAACACATCAATAGCGGAAAATCTAGCAAAAACATCAAACAAAATTAAAGATCAAAGCATCAACACTCATGCTGGGATCAAATTGAACTTAACTAACCCCTACTTTTTCAACCAAATAAAAATGAAAGCAAGCAATGCATATTAAATCTAACACTCAATCATCATAAAAATGTGAAACCAACCGGATTAAAACTTTACCTACCTTGCATCTACTGACACCGGATGAATTTAAACTTACAAGTCAAACTTCTATGATCAAGTTGCAGTTACTATAGCTCATTTCGTGAACCTAATCGACCTATAAACCAAACTAGAACCAATGCAACGCATCAATAGTACAAAATCTAACCAAAAACATCAAATAAAAAAATGAAGATCACAACTCACAACACCCTATTGAAGCTTGGATCAAATTGAACGTAGCCAATCCCTATATTTTCAACCAAACCAATTCATTTACAGCAACAAGTGCAAAAAAGATCAAAACTTTAAATGGGAAAAACGAAGGAATAACAACCTTGATGGATCTCCATGAGCTGCCAACCATGGCTCAACCATGGTAGCCCCAAATGCATCAACAAGATGTCTTTGAACTTCGGCCTTTGTAAACTCTGCTCCAACCCCACGAGCCCCACTCCCCATCGACTTACAACACTCGGCTAAATTCGCTTGCTTCCCTAACCAATGCAACACCTTCATTCCATCGTCGAAAGCCGCCGGATACTTGTTCTCCGGCGCCAACCTATAACCAACAGCCAAAACTATAACATCACACAATTTCGCTATCCTCCGACAAAAGCTATCATTGGCAACCGATTCATTGCTTCCACTAACCCAACCCCCGCCGTGAAACTGCAACATTATCGGCAATTTTCGACATTTTTTAGATGATGGCGAATAACCTCGATAAACATTACTGTCGTATCTTGAACCTAACCCTTTAAAACTGCTCCTTCTCGAATCGCTTCTCGGGGTTCCGATATCAGGTGGAGCATAACTGTTCCTCCTGCGAACAACGGAACTGTGGCTATCTAATTGGGACGATCTGAGCTTGGATTTCGGCTGGGATTGTCCGGGAGGGGGAAGGGACGTATCGGGAAGAAAGATCCGAATAGAGAGCGCAGTAAAAGGGTCAATGTGGATGTCTTTGGTGGCGACACCGTCGGTGAAAGAAGGATTGGCAGCGGAAATGGATTCTTCCGGTCGGGCCGTGACGCCGTAAGGATTGGAGGACTCGTCAACAGGGGATTGAATCCAGCTTTGCAAACGCTGCTTCAAGACGAACTTGAAGAATACACTGTATAATTTCACAGCTACGCTCGGCATTTCCCTTAAATTTTTCTAATTTTTACAACAAGATAATAATAAAACAAAACTTATTTTTTTTTATGTTTTTCGTCGGAAACAACTTCTGGGTATTGATCTTGACAAAGTTTTCCTTTATATATTTGTAGGCCCGGAGATTAACAAAGATGGGGTTTTTCCTTCCTTTTTTTCCTTTCAATTTCTTGCTTTCTTTTCTTCAATGTTGAGATAAATTCATGGTTTTGAAGGGGGGAAGTTTGAAGCTTTGAAATGGGGTTGATTAGGGGTTGAGAGGTTTGTTATAGGGTTTATAAAATCTGGGGAAATTTGATTGAAATCTGATGAATAGATTTCAATGGCGAATCAAATTAGAAGCGTAGAAAGAAAGAAAGAAAGAAAGAAAGGAAAGGAAAGGGAAGAAGAGGGCGGGGCCTAATTTGATAGGTTTACAATGGCATAATGTAAGAAGCAACTTTAGTAATGACAATGATATTTTTGTGTATGAGTAATGGGATTTATATTAGGGGGTGTAAAATCCGATTGGATTAATTGTTAATAAATTATTTAAATTAATTAATAAATTTGAGTTTTCGATCAAAAAAATTAATAAATTTGAGTTATTTTTCTCAATTTTAAATTATGTTAATTAAATCGATTAATAATTATCGTTTAATTGAAATATTTAATGTTATTTGATTTAATAATAATTTTTTATCTTGCTTATTAAAATATTAAATTTAATAATATGATAAATTTGAGGTTTAAAGAGTAATTTTGTCATTGTATTAATCTCAAACTAAGCAATGTTGTTCATCATTTTTAATTTCATCAATTTAGCCATTAAACTCCTTAATTGTATTAATTCCGCCATTTAATTGTCGTTAATGGATAACCATTAATTTTTGTGCATGTGATCGATATCATTTTCAACATTAGCTGGTATCATCAATTATCTTGTCATGTCGATAATGGTGGGTCGGTTTTGATAACATTATAGTACAAATGGAGAGTTTTAGAATTGATTAATTATTTTAAATTGGCAAGCCATTCAATTGAAGGATAATTGTATTGATACGCATAGGTTATTTAATGCTCAATGGTTTTTCCCCAAAGAGATCGTATCGATACAGGTACCCCGAGTATCGATATGCCCTAAACTAGAATGGAAAAACTAGCATGAAAATTAGCCCCAACAGCTCCAATCCAATCCCAACGGCCACTAACGGCTAGGAACTTATTTGGAAATATAAAAGGGACCTCGAAACATCTATAGAATATTGATGATCTACAAGTCAACAACATTATGATGAAAATTTGTCTTAGAGCTTAATTTCTCATTCTTTGTATAGACTACACTTGTTGAGCTTAATTTTCAATGTATGCTCAAGTGTATTAGGATTTGGGTGAGTGCTTTAGAGTGCAAACATCAACCTTGTAAGAGAGATTTTTCGTTTGCTTATCTTTTATCTCTTGTAAAGAGGATTTGATCAAGCTTTGGGTTACAAAGCTTGATAGTTGCAAGGGTTTCCTCCTAATCCTAGAAAAGAAGACGAATATCTAGTGGATATTGGTTGAAATCCTTACTGAGAAGCTAAGGTAGTGGATGCAGGCTTTAGTTAGAAAGCGGAAACACTCTAAATCTCGTGTCTATTTTTCTTATCCTTTGCTTCCATCACATACACCCAAAAACACAATTTCTCCAATACTTAGCAAGCCATTCGATTGAAGGATATCGAGTCTAATAAATTCGCGCTTAGCCAATAGCGAGTTTGTCTTACGTAGACCGAAAGAGAAATATTTTTCTATATAATCATTAATATATAGGGTTACTTTTCTAATTAATTCTCAAAAGGGGAATATTCCTTCAATATAGCCTGGCTTTACATTATACTTCACCAATATTTCCTTCAAACCTACTGTTCTGATAGAAATTTATCTTTTTATGTTTATGTGCATTAATAAACATAAAATTATTCTTATAAATACAGTGTATATGCTTTTAAAATATTAAAAATATATAAGTAGATACTATCATATAATCACACTTAGGGACGAAGTCAAGAATCAAGGTTAGGGGGCAAAGTATAAATAACTATAAAATGAAGGGGCAATGTTTAAATAAATTAAAATTTGAGTGTTTAAGTAGGCAAATTTTTCATTGTATTTTTAAATATAAAAAAAATGGGAGGGACAATAGCCTCTTGAGCGTGCAAAAGTTTCGTTCCTCACACCAAAATATTTAAAAAATTAAAATCTTGTGCATCGAGGTAGTGGTCTAAGATTTTAAAACCCTGTTTGACAACTAACAGATAGCTGATAGCTAATAGCATATTACATTAGTTTATAGCAGATAACATTAGCTGATTTGACTAGCAGATTGCATTAGCTAATTGTATAAAAGTGTTTGGTAAAATTAACTGATAACTTATAGTTGTTTGATCATTTTAACGAACAAAATGACATGTAAGGATATGGTTATATTTGATACTTGTTTGAACAATTTATTAGTTATTAACATTTTATATTTAATAATATTAATTAGATTATGAAAATTAATTTTTTTAATATCATTACTGAGCATATATGAAAGGTGTACATATTAATTTTTTATTTGTAAAATTATATTTTTAATATATTTTTAATACTTATTAAATTTAGATGTATATATTAATTTCTTATTTATGAGATTATATTTTGAATATAAGTTTATTAATTATTAAATTTAGATGTATATATTAATTTCTTATTTATGAAATTATATTTACTAATGAATTTTTATATTAACTTCTTATTTATGAAATTATTTTTTTAATTTTATTAGTTATTTAAATTTAGGGTAAACTACACGGAATACCACTCAACTTTACCCTTTGACTCAAACATACCACTGAACTATAATTTGATACTATTATACCTCTAAACTTAGCTTTTGGTTTCAATGTAAGCACTCGATCGTTAACTTATAACAGGCCGTTAAATCCAAAACGGCGTCGTTTTGAAGACTAAAATAGGCCAAAACGACGATGTTTTATTAGTAAAGAAAATAAGAAAACATTACATTTTAAAAAGCTTAAACCCAAGACCATTAAGATAAAAGGCTTATACCAAACCACCAAGCCAACTTAAATACTTAATATCATTTTAAAAAAAATAATATATAAATAATACTGCAGTTGAACTTAATTCCATTTATATCATGATATAATTTTATAATATTTATAATATAATTTTATAAATATATTAACTTTATAAATAAATATTATTTATAATATATAATATATATATAATATATAATTAAACCCTAAACCAAAACCTTAAACCATATATTAATTAAAACCTCAACCCTAAACCATATATATAAATAAATCATAAATCCTAAACCATATATATAAATATATTAAATTTATAAATAAATATTATTTATAATTTATATATATTTGAATAGATATAATATATATAATTAAACCCAAACCTTAAACCATATACATAAATAAATCATAAACCCTAACCCCTAAACAATATATGTAACTAAACCCTAAACCTAAACCATATATTAAAAATCCTAATATATATTATAAATAATATTTTAATTTTATGATTTTGGGTTTGGGATTTATGATTTAATTATGTTTATGGTTTAAGCTTTATTATTTATGGTTTGGGATTTATTTATACATATAGTTTAGGGTTTTAGTTAATACATGGTTTAGGGTTTTAGTTAATATATGGTTTAGGGTTTGGGGTTTTATTTAATATATGGTTTAGGTTTTGTAGTTTTTAAGGTTTAGGGTTTGGTGTTTTAATTAATATTTGATTTAGGGTTTGGGTTAAATTATATATATTATATCTATTAAAAAATATATAAATTATAAATAATATTTATTTATAAAGTTAATATATTTATAAAATTATATTTTAAATATTATAAAATTATATCATGAGATAAATGAAATTAAGTTCAATCGCAGTATTATTTATATATTATTTTCGTTAGAATGATATCAAGTATTTAAGTTGGCTTGGTGGTTAGGTATAAGTTTTTTATCTTAAGGTCTTAGGTTCAAGCTTCTCAAAATGTAATATTCTTTTATTTTCTTTACTAACAAAACGACGTCATTTTGGCCCATTTTAGGCTTCAAAACAACGAAACCAAAACGACACCGTTTTGGATTTAACGACCCGTTATAAATTAACGGTCGAGTGCTTACATTGAAGCCAAAAGCTAAGTTTAGTGGCATAATAGTATCAAAGTATAGTTCAGTGGTATGTTCAAGTCAAAGGGTAAAGTTGAGTGGTATTTTGTGTAGTTTACCCTTAATTTTTTTTTATTTAGAGAAATTTGTATAATTATCGATGATAAAATAGTATTTATAAGTCTTTTATCCAACCCTCTAACTCAAAAAGCTCATAAAATGTCAACAAGCTCTAGAGCAAGTGGTTAAAAGCTCTCAGTTGACATCTTCCCTTCCCCTTAGGTTGCGGGTTCTAGACCCGGCATGAGCAAATTTACCCTTCCCCCTCCCCTAGGTAGAAATTGTTAAAAAAAAAACTCATAAAATGAGTTTTTTTTCAAAATGAGAGGTTTCACCTCAATATGCTATTACAATCATTTGTTTACCAAACATCCTAATTAGCAGATTTGACTAGTCAAACCTCTAAAAATACTTCAAACCTTTAATTTTAGCTCTAAAAATATTATTTGACAATGTTAGAGCAACTACATCACTTTTATATTTCACAAAAATATAACATGTTAATTAAATTTTAAATTTTGAGTTAAAATCGAAATGTTTGTGTTTAAACCTAAATATAAATTATGTGTAAAATGTAAAAAGAAAAATGGATCATTCAAATTTTAAAACTTTAAGATTGTTTTGGTTCGGATTATTATTATGGGTTCAAGTAATTTTTTGTTTTCATAATTTGATTTTAAGACTAATCATTAAGAGTTTTCATCACTTTAGATTCAAATTATTCTCAGCTTAGATCGTTCAATTTAAATTTAGGTCAATTTGATTTCAATTTAGATATTTTTAAATTGGTAAAGGGTTAACTACTAGGATGAGCACTTATGTTTTCTCTCAGTACAGAGTTTGTCATCGATTTTTAAAAATGACCAGTAAGGTCGTTTACGTTTTTGATCTGTAAACTTTTGGTCACCGAGACGTTTGTTGCCGTTAAACTTAAACGGGAGGGTGATCTGACACAACAAAAAAAGATAAATTACTTAGATAATCTCTAATTATTACTAACTTCTATTTTAACCACCGAAATAAAAACAATTTTACCGTTATTATATTTCATCAAAACAAGAAAACAAGAAGAAAAAAACACTTTACAATCACAAAGACATCATTCATTTTCAAAACCCACCAACGGAAAAGAATATGGAAGATGATGGAGGGTGTAACCCCCTCGTCCCGGTCTGGTCGGCTGACCGGTCCGAGTAGGCTACACGGGGAAAATCGATGTGAAACCCGTTAAGGTCCCACCTCGGTTAGCAACCCTAGAAAATTTCTTTTTAATTTTATCTTGTCTAAAGGCATATTATTTCCTAAGCGATTACGACAGCGAAAAACATCACGAGGTAAAAGCAACCAAACCAATTCAACATGTTAGACAGCCCATTTTACACTTACAGAGCAGGCCGTATCGATACACCAATCAAGGGTACCGATACGCCTTGACCAAGTCAACTGCCTTCAGTCAACACAGGAAGACTGTATCGATACAGCCCTTGGGCGTACCGATACGCCCTTCTCGGTCAACATCTCGCGGTCAACGAGATAAAACCGTACCGATACGCTAAGAGCCCGTACCGATACGCCAAAGACTCGTGAAAATCTCAGAATTCCAGTGAGCTTTGGGCGTATCGATACACCCCCGAGTATCGGTACCCCTAGCCAATTCTGTGTCCCAAAGTGTAGGACCGTATCGATACGGCCCTTAGGCATATCGATACGCCCTGCACTGCAAGACACCAATTGGCAGCAAAACAAAACAAGACCTCACTCTAAATGCATTTTAAGACTTCCCTAGCCACATACAAGCATCCATACAACATTTCACAACCAAGAACTAGCATGTAGAACAATTTAGATGACCAACAAGGCATTTCCAACATGGCATTCACATAAAAGATAGGTTTTGCATTACAAGGCATACTTAAAAGCCAAAAGGCACATGTCTCCACATAAGGTTTACATGCTCAACCAAAAGCAACGTATAGCATCCAAGGCATAACCATTCATCACAAGCATTCAACAAAACATAACATGGTTTACAAATCCGATACATAGCATAAACAACATTCAACAATTATGAGTCATACAACGCTCATACAAACACATAGCAGCCACATTGCTAAACTACTACTTCATTTACTAGACCATACTTGAGCAACTACAAAGCTTGGAATGCCCCTTCGCCTTGCTCCTTGCTAACTCCACGCTACTGATCTGCATTGTCGAAAATGAGAGCGTAAGCTAGAAGCTTAGTGAAGATGCTCTAAAACCAAAAATAGCGACAATGCAGGGTTCAAGCATATAATCCTTAGCATCACACACAACATACATAGGCATCAACATAGCAATCTAGCTAGCAACACAAGAGTCAATAATATGGCATCTTACTTCATATTAAGCTCAACAAGATAAAGCAAATATCTCAACATCATAACCACAAGAGCAAGTACATTGGCCACTATTAGTTTACTCGGATATGCGAATTTACTCTCAACAACAACATTACCTCGGTGGGATTACACTCATCACCGGACCTCGCATGGATGGAATTTCACTCATCATCACATGCCCTACGGATGGGATTCCACTCATCATCACGTATAATATAAATAATTTCCGGTGGAATATCACATCACCGTACTCCTCCTTGATGACTTAACGCCACCAAGGCCACGCGCGAATTTGACTCAACCGTGTGCACACTAATCCTAATGATTGATCATTTATACCCGGTAAGTTAGCTAGTGCCAATTACTTTTAAACCACATCATAACAACCATCATTTATAGCACACATCCATCATCACACACATCAATGTATATTCACACATAATCAAATCATGCCTCACAAGATCAATATAACCATAAACATCTAAAGCTTATTAACACACAAGAAGTTAAACTACCAATTTAACTTCTACCTTGGAATGGCCTACCAAGCTCATTCCAATACCTCCACTACACACACTTGAACCAATTTAAACAAATTTGAAAGTTTCACTCACCACCCTTCCTTAGCAAACCAAGCAAAAGCCAACTCAAGCCTCCACAATTTTCGGAACCGATCCTGATCTTTCTTCGATGTTTCCTCTTGCTTCTAACCAATCAAAAGTCAAGTATTACTCACCAAATCAATGCTAAACTCAGCCACAATCTCAACCCACAAACACAAGTCAAAACTTCATAGTTTCAAGCCCAAACTAACCACAAAACTCACATTTTCGTACTCCCCAAATACCCAGCTGAAATCCACCATTTCCAACACCCAAATGACATCTAAAGGCTTCCAAAACACCTTCCTAACAACCTTATACCATCAGCCCTTCAACCCAACACAAAAACACATCAAAAATTCATGTTTTGACACTTTTAAAAAGGCCCCCAAAACCCATTTCGGGATTTTTCTCAAAACCCTTCCATTTCGAAATATAAGGAGTATTAAGGTGAGATTAACTCAAAACTTAACTAAACAACCCAAAAACAAGTTAAAAACCCAATAAAGATTCATACTTTCTTCAACCTTGAAAACTTGGAAATTTAAAAAGATGATGATTTTAAAATCTAAAACCATGGAAATGATTGAGATGATGAGAAGAGTTCAAAAATGAAATTACCTTCGAAGGAGCTCTTGAATTGATGGAGAAAATGAATGGAATAGTGATTTAGGGCTTTGGGAGGGGTTTGGGATTTTTTTCCACGTTAGAAGCACAATGGAGGAAGATGACTTTCTTTCTTTTTTTGTTCTTTTTGATTCAAAAAGTTTGTCTCCTTTTTATTTTAACTTATTTACAAAAATGCCATTATAAAGATTTTAGGCTCAATTAAATTAAAACCAATGCCTAATTAAATTAAACCGGTTTTGACGACTTGAACCCAACACACACACCGAACTCCTAACCCCAGAACACGGGTGTTACAGAGGGGAGAAGAAATAAAAAAATGTAAATATGAAGGATTGAATGTGAAATTATACAATTTTTTTTTATTTCGATGGTTAAAATAGAAGTGAAGTAATAATTTGGGGACTATCTAGGTAATTTATCATTTTTATGTTGTGTTAGATCAGCTTTCCGTTTAAGTTTAACGGCAACAAACATCTCAGTGACCAAAAGTTACAGATCGAAAACGTAAGTGACATTACTGATATTTTTGAAAATCGATGACCAACTTTATACTAGGAAGAAACATAAGTGACCATCCCAGTAATTAACCCATTGTTAAATTTCTTATGATCAAATCAGACTTGAGTTTGAATCAATTGATTGATTTTCTAAATTCAAAGTTCGGCTTTAATTTAATGAAATATTCAAAAATGTGATGTAATATTTTATTATTTGTATTCTTGTTTCTAGAATAAATTATTGAAATTTGAAACTTGACATATTGAGCATCGTATCAAGACCGTTGATGTATTTTATTATCTGCCTATGAAGGCCGTTGACCACGTGGAAAAGCAAAATAATCAGCTGATTTCTTTTATTTTTGTAATTTTGGATTTGAAACATCTCAATCTGATTTCATTTTCTTGAGGGTAAACAACATAAATAATCATTACATTAAGTAAAAAGAATTTTAGGGTCACTAAATTTTTGAAAATTATAAAAAAAAAATTATCAAGTTTATCAAACTGTTATAAAATATCCTTAAACTTACTAAATATTATTATTTTATAATATTTAGTGACCATTTTATAATAATTTAATAATTTTAATGATATTTTATAACTTTCAAAATTTTAGTAGCTAATAAGTTGTGCAGTTAGAATGAGGTATCTCCTTCAATTGTAAAACTCGTCACAGTGTATTTTATCATATTTACAAAATACTCCTTTGACTTTTCAAAATTTTACTTCAGTCCAGAATAAAAAAAATTATTCTCATCACACCCTTTAAAATATAATTAGATGCTAAGTTATTCTCATTTACAAATTAGCTTGTTAGTATAATTACTATTATAACATCCAGGATAATGTGAGTCGAGTATGTATCATCATACGATGTAAGATTATGAGTAATTCAGATTGCTATTAATAAAAATTTTACCCACGACCTTAATTCAATAAGAAAATTATATATTAAGCAAACACATTTAGTCAGTTAGCTAAGCTGTTCATCTTTATTCTTTCACTTCCCTTAAATCATGGGTTCTAGTCATTTTCATTCCGTAGAGTCCTCATTCTCTTAGAGTCCTCTAGACTCACATCAGGATTAAAATTAAGATTTGTCCAAAAAAAATCATATAAATATTGTTTTTTATAGGCTTAAATATAAAATAAGTGTCCAAAATATTATTTTTCATTTAGATGCTTAAACTATTTTTTGGATAAAATAGGCGCATAAAATTTTATTTTTGTCGAAATAGACGCCTAACTTAAAAGATCAACAACCGATCATTAATTGACATGTAGTAAAAAAAAACCTAAATTCACAAAAGAGCTAAGCATCTATTTGAAAAACAAAACTAAAACTTTAGTCACTTAGTTTGGTGAAAAAACATTATGCACCTATTTAGATCAAAGCAATATATTTAAATTACGGTTATGTTCTCGTTTTCAGTTGCATTGCGTTTATTGCGGTTGCAGACATAACGAATGTGGTTGCAGACATAACGGATGCTATTGCGGCCATTGCGATCGTAAATTTTCAATGAACAAATGTTATCGCGAACATAACGGTAGTGAGCAGTTTCGAACAATACCAAAACTACTACGTAACAGACACTATTTAAATCACTGACCAAAATAAAAACTTTAGAGCATATTTTATCAAAAAATAATTTAAACACCTAAATAATAGAAATGATATTTTATATTTAATCTTTATGAAATGGAAATAGAATGTTCGTGGCCAAACGAAAAGGTAACCAAAGTTGGCGGGGCATGAACATAAATACGGAGAAATAAGGTGAAAGGACTGAAAATTCAGTGTACGACCACTACGGCGGCTGGTAAGAAAACGATCCCCCGACAAGGAGACAAGAAGAGTTGGTGATCAACACAAGAGTCAATAGCAATACAAAGACTGTTTCATAACCATAGAAAACTCCGACACCCACTTTTCAAACCTTAACACCAAACTCATAACAACCCCTTTTCTCTCTCTCTCTTGATTCCCCAGGCTTCTTCCTTCTCGCAATCCTACTCTCAAGGTTTGTTTTCACTTCAGTTGTTGATTCTTGCATCCCAAAAACATGTTTTCATAGATTCCAATTCTGGGTTGTTTTTTCTGATTGTTTTTCATTTAAATTTGTTTCTTTATTTGGATCCATGCAATGGGAAAGTTTCTATTGTTTTTGCTATGTTTGTTTTGCATGTTGTTGATCAATCTGTGGAAATCTAAAAACAAAATCCCTTTGACTTCATGTCTTTGTCAAGCTCTGTTTGGGTTCTGGTTAATGTATATGTTAACGTGCCTATATTTCAGTATCCTGTTGCTTACAACTTCATTGGTTTCGGTTCTTAAAAATCGAAGCTTTAGGAGATGGGATCAGGTGAATGGTGCCTTCAAAAAAGAGATAGTTTCAGGAATGATTCGTTTTCGGGTAATGAGAATGTGCCGGAAATCGGGTGCCTTTCGATTATTGTTCTCGGTGCCTCCGGTGATCTTGCCAAGAAGAAGACTTTCCCTGCTCTCTTTCATCTTTATTGCCAGGTTAAGTTTTTGGATTTATTGATCAATTTTTCATATTTCAATCGGCTTTTCCAAAAGGCTAAACACTAATGGTGTGTGTGAACTGTGCAGGGATTTCTACCACCGGACGAGGTGCACATTTTCGGCTATGCAAGGACTAAGATTTCAGATGATGAATTGAGGAATCGCATTCGCCGGTGAGACGTCTATCACACTTTGGCCTAATTGCATTACTTTATGAACGATGTGAATGGTAGGCTTGACTGATATTTAATCGAAACGGCAGATATCTTGTAAGTGAAAGGAGTGCTTCACCATCCGAAGATGTATCAAAGTTCTTACAGCTGGTCAGTCCAAGCCTAGTTATATGTTTAACATGCTTCGGTTGCATTATTTTTGCTTCTTAGCTTTTAGCTGGCAACTGTTATTGCTTGTAGATTAAATATGTAAGCGGGTCGTATGATGCTGCCGAGGGCTTTCAACTTTTAGACAAGGAGGTTGAGAAACATGAGATCAAGAAAAGTAGCCAAGAAGGGTCATCTCGAAGACTTTTTTATCTTGCACTTCCACCATCGGTGTATCCGTCTGTTTGCAGGATGATCAGGAAATATTGCATGAATAAATGTAAGTACTTATGTTTCATGAACAACAGTGCTTTAATATATCATTTTAGATGATTAGTGGGGACTGTTTGAGGAAGTAGTTTCGTGTTGTCGAAGCTAGTAATTTTGCATTCTATATCCTCTCGAAACACAAGTGTTAAATGGTTCTGCCCCGGATTTTTTATTGACAGAGACAATATCTTATATAGTGATGCTACTTTCCTCGAAGGGTTCATTCTTGAGTGAAGACAATATCTTATATATTTCCTTTTTTCCAGCCGATCTTGGTGGATGGACTCGGATTGTTGTTGAGAAGCCATTTGGCAAAGATTTAGGCTCCGCAGAGGAACTGAGTTCCCAGATCGGAGAGTTGTTTGACGAACCACAAATTTACCGTATTGATCACTACTTGGGAAAGGAATTGGTTCAGAATCTGGTAATCATTGTGTAAACAGGTGCTTTGTATTCCTTGATTTCTTTATCAGCTCGGCTAATATTCGGCTTTATGGCACTTGCAGTTGGTGCTTCGTTTTGCTAACCGCTTCTTCTTGCCACTTTGGAATCGTGACAACATTGATAATGTACAGGTCAGTATCCTCCTTTTGCGGATGTTTGAAAACCATAAAATGCTACGGGGAAGGTACTGTACGGTTGATTAGTTTATGATATGCGGATATTTACCGATGTTGGACTGGCAGAGCTTCAGTAATTTTGAAGTTGTTAGCATTCTTTTCATATTAATCTCTAGTTTCTTCATTTCTTCTGGTAGATTGTATTCAGAGAGGATTTTGGAACTGAAGGTCGTGGCGGATATTTTGATGAATATGGGTACGTTCCGTAGCACTTATTTCAGGTCCCCATTTTATAGGAAAACTTATGAAGAATTACCTTGTATGTGATTTGTATGTTAAATATTCACTTAGTTCTTTTTCCTTTTGTGCAGCATTATCCGCGATATTATCCAAAACCACCTGTTACAGGTAATTGTTATAAACCGAAACAAAAACAAGCTGTAGGAAGAACATTCTATGTACTGTTAGCCTATTCAAGTTATTTATCGAGTTCATATCAACCGCAGGTTCTTTGTCTTGTTGCTATGGAGAAGCCAGTCTCTCTCAAACCTGAGCACATTCGTGATGAAAAAGTGAAGGTGCACGTCTTTTGACTCTACACTTTAGGAAGTGACTGCTAGTTGTTTTGTATCTCTGTCCGTAGAACAAGCCGATTAAGTTCCGATCCTATTCTGCCTTATAATTTCTTATTTTCCTTCTACTTTAGGTGCTCTAAGTCCGCACTTTCTTTACTATGTGAAATATAGGTTCTTCAATCGGTACTTCCAATTAATGATGAAGAGGTTGTACTAGGACAATACGAAGGTTACAGAGATGATCCGACAGTTCCCGATCACTCGAATACCCCGACATTCGCAGCTGTTATTCTCCATATACATAATGAAAGATGGGAAGGTATATAACTGCATCATTCTTTTTCTCCCGTATACTCGGGCCAAGAAAATCTGAGCAACTTACCAAATTGTAAATTTAATTTAATTGGATTAGTTGATTTCACTTGTTGGTTTGTTTCAAACTTTCTAGGTGTCCCATTTATACTAAAGGCCGGGAAAGCATTGAATTCTAGAAAGGCGGAGATACGTGTTCAATTTAAAGATGTTCCCGGTGATATATTCAAATGTATGTATAACAATAGGACTTTAAGATTCTTTATAATTTTTCTTATACGATTACTTGTTTCTTCGATTAAATTGTGAGGAAATGCGATTATCTTTCTTTAGCTAAAAAGCAAGGGAGAAATGAGTTCGTCATACGCCTGCAACCTTCCGAGGCCATGTATATGAAGCTAACGGTGAGTTTGCTAATATTTTCGTGTTATCTAAAAGCTTTGAGAAGTAGAATAACTATGTACGAGGATCATATAAACTTTCTGTCTGAAAAAAAAAACTCAACATATGTTTGTATGCTAAACTCTGTTTATAAGAATTCAAACCAACGACTGTCGTTTTTCATTATTGGAAATTTTTAGTTGTGGCTGGTGACAAGATGTGAGGGTGCTCATTGTTGTGAATTTTGTGCAATGTCGAGCACCAGTTCTGAATACTCGTAGCCCGTTCTTGTGTTATCAGATTTCAGAAACATTTATATGCATTTTCTAGATTTTACTGAAATTACGAGATCTTTATGCTTGTATATTGACTGCGTTTTGTCTCCGGTGTAGGTGAAGCAGCCCGGACTGGAGATGTCAACGGTGCAAAGTGAGCTAGACTTGTCATACAGGCAACGCTATCAAGGTGTTACGATCCCGGAGGCTTATGAACGTCTTATTCTCGACACGTATGATCCTTGCCCTTGCTCTGATCCTTGAAATATTATTGTCTGCAATGTTATGATAACTAGTGTCACTTTCGGTTTACGGTTCCCAAGAAATCAACAATTGAATATTTGTTTTGGTTATATAGGATTAGAGGTGATCAGCAGCATTTTGTTCGTAGAGACGAGTTGAAGGTAAGAACGTGTATATACTCGGGAAGACGATAACTTATAGGGGATTCAAACTAACATTCATATTGCTTCGTTCATCAGGCGGCATGGGAGATTTTCACGCCTCTTTTACATAGAATCGACAATGGTGAAATGAAGCCGATTCCATACCAAGCAGGCAGCCGTGGACCAGCAGAAGCGGATGAACTTTTGGCTAAAGCCGGTTACGTTCAAACACATGGATATATCTGGATTCCTCCCACCCTGTAGATATTTGCTCTCTAGCTTGTGGTATTCCATCACCATTGTCAT
Source organism: Hibiscus trionum (assembly GCA_030270665.1). NCBI lineage: Eukaryota > Viridiplantae > Streptophyta > Magnoliopsida > Malvales > Malvaceae > Hibiscus > Hibiscus trionum. The sequence continues at coordinate 136,729 of BSYR01000013.1, forward strand.
ATAAGTTGAGGTTTCGTATTTGTAACACATCGAATAACGAGGTTACGGTAAGCCTAAGAGCGTACACCATGTATTTGTGTGTAGAGTATGATTTGAAAACGTATTTGGAACAGTTTGTTAAGGGTGAGATTTGGGTTTCGGTTTTTTCGATAGGTATAAAACCAGGTTGGCTTGATCCTGGAATAAAAAGCTCTTCCAATCCTGTTTATCCGAGCCATCTTCTTTAGTTTGCAAGAAAAAACAATTTGTCCATGTTCACTGATGGATAAACCAAAATTTTCTATCAGGGCTAAAAGGATTATACTTTTTTTTCCCCTTACAGAACAGCGACGAAAATGGTTTTTGATCTTAAACATGTTATTGTAAAGAAGATTTTAAAAAGTTTGAAGGCAACACAGCTCAAAAGTGGTCAAAGTTTGAATTATTATACAATTTAGAAAGAAAATTCGTTTTGAAATTAACTTGGGCTTATTTAAGTGATATAGGATAAACTGAATTAACAATCTAAAGTTTAGATTAAAAAGTAAACAATCTGAAGAAGAAAAAAAGAAAGATAAAAAGAGATACTCAAAGAAGAAAAAAAAAGATAAAAAGAGATATTCAAAGAAGAAAGGGGATAGAGACAAATAACACAATTTTTTCATTTTAATTTATTTGATAAAAACAAATCTAATACAATTTGAGATTTAAGCCCAATCCTAAACACAAAACGACATTGTTTCAAATAAAACTAAACTAATAAAATGCGTCATTTTATTAAATTAAAAGCAGCGCATAACAAAATTCCCCGCTTAAAGAAAATTTTGTCTTCAAAGATTAAAGAAGACAAGCATGAAGCACAACTAATAAGAAACGATGATGAATCAATCGAGTCTTTTAAATGGTTTGACCAAACATTGCTCAAAGCTCTTTTTGCTTTAGCTAAGCTTGACTCAGGAACCCGCAGAAATGTTTTCAGCTTGTTTTTAGAAGCTGAAGAACTGATGAAATCATATCGAACAGCTGCTACATTCTTGTGTTGTATTGATTTCGGTAAATACTCAATTCTTTAAAAAAATTATCTATCCATTGCTTAATAAGCTTTTCACTGTAGACGTTACTATAAAACTTCCTCTTGGGTCAAAAGTTCTAGCATTTATCTCGGCTAGGCAATCAACAAGAGTAGAAATTACATGTGCATTGATGTAGTTAACCTTTTCGGGCGACACACCAACATCTACAGAACCCCTCTCAATGCATGAAGACACATTAAAACCATTAATTCTTGGATTAGTCCTAAGATGAGAATCACAATTGTTGGAGTGTGTATAATATTTGTTAAACAATTAACAAATTAGTTAGATTGTTGAAACCTGTTAGCTATGCTGTTTTAGAATTAGTTAGCTACACAGTGGTCACTACCCTTGTATATAAATACCATATCGATATTTAATAAAAAGATGAGGCATCTTTTATACTTTGTATCTTATTTTAACATGGTATTAGATGCCAGCCTGTTCCATTGGATTTGTTTTTTTTCCCTAAAGCCATTTTTCTATTTCGTCTATTCTCTTGTGATTTCCCGTCCCCTGTGTTCTTCGTTTCTTTAATTTTTCCCCAATTTCTTTCTTTTCCCTAATCTCTCTGATTTTCAATGAAAATCGATTCCAATCACTTGTTGTATCTTCATCCATCTGATACTCTTGGTACCATTCTCATTTCTCATCAACTCATCAGTATTGAGAACTATAACATTTGAAGTCGTTCTTTGCGCATCGTGCTTTTGGCCAAAAACAAATTAAGTTTTGTTGATGGCGAATGTCGTCGGACGGATTATCTTGCGGCGGCGCAATCAGCCCTCTGGGATCGGTGCAACGCGCTAGTTCTTTCCTGGATCCTCAACACCGTCAGCAATGACCTTTTCGCCGGCATTGTCTTCGCCACCAGTGCTGCTCTTGTTTGGGCTGACTTGAAGGAGCGTTTTGCCAAGGTTGACGGTTCGCGATCTTTTTTCCTTCATCGCGAAATTGCCACATTGGTTCAAGGTGATTCTTCAATTTCTTCACATTTCACTCGATTGAAGATGCTTTGGGATGAGTACAATGCCCTTGTCCCCTATTCTCCTTGTGATTGCGAAGCTTCGCGTGCCAATCAGGACCAGCTTGTGCAGCAGAAACTCTTCCAATTTCTCACGGGGCTTAACGAGACGTATTCTGCTGTTCGTAGTCAACTTCTCCATGCTCTTGCAAGAGGAATCCCACCGTGCTCATTTGTCTGGTATTTCTCCAGTCCTTGACTCTACTGTGTTGTATTCTAACTCGTCTGGCGGTGCTTCCTCGCGTAGACGTTTCAGTGGTGTTTGTGACCACTGCAAGATTCACGGTCATCGGAAAGAAAACTGTTATCGGTTGATTGGTTTTCCTTCTGATTACAAGTTCACTAAAAAGCGTGAGATTCAGGCTGCTTTGACTACCAATGACGTTTCTGCTCCGTCGTCTGATTCTGGTCCTCCTTTGGTTCCCTCTGCTTCTTCGTTTTCCCCTGCCCAATATGCTCAGATTTTGGCTCTTTTGAATACGGGACCTCAGGATTCTTCTGTTAATATGACAAGTTCGATGTCTTCATGTTTTTCTGCTATTGGTAGTCATGTTTGGATTTTGGATACTGGGGCTACTGATCACATATCCTCTGATTTTCATTGTCTTTTAAATCTTATTTCGTGTGCTTCGAATCCTCGTCATGTTCGTCTTCCCAATGGTAAAACCACTCCCATTTCTCATATTGGGTCTTTTCCTTTAAATTCTTCTCGTTTGCTTACCAACGTTCTTTATGTTCCTGATTTTCATCACAACTTGCTTTCTGTTTCCAAGTTGGTCACTGACCTTTCTTGTGTTGTTTTCTTTTATCCTCGTTTTTGCATTTTACAGGATATTTACACTGGATAGATGATGGGGATTGGTAGAGAGTGTAGAGGCTTGTATTTTTTGGAGTCTTCTGCTAAATTGTCTGGTTTTCTTTTTTCTCCTATTCAAAGCAATGTTTGTCTTCCTGGTTTTGTTGATTGTAATTCTGTTGTAGATAACACTAAGTTGTGGCATGCTCGTTTGGGCCATGCTCCTGTTAATAAAATGCACCGTTTACCTTGTTTGAACAATTCTAAGTTTCATAATGACTCTGTTGTTCAGTGTCCTGTTTGTCCTCTTGCCAAACAATCTCGTCTTCCCTTCCCTGATGGTTCTTCTGTTTCTAGCCATCCTTTTCAATTAATTCATATTGACCTTTGGGGTCCGTATCGTGTGTCTACTCACTCTGGTCATCGTTTTTTTCTTACAATAGTTGATGACTTTAGTCGTATGACCTGGATTTACTTGCTGCTTTTGAAGTCTGATGCTGTTCTTTATCTTCAACAATTTTTTGCTTATGTACATACTTAGTTTTCCGTGTCTGTGCAAACTGTCCGCAATGACAATGGCACTGGGTTTTTTTAACTCTTCTTGTTTCAATCTTTTTTCTTCTCTTGGCATTGTTCATCAAAGTACATGTGTTAGAACACCTCAGCAAAATGGAATTGTTGAGTGTAAACATAAGCATTTGCTTGAGGTTGCTAGGGCTCTCAAATTTCAATCCAATGTCCCTATCAAATTTTGGGGGAATGTATCTTGACTGCTTGTTACATCATCAATCGCTTGCCCTCTTCTGTTCTTAACTGGATTTCTCTTTATGAAAAATTCTATAATAAATCACCTTCTCTATCTCAATTAAAGGTTTTGGGTGTTTAGCATATGCTACTAATTTTCAACCTCAAGATAAGTTTGACATTCGTGTCATTTCTAGTGTTTTCATGGGTTATTCTCATACTCAGAAAGGGTTTCTTTTGTTCAACCTTAACACCAAAACTTTCTTTGTTAGTCAAGATGCTTCTTTTCATGAAACTGTATTTCCTTTTAAATCTGTTCTTGACTCTCTTACTTCTTCTTTTTCCCTCTCAGCCATTTGTTCCTGATTTTGAAGTTTTGTTTATTCCTAATGCTTCTTCACAACATGTTTCTTCACCTATACCCATTACTTCCACAACCATTGTTCATGAACCTTTAGCATCTGTTATTCCTGATAATTCAGCAAGTATTCCTGATAATTCCACATCTCTTTCCACTACTTCACCTATACCCACTACTTCCACAGCCACTGTTTCTGAACCTTTAGCATCAGTTATTCCTGATAATTTAGAAAGTATTTCAGGTCACCATGTTGTCTCTCGTAAGTCTTCTCGTGTCTCTAGACCTCTTAATTGGCTTCAGGACTATACTCTCTTTGTCTCCTCATCTTCTGTTCCAGGTTTGTATCCGATTTCTAATTACATTTCCTATTCTCATTTGCCACCTTCTACTCAAGTTTTTTTTGTCCTCTACTTCTTCCATTTTTGAACCATATCTTATTCTGAAGCAATTAAATATCTTGTATGGATTCAATCCATGAAAGAGGAATTATTAGCCTTGGAGTCAAATGATAATTGGTCAGTTGTTCCTTTACCCTCGGGCAAGATTCCCATTGGTTGCAAATGGGTGTTTAAAATCAAGTACAAGGCTTCTGGGGCTATTGAACGTTACAAGGCTCGCCTTGTTGCTAAGGGCTTCACCCAAAAGGAGGGGATTGATTATACTGAAACTTTCTCTCATGTTGCAAAACTTACCATTGTTCGGCTTATTCTCTCTCTTGCTGCCATGTTTGGTTGGTCATTACATCAGTTGGATGTCTATAATGTGTTTCTTCAAGGTGACCTTTTTGAAGAGGTATACATGCAGCTCCCATAAGGGTTTTGCAGCCAGGGGGAGAATATGATATGCAGGCTGCAAAAGTCACTTTATGGGCTAAAACAAGCTTCTCGACAATGGAATATGAAGCTTACGGAGGCTTTAATTACTGTTGGGTATACTCAAAGCAGATTTAACTATTCTTTGTTCACTAAGAAAGTATGTGAGAAGATAATAATCATGTTAATCTATGTGGACGATCTCATGATCACTGGAAATGATTTAAGCCTTATTGAAGAGCTTAAAAAGATCTTAAATCAAAACTTCAAGATGAAAGATCTAAGGGATTTAAGGTTTTTTCTTGATTTGGAAATTCTACGGTCCAAAGAAGGCATACTAATGAATCAGAGGAAGTATGCACTAGAGTTAATCGAAAGTACTGGGTTAGGGGGAAAATCAGCTGCAACTCCCCTCGAACAGAATATAAAGCTTACTACAGTGGAGTTTGATAGTGGTTTGCAGCAGAGTTGTGAATATGAGGTCTTGGAGGATAAAACAGCTTATCAGAAGATGATAGGCAAACTGATCTACCTCACTCACACGAGACTAGACATTAGCTTTGCTGTTCAGCACCTAAGTCAGTTTATGAAGGACCCTAAGAAGTCACATCTTGAAGCAACCTTTAGAGTGGTGAGATACATTAAAGGAGATCAATGTCAAGGGATCTCAATGAAGTCAGGAAAGGACTGCACTCTCGAAGCTTATTGTAACTCTGACTGGGCAGCATGTCCAGTGTCACGTAAGTCAGTTATTGGATTTTGCATAAAATTTGGAGGTTCTTTAGTTTCTTGGAAGTCTAAGAAACAAAACACAATAGCAAGATCATCTGCAGAAGCAGAGTATAGAAGTATGGCAACAACAGCAACAGAAATTGTGTGGTTAAGGGGCTTGCTGGGTGAGCTGGGAATAAAAGATATAGGGCCAACAAAGTTGCATTGTGATAACAAAGCTGCCATACAGATAGCTGCAAATCTTGTATATCGCGAGCGCACCAAACATATATAGATTGACTGTCATTTTATAAGAAAAAATATGCAAGAGGAACTGATACAAACATCGCACATATCTACAACAGACCAGCCAGCATACATCTTGACAAAAGCTCTGGGTGTGCAGCAACATAATTTTTTGTTGTCCAAGTTGAGGGTTAAATCTATTTTTAAACCACCAACTTGAGGGGAGTGTTGGAGTGTGTATAATATTTGTTAGACATTTAACAAATTAGTTAGATTGTTGAAATCCGTTAGCTATGCTGTTTTAGAATTAGTCAGCTACACAGTGGTCACTGCCCTTGTATATAAATACCATATCGATATTTAATAAAAAGCTGAGGCATCTTTTATACTTTGTATCTTATTTTAACAACAATTAACATCTCTACCTAAGTACTCAACAAGAATTAATGCACCTCTTTTCATTGCATGTTCCAAGCTTCCCATCAACAAAAGTCTAAATTTGAAGGGATCATTCACCTCTACAACTTTATTCTTATACACTAATAACAGTAAACTATCTCTATGAATCAAGAATTGATTAGAACCAACACAACTAAATACAATAACGCCCAAAAAGAAATTTTCGCCCAACCAATTAGAACCAACAACTGATGCACAAGCTGCCTCACCCGCAACCATTAGTTCAAAACCCACGAAATTTGGATCACTACCTATAATAATAAATAGCTTACTATGCTGAATTGTTAGAGTTTCATCCATACTACCATTTACAATAAGCAAAATTTAGAAGAATTCTTTTGCAACATCCACATCAATAAAAAGAAAAACAATCTCAAAAATAACATATTTGCCAGTGAGCGAAATTATTGAAACAACCAGAGATTGATATAGTGTTCCATCCTCTAAAACAAAAGCTATCACTCCAGGGCAACTTCTATCTCTATCCATCAACATATCCAAAGTAAAATATTTTGCAACGAATTGAGTGTTATGTCTCATAGCTTGGTCATAGATGGTATGTAATAGAGCATGCCTTGCTGCATCTACAGCACATGCACAAATATAAGTCTATCCATCTTTCTTAAAGTTTAGGCTTTGACCACTAATTGTTGGCTGATATTGTTTATCAACTTCTATTGGAGAACAAAGTAGGCCATAATTCTTCAGGGTTTGCTCAGCATCAGGACCACACTTCAATTGTTGTAATACATGCGATATAGCCTTCTTCGTATCATAAATATACGCAGAACTGCTATGAGTTTCGGATGAATCCATAATTGCAGCATTTATGACTCGCTTGTAAGCCGTTACCTCATCGACAACATTGAATACACAAAATATTTGTAGTCCATTGCAATTACCAACCATATAATGTCCTGTAACAAAATTCTTAACACATTCCTTACTAGAATTAAATTGTTCAAGTTAGAATAATTGTTTATAAGTCTCTGTTCTAACGTCATCCATAACAGTGGGAGGGGTGTCACTTCTTTTAGAATCAAAAGAATGTACTAAAACTGTAAGAGGATTGTACCCACTAACCCATTCACCATTAAACACATTTGAATACCCATTCAAACAGTTACTTCTAGCAAATGAACAATCGATGAATGCAAAGATACGTACCAAATGAACAAGATCCCAAGCAGTCGATAGTGCTCTATTGGTTTGTGGCCGCCTATCATCGAAGGCATTAGTTTCACCATGACCCATTCCCCTTATCGTCTTAAGTGAATCCAACCAAATACCCTGAACCATCAACGATTCTAGTAAATTCCTATACAAAATATTAGACCTTTCATCCTGTGGCACTTCCAGCAACCCACAAGTTGAGTCGTCAAAATTTTCAACTTCACGTCTGTTATTATAGACAATTTGTCGAACATCTTGAATTCGTTAGAGCCTATCGACAACAGTTTTTGTTTTGTCTCAACCAACTCTATCGACGCTACACCTTGAACCAGTGGTGGTTTCAACGGACTGTCATTGAACTCCACCGTTGTTGAAACTACATTTGTCAAGTCTTGAACCTTCGATTCTACCAGAGGTCTCGGAGCTCTAATCTTCGCCTGTGAATTATCTGAACCATCAGCCATCAATGTTTCAGATTGGCCCAAAACTATAACATTATCATCTTTGAGGCTCTCGCCCTCATTAAGAGATGTCAAATCTGGCGGTAAACCTCTGATAGTGATGCCCCCCAAAGACCCTTCGAAGCATCCGCCTTGACCAGAAAATTTGCCAGCAAAAGCTTCAATTTGCGAACCTCAAAACGAATGTCACTGACCTCAGAGCGAATATCAGCAATTTTCTCAGTCTAAGTTTGCTCAATTTTGTCCTCCAATCGTTTTTTTAAGTCCTTGAAATCCGATTGCATTTTGGCCAGTTCTTGCTGCGATCGAGTCTGTACGCCGTCCACCATTGGCAGGAAGGATAACTATTGATGCCTGCCTTTGATATAGGATAAACTGAATAAACAGTAAGCTCAGATTAAGGAGTAGAAATGGAGATATTTAAAGAAGAAAGGGGATAAAGACAACAAACACAATTTTTTTATTCTAATTTATATTTGATAAAAACAAACTTAATAGAATTTGGGATTTAAACCCAATCCTAAACACAAAACGACATCGTATCAAATAAAACTAAACTAATAAAATGTGCATTTTATTAGACTAAAAACAGCTCATAACATTAAGAACACTATTTCCCTCAATTTTTGTTGCCGCCATTGTTACCACTTGAAGCTCTCTCTATTTCTCTTAGTGTTCATTTGTTTTCAACCATGGATAACGGAGAAATCCCAGAAAACGCTAATGAACGTATGCCCCTTTTTTTTACTCAATTTTGTGGATTAAAATTTTCTAGCTTATTAATTTTCTTCATTTATCTTCAGATTGTCCGGGTCCTCAATCGGAGTCAGCGGGTAAATCCGATGACTGCCAAGGTTGCCCTAATCAAGAAGTTTGTGCCACCGCCCCTAAGGGCCCCGACCCAGGTATTTTCATTATATTTTCCGTGTTTATTTTTTATTTTCATTTTCATTTAAGTATTATTTTCATGGTGATTTAGTGAACTTTTTTTTATTGCTAGAATAGAAAATTGAGATTTCTTTAGCATATGAAGCTTTACTAGAGAAAATAGCTGCTGTTGCTTAACCTGTATTGTTCTTAGTCTTACATAATCGGTTGGAGCTAGAATTTGTTAATAAATGTTAATAAAGGTGGAGTTCTCATGTTTTGAATGATAAGTTAATGCTTCAAAAGTTCTAGTCTTTTATGTTAAAGAAGCTTACTCAAGATGCAGGGTCGAATAGCATACTACTTTAACTTGACTTTTGGTAGGAAACTGAAACTTTTATTAGATTATTTCGAATATTGAGACTTCGAAGTTCTTATGCTATGGTGGTAGTTCAATGGTTTCCAAGTATCAAGTTGCAGAGCGTTTTGACTTTTGACTTTTGACTCGGGTTATCACCCTTTTTGGCTGCCCTTGTAATTTCATATAATTATTTTCTAGTGCTTATTTTAAAGTTTGATAACCATCTGTATGAAAGTGTAAAGTGTTCTCTTATAATTGTTTTATCTGTCTAAAATTTAGCAGTGTTAATGACACATTCTGATTAGTTAAGTTTGTTAGATTTTACCTCATATCTTAACGAGTAAAATTGTTTGCATTAAACATATGTACCAAAAATGACAACTGATGAATTCTTTTGGGCTATGTAATTTGCCTCTTTCCATTTTGGTTGTTATGTTGCTTTTTTTTCCTTCTCCACATGTTCAAATTTATATTTGGTATATTGTGGATTGACTATTTCCGTAGGTCTAAACACATATTCATGATGGTTTATAGAACTTAAAAGTTCTTTTGATTTTGTTCTAGCTTGACCATGTTATTCAGTGTGTGAATCTATCATCTGACATTCTAATATTTAACCCATTGCATTTTGCAGATTTGGTTGCAATTGCAGAGAGGATGGCTACTGTTAAGCATAAGATACTGATTTTATCAGGGAAGGGAGGAGTTGGCAAAAGCACTTTCTCTGCCCAACTCTCATTTGCACTAGCAGCTAAGGATTTCCAGGTTGGTCTAATGGACATTGATATTTGCGGTCCAAGTATTCCGAAAATGCTTGGCTTAGAAGGTCAAGACATTCACCAGAGCAACCTTGGCTGGTCTCCTGTTTATGTTGAGTCCAACCTTGGGGTAATGTCAATTGGATTCATGCTTCCCAATCCTGATGAAGCCGTCATTTGGAGAGGACCGCGTAAAAATGGACTCATCAAACAATTCCTTAAAGATGTATACTGGGGAGAGCTTGATTTTCTGGTTGTTGATGCCCCTCCTGGGACTTCTGATGAGCACATCTCAATTGTTCAGTTCCTACAAGCTACTGGAATAGATGGAGCAATCATCGTCACTACGCCACAACAAGTCTCTTTGATTGATGTGCGTAAAGAAGTTAATTTCTGCAAAAAAGTCGGAGTACCCGTTCTTGGAGTTGTTGAGAACATGAGTGGTTTGTGTCAGCCTTTGAGAGATTTTAGGTTTCTGAAGATGGCAGAAAATGGTGAACATACTGATCTCACTGAGAAGGTTATTGAGTATATGAGGGAGAAAGCACCTGAAATGCTAGATCTCATTGCTGCCAGTGAAGTCTTTGATAGCAGTGGTGGTGGTGCAGCAAAAATGTGTACGGAAATGGGAGTACCATTCCTCGGAAAGGTTCCATTGGATCCCCAGCTTTGCAAGGCAGCTGAAGAAGGCAAATCTTGTTTTGCTGAACAGAAGTGCAGTACTAGTGCTCCTGCGTTGAAGAATATTGTTGAGAAACTGATGACGAATTATTGGCGTGAAGAAATGCCTGTGGAACAGTAGCATAGGGTGAACGAATGTTCAGCTTTACCTGGAGATCTTTGTGTAATAGAAATTTGTTCGCATGCCATTTAATGTTCTTATAATTATTCCCAAGTTTTAGGAATTTTCTGTGAGGTACACTACTTGAATTATAGAAGTTCAATGCTCTGTAGTTTGAACACTGAAACTTTACAAATTAGATCTGTAATCTTTTTGTTAATTCTGAATTTACTTTCTGAAATGTATGCTTAACTCCTTTATACTGGATTGGGATAGATATGTTAATAGGAACACTTGGCCATTAGAACAGACCAATTGGTGCTCACCAGGATATGCTTCTATCCTTAATCTTCCTTAAGTTTCTGTGGGGTTGGATCGATGTCAATAACCTTCACAGATGCTTTGGGGAGTCTTGTTTAAATGCTTATATGCTCTTAGTCGACATGAAAAGCTTCATCATTTGATTTACAGCAGCAGGTTAATCAGTCGACAGCTAAACTAGAGCAGGCAACAGATCATGGTGGTGACCCTCTGGCCATTACCACCACTGATGCTGCTACAGCTTGTGAAGTTCCTCTGGGGTATGAAGAATGACCTCTGGAGAGGATGTTTTCTGTTTTTAATTCAAGTGAAAACTTCTGAGATTTCTTCTTCCTCTCCTTGCTTTTCTTTTTGGAGCTTGCAATTCATATCTGGTCAGTTTTTTTTTTTTTTGCTTTGCTTCAGTTCCTAATTTTACAATGTGATTGTCAAGACTGTTTTTACTTGCTTTAGTTAAAGCTAATTTTCTTATCAATATGATTCTTGTATGGCAGGAGGTGAAGACTGCCCTTGTTACAATGGGATAGTTGTATCAGTCAAGCACGGCGACTACTCCAAAAGGATCTGCATCTATAGGACTGCAGGTACAACTAAGGATGCAGTTTTGTCTATTTCTCTAGAAGATGAACTAAATCAGCATTTTGGTTAGAGGATGAAGACAAGGTTGTCTGGAGCCTTGACAAGGATGTCCCTTAGGAGATCATACTCTCTGACTCAATGAGGGTATTTAAAGTCCTTGAGCATTTCATGTAACGAAACCGCGAAACTTTTCATCAGATACTATTGTAAAGACCCTTATGTTTTTTTTTTTTTGGCAGAAAATGATTTAGTACATTTGCAATGAGGTTGAGTGCATAACCGTTGGCACCGTGGTTACATACAAAATATGATCTCCATGATCTCTTGATCGCCTTGGCTTGACAGGGTTACGAGAGGGAAATGGACATTAATGCATTGTTGCGCTGCATGATCTTCAAGCTGGTACAGAGCAGAGCAGAGCAGGGCCTAGGCCAACTGAAATTTTGTTTATGTTGGATCACAAAACTTCAAACCATCAACTGAAGCACAACCCAAACCAGCACAGGTAGTCATCCATGTTACCTGAACTATTTTAATTTTCTTAAAAGTACTTGTGTTATATTTGAGCATATACTGGTGGTACCAACACATATGTCTATCCAGCACTCACTTTGAATTCAGATAACATTGGCAATATGTGTAAAGGTTAAGTATTAAGTAAATGATGTTACGAGATGAATTATTGAAATCAACATCACAAATTTTTATTCGAACTTTATGTTTAGGAGTTGTTTGTGGTCAGCCAAGAATTTTGTTAGGTTCTTTATCATCCAAGTTGCTCATATATTAGAAAATATTAGTATATGGTAACATAGATGACTACCTGTACTGGGTTTGTGGATCAGGTGTCTGTTCCACATCTGAATTATGTGTTGGTGAACCTAATTAGGTTAAACATCTTATTTAAGAGTAGTGAGGTTGTTGGCTTTGGCCTGAAGGTCCATACTAATAAACATGTTGACCTTCGATTTCCTGACCTACTTTTGAAACAGTCATTTTATCATTTTTTTTCTTTTTCATTTATCCCATTCTATTTCATGATGCAAGCATGTGATTTTCAACCATGGTTATGTACATTTTAAGAAAATTGGAAGAATCATGAGTTGAAACCTATCATCTCCCATGGAAACAAGCTCGGTGGTAGGTGTAAAAGAGCTTAGTCTCTAAGGCTGTCCACATATTCACCAATTACTCATAAATGCATAATCAACAAGTAGAAGTTAAGTTAAGTAATTCCTTAGGAAAAAGAAAACAGAGATTTTACTAGCTCTTCTTTTGTCCTTAATGGTTAGGTGATTTATCATTTAACCTTTGACAAGTATCGAGAGTTGGTAAGCAAAGGATGCAAGAGCAACATGGTGCAGGTTCAACAATCAAATTCAAGCCTATGGATAGAGATGGCAATGGTGTAGGGTCAGTGCATAAAACGAGGGGACAAAGTTCAAATAAATTGAAAATTGAGAGTTCAAATAGGTAAGAATCTCATTGTGTTTTTTAATATTAAAAAAATTTGTTGGGGGTGGGGGACACATCCTCCAAGCCTTGCTGTACGGTGGCTCAGTCTTATTAGATAGTTTTATTTTAAGCATATTGCTTTAATTGAAGAGCTGTCTCTCCTAATATTTTGGTAATATTTTTCTTGTTATTAATGATGGTAATATTTTGTTTTATGTCAACAAAACTTTGGTACAATGGTATGCCACCCAATTTACACCCATCCCTTTCTTAAGTTGTAGGTTCAATATTCATCAGGAGCATATTTCTCCTCCCCTAATTTTTGAAATTTCGTTTTTTATGCTATTATTTTTTTATTATGAATGAAGTTTTAAAATTTAAAATATATACTATATTTTTTTTGAACAATTTCTACCTAGGAGAAGGGAAGAAAATTTTGTTCTTAATGAATTTCGACTACAACCCAGGGGAAAATATATACTATATTAAGTTGGTATTAGAAGTTAATTGGTCACCAATTTAGTTGGAAAATGCTACAATTTTTTTTCAAATGATAATAATTAGATATAATGTTAAATTTCGTCTTAATGTTTAGTTTTTGAACTAATAGTTATTTGGATTTTTTTTAAGTGCACATTTTTTTGAAGCATTCTAACCTTTGGCATTGCCCTTTGTTTCATGCTTTCCTTTTGGATCAAGGCCAGAAGAGAAACTACACAACCTAGAAGGCCTTGGTAGTGGTTCATCAAGTTCCCAAAATTCAACTCCACTTTTCGACAAGATTGCTGAGAACATCAAAGATTCTTGTTTAAATGGAAATTGCACAAATCAGGTTACATAATCACTACTTTACCTCCTTGTCTTGTTATATTATGCTTAATCTTTTGCCACTGTGACTCCTAACTAATGAGGATTTAAATCAGAGATCAACTAATTCCCCTGAAGAATTCTATTAGCAATACGAAAACCGAACATATATGTGCAAGATGGAGGAGTACCTGAACAATAGATGACTGAATTTACTTGGGATCTAATACTAAAAACCATACATCTGGACTTTATTTATACTCTTTTCTCCTACACATAAGATGCTTTCAAACATCAGAAAGTTCCCATCGATGATGCAAGAGATAATGCGAATTCACTACCTGCTTAGCCTCCTTCCGTGTCGTATGATCCTGCAACCACCGAAAGGAAAAACAAAAGCAGAATCATAAAAATAGTAGTAGAAAACCAAAGTCGATCTTCGCCGTAAGGCTTGAATTATGAAATGTAGTATTAGACATGCTGCCCCTTCCATGAAGGTGTAAATAAAACAGAACAGAAGTAGTAAATAATGTTAGAATTTGATTACATATTACAACTATACGAGGAGACCAAATGACTGCAGCCATTCTTACTTCTAAAAGCTTCATCAAGTTGTGGTTGATATAGGATTCACTCAAGGAAAAGCACATGGCATTCGTCAGTTATTAGGGGCCGGATCGCTAAAACAAAGAGACTTGTAGAATGACGGAGACAATTCAAAAGTAGAGAAATATGACATGATGAAAGCTAGAGCATAATGCTGAACGGCCTCACCACAGATGAGCATACATAGTCTTCAAAAAGGATAGCCTAATTCATTTTCCGAATAATAATTACTTCAGTAATATATGATAGCAATCCATAAAGGGGGAAAAAAATCAGACATCGACTTTTGCCAGCAAATTCAAGTGACGGTCATAATAAGCAAGGAAGTAATGGTCACCTGTAAATGCCATGTAACATAAAAAGGAAATTACCATCATGGTCTAGATGGATTCATAGCGAGAAGCATGTTTTGTCCACCGGGAATGTATGCCACATTAGGTGACTTAGCAAGTGTTGCAGCAATTTCCCTCGATGCCTCGATCCTCCTCAGCTCAATCAGCCCCATACCAGCAGTCGCAGTGGCTTCAGAAATTAACTTTGCAGCATCACTTTCACCTTCTGCTCGGATAACCGCAGCACGTCTCTCCTGGTCAGCTTTCATCACAACGTACCTCGATCGCTCCGCCTCCTGTTGTGCCACCTGCTTCTGCTCCACTGCTCTCGAGAATTCGGCGCCGTAGGACAAGTGCGTAATAGCCACATCGGCCAGCTCGATGTTAAAGTCCCTTGCACGCTGCATCAGTGAATTTCGGACCAATGCAGACACTTGGGGACGCTCAGTGAGAAGCTGATCGGCATTGAACTGTGCAACCACAGCTTTCAGCACCTCGTTTCCGATTGAGGGAAGCACCTTCTCATCGTACTCGAGTCCAAGGCGTTGATAGATTTCAGGAAGCTTATCAACCTTTCTTTCACAAAAGATGCCACAAATTAAACAGTAATCTTTGAAGAACAAAACTAAACCCCAACATTCATCAAGCATGCATACATAATCAAAACCAAGGATGGACTGTGTGGGGCTGGAGGGTGCGGTAGCTTTATATATGATTTACAAAAGTTTTTTAGATTTTTTTTTTATGTATTTTCTCCTAAAATTTTATAAGTTCAACACTTTCTTAACATAAAGTCTTGCTTTCGTCCATTATCAAAACTACAATGAAAGTAGGATCTAAAACCTAAAACCTTAACCTATAACATTAAACTCTAACCCTAAATTTTAAATTTAAAACCCTACAACATAAATCCTAAACTCTAAAATAGTAAAACCTTAAACTAAACTTCTATCCCCTAACTTGACGTGTAAATTTTAATTTACTCAGACTGTGTAGGAAGTTTTTCTGTTTCATAAAAGCATCCAAAAAAATGACATGCCTAATCAAAATCCAGTTCTTCATATACACACAAAATATAAGAGATTAACCATATTACCTTAGGTTTAGAAAGGAGTCGAAGAGTAAGATTAACCATCTGGAGATCTTTGGTTCCAGAAATAGAAGAGAATGTGTGAGGCTTCATGCGGATATCATAGATGAAAGGCTTCTGAAGCCATGGAACCAAAAAGTGAGTCCCTTCCTCCGCCGTTTTATCCAACACCCCCCTTAAACGATCAAAGATCACAGCTCTTTCGCCACCGTCCACGGTGTACATGGACGCATTGA
This sequence comes from Hibiscus trionum, assembly GCA_030270665.1. Taxonomy (NCBI): domain Eukaryota; kingdom Viridiplantae; phylum Streptophyta; class Magnoliopsida; order Malvales; family Malvaceae; genus Hibiscus; species Hibiscus trionum. The sequence continues at coordinate 152,761 of BSYR01000013.1, forward strand.
GTACAGTGGCGCCGGCTCCCAGACCAAAGGCGGCGCGTGCGACGTTTGTTAAGAAAGAAACCGCTGCTTGATTGCTTCCCATTTTCTTGGAGTTACTTGTTTGATTTGTTTTCCCTGATGATTTCCTTTGGGGAAATGAGGGGTTTTATCAGGGGGTTTATCATGTCACGGAAGTTGAAATTTTTGAAAAAGTGGGCTATTATCTCCATTTTTAAGCACTAAAACAATAAGCCCAAATTAGCCCAAAAGTAGTTTCTTCTACTTCTTCTTCCACTTGAAACTCTTTCATTTCAGAAAAATAGAAAAACCCTAAATTCCTACAATTCAATATTGCAAAGGGAGGCGCAAGGCTTCGACTTTAGGAGTCCTCAAGAAAGGTAACTTCTTTTAACTTATCAGTCTTTCTTATACTGTGCCATTAATTTCCTGGAAACCAAACAGAGAAAGCTCGTTTCTTTTCTCTTTTTTCTGGATAAATAAAGCTCATTGCTTTTCTCATACACCACCCTTCATTTTACTTCAAAACCCCATAAGAAAATAAATTTAATTTCCCCTATTTTTCCTTCTTATGGGATTGATTGGAGTTTCTGTTGAATGGATCTGGTTCTCCAAAGTTTTTTATAATTTAATCACCATTTCTTTTTATTTCGATTTAGCACTTGCAAATTGTTTGAAGAGTCCTTAGATCTTGTTTCCTTAGCATTTGGAGTTTGGAATTGGATGATGAAGATACATGAGAAAAGCTGATCCATAGTTAAATTTGCATAAGTAGTTGCCATCAGGGATTCAAATAGCAGTCTACTACCGCAATAGCCGCCGATATAGAGCTGTAACATTACCATCTGAAATCGTTAGTGAGAAAAATAGATGATCGCAACTGAGATGAAAACACAGTTATTGCAAACGCGGACACAACTGCAATTTAAATCTCTTATCTCCATTGCCAATAACATGAAATTTACATGTTTTTCTCTTTTGCCATATGTGGACTGTGATAATATACTGTGTGCAGACATTCTTAGCCTTTCTCTACTGATGAAAAGCTAATTCAGTGAACTTTCATCATCTAGTAGCTTTGATTTCATCATTTCATGAATGTGCATTGCCCTTCTAAATCTAATTGATTTCATCATCTAGTAGCTTCTTTGAGTCAATGTTGTATTATTTCGGCTCGGGTACTGCATATGTTCAGTGCCATACTATCATGATTTGATTTCATGAATGAAGTCGTTCTTATCTATGAATGTCATGTCCTCCGTTGATACCATCTATGTTTACAGGGGTAAAGTCATGGCATTAATTCATATAAGATCCTTTAGAAGTGTCCTTATTGCCAAGGAGGCAGTTCGTGCCGGTCAACGAACATTTTCTGCCGGGGCTGGGAAAGCCAAGAAGGGCTCAAAAGGGGCAGCCAGCGATGCACCGAAAGCATCGATACTCAGCAAAGAAGTCAAGTCGACGACAGTAGTTGGTGCAAACATACTCAAAGACGGAACCGATCCGAAAGTCTTGCCTGATTCCGAGTACCCCAATTGGCTGTGGCATCTGCTGGACAAACGTCCGGCATTGAGTGAGCTCAGGCGGAAAAACATTGAAACACTTCCGTATGAAGATCTTAAACGATTTGTGAAGTTGGATAACCGAGCTAGGATAAAAGAAAACAATTCAATGAAGGCCAAGAACTGATGGTTGTTGTCTTTCCTTTATGTTTTAGGCCCTCAAAAGTCTTTGGCAAGCCCAAGGCAGTATATGCCCTTGTCTTTAGAAATATCTTGAGTGTTGGGTTATTTGTAGACCTGTAAAATGCATGGGTCGGGTTTGGTTCGGATCGGATTGATATTAGTTTAATTTTTTCTAGTTGAGTCGGTTTTATGTTGGATATTTTCAATTTCGGGTTATTTTGAGTTACGGTTGTTTCATGTTCAATAATTCGATTTTAATTTAACATATAAATTATTTTAAGTCGGATAATACAAATTTTCACAACCAATACATAAAAATAATTTCCTTATAATACAACCCTTAAAAGAGTTGATATTTTAAATCTTAATCTCGAGAGAAATTATATTCATCATATAAAGATGCAAGTATTGGTAGCCATAAAGGACAGGCCAACAATTTCCAAACACTTTAAATTAAAATATTACATATATTTTTGTTTACTATTTATTAATAAACTCATATAATTGTAATCAAATTTATGACTAGGGGTGCTTATCGAGCGAGTCGGTCGCGTGTTGAGTAGTGCTTGACTCGTGCTCGTTAAAAAATTTCATTCTCGACTCAACTCGTTGCTCGTTAAGCTTACTAAAATTTTGCTCGACTTGTGCTCGTTAAAAAATCTCGTTGCTCGACTCGTTGGTCGTTAAACTCGCCAAAATATTTACCTTATTTTTAAAAAAAATATCGGTAAAATCTAGTGATACTATTAGAGCTTAATATAAATATACAAATTCAGGAAAAAAACGTAAGGACTGAGGAGATAAATAAAAGAACATGTTATGACTGAGTTAGAGATGAAGTAGATATTTGAGTGCGAAACTCTTTTTAATTTTTCAACTATCTTTTTATAGGGTAGTTCTGCGGTACGGCCGCCTAATATAAGGCTAATATACGGCGTTACCGGAAACATCATAAAGGTATACCGGAAACATCATAAGATATACCGGAAACATCATAATATATACCGGAAACATGGATTTCGAAAGTATGGATACTTTCGAAATCAACATATCTAAAAGTATGGATACTTTCGAAATCAACATATCCAAAAGTATCGATACTTTCGAAATCCATGTTTCCGGTATATCTTATCATGTTTGCGGTATATTTTATGATGTTTCCGGTATTTCTTTATGATGTTTCCGGTAACGCCGTATATTAGCCGTATATTAGGCGGCCGCATGCTAGAAAAATCCCTTTTTATATGGAAACTAAAGACTTTTTCTATTTTCTACTTTTATACGTAAAGTAAATAAAAAACGCTTTAAAAAAGAAGAGACGGCTAATTGTTATAATTTAATTTCTAATTAATACTAATTAACTTTTAATTTTTTTGGGAAATATAAAATATTTTGAAATTTTAAAATTAAATATTTTATTGGTGAATTACATAGCAAGTCACTGAACAATTTTCAACTAACATATAAACTTCTTGTAACATAAATTTTCAAGGTAGCAACAAAAAATCATTAAAAATTTATAAAAAAAATAACGAGCTACTCACGAACTTATCGAATTGAGTTAGGCAAGCTCGAATTCGAGTCAAGTCAATTCGAATTGAGCGTTAATCGAGTTTTGACCGAGTTGATCTCGAGCTGTTTGCGAGCTGCTCAACTAAATAAACACCCCTACTTATGACATGCTGACAAGAGATATTATTTTTTTTTATTAAGGGGGGCATCCACTACACACCTCATTAAAAAACCTCCCTAATCCTAATGGAGGAAAAAGAGTATGTGCAGTGGAGCAAAGAAACCAAGAATCCGAGACATAAAAAGCAAATAATATAACTAACAAACATAGCTAATAAGCTAAACCACCCAGCAAGCACCATGCACTAAGGCATGGCCACGGCAGCAGCATCCGCTCCATCAGGCAGTGATCACCCGAACCATCCAAACACAGCAAGTACCAAACCATCAACCGATACCCTCCGCAGCACAGCAACCCAGCAGCTCTTTCTTCAGTTGATCGCGAACAGCCGGGGGTGGTTCAATGAAACGGTAATACGTCAAAGGTAACTCCTTCGCCAGTTTCGCGAGCGTATCCGCGACCATATTAACCTCGAGCTTCACCCAAGAAAACTGAATTTCCCAATTCCGCTCCACAATTTCCTTGAGATGAACCCGAAGATTCGAAGGAAATTTCAACGGATCACCCAAAAGAAAGCCGTCATACACATCTCTATTGTCCGTTTCCACAATGATCTTCTGAAACCCAAGAGCCCACGCCGTCGAGAGCCCCTCATATACCGCCCATAGCTCGGCATCGAAAACAGAACACACCCCAATTTTCTTTGAGAACCCGAACCGCCACTGTCCCAAGCTATTTCGTCCAACACCTCCACAAAATGAAGCCCCAGTACTCACATTTCTTGCCCCGTCAATGTTCAATTTTACCCAGCCTACCGGGGGTTGCACCCAATAGGCTACATGAGCAGAACACACCCTCCCAGTAGCGTGGAGGCTCCGTCGCTCCTCCGCCCGCAACACCTCCTCGCAATACCGAAAAGCCCGCTGCAGAAGAGGTTCCTGACAGTCCATCGGCAATCCAAAAACCACAGCATTTTGACGTTCCCACGCAAGCCAAACAACAGTACTAAAAAGAATATCCCAGTTCCCAGTAACCTTAGGATATTTACATATAGGCATAATGTTCAAATGAATCCATCTCACCATAGGTAACCCGAAAAAATCAGCAACCAAACCTGGTTTGATGAGATCTAACCATACCGATCGAATCACAGAACAATCCCGGAGAATGTGAGAAATATTTTCCACCGCGGCACCACATAGCACACAGCTAGCATCCTCCGCAAAATGCCGTGCACACGCTCCTCATTTGTCATCACCCGACCATGACAAACTTTCCACAAAAACATACGAACCCGCGGAAGACCACGAAGTTTAGCTAAACACACCCAAATCGGATCCAACTCAGTAACAACCGAGTCCTTGCAAAGAGCATAGGCCGACTTCACCGTGAACTTCCGCGAAGCCTCTAGCGCCCACCCAGGGCAATCAGGGACACATATATCAATCGGAGGCTTAGTTGCCGCAAGACCCTGCAAAACTGTTTCAGGAAGCCGTCCAGCAAGCTCTCCCCATTTCTACTGTCCACCCTCATCCACCATATCCTTGACCGTGCCACGATCAATATTACCACTACCGGGAGACACATGATGTACAAGAGGACCAAAAGAGCTCACCCAAGCATCGTTCCAGAAGTCGATAAGCTTCCCATCACCAACATTCCAAACAATATTTTGCCTAAGATCCGACCATAATAATTTGATACCCTGCCAAAGACGTGAGCCCCGCACATTCGGTAAAGAAGTCGGTGTTATCTCTTGAATACCATATTTTGCCCTCATAACTTTAACCCAAAGTCTACTCAGATTCGAGACCATTATAAAACCCAACTTCAAGAGAAAAGCTGAATTCTGATGCTCCATCCGTTTAATTCCCAACCCACCTTCAGAAATAGGCGAGCAAACAACATTCCAGTTAACAGCATGGCTACCTTTACTCTCATTACTGTGCCCCCAAATAAAATTACGAATTAACCGTTCAATCTCATCACACGCATACCGAGGTAGACGAACAGATTGCATAACATACATAGGAATAGACGAAAGCACTGATTTAGCCAGCACGATACGTCCGGCGAAGGAAAGTAAACTAACCTTCCAACCCGCTAGTCTATCAGCTACCTTCTGAATCACATACCGATAAGTAGCTTTGGTAACCCGCCCATGAATTAGCGGCACACCCAAATATCGTCCAAGATCCGAAACACATTGAAAATCGAAAGCATCAGTGATATCCTCCTGCAACGCTATGTGAATGTTAGGGGAGAAAAAGATATTCGTTTTTGAAATACTAACCTTATGCCCCGAACATTCACAGAATTCACGAAGAACACGGCTAACAACATCAAACTGCTCCAACGAAGCTTCCGCAAACAGAACCAGGTCATCCGCGAAGAATAAGTGAGAAATCAGGGGGCCATTTCTTTTGAACTGAAAAGCCTTCCAGGTACCTTGGTCTACCTCTCGCTGAATAGCCTGTGCTAGCCTTTCCATACATAAGACGAAAAGATAGGGCGAAAGAGGATCACCCTGACGTATCCCTCTAGTCGGTTTGAAACTATCAGACGTATCGCCATTCCAGAGAATTTGTGTAGATACAGAGGAGACACAACTCATAATAAGGGATCGCAGATGATCCGGAACACCAATATCAGAAAGGGTGTCATCAATAAAAGACCACTCAAGCCGATCATAAGCCTTCTCAAGGTCGACTTTAATAGCAAACCAACCCATTTTCCCCTTTCTAGTACGCATAGAGTGAATAATCTCCTGCGCAATGACGATGTTATCCGTGATCGAACGACCAGGGACAAAGCTCGTCTGATTCTCGGATATCCAATCCGGCAAAAACGGCTTCAATCTATTCACCACAACTTTACTTAAAATCTTGTACACCACCGTACAAAGCCCAATAGGCCGAAACTGAGCAATAGATTCCGGACTATCAACCTTAGGAAGAAGCACCAAAAGGGTTCTATTCAGATCCGGATCCACAACCCCAGAAGAAAACATGCGTTGGATGGTTTTACAAACCACATCCCCAACAATGCTCCAGTTTTTCTGGTAAAAAGATGCATGAAAGCCGTCAATACCCGGCGCTTTCGAAGGAGACATCTGAAATAAAGCTGAGGAAATTTCCTCACGCGAAACCACCCGCTCCAAAGCCGATAAATCCCGTTGATGAAGACCCTTAAAAAACCCTCGGCAATTATACGCATAACCGGACGAACCCTCAGACGAAAAAAGGTTGGTGTAAAAATCCAAAGCCGTACGTTTCAACAACGAGGGGTCCGACACCCAATTCCCTGAATCATCCTTTAGACAAACCACGGTATTGTGTTTACGTCTACCATTGGCCATTGCATGATAATACTTCGTGTTACGATCACCATCATTTATCCAATCGCACCTAGCTTTTTGTCTTCATTCACTCTCCTCCATAGCCAAAATATCATCCAGTTCACCTTTAAGAATCTTTTCAAGTTCACTCAGCGATCTCGAATAGCGATGCCCCAAAGCCTTATCAATTCCCTTTAAACGTGCAAGAATACGCCCCTTACGCTTACCCAAAGACCCAATGCAATCCGCCTGCCAATGTGGTAACTTTTGTTGCAAATTACTAATATTCTCATCAAGCGACAACAAATTGTCCCACGATTTCTCCAAAAAAGGAGTGAACTCCGCAGAGGCTTGCCAAGATTGAACAAACCGGAAGGGTTTCGCCACCTGAGGTAAGCCATGTAGATCCATGCAAAAAAGAATAGGCATATGATCCGAACCAATTCTATCGAGATGCCGGACGATACTATTAGGAATCCAAATATGTTAACATCTTCAGGATAAAATCCAAACATAACCGATCCAATACTCATAATTGCATTTTTCTTCTCCCCCTTACCCTACCATTGACATTTTAATCCCTTCCAATCAACATAATTAATTTATTGGGACAAAATTTCTCCATGTTTTCACATAACCTTTGTTTGAAGTTTAATTTATTTTTCTTTTTTCTTTTGATTTTAATAGTCAAGTCTTTTTGTTCGTTCAATTGGATGTATCATTTTTGTTTTGGTATGGATCGGTACAAGTACGAGACTATTTTGATATAAATACACATTACTTTCTCTGAAATCATTGTCCTCGTTTAACCACGAGCATGAGAGCATGAAGGGCTAGTGCAGACTTGCGGCGTCGGCTAGGTTTCTCAGTTTTTGTCCATAATGTGAGTAAGAGGATTCATTACGTTTCTATGCAGGAAGCTTTTCAAGCATACGGGAAAGTGGTGGACGTTTTCATTGCCTACAGAAATCGGATGTGGATAGACAAACCGACCACCTTTGCATTCGTTAGAGTCAAGAATGAGGAGGAGGCTAAAGTCATGGTCCAAAAAGGGAATGGCAGACTGATGGATGGGTTCAACATCAAAGTTTTTATAGCTAAGAAGCACATCAAAGAACCTATGGCGACTGTATATAGGGAAAAGCTCGTTCAAAAGAACTTATCCTTAAGGGATACGAGATCATTTAAAGATGTTCTTCTTGGAGTCAAAAAGCAAGGCATGAGATAGCCCGCTCATTGTTGTGAGGAAGACGTGCTGAGGAGCGGGAGGAATGAAAAGTGTGTTAGGATTTTGGTTGTGGAAAGTCCGGTCAGCAAAGAGGTCGACATGAAAGCACAAGAAGAAAGAATAATGACGATTCCTAAAATGGAAATGGAATGGAGAAAAAGATGTTTAGTGGGGCAAATCAAAGGTATGTACAACTTAGAGATTGTTCAGAATGCTTTTGCGTCGGATGGTCTCTCTGTTAAAGTATGCTCGTGGCATAGTCCCTTGGTGGTGCTGCAGTGTAACTCCACCGAAGATCTCCTCCATGTGTGGAATAGAAGGTAGGGGTGTTCAAAATTACCCGGCCCGATTGACCCGACCCGTTGACCCGCATACCCGATTTAAAATTACCGGGTATTTTTTTAAAAATTACCCGAATTTTCGGGTCGGGTACCCGGCCCGTTTTTTTTTCGGGTATCCGGGTCGGGCCCGGGTCATAAAATAGCTCCAAATCGGGTACCCGACTACCCGATACCCGGTTTAATTATTTTTTATTTTTTATTATTTTAAGTAAAACTCATCGTTTTAGGTGAAAATTTTACATGTTGAACTGCTGATTGCTGCGTGCGCGTCTCCTCTCCCTCAAATTTCCCCAAATCGACCAAGCCCTAAATTCCTAATTTCCCATCGTGTCTCCTCTCCCTCATAATTCATAGTTGAGTGGGTGAGCTGAGCACTGCAGCAGTGCACTACTGCAAGTCTGCACTGTGCTTTCAAAGCTTTGAAATGAAGCATAGTAGCATACACAATTCCTTTCAAAATATATTTTGATTTTATTTTTTTTAATTTGTTTTTAAAAAATAAGAGAAAATAAGAAAAAAAATAAGAAAAAACAAAAAAAACGGGTACCCTATTACCCGAATTAGCGGGTACCCGAGTTTTGCGGGTACCCGAGTTTTGCAGGTACCCGGTTTGCGGGTACCCGATTCTTATGGGCCGGGTATCGGGCCGACCGTTTAGTACCCGAAAATTTCGGGTACCCGGAATTTCGGGTACCCGGAAATAAACACCCCTAATAGAAGGGAGGAGATGCTCAAGCTATGGTTCGAAGGGTTAGAGTTACTGGAAGGGTTTGAAGGAAAACGTAAAGTGCAAGTGTGGTACAGTATGCAAGGTTGACGAGGACACCTCCAATCTCAATCGCTTTGACGAAGCAAGAGTTCTACTATCGGTGCAGAAAGTTTCGTTAATACCGGACAGGCTGAGCATTATCATTAATGGCCAAAGTCATGAAATCTTTCTGAGAATAGAGGGGTACGACAGTGATCGAAGATTCATTGATGGCAAATATTCGTTTGAAAGGTTTGAGGAGGATGAGTGTAACACTTTGGCTACTGATCCATGCAATCATGACAATGTTAATGAGTTGTTGGGTTTCGAGGATAGACAAAGTACGGTTGTCGTAGAATGTGGTGATGATCTGGCCGTTTCTCATAAACAATTAGGCCTATAGTACCTTCAATGCAAAAGGCCCAAACTAATCCTTGTAGATTTAATTTAGTTGATGTTCTTATTACGGCTCGTTCTGGATCCTTTTTGCAAGATGTGGGCTTGGCTGGCAGGGCCTTTTCATATGGCGAAAGGGTCAATGAAATTCCCTCTGATCCATCAATCTCAAATGGGTCTAGGTTGCAAAACGTACCCATTGTTGAGGTTGATGGTCTTGGGGCACCACCATATTGAGCCCCGACCATGGAAAATATGGGCAACAAAAACATGAGTTTTAGTCTCCTATGGTCTAGAGGTTTGGGGATTAAGGCTGGGATTAATAAATGGAACTGGTGGATGAGTCCTTTGAATTAGAATAAAAAAAGAGTAGTGCTCTACAAAAAGGGAAGAAGAAATCCGGTTTAGCAAGGCAAGCGGATGTCGTGACTATAGGGTCAAATCAAAAGCTTGATGCGCAAATTAGCCCACTTTTAGGTTCCCTGACGAACGTTGCAGCAGATGCTTATGCCAGTTTCCAGATTGGAGAACAGTTAGGGATGAGGTTCGATGCATCAGACAGGGAAGTGATTGATCGATTGGAGAAATTTGAGAAGGCGGATCACCTGTGAACATATGGTTCGTGTCTCTACTATTTTGTGTGTTTTTTCTATTTCTATGAACTGTTCTCTTCTTACCTAGAATGTCAGAGGGCTGGGCAAAGCTGAGAAATTAAGGGCAGTACACCGAGTCATATATTCTTGCAAAGCTCGTGTAGTATTCATCCAAGAATCAAAGCTGGAAGCAGTGAAACCATGGGTTCAGCGCCATCTTCAGTGCTCAATGTTAGGAGAGTTAGATGTGGCTTCATCAGATGTGCATCAGGAGGGTTATTGTTCGCATGGGACTCAAATTTCTTTGCGACAGAAAGAATAGTCATTCAAAAGAGATGTATTGCAATTATTGGATCCCTGTCTCATTTTAAATTCAATGTAGTTCTGGTGAATGTCTATGTGCCTAATGAGCATAGTGAGAGAAGGGAGTTCTTTAATCAAATTAGCAGCTTCATTGATTCAGTGTGGGTTCCCTTTATAGTCGGTGGTGACTTTAACTGTGTGAAATCAAACGAGGAAATGAATAGGTCTAATGTAAATGTCTCCTCGATGAGAATATTTACCGAGTTTATAAAGACAAATAATATGATTGATTTGCCAACGTTCGGTGGCTCGTTTACATGGTTCAGAGGAGGTTCAACAATTTCAGCTAGCAAACTTGACAAATCCCTCATTTCGTCGGATATTCTTCAGAGATTTTCACACTTGAGCCAGAATATTCTCCCCAAAAGCATTTCCGACCATTGTCCAGTACTATTAAAAGATGAGAATGTGAGTTGGGGGCCTAGACCATTTAAATGGTTTACACACTGGGCAGAAGACGCAAGGTTCAAGGAGCTAGTTAATAGTGTTTGTGATAATTGTCAGGGTAAAGGAATCTGGAATACCCTAAAGAAAATCAAAGGAGCTTCAAAGATCTGGGTGGAGTAGATTCGTGATAGTGAAACAGAAACCATTAAGGCCCTAGAAAAGAAGATTGCAGATTTAGAGATTGTAGTTGTGTCTAGTGGGAACTCGGCACCATTATGGGCAGAAATTAAAGAGCTCAGAATCAAGTTGTGGGAGAGATATCGAAAAGAAAAAAGGAAATGATTATAGAAATCAAGGCTCAGATGGTTCAAAGATGGGGAGAGAAACACAAATTTTTTCCACCTTTCCACCTCCATCCGAAAAAGCCATAACAAGATTTCTTCAATTCGTGTTAGTAATAACACATTATCTGATCTTAAGTCGATATCTGACGCATCCGTGAATCACTTTCGTTTTAACTATAATGAGGTGAAACAATTCCATTGAAAGATATGGATATCCATTTATCAAAGCTTTGTCCTGCATCGGCCAATATGCTTGAAGCTCCTTTTTCTAAGGAAAAAATTTGGGCAGCTATACAATCAGCAGACAGAACTCAAGCGCCTGGCCCTGACAGGTTCAACTTGAATTTTTACAAAAGGTTTTGGCAGCAACTCAAGAGCAGTATTATGAATTTCTTTTCTGCTTTCTTCAATGGGAGGTTAGTAGATAAATCTATTAACCACCCTTTCATCACCTTAATTCCAAAGACCAACTGCCCAGAAGGTATCAGTGATTACCGCCCTATCTCCCTTGTGGGAAGGTTATACAAAGTGCTCGATCGGATGCTAGCTAGAAGATTATCACTGTGCATCGAGGAAGTGGTAGATGATCAACAGTTCGCTTTCATACCGGAGAAACATATTTTGGATTGTGCCCTAATTACAAATGAAATCATTGACGATTTAGCCAGAAACAAACATGAAGCAATTGTTTTCAAGACAGATTTTAAAAAGGTTTACAATACAGTGGATTGGAGGTTTCTAGATCTAGTTATGGAGAAAATGGGTTTCAAATGTAGGTGACGGAAATGGATCATGCTATGCATCTCGACACCATCTTTATCGGTGCTAATAAATAGATCTCCAACTAAGATGTTCAACATCAAGAGAGGCCTAAGACAGGGGTGCCCTCTATCTCTCTTGTTATTCAACCTACTGGGAGAAGCACTAAGCGCACTTCTGCATAAGGCAGAATCTTTTGGAGTTTTTTTTTCTGATGTTTTAGTTGGTAACAGTGATCTCAAAGTGTCGCACATCCAATTTACAGATGATCTGATAGTTTTTACATATGTAAATTTGGAATCGGTGCAAAACATTAAAAGGGTTCTAAGGATTTTTGAACTAGCAGCATGGTTAAAATTAAATATGAGGAAAACAAAATTGTATGGCATTGGTGTAGAGGATGATATAGTACAAGTATGGGATAAATTCCCAACAACGTACCTAGGCCTTCTTTTAGGTTTTTCTCGGAACTCTGAAGATCTATGAAAATCAGTGTTTGAAAAGGTTCATAAAAGATTACAAAGTTGGAAGGGGAAAAGTCTATCGTTTGGGGGGCGCCTAACCTTAGTAAGGTCAGTTTTAACCAATTTACATGTTTATTACATGTCGTTGTTCCAATTGCCTATTGTGGTGGCCTCAAAAATGAATAAGCTAATTGCCAATTTTATTTGGGGGGCAAATTTGATTTAACAAATTCACTAGATTAAATGGGAGAACATTTGCAAGCTGAAGCAGATGGGGGGCCTTAGCAATGATGATTCTCGACTTCGTAACCGTCCATTATTAAATAAATGAATATGGCGTTTCAGCACTGAAAGAGATAACTTGTGGTGAAAGGTTGTTGTAACTAATTACGGGTATGACCCTTTGTCGTTGGTTTTGAAAAAATGATCTTGGGAGAAATTCGTCGTGGTGTTGGAGAAACATTATTAAGTTTCTGTCAAACCATGAAGATACTCTAACTAGTCAGATTCACTTTGTTTTTTAGAGATGGGAGTTGCATAAACTTTTAGAAGGATCGATGGATTAAGGTCTCGTCCCTTAGAATAGTGTTCCCTAAATTTTTTTCTATTGCTGTTAAGAAGTCAGGAAAAATTAAAGACTTTGGGTCATTGACTAATGAAGGCTGGAAATGGAACATTGAGATGCAACGAAGGCTTTTTGAATGGGAATTGGAAGTGTGGTCTGTGTTCCTCAATACTATCAACGGGGTAATTCAATGTTCGACTGGAAATGATTCTATTAAGTGGATTGGATCCACAAATGGTCTTTTTTCCCTTAAAGCTTTATGTGATGTTGTTTCTAGGGGTGGAGATGTAGAGGACATTGTTTGGAAGATTGTGTGGTCGAACTTGGCCCCTCCTAAAATTGAAGCCTTTGTGTGGAAGGCTGGTCACCTTAAAATCTCAACCCTGGTTGAATGGAAAAGCGTGGTACCCTGAATTTGAACTCCAATCTATGTGTTTTCTGCTCTATGGAATCAGAGAGAGTTAATCATCTTCTTTTGCACTTTTTTGTGGTGTAGAATTTTTGGCTAAAGTGGGGCGCTCTATGGAATATCAATTTCGTCGTTCCTAGCTCTGTTAAATGGCTAATTGTGACCTGGACTAACCAACCTATTCAAGGAACTTCGAAACCGATCTGGATGATGGCTCTCTCTGAGATAATGTGGAATGTATGGTTGTGCAGGAATGAGTCTATGTTCAATAAGAAAATGTTTAAAGAGGACCAAATTTTTTATATGGATGTGCTCAGAATCGGGCATTGGAGCAAAAGTAAGTGGCCGGAATCCTTTCCCTCAATCCTCGAGTTCACCCGACACCTAAATTTGACAATCGTATTACCTGGATCGAAGCATAGGCCTCTTGTGGAGATTTAGATTGCACCTGCCAAAGGCTCCCTGAAATTCAACGTTGATGTTGCAGTTCACGGAAGTGTTGGACCTGCCGGAATCAAAGGTATTTTCAAAGACCATCGAGGTAAGCCCCTAATTCGCTTTTCAAAATTCATTGGGATTATTGATCCAACGATGGCTGAATTGTATGAGATTTTAGAGGCTTGTTTATTTCATTCCTCTAAGTGATATGAAAAAGCTTCCTTTATCATTGAAACGGATAGCTTGTTAGCTGTAAAATGGATTGAGTCTCCCCATTTGGCTCCATCCAGCTTTAAGGTGATTGTAACAAAATGCAAAGAGTTCCTCTTGAAATAAAATTGGAAAATTAGTTTTAAGTATAGAGAGAGGAACGGTGAAGCTCATTCACTAGCGAAGCAAGGTTTAGAGAGTACTCATGATTTTTTATGGAGTGTTAGTGACGAGTAAAGAGCTGGAATAAGTTTTAGCTAGGAATTTTTTGCTTTTGTATGTGTTTTTGGTTGTTGTATGGACTAGATACTGTAATTTGAGGATACTTGAAATATTTTGAATAAAATTTTGGGCACTTTTTTCCCCATGCTTAGGTGTAGAGGGGGGTTTAACGAGACTCGTTTTTTTCTTTCAAAAAATATTTATTAAAATATTAAAAAAATTCGAAATATCAGAAACATGTACCAACTAGTGTCAAGCCTTAGAAACATAAGGACATTAACCTTACGTCGAAAAAGAAAAAAATAATCTTAAAATATAAAAAATAATGACAATTCACCTTTTATCATGCATGTTTTTTTTTTGAAAAGATGATAATCACACTGTGACACTAGTATATATGGGCACATCTTGATACAAGTAGAGACAAGGTTAAAAAAAATTTAGGGGTCGGAATGGAGAAATAAATCTTTTCGAATGGTAAAATATAATTTTATTGTTGGATTAACTTATATTTTTATTGTTTTTTAGGAAATTAATTGTAAAAACAGACCGAAAAGACAATAAAAATATTTTAACCGAAACAAAATTTAGATAATTTAATACTGATTAAGGATGAAAACGATATATATCGATTAAAAATCTTTTCTTACTCCACTTATTAATCCGTCAATATCTTTTATATAATATATTTAAATGAAAAAGTATGTTATAACTTATAAGTTATAACTAATAATTGGTTAGTTTTGTGGGACGGAATATTAGATCTCTTAAGTAAGGTTAAAAATTCAATTTCTGTCATTGTGAATGGAACAATTAAATTAGGATGGTCAGCCTTGTAATGAATCTGTGAAACATATGCTTTAATTTTGATATAACTAAAAACCTAAGGACTAAAATGGAAATATCAAAACAAATTTTAAAGTCCTTAAAAATCCTTATATCTTGTTAAAGACCACTTCATAGCTAAAACCAAAGACTTACAAAATATTTTTTAAGTATTTCAAAGTCAAAACAGTGATTTTTCAAGCCCCGTTTCGAAACGGCCCAAGGCGTTTCGAAACACTTTCAGTTCGATGTGCACCTGTTCCGAAACGCGTATCGGAACGGGTCAAGGCGTTTCGAAACGATATGACTCGTTTCGAAACTGTTCTTCATTTAAACGAACAAGGGCAACGGTCTTCAAACTGAAATTTGAAAATAAACAGGGCGTTCCGAAACGGGATAAGGCCGTTTCGAAACACCCCTTTGACAGTGGCAAATCTGTTCCGAAACGGGCAAGGACGTTTCGAAACACCCCTTTGGCAGTGGCATAACCGTTCCGAAACGGCCCTAGGCGTTTCGAAACGGGCTCTCGTAGACGCTCCAACGGCTATATTATTTGAAATCCGTTCCGAAACAGGTTGACCCCGTTCCGAAACGGTAGGCGTCTGGAAGCTGAAAAGTTATAAGAAAAACACCCCAACGGCTCTAATCTTTAGCCCATCACCCACAACGGTTGGAAATCATCAAGAGGCTATAAAAAGACCCCAAGAAGCTCCAGCAATCAACAATTGAGCTACAAGCATACATCCTTTCATCAAATACAAGCATTTGTGTTGAAATCCCATTTTTGTCTAGAAACCCCAATTGTATCCTTCATTTCTATTTTGTTCAATTGGGTTGAGTGCTTGATATTGGGCTATCATTTGTATTGAGAGATACCATATTAGCCAACAAATTTCTTTGTTCTTTTGTGTGAGGATTGGGTTAATTTTTGGGTAGAAAAATTAACCGAAATTGTAAAGGTTGCCTCCTTGTCCTGGAAAAAGGGGACGAACAATTTAGTGGAAATTGTTGCAAATCCTTGGTGAGACTAAGGTAGTGGATGTAGAGTTCGGTTGGTGAACTTGAACCACTCTAAATTCCCTTGTCAATATTTTTAAGTTGCAATTTCCGTTACAACATCGTTAAAATTCCAATTCACCCCCCCTCTTGGTTATTATTATTCGTGTGATCCACTCAACAATTGGCATCAGAGCTTAACTCTTTGAGGATTAACAACCACAAGAGGAGATCCTTGGAAGAAGTGTGATCATCATCAAAATATCAAGAGATGGCTTCAACCTCCGCTCCCGGCATGTACGACTCACAATCCACCACAAAGCCTCCTTTCTTCAATGGTGAGAACTACTCTTTTTGGAAAAATAAAATGCGTCTATTCATTAAATCAAGTGACTATCTTGTGTGGGATGTCATTGAGGATGGACCATATATTCCATTGAAGCAAGATGTTGATGGCAAGATGGTGCTTAAAAGAAGAACGGAAATGAGTGAAGAGGAAAGGAAAAAGATCCAAGTAAATGATAAAGCTCTTCACATGCTATTTTGTGCTTTCGGTCCGGACATCTACTCAAAGGTCTCATCAATTGAAAGTGCCAAAGAAGTGTGGGACACTCTTGAAACCACCTATGAAGGCACCAACGATGTCAAAGAAACTAAGATAGGAATTCTCAATCTTAGTTATGAAAATTTCAAAATGGAATTTGATGAGACGGTGTCAAAGATGTTTGATCGATTCTCCACAATTGTAAATGGTCTAAAGGGCTATGGAGAAGTTATACCGGAAGACAAGCTTGTCCGAAAGCTACTCTATTCACTTCCCGAATCTTGGGATGGGAAGAGAACCGCAATCATCGAAGCAAAGAATTTAAAAACTCTAAAGCTTGATGAACTTGTAGGCTCTCTCCTTACTCACGAGATCATGAAGCAAGGAAGAGAAGATGAAAGAAAGAAAGAAGAAAAAAGAATGGAGAAGCTTGAAGGGGAGAAAAAGAAGAAAATGGGAATAGCTCTCAAGGCTAAAACGTCCCAACTTGATGAAAGTTCATCTAGTGATGAGGATGAGCTTGAAGAATTGGCTATGATAGCCAAACGATTCTCACGCCTTATGAGGTCCAACCGAGGAAGAAAAATCCAAAGGAAAATGGACTTTAAAAGCAAGAACAAAGAAGAAGGAAGGGATCCAATCACTTGCTTCGAGTGCGGACAACCCGGCCACATACGTTCGGAGTGCCCTCAACTCAAGAAGAAGGGCTTTGAGAAGAAGAAAAAGCTCAAAGCCAAGCTTGCTACTTGGAGTGATGAGGAGTCATCGGAGGATGACGAACAAGAAGTGGCGAACCTTTGCCTCATGGCACTTGAGGAAGATTCCTCCTTGGTAACCTCTAACTCATCTACTTTAGATTATTCATATGAAGAATTAAATGATGCTTATGATGAGTTACAAGAGGTATATGATGAATTAGTTGAGAAGTATAAGGAGTCGGTTATTAGGAATAGAAAAATTATTCTAGAATTAAAAGAGAAAAATGACTCACTTACTCAAACTAATTCTAAAATTGAGAAAAAGGTATTAGGACTAGAAGATGAACTCAAATTCTTTCAAAAAGAAAATATCGATCTTAATAATCTTTTATCTCAAAATAATTGTGAACACCAAAAGGTGTTAAGTGAGCTAAATGAGCTCAAAAAGTCTTTAAAAAATAATGGTAGTGTCAAACATGACATAGGAGAATCCTCTAGAACACACCAATATAAGAAAAAGACTAACTACTACAAACAAAGTAACTATCCTAGACATAGTAAAGTTAAAAGAATTAGAAATGTATGGGTTCCTAAGGAACTTGTTAAATCTAATAATATTATTGCTATGTCACCTTGGATTCCTAAGGGAACCAAAGTTTTAGGAACTAACACACATGGACCCAAAATGATTTGGGTACCAAAAACAAAAGTTTAAATATCTTTGTTTGTAGGGGGAGCATTGCTACAAGGCCAAAGCACAAAGTCAAAACTCATGGTACCTTGATAGTGGATGCTCGAGACACATGACCGGAGACAAGAGTCGACTAATGGATCTAAAGCCAAAAAGTGGAGTAGTAACATTTGGTGACAACTCCAAAGGCCACATTGAAGGTATTGGCTCCATAGGTAATCACTCTACTACTCTCATTGAAAATGTTTTATATGTCAATGGTCTTAAACATAATTTATTGAGCATAAGTCAACTATGTGATAAAGGTTTTAATGTTATGTTTGATAAAACCGGATGTAAAATTGTAGACATTAAAACTAATAATATTATGCTCATAGGTCATCGCATAGGGAATATATACATGGTGCATCTAGATGACATTCATACATCTCATGCATGCTTAGTTGCTCAAAATGAAAATGATGCATGGTTGTGGCATAGGAAGCTAGGACATGCTAGCACAAGTGTTTTAGAAAAACTAGTCTCTCTAAACCTAGTTAAAGGTTTACCCAAGATAAAATTTTCAAACGATAAAATTTGTGATGCATGCTCAAAGGGTAAACAACATAGATCTTCCTTTAAATCCATTAATGACATTTCTACCAGTAGATGTTTACAACTAATCCATATGGATTTATTTGGGCCAATTAGGACTATGAGCTTGGGTGGCAAATCATATGCTTTTGTATTAGTTGATGATTTTTCTAGATTCACTTGGGTTCTCTTTTTAAGTACTAAGGATGAGGCTTTGGAAAAATTCATCACATTTTCAAAATTAATTCAAAATGATCTTGAACTTAAAATTTCACATATTAGAAGTGATCATGGAACCGAATTTCAAAATTTAGGATTTGAAGATTTTTTAAATGAAAATGGTATTAGCCATAATTTTTCAGCTCCTCGAACTCCTCAACAAAATGGGGTAGTTGAGAGGAAAAATAGAACTTTACAAGAAATGGCTAGAACTATGCTTTGCGAAAATAATTTACCAAAATATTTTTGGGCGGAAGCAACAAACACAGCTTGTTATATTATAAATCGAGTAACCATTAGGCCGATTTTAAAGAAAACACCTTATGAGATTTTAAAATCTAAAAAGCCTAATATTAGCTACTTCCACCCTTTTGGATGTAAATGTTTTGTTTTAAATAATGGAAAAGATAATTTAGGTAAATTTGATGCAAAAAGTGATGAAGCTATTTTTATAGGTTACTCTTTAACCTCTAAAGCCTATCGAGTATTTAACAAAAGAACTTTAGTTGTAGAAGAATCTATTCATGTTGTATTCGATGATAATCCCCTTCCTAGGAAGGATTCTTGTGATGATGATAATGTAGGAATCACAAATAACTTTGATGGAGGTCAAACTTCAAAGAAGGATGAGATTCAACCAAAAGAAGAAGACACACAAGATCCACCTCTTGAAGCCTTGAGGGACTTGGCTATTGAGGAAAAGGAAGTTAGCTATCCAAGGGAGTTGAACTATGTCAAAGATGGTGAAATCTTGGGTGATCCATCCAAGGGGGTAACCACTCGTTCTTCTCTTAGATTAATGAATCATATTGCATTTATCTCATGCATAGAGCCTAAAAATATCAAAGAAGCATTGAAAGATGATTTTTGGATTATGGCTATGCAAGAAGAGTTAAATCAATTTGAGAGAAGTAATGTTTGGACATTAGTTGATAGGCCTAGTAATCAATCTACAATAGGAACTAAATGGGTCTTTAGGAACAAACTAGATGAGAGTGGTAACATTGTGAGAAATAAAGCTAGACTTGTAGCACAAGGTTACACTCAAGAGGAGGGAATAGATTTTGATGAAACCTATGCACCCGTAGCTAGAATGGAAGCCATTAGGATGTTGCTTGCATATGCATGTTATCATAATTTCAAGCTTTTTCAAATGGACGTTAAAAGCGCATTTTTAAATGGTTTTATAAATGAAGAAGTGTATGTAGAACAACCACCGGGTTTTGAAGACTCAAAATTTCCAAATCATGTTTTCAAACTTACAAAAGCCCTTTATGGTTTAAAACAAGCTCCTAGAGCTTGGTATGAAAGGCTTTCAAATTTTTTGATAGAAAAAGGATTTGAAAAAGGTAAGGTGGACACTACACTCTTTATAAAAATGTATAAAAATGACATCTTAGTAGTTCAAATCTATGTTGATGATATTATTTTTGGTTCTACTAATGAATGTTATTGTCAAGAGTTTGCTAAGTTAATGCAAGGTGAATTTGAGATGAGCATGATGGGGGGAGCTCTCATTCTTTTTGGGACTCCAAATCAAACAAAAGAA
This sequence comes from Hibiscus trionum, assembly GCA_030270665.1. Taxonomy (NCBI): domain Eukaryota; kingdom Viridiplantae; phylum Streptophyta; class Magnoliopsida; order Malvales; family Malvaceae; genus Hibiscus; species Hibiscus trionum. The sequence continues at coordinate 172,975 of BSYR01000013.1, forward strand.
GGATGTCACCTTCATAAATCAAGCAAAATACATAAAGGATATGCTCAACAAGTTTGGCTTGGAGAACACAAAGCCTCAAGCCACTCCTATGAGCTCATCTACAAAGCTTGACAAAGATGAAGGAGGTAAGTGTGTTGACTCTAAGCTTTATCGTTCTATGATTGGGTCTTTGCTTTACCTTACCGCAAGTAGACCGGATATCTTGTTTAGTGTTTGCTTGTGTGCTAGGTTTCAAGCTAGTCCTAGAGAGTCTCACCTTATAGCCGTTAAGAGGATCTTTAGGTATCTTAGAGACACTCCTTGTTTAGGTCTTTGGTACCCTAGAATCTCTACCTTTAACCTTCATGCTTATTCGGATGCGGATTATGGGGGTTGCAAAATCGATAGGAAAAGTACTTCGGGAACTTGTCAATTCCTAGGTAGTATGCTCATATCTTGGTTCTCTAAGAAACAAAATAGTGTAGCTTTATCTACCACCGAAGCCGAGTACATATCCTTAGGGAGTTGTTGTGCTCAAGTCCTTTGGATGAAGCAACAACTCTTAGATTATGGTGTAAAAATAGAAACCATACCCCTTAAATGTGATAATACAAGTGCAATATGTTTAACGAAAAATCTCATCCAACACTCTAGAACCAAACATATAGAAATAAGGCATCATTTCATTAGAGATCATGTCCTTAAGAAAGATGTGGCTATAGAGTATGTAGACACCTTAAATCAATTAGCGGACATTTTCACAAAACCATTAGATAAAGAGCGTTTTTGGTCCCTTAGGAGAGAATTGGGCCTAACTAGCCTATCTTGACCTTTAGGACCTCTTTTCAAACTTAAATATGCTTGATTTTGTGAAATATCATGTTTATATGTTTAGACTCCCAATTTCTTCCATGCATATAGTTAGGGGGAGTATGTTTATGCCTAAATATGTTTTGCCTGCTCATTCATATCATATATGCATGTTTGGCCTCTTAGAAAATCATTTTTTCTGCATTTTAGAGCCTCATCTGCACTTCCAGGCCCAGGTGTATCGAAACGGGTTAACCCGTTCTGATACGGGTGCCTTAAATTTTGTCCTAAGAGAAGGGCGTTTCGAAACGGCCCCAGGCGTTTCGAAACGTTTTCGGTTCGATGTAAGGGTGTATCGGAACGCGTTCCGATACGCGTCAAACGTGTTTCGAAACGGTCATCCCCGTTTCGAAACGATCTGTCGAAGGTTTTAAGAAGGGTCAAACCCTAGCCGCCCCGTTCCGAAACGGTCATGACCGTTCCGAAACGGACTCGCGGACAGCCCTATTTAGGGCTTCTAAAAGTTCAAAAACCTAATTTTTATCAAACCCTTAAAACCCTAAAAACCCTAACCGACCCCCTTCTATAAATACCCTCATAAACTCTTTGTTTTTCACAAATTTGTGAGGGATTCTACTCTAAAACACAAAGTCTAAGCAAGCTTCATCAATTTTGTGCAAAGATTTCACTCAAATCATCCATAATCCCAAACTAAGGTAATTTATCTTATTTTCTCTTTTTTCAATATTTATTTCGAATCTTAGGCTAGAAAATTATAATTTTGTATAAATTATATGTTTTTAGTTATGGGTTTCTCATATCTTGTAAAAAAAAATTTCAAAATCTCAAATTTTTTATTCGAATATAAAATTTTTTAACCGTATTTTTATTTTTTTAATTTTGTTTTTCAAAAACATAAGTGGGATTTCCTATTGGATTGATTTTAATTATCAATGCATACACTCAATTTTAAAACTCTTGCTTAATATTTTAGATGGCGGATCAAGCGAACAAAAAACGCAAAGCCGTTCAAACCGGAGAATCAAGCATTCGTCCAAATATTACTCAACTCTTTCAGAAAACTCTAAAAACTCCGCAGCAGCGTGCTCGCTTCTCCTACGTCAAAAATCTCGCTGTTCGTAAAGAAAGAGTTATTGATGTCGAATTCCTTAATTCCGAGCGATTTCTCTTTCGCTATCTTCATCGTTTGGATGAGTGGGATCTTCTTTTCTTCTTGAGCATTGAGGATGTTTGCTACAAAAACTTGGTACTTCTCTTCTACTCTAATGCTCGTTTCCTATACGATGAAACCAAAACAGAGATTGTAGGAATTGAGTCATCTTTACTAGGGCAAAAGTTTGTTATTAATATTGCTCTTTTGGAGTCGGCCCTTAAACTCAAGAATGAGGGTATTGAAGAAGAACGCCACTTTGGCACCTTTACCGGAAAAGCTCTTCATTTAGATGTGCACGATCGTGTGCTTCATTTGATGGTTTCTTGGTTCATTCGACCATCCGGAGGAAAATACTCCCACATCCGGGAAAAAGATCACTTTTGGCTCGAATGTTTCCGAAGAGGTGAGCGCCCAAATGTGCCCAAAATCATCTTTGCCGAGATCGTCAATAATGTCAAACTTATTGACACCAATGAGTTGACTTCATTCACCTACGGCATTGTCTTGAGTTTTCTCTTCGATCATCTTGGTATTGATTGTACTTATGATTCCCCGGAACCTAGCAAGACCAAAATTGGTGAGTCCTCTCTTCGAAAATCCGGATTCACATATTTGGATGGTTATTGGCAAAGAATTGATCGAGAAGCGATTCCTCCTCCCGTTGCTCCTCCACCTCAAGTTCAAAATCAAGATGCTCTCACGGTTTTTCTTACCGAGCGTTTCAATGCCTTGAATTCTCGTTTTGACACTATGGATACTCGTATTTCTTCGGGCTTTGAAACTATGGGAAATCGATTGAAGAACGTCGAGGATCGTCTTCAATCCCTTGAGACTTCCAATGCCAACCTTAATCTTTCATTTTCTACTCTTTATGGAGAATGGACAAAATATCACCGTTCTCAAGCCAAGAACGATGATGATGATGAGGATGATGATGACGAGGCCTAGGATACTCATATCATATCATATTATATTATCTATGCATTTAGGATTGAGTTTGCTTCTTTATGTTTTCTCATGTTTTAGGAACCTATGCTTATGATCTTTTATTTTGGGATTTGATTATGAACTTATTGTTTATGCTTTAGATATTTTGATGATATTAATTATGATTGCTTATTATTGCTTATTGGTACTAATCTTCTTTATGAGCTTGTTTCTTTTTGATCTAACAAAAAGGGGGAGAAGATATTTAAGAGAATTGCCCATGCCATGCCATGCCACCAAAAATTTTCAAATTTTTAAAATTTGTCTTAAGGTTTTGATCCTTGATTTCAAAAGTCACAAGTTTTAAATTTCAAAACCTATCTTAAATTAAGGGGGAGTTAGAATATCTTCAAAACTTTCAAAATGCTTAAAAATTCTAACTTTGGTTTTGTTATCTCAAAAAGGGGGAGATTGTGAAACATATGCTTTAATTTTGATATAACTAAAAACCTAAGGACTAAAATGGAAATATCAAAACAAATTTTAAAGTCCTTAAAAATCCTTATATCTTGTTAAAGACCACTTCATAGCTAAAACCAAAGACTTACAAAATATTTTTTAAGTATTTCAAAGTCAAAACAGTGATTTTTCAAGCCCCGTTTCGAAACGGCCCAAGGCGTTTCGAAACACTTTCAGTTCGATGTGCACCTGTTCCGAAACGCGTATCGGAACGGGTCAAGGCGTTTCGAAACGATATGACTCGTTTCGAAACTGTTCTTCATTTAAACGAACAAGGGCAACGGTCTTCAAACTGAAATTTGAAAATAAACAGGGCGTTCCGAAACGGGATAAGGCCGTTTCGAAACACCCCTTTGACAGTGGCAAATCTGTTCCGAAACGGGCAAGGACGTTTCGAAACACCCCTTTGGCAGTGGCATAACCGTTCCGAAACGGCCCTAGGCGTTTCGAAACGGGCTCTCGTAGACGCTCCAACGGCTATATTATTTGAAATCCGTTCCGAAACAGGTTGACCCCGTTCCGAAACGGTAGGCGTCTGGAAGCTGAAAAGTTATAAGAAAAACACCCCAACGGCTCTAATCTTTAGCCCATCACCCACAACGGTTGGAAATCATCAAGAGGCTATAAAAAGACCCCAAGAAGCTCCAGCAATCAACAATTGAGCTACAAGCATACATCCTTTCATCAAATACAAGCATTTGTGTTGAAATCCCATTTTTGTCTAGAAACCCCAATTGTATCCTTCATTTCTATTTTGTTCAATTGGGTTGAGTGCTTGATATTGGGCTATCATTTGTATTGAGAGATACCATATTAGCCAACAAATTTCTTTGTTCTTTTGTGTGAGGATTGGGTTAATTTTTGGGTAGAAAAATTAACCGAAATTGTAAAGGTTGCCTCCTTGTCCTGGAAAAAGGGGACGAACAATTTAGTGGAAATTGTTGCAAATCCTTGGTGAGACTAAGGTAGTGGATGTAGAGTTCGGTTGGTGAACTTGAACCACTCTAAATTCCCTTGTCAATATTTTTAAGTTGCAATTTCCGTTACAACATCGTTAAAATTCCAATTCACCCCCCCTCTTGGTTATTATTATTCGTGTGATCCACTCAACAGAATCTTTATAGTACTCGATCCGAATTAATCAACAAATGAATTAGATATGAGTTGTTATCGAAAAAAATATTATACAAGGATATTAGTAGAGCAGTTGAAGCGGTTTCGATTATTTAGTTTTTGCATTTATTGCAAATTAAGTAAATCAACAATAAGGAGTTGACCATATGTAGTTTACTCAAAATCAATGACTTGAATTGAATTTTATCACAATTTTTTATTTCCTGAATTAAGACAATTAGCCAACTTGAGTTGTAAAACTTGGTCCATTTTGGAGAATTGTTATATAATTATCTATGTTCAACTAATTAGTTGATTAATCCAGACAAAATATTGTAAAAATTTATGGGTAAACTATCTGAATGACCACCAATCTATTGGGAAAGTTTTAAAATGACCACCATAAAAAAAACGCGTCATTTGACTACCCAAATTATTAAAATGGGATCAATTTGACCACCGGCCGTTAAGTGTCTAATGGAAGGTGACGTGGCAGTTAAAAAATTAAAGGTATAATCACACATTTGGTCCTTATTATTTACACAATTTTTCAATTTAGTTCAAATTTTAAACTAATAAAATAAATTAATTAGGTGGTGACACGTGTCACCACCTGATTGGAGGAAACCACCTATTTAGAGGAGAAAAACAAAGTTTAGCACAAATGCCATCCAGGGGAATCAAACCTGGGTGGTGTAGGTGCAAAAGCAGTGGCTAAGCCACTGCACCAAGCATAATTTTGTGCTTTAAAACACCAAATTCAATATATATCTTTTTCTAATCAGTGTTCTCCGCTCTTTCCTGGGTTCTCATTGTCTTCATCTTCATCATCTCAGTATTCAACATTTTCTGGATGGCAGAAGTGAGAAGACACACAAATTCGCGGTCAAACTAACCAACAACAATCACGTGTTTCCTCCAAAACACATTGGCAATTGGACTTTCTTTTCTTTTATGTTCTGTTCTGTTAGGTTATTTGGGCGTTCAATAAGAAAAGCACAGAGAAAGAGAAGAGAAGGAGATTCTATTCCAGAGAAATTAGAAGGTTTTTAGATTTTTGCATGCTTGGCTTCTTTTTCCAGCCATCCTTTTAACAACCCAAAAGAAAATGACGGTTACATTTCATAGTCATGCAAGACACGTGGAGTTTTTCTCTCCCTACTTCCTCGACGTAGAGCTGGCAAAGTTGTTGCATCGGTTTCATCCTTGGTAGCTGGGTCTGGCGTGGCACCTGGGCCTTCGGGTGCTTCACTGGCTACCTCATCATTCATAACATGACCCCCATCTGCGAGAGAAACCTTGTCCCCAAGGTTTGCAGGGTTGTCAGTTAGCAAAGGCAGAGGAGTGAACTGGTGCAATGGCTGACCTTTGCAAGGCTTCAGTTGGGAGACATGGAAGACCGGGTGAATACGTGATGCTGCTGGTAGCTCAAGTCTGTAAGCCACCGGACCGATGCGATGAGAGATTTTGTACGGACCGAAATATCGGGGACTCAATTTGTGGTGTCGACGAAGCCGGAGAGACAAGTGGCGGTATGGTTGCAGCCGGATGAAAGCCCAATCACCAATGTTAAACTCCACCTCACGACGCTTATGATCAGCTTGATTCTTCATCCGTAATTGTGCTTGGAGTAGATTGTGCTTCAATTGGTGAAGAATTGCATCACGGTCTCGCAACTCAGAATCGACCGTAGAATTGGAGGCACCACCGTCGACATAAGAAAGCACTGTCGGTGGATCACGACCGTATAGTGCGCGAAAGGGAGACATCCCTGCCGATGCTTGGAAGGCAGTATTGTACCAAAATTCTGCCCAAGGGAGGTAGGATTCCCATTTACGCGGTTCATCGCCAGTCATGCAACGTAGGTACATCTCGAGGCAGCGATTTAGTGCTTCCGTTTGTCCATCGGATTGAGGATGGTAGGCCGAGCTGAGGCAAAGTTCAGTACCCTGTAATTTGGCCAATTCCGTCCATATTGAACTAAGAAAAATAGGGTCACGATCACTGACTATGGAGCGAGGAACGCCATGTAATTTTATGAGACCCTGGACCAGAACCTTCGCAATGAATAGGGCATCGTAGTGGCGCGGCAATGCGAAAAAATGACCATATTTGGTGAGGCGGTCGACGACCACGAGAATCGCCTCTTTGCCATTCGAACAGGGCAGTCCGGTTATAAAATCCAAGGCCACATCATCAAACACTTGTTCCGGGATCGGTAGTGGTTGAAGCAACCCAGCTGGAGCACGTGAATCAGATTTCATACGCTGACAGACGGAACAACTTGAAACAAACTGCTGAACATCCTTGCGCATACCAGTCCAAAAGAAATTCCCGGCTAAACGTCGAAATGTACGGTTGATACCCGCATGGCCACCTGTCGTGGAACTGTGGAATTCGCGAAGAAGACGAGCTCGTAAGGAACTCTCAGAAGGAACCACCACGCGACCATTATATAACACCAAACCTTGGTGGTGTTTGTACCCCGGAAGTGGTCGTGTTCCATCGGCGATAGATGATAGCAGAGCGACGAGAGAAGAATCATATTGCATAGCCACGCGTATATCTTCCAAAATGCCAAAAACTGGTCGTGTGAAAGTCAACAGCTGGGCACCATGTGCACGAGAGAGAGAGTCCGACACCATGTTGAGTTTACCATGACGATACTTGATCTCAAAATCAAAACCAATAAGCTTGACCAACCAACGCTGTTGCTCAGGTGTCTGTATCGTCTGTTGGGTCAGCTCGCGAAGGCTTTGCTGGTCGGTAACAATGGTGAAATGCCGACCCAATAGGTATTGTCGCCATTTACTGACCGCCTGAGTTATGGCGAACATTTCCCTGCTGTACGTGGAGGCTGCTTGCATACGCGCGCATAATTTCTGACTGAAGAAAGCTACTGGTTTGTTACCCTGGGTAAGCACAGCACCAACCCCAAGTCCAGACGCGTCTGTCTCCACGACAAACCCCTGTGTGAAATCCGGTAAGGCCAAGATAGGTGCAGAGCATAAAGCTGCTTTGAGATGGTCGAACGATGTTTGTGATGTGGCTGTCCAAACAAAGGTTCGGTCCTTTTTGAGCAAGTCTGTAAGAGGAGCAGCCAAAGATGCATAGCCGTGAATGAATCTGCGATAGTAGCCGGACAAACCCAAAAAAGCACGCACATCGCGAATCGTGGCTGGGACAGGCCAATCCTGAATAGCTGCCACCTTAGAAGGGTCAACGGCAAGACCTTGATGGGAAATAACGTGGCCCAAATATTCGACCGATTGTTGGCCAAACAAGCATTTCGATTTCATGGCCACAAAACCATGCTGCTGTAACGTGAGAAGCACCACACGTAAATGTTGCATGTGATCAGCCCAAGTTTTGCTGAAAACCAATATGTCATCAAGAAAAATGAGGACAAAGTGTCGTAGATAGGGGCGAAAGATCTCATTCATCGTTGCTTGGAATGTAGACGGTGCATTCGTCAAGCCAAACGGCATAACGAGAAATTCATAGTGTCCGTCGTGAGTCCTAAACGCTATTTTAGGAACATCGTCCTTGCATACCCGAATCTGATGATAACCTGCCAGCAGATCGAGTTTAGAAAAATAGTGAGCATGCCCCAATTCATCAAATAATTCATCGGCAGTAGGTATTGGATACTTATCGCGAATCGTAATGGCGTTGAGTGCGCGATAATCGACGCAAAAACGCCAGGTCCCGTCCTTTTTGCGAACCAATAACACCGGGGAAGAAAATGGGCTGGTGCTTGGGCGAATCAACCCACGATCGAGCATCTGCTTTACTTGTGTTTCAATTTCAGACTTCTGAAAATGAGGATAACGGTACGGCCTGATGTTGACGGGTTTACTTGTAGGATCCAGATGGATTGCATGATCGGTGGATCGAGGGGGTGGAAGTCCTTGTGGCGGTTCGAAGACACTATCGAACTTAGTGAGTAGGTGTTATACATCTGCATGCAGCTGAGAGTCCTCGCAAGCCTGTGTCTCATGCAGCTGTAAGTGAAAAAATTCAGCAATGGCCCCAGTGTCAGACATTCGACGAATAGAATGAAGTTGAACTTGCTGCAATCCAAGGTCTGTATCACCTTGCCAACAAACAGTAGCATTACGGAGTCGAAACTGAAATGTTAAGTTGGTGAAATCCATGGTCACTGGCCCGAGGGTGGCCATCCAGGCGACACCCAAAACCACATCAGCCCCTTCCAAGGGCAATATATAGAAGTCTGTAATGAAATCGGAACCCTGGACGGAAACTGATACATCTCGAGCACACCCTTCATTCTTCAATCGCTGGCCGTTACCCACAATCACATTAAAGTTGGGTGTGGCCGTGATCGGTAAGCACAAATATTTCGCCACTCTAGATTGGATGAAGTTATGTGTACTGCCTCCATCGATAAGGATGCGCACAGGTTTTCCTTGAATTGTACCCTGGACTCGGAGTGTCGTCGGAGCATGAAACCCAGCCAAGGCGTTAAAGGACACCGTCGAATGTCCCTGGGTAACCGAAGAACCCATATCAGTGTTGTCCAGAGTGGGCGGCTGGTCGAGACCGAGACCTTCGTCCGACGGGGAATCATCATCAAGGAAGAAAAGTTGAGGAGTGTGGCATTTATGGCCCGGAACGTAGCGTTCGTCGCAGTAGTAGCACAACCCTTTCAAACGATGTTCCCGGGCTTTCGCTGAGGAAATGCGTCGAACAACTGGGGTAGCAGAAGGAGATCGCTCGACAGGCGGTGGTCGTCCTGGTTGTCCACGGGGATCTTGAGGTGGGACGGGTGGAGTTGGTAATAAAGGTGGAAGTTTAGGACCGACAGGCTTCCCCGGGAAACGACGATCCTGGAATCTAGTCTCATGGAAGCGGGCAATGGCCTGAACTTCGAGCATAGAAGTCACGCGATGGCTGAGAACTTCATTTTTGAGATCTGGACGTAACCCGGATGTGAAACAGTCGACGAGAAACTCATCGGATAAGTTGGTCGTTCGGAGGGCAAGGTCTTCGAACTTCGACTGATAGTCCGCCACTGTAGTTGTTTGCAATAGTTTTGACAGTTGACCCGCGGGGGATTCGATCTCGAGAGCCACAAAGCGTTTGCGAATGGCGTCAACCAAATGGTTCCATCCTACCAGTTGTCGTTGCCGTTGCATCCATCGAAACCATTTTTTGGCGGTGCCGGTCATTCGAAATGAAGCCATGGTGACGCGGTGATGGTCGTCGGTGCCATAGAACTCAAAAACTCTTGCGCAGAAGCAAGCCAATCTTCTGCATCGTCCCCGGTAAAGAGTGGCAACTCCACTTGAATAGGCTTGGGTGAAAAAGGAAAAGCATCGTCGCTCTCTGGATTGAGCTTCGCTTTGCCTCGTGGAACAGAACCGTCGGCTGTCATATCGCTACCGGTGTTTGTTGAAGGAGTGATACGGAGCTGAGTGGCAATGGTCTGCAGAAACCCAGAAATTTCCTGAAGGGATTTTTGAGTAGCAGCATTCCACTGTTCTTGCTTGGTGACATGATTTTCCAGAAATGTGAGGGTGTTCTCATGGCGGGAAGCGGTTTCTTGGAGGGCGCGAATGGATTCGGTATTGTTAACCATGGTGGACGACTCAATGAAAGCACCAAACTGTTAGGTTATTTGGGCGTTCAATAAGAAAAGCACAGAGAAAGAGAAGAGAAGGAGATTCTATTCCAGAGAAATTAGAAGGTTTTTAGATTTTTGCATGCTTGGCTTCTTTTTCCAGCCATCCTTTTAACAACCCAAAAGAAAATGACGGTTACATTTCATAGTCATGCAAGACACGTGGAGTTTTTCTCTCCCTACTTCCTCGACGTAGAGCTGGCAAAGTTGTTGCATCGGTTTCATCCTTGGTAGCTGGGTCTGGCGTGGCACCTGGGCCTTCGGGTGCTTCACTGGCTACCTCATCATTCATAACATGTTATGTTCATCCGGTTTCTAAAACAGGCAACTCTCCAATTCAATTCAATCAATATAGTTAAAACATATATATTAAATCCATGATCTAAACTGCAGGGTTGTGTTTTTGTTTCGTAGATATGGCGGGAAGCGTTGAACTTGCATGGCTAGCAATGGGGTTTTTTCTATGGACCTTAAAAATGGCAGAAGGAGTGAGATTCGTGATAGACAGAGAAGAATGTGTATCCCATGATGTCAAGTACGAGGGTGACACTGTTCATGTCTCTTTCGTTGTAATTAAGGCCGATGCGCCTTGGCATTTTAGCAACGAAGGCATCGATCTTGTGGTATGGTACTACTAACCCTTCTCTTTTTCGTTTTTCTCGGGTTCGAATCGTTTCATTAGACCGATTGGTTATCGGTTTTGTGTTCGTTGTCGAATGTTCGAATATTAACACTGTCAATTATGGTGAGATGAGCAGATAAGGGGACCAACCGGGGACCAGATTCATGATTTTCGTAACAAAATAAGCGAGAAGTACGAGTTTGTCGTCCACAAGAAAGGGGTTTACAGTTTCTGCTTTACTAACAAATCTCCTTATCATGAAACCATCGATTTCGATATACAAGTCGGGCATTTCACGTACAGTCATCAGCATGCAAAAGATGGTGAGTTTAAATGTTGCTTCCTCTAAAAAAAAGAGGGGAAATTGATTATATTTTTCATGTTTGCAGAGCATATTGAACAAAAACACATTTTCTGGATGCTTAGTCCCAGAAAATGTTGAATATTGAGATGATGTAGATGAAGATAATGAGAACCCAGGGAAGGGCGGAGAACACTGATTGAAAAAGATATATACTGAATTTGGTGTTTTAAAGCACAAAATTGTGCTTGGTGCAGTGGCTTAGCCACTACTTTTGCACCTACACCACCTAGGTTCGATTCCCCTGGATGGCATTTGTGCTAAACTTTGTTTTTCTCCTCTAAATAGGTGGTGAGGTGGTGTCACCACCTGATTGGAGGAGAAAAATAATTTATTAATCAAATATAAATAATTAAATTCCTCCAATAAGGTGTTGACACGTGTCACCACCTAATTAATTTATTTTATTAGTTTAAAATTAGGACTAAATTGAAAAAATGTGTAAATAGTAAGGACCAAATGTGTGATTATACCTTTAATTTTTTTAACTGCCACGTCACCTTCCGTTAGACACTTAACGGCCGGTGGTCAAATTGATCCCATTTTAATAGTTTGGATAGTCAAATGACGCGTTTTTTTTTATGGTGGTCATTTTAAAACTTTCCCAATAGATTGGTGGTTATTCAGATAGTTTACCCAAAATTTATTACGAAAATGACTCTCTCAACCTAATTGTTTTTTTCCCACAAATTATTGTTATCAAAGCTCACAACTTGTCGAAAAATTATTAGATGAACTCGGCTCACCACGTCATATGTGGTCTCAGTCAATAAAATTTATTCATCTCATGTTGCTAAAACTTCGAAAATTGTACTTCCCATCGGAAGTGAACTCATGCCTGATCGATTTATGAAAAATAAACTTTAACTAATTGTAATTAAACCGTAACTTAATCGATTAAATCGATCGATTCGACCTTGGTTTTTTTTTTGAATAAATGGGTTGCCTGTCCTGCCATGCAAGTTGATGGTGAGTTGAGGAAAACTGGGGAGGCATGTGGGGATAACTGGCATAGCTATAAGAAAGGTCAATATTGGGGATAAAATGCGTCTGAATTTTCCACATTTTTGTTGGGGTTTAACTATTGTTTTCTAACAATTAGTACACTAATTAATTCAAATCAAGTTTTATAAAGGTTTATTATAAGAGTAACCCTTATAATCTAGTTTTCTTCATTCTCAACGACAAAACATAAACCGTTGATCTTGTTTAAGGAATCTAGCACCTCATCCGGATCGAGTTGAATTTTCCACAATTTTAATTATTCCTTTAGTTCTGTCATTTTTTGGTTGATTGAATCTGAACATTAATCTCCTCTCAATCTTTTTGAATCATGAGGTTCCTTGGTAATTCATTTCCTTCAATCGAAGTTACTCATTGCTTAAGCATTTTGTTTTGAATCGGTGTCATCTATTGCTTCTTCTGTGATTAGTACAATTGAGGATTGCTGGACCGATTCAATGCTTGGATTTCTGTAAATGAGTGAACTCCTTTGGTGATTTCCAGTGTGGTTAAGGTTAGCGAATGTTAGGAGTAGATGCGAAATTTGTTCTTCATATAATGTTGAGATTTTAGTTGCTGCGCATGAATTTGATTGATTCATCTGAAGTGTGTTATTTTACTTTGGTCTTAACACCAATGAATGCGGAGATTTTCTGAGATTAATCTGGAAATTTATCTCTTGAGCTGATTTTGTTCGGTGTCGTTGATGTAATGTGCACACACCTGTTGTTGATCCATGGTTTGCAAGATTGATAAGAAGGCTATTGATGACTGGTTACAGAATAAAGCTAGTTAAAGTTGGTTGTGTTTGAATATGTTGTTGCTGGAATCTGATAAATGTTGTGATCTTGTTTAAGAGCAAGTTGGGGCTTCATTTTTCATTTGGCTTTTGCTTCTTCTCCACGATGTGTCCGGATCTTGATGCCTAACAGCCAAGTACCCAGGAAAGAAAATATCTGGGGAGGGTTTAAGAGTTTAACAACCTTGTCCTCCTTAACCAGACAAAATAGGGTGAATTCTTGCCCAAGAAAGGCTTCAGATTACACCCGGGAGCATGTAGCTTAATCGCCTTGCTTCCAACAAAAAGATAGTCCGAATAAGTGAGATGAAGATTAGTGTGGATGAAGACCGAACATGTGAAAGTTTTAAGAAGAAAAGAAAGGTGTATGAGTGAAGTAGACAACCAATTTATGAACTAGCTCACTGTCCAATTTCATTTTCAGCTCTCAAGAAATTTTTGAAGATGAAGAAAGGAGGAACGTAGGGTGAATGAAGAAAGAAAGTATTTTTCTTTTTCTTGCAGCAAGTATCAGCTCACATATTCTAGTTTTGGTGTGTAATTTTCAGCTCACTATGCAGCTCATTGATTCAAGAAATTCAGAGGCAAAAGAAAGAAAGAATTTAGAGGAAAAAGAAAGAAGGAAAGCAGGGTGAATGTTAGAGTATAATATGTAATTAGAATTAGTTCTTTGTTAATTAGTTGAATTTAGTTAATTGGGCCAATTGTTATTAGGCCGTTAGTTTGTTGAATTGTTTGTTAGCATGTTATTGAGCTCAATGAGCTATATAAGTCTTGTAGTTGTAATGCAGTAAAGCATACAATCATTACTCTAATTGTCATGAGTTTCTAATAAAAAATATATCTTACATTTCTCTCTATTCTATTCTCCGTCCACCCTCTTCTTTAATTATTCACTGTTTCGATCACCATGGCCCCTTTCTCACATACCATGTTTTCTTAATCTCTTTTAGAGAAACGAATTTGTTTAGTGGGAGGGTGAGTTGGAAAAAATCAATGTTTTGAGCCGTCACCCAGTAATCCGATTTTTTTATTCAACTTGATTCAATTTAATTTAAAAATATATTTTTTATATATTTAAACTTTTAATATTTATTACCAACCGAACATAAAACGTATTAATGAAAAATATTATTTTAATTTTAATTGACGTTAGATCATGAATAAATTCGAATAATTTTTCATTTTTCCTTATAAAAAATCAAAAATTGTTATGAAAAATGTTAATATAAAAACTACTATATTCCCAAGATATTGTTCCTTCTTATCCATAAAATCCTCTTCACTCAAAGAAAAAGACAGTCCGATGTGAATATAAAAAATTTAAATAAGTACTAAAAATTTTAAGATTAGGATTGGGCGTTCGATCAAGTCAAGTCAAAAAATTTGAGTTATTTGAGTTTACAAGTCATATTTTACGATTCAAACTTTATTTGAAATTTTTTCGAATCGAGTTTATGAAAAATGATAAACTAATTACTAAAAATTTTGAGTTATTCGAATTTCCATTTCATAACTCAAACTTTATTTGAAATTTTTTTGATTTGAGTAAAAAACGAGTCAATTTTTTCGCCTCTAGTCAAAAAAATTTGAGCTATTTGAGTTTGTAAGTCATATTTTACGATTCAAACTTAATTTATTTGAAAGTTTTTCGAATTGAGTCGAGTTTATGAAAATTGATCAACTAATTACTAAAAATTTTGAGTTATTTGAATTTCTATTTCATAACTCAAACTTCATTTGAAATTTTTTCGAGTCGAGTCGAGTCAAAACGAGCCGGTTTTTTCGCCTCGAGTCAAAAAATTTCGAGTTATTTGAGTTTGCAAGTCATATTTTACGATTCAAACTTTATTTGAATTTTTTTCAAATTGAGTCGAGTTTATGAAAATTGATCAACTAATTACTAAAAATTTTGAGTTATTCGAATTTCCATTTCATAACTCAAACTTTATTTGAATTTTTTTCGAGTCGAGTCAAAATGAGTCGGGTTTTTTCGCTTCGAGTCAAGTTTTGTCCACCCCTATTTAAGACAATGCAAGGCTTTGAACACATACAAGACGGAACAACATGAGCATCATTGACCACTCGGTCAATTAGTGAATCTCTATAACATATGATTTTACTGTATCGATAACATGTGCTTCTGGATTAGGTCGATAAATATTCGGTGCAAGAGTAAAGTGCATTCAGTGTTGCAAGAGATCTCATTCTAAAAACTTAAAATTTATATTATTCGAAAAAGAAAGTTATGAACCTAACGAGTAGTCCTAGTAAAAAAGATGATAATGTATACTCTAAGAAATTCAAGTTCCAACAGCCTTGTCTGTAAGGTGTGTACGTTATTAAAGGGTTAAGAAAAACATATATTACCTTGTAATTACCTTAAAACTATTAAAAAATCAGATAAAAACTTTAAATATGCATTATAAAATTAACACAAAAAATTAAATCCACACTCCTTTTAGTGTGAGATCATGGAAGATTCAACTCATAATATAAACACAACATTCGAGTTTTATTCCCTGCTTTATGCTTATATTGACCGTCCACGTACATATGCTATTCGTTTTGTTAAAATTAATTAAGATTATAAAAAAATCTCAGATTTTTATAAAAATATACAATAAGATTTTAACAAGGAAGAAAAAATCTTATATTGTTTATTCAAATAAATAAAAGAGTCAAACCTAACGAGTAATTTCAGAAAAAAGAATAATGATTTTTATCTTAAAAAAAACTCGAGGTTAAGCAGTTTTATATGCAAATGTATATATTTCAAACATTTGAGTGTTTTTCTTACTTTATGTGTGAGATCATGGAAGATTCAACCCATAATATAAACACAAGATTCCAGCTTTTTCCGTACTTTATGCTTCCATTGACCGTCCACATCAACCATGTGCTATTCGTTTTGTTAAAATTAATTAAGATTATAGAAATATACAATAAGATTCTAGCAAGGAAGAAAGAATCTGAGATTGTTTATTCAAATAAATAAAAGAGTCGAATCTAATGAGTGATTTAAGTGAAAAAAATAATATTTATTTTATAAGACTTGAGTTCGAATAATTTAATTTGAAAAGAGTGTGTTATCAAATAGTTAAAAAAAAGTACGATAAATATTAATCTATAAATATCATCTTAAGACTATAAATAAATAAATAAACGAGTCAAAGCTTGTCGAGTTCTCATCAACTTGTTGCTAACTTGATGGTATTGTTGCTTTTTATAAAATCAATTTTGGACAGCTAAATATTCAAAATCAAAGAGCCCATCATTTCAATGCACCGCACATTGGGAATGAAAGAGAGTTGAAATTTCTTTTAAGGTTGAGATCATATTCTCATGTACTACATGTAAGTTGTACTTTTTATATTCTCATTTGATTAATTTAGTCTTTGCACATCATGAATTTTGAATATTTTAATCTTGTCCAGATAGTTCAAGGTTAATATGACTAAAATTACAAGGACTAAAAATAATTATATTAATGAATAAAAACTTAAATCTACAACTTACACATGATACAAGGATTAATATCGAAAATTTGACTTAACAACTTTAACGGTTATTGTTTGAGTTATGATCAAAATTTAAAAATTAAATGGACTAAAATGAATAAATTATAATATATGAACATGGACTAAAATGAATAAATTAGAATATAGGAACGAAACATGCAACTTACACAGTGACAAAAGGTATAATTTAGTGAGTGGTATTTTTAAATGTTTAAATTTATGGAAGAACAATGAATTAGACTTTTTTTTACCATCACTACAACTTATTTTGTTTTATTTTTTTGGGACATGGCCCTCACGTGTCCCTCTTAAATTCCACCCCAAGACTTACACATAATACTAAAATGATTTTATTATACACAATTGTAAGTGCTGCATATAAAAATTATAGAATTTATATCATTAATGTTAATTTTACTTTTCGATGAAATCTAATATAATGTAGTTAATTATATTCCTAAAAATTAAATATCATTAATGTAAGATGTTTAATGTAATTATTAATCATGTAAAAAAATTTATAGTTTTAGAGTTTATGTGTTTAGGGTTTTATGACTTATGGTTTAGGTTTTTAGGATTTGTGTTTTAAGGTTTAATGTTCTTAGGGTGTAAATGGATTATGGTTTAGAGCTTAATTGTTAGGTTTTAGGGTTTTGTGATTTTAAGGTTTAATGTTTTAGGGTTTTATGATTTAATTACATTAAATCCCCTAAATGAATGATGTTTAATTTAAGAATATAATTAATTTCATTCTAATAAATTTCATTAAAGAGTAAAATAAGAATTAATGATAATAATACAGTAATTTTTATATACAACCCTTATAACTGTATATAGCAAAATCTTTTGTTTTGGTTTAATCAAGGTCATGGGACTATTAGAAGAATTTATTTAAAATTAAATAATTCAAAAATTATCTTTTAATATTTTAACCAGTAAATAAAAATGTTGTCATCGCCTTATTTTTTATTTATTAAGTAAAAATAATTATATTTTTAAAACAAATGTCAAGATTTGAACTCGATATAAAATGAGAATATAAGATGATATATACATCTTTAACTACTCCTAACTATTCAGTTAATTAATGAATCTGAGTGCTATTAGTTTTTGGAGCAACATTAAGTACTTCAACTAGTAAAAAAGAAAGGAATATGAAGGAATATGTATGAACATTTTGACATATAATATACGAAATCAACGGATTTTGGTATATTAGATGGTAGGATAGGATGTCTCATTCAACAATATTTATTAAGAAAATAAAATCATCCATTCAATTCATATAAATAAATTAATACTTAAGTTACATTCAAAAACTGGGTTTTAGCCAGTCGATTCAAAAAACAATTTGGGTTAAGTTCACGAATAATCACTAAATTATCCTAAAATATCATTTTAGTCACTGAAATTTTAAAAATTACAATATAAACATTATTTTTTGGACTTCATTATAAAATGCTAATAATAACCTAATAACGGACTATTAATGAAATTAAAGCAATATATTAGTTGTTATAAAATAATCACTCAACTTGATAAATGTTACGGAAAACTGAAAAGTGTTATTGATTTTTTATTCAACTTTGAATATATTTAGAAAAAATTATATATCCAAAGTTTATAATTAAATATGTTATGTTAAACCGAAAGGATTATTGATTTTCGATTCAACTTATTAGTTCGATTTGTTTTTTTTTTCTATAACACTCAATTCATTCCTTGGTGGAAATTTCTTGTAAACTTCCTTTCCTCCAGCTAATAAGAGTGGAACAAGGAAACTATTGATTAGTTGAATTTAGTCCCCATTTTTGTTTTGTAACAAAGACTTGTAAAGTCAAACAAAAACACCAATAAAACGTCATGTTCAAGAGCCTTGAACTGTGGGTTTCTTTTTTTGTTTATAAATTCTACACCCAGACCAGTAGGGATTGTGTCCAGGTTTAAGCTTCCATTGCTTTTCTCTTCTTTTTATCGTGTGTTTCAGACATGGGAACTGAAGCTTTTTCAGACAAGAACAACAACAGCAGTGTAAGGAATCTATCTTTCTTTTTATGCATCTCCTCTACTGTTTTCTCTTCATTTTCCCCCCCAAACTCATTGGAGTTTTCTTTGTCTTTGCACCTTTATTCTCAATGGTGTTTTCCTTTTTTGTTCTTGGTTTTCTTTAACCTTTTCTGGGAAGCTAAAAAAACAGTTCAATTTAAGGCTAAAAAATATTAATGAGTTGTAACCGGGAATGCTATATCATTTTAGGTTAAAAGTGAGTAACATTTTAGGTTAATGTTATCTACGTCTAACTTTTAATATTATATATTTTGGTAACATTTCATCTTCCAACCATCACACTATTTTTTAATATTTTTTTAACTGCCACACAGCAGAACTGCTCACCTTCACTTCCTCAGCAACCAGGGACAGAGCTATGTATTGTCCCAATCTATCTTTTTAAAAAAAATCACATTTGTTCTCCTATTTAAATTTTTATAAATATCAATTTATTTATAAATTTATCTCTTACTTTTAAATATTTATAGTTTTTTTTTTTCAACTTCATCTTTCAGCAACCATGAAAGTTTAAATTTAAAAGCCGGGGCATTAAATTTCACGAATACGACACTTCTTGAACCATTTCTTTTCTGCAACACACGTTATATCTAGGGTTTCATCACAACCCACTACTGTATTGCTATATATTGACTTTTCATTTCTAAACGTTGGCCATCTAAGAATTTGATTTATTTTATTTTTGAACTTTGGATATATTTTATAATATTAATATTTGATACAAGTATACAATTTCAACATTGAAATTATTTAAATTTATTTTTAATAATGCTTTGATTTATTAACTGTGCATAAAAGTACATGTTATGTTATTACTATTTTTCTTTTCAATTATGCAGCTGGCCTGTCAGTATACTTGACGTTGTTTTTCATTTATTATTGTCTTAATCAAGCATTTAATTCTTATTATAATTATTGAAACAATTTGCATGGACTGTATTTATACAGAAAATTAGGCACACTGCCAAATATCTCAAATAATAATAAATATGAGTACTCCATATTTTACACTTATTTTAAGTTAATGTTGTCTAGGGTTTTTTTTGGTTCAAATAATGCTGTCTAGGGTTAAGAGTTAGGCATTATTATATAAACATTTATTTTTAAATAGTTATTTACGTAAATGACCCTAATCAATGTTATTTAGAAAAATAATCTTCAAATCTTCTACGCAGGGTGAACTCGCTTTCTGTTTCTACAAAATGTGAGTTCCGTGTTGAGCAAGTTGGTAAAAAAAATAATGTCCCGTGTTTTTTTAACATGGAACTCGCTTTCTGTAGAAAGTGAATTTTAAAACTCGCTTTTTGTAGAACACAAAATCGCCTTATGTGGCCGATTTGGGATTATTTTTTTAAAATAACATCGGCTACGAATCATTTACATAAATAACTATTTATACAGATTTTTTATATAATACTTGACTAAGAGTTAGATTTTGTGTTTATATTTTATTCAGTTTACAGCTTGGATTAGTTAAAAATATATGCAGAGAATACCAAATCCCAAAAGTGTTGACTTTTATTACTTTTATGTTCCAATATTTCCTTGGGAAAATAACAAAAGCCCAGCTGTAGATGTAATGTCTAGTTTCTAAGATTTCGCCCATATAAAATTATTTTGATATATAGATCGTGTAAATTTTAATTTATATACATTTTTAATTTTAGAGTTTACAAATTATGGTTATAAATTTAAATTTTAAATTTGATAACTTAATTAAAAGAAGTTGTATAATTTTTTTTACAGAATTTATATATCAAAACATAACTCTTAATTTTATTCGAAGATTAAACATGAATTAATTAACGTCATTATATTTAACTAATCAAAGTTGGAATTGTGTAATGTTTAATTAATAAATACTGCTTTCATCACATGGATATAGATCACATCAGAGTGTCTAAATGATAACTATTTTTTAATAGTTTTAAGGGGTTACAATGTAATATATGTTTAAGCGAATGATAACGAAAAGATATAAGAAAAGTCATTTTATCAACTTGTTTAAACAAAAAAAAGTCTAATTCCGTTTCCCCCCTATAGTCTTCAAGCTTTTGAAATTTAGTCAATATTCTTTCAATTTCAGGAATATAATCCCTCTACTTATCTGATTTGCAAATTAAAATTCAACAACTTTTTTAAAATTTGAATGTGTTTTAGTGAACTCTAGTATACTTTACCTTTAAATTCAAGAGAAGTTTATTAACATACACGAGTCAAAGAATTAAGGGGCATGTGAAATTTAATAAAATGGTGTCCTCAATTTTAAAAAATTAAATGTTTATTAACTTGTCATTTATTTAATAGACTGACTTTTGAATAAAAATTGAGTCTAATATAACTCGAAATTTACAAAGTACAACGTCATTTCGCTTTCTCGTGTTTTATTACTAATCCAAAATTAATCTTTTCGCTTTTCCTTACAAGTATTTAATTAACTATTTTCGAGACTCTTCTTTCCTTGAGGACCATGTGTGGTCACTTTTATTGCACATGTCTAGAATTTACTAATAATGTTATTAATAAGACTCTGATTTTTAAATTAGACAAATTAAAATATTGAATTCGAGAACCCAACAAGTAGTTCCAGTGAAAAAACAGTAATATTCATCATAAGACATCTAAATTTAATTATTTTGTCCGTAAGGTATATACATTACCGAGGATTAAGAATATTTATCAACCAATTGTTTTTAGAATCCGAAAATGAATTTCATGGTGGACCATGGTTTGGTTTAGAATTTCGAGGAGATAAACGTGGTGAAATGGGAACCAAGTAAGTGGCCGACATGTTCAAATTCCAAGGACCATTAGTTGAATTTGCCCCCTCCAACAATTAGGGGATTCCTCCATAACAAAAAGTCATATTTTGGTGGCTTTCAACTTCAACTTTATTTCATTGTTTCCCTTTTGTTCGTTTGTTCATCACAGTATGACGACGAGCAATTGGCAAAGCAGAAAGCAATTGATGAGTGGCTGCCGATCACTTCATCAAGAAATGCAAAATGGTGGTATTCGGCTTTCCACAATGTCACCGCCATGGTTGGAGCTGGTGTCCTCAGTCTCCCGTACGCCATGTCAGAACTCGGATGGTACGCTCACCAACTGTTCACTAAAATTACCCAATCAGAGATGAAAGCGAAGAAACCCAACATTTTTTTTTTGATTTGGTTTCAGGGGTCCTGGTGTTGCTGTTCTGGTCCTGTCATGGATTATTACCCTCTATACACTGTGGCAGATGGTTGAAATGCATGAAATGGTTCCCGGCAAACGTTTCGATAGATACCATGAACTGGGTCAACATGCCTTTGGTGAAAAACTTGGACTCTACATTGTGGTGCCACAGCAACTTATTGTCGAAGTCGGTGTCTGTATTGTTTATATGGTTACCGGGGGAAGATCGTTGAAGAAGTTCCATGACACGGTCTGCAGTACCTGCAAACAAATCAAACTAACGTATTTCATCATGATTTTCGCCTCTGTTCACTTCGTGTTGTCTCACCTTCCAAACTTCAACTCCATTGCGGGTGTCTCCTTGGCCGCCGCGATCATGTCCTTAAGGTATCAAATCATTTCAATTGTCATTTCTGATAAATTAAGCCGGTCTCGATGTTAATGTTTGATGATTGTCTTGACATGCAGTTATTCAACTATTGCTTGGGGAGCTTCAGTGGATAAGGGAGTTCAACCAGATGTGCAATACGGCTACATAGCTAAGACTACAGCAGGAACAGTTTTCAACTTCTTCAGTGCCTTGGGGGATGTTGCTTTTGCCTATGCTGGGCACAACGTAGTCTTGGAAATTCAAGCTACCATCCCGTCTACACCCGAGAAACCATCGAAGGGACCAATGTGGAGAGGCGTTATCGTTGCCTATATAGTTGTGGCCTTGTGCTACTTCCCTGTTGCTTTAGTCGGGTATTGGATGTTCGGCAATTCAGTGAAAGACAACATCCTCATCTCATTGGAGAAACCAGCGTGGCTTATTGCTATGGCTAACATGTTCGTCGTTGTTCATGTTATTGGAAGCTACCAGGTTTGTATTTGACTAATTCAGTTGAAGATCTTGTCCTCATCTCATACCATATGATTGATCAGGTTTCAGGTTTAACTTGTGTCTTTGGCTATGCAGATCTATGCTATGCCAGTTTTTGACATGATGGAAACTGTATTAGTTAAGAAGTTGCATTTCAGGCCGAGTAGAACACTTCGATTCATCGTCCGCAATTTTTACGTTGGTAAGTAAAACTCTTCATATATTTCATCTTCCTGCAAATGAAGTTCATGACATCAACTAAAAATAAGGGATTTTAATTTATATATCAAATCTTTATTGCAGCATTCACGATGTTCATCGGCATTACCTTCCCTTTCTTCGGAGGTCTTCTTGGATTTTTCGGAGGATTTGCTTTTGCACCAACAACATACTTTGTAAGCCACAATTTTCTTCTTACAAGAAAACAAATACCTTTCTCTATGAAGAATGTAACTCACTTTCACCGTCTCTTTTTTGTTCTTTAGCTCCCTTGCATCATGTGGCTTGCCATTTACAAACCAAGAAAATTTGGCTTATCTTGGTGGACTAATTGGGTATGTGAAACTTGATTTAGATTCTATTAACGTTATCGTTTCAATGTGCTTCGGAATCGGTGTTTATTCGGCTTTCACTCCTCTTTCTGCAGATCTGCATCGTACTAGGTGTTCTATTAATGATTGTATCACCCATCGGAGGGTTGAGGCAGATTATCCTTCAAGCCAAGAACTATGAATTTTACTCATAAATCTGTGATCTTTCTGCTGTAGAATGCAGTGGGGTGCCACAAATTGCAGAGTATGAACAAATGAAGAACATGCTAGTTATAGTTTGTCTGATGAGTTATAACATAAGGCCATTGTCAAAAGTCGATGTTTATAGCCTTCGTTATCCGGAAATCAAAGCTGAAACATGGGAGATTGAAGTCAGGAAACGAGCATTGGCCATCGTTGTTGCTTCGTTTTATAACTTGTGTTAATGTATGGATACAAAATATAGTCCCCCCCCCCCCCCCCCCCTTTTTTTGGCTTGTTTTACTGCTTGTGAAGACAAGGAATATGCATTTCCAAATCTTCAAAAACAAGTTACTACAGTTATGTAATGTTTGTTTTATTTGCTTTCAACAAGAGTTCCGAGGTTTGTTTTAGAAAATTTACCAGAATCATTAAAGTTTATCTTTCAGAAAATCTTTTATAATTTCCATGAAAAAGAAATGTTAAAATTTACATAAATATCAAAAGGGGAAGAAAAAAGCCTTGCTCACAAGCTTCCAATATCATCAATTTTTATCTCAAAAGAGCAGGAACAAGATGTTCCAATATCATAATTCCTTGTCCAATTTAGAGTTTTTTCCTTTAAAGAATTGAACCCACAAATTAGAAATCCACAAGATACTGACAGCAATAGCTGTAAGAACAACAAACATCCAGGAAATCCAGAGGCATCTGGGGATCACATTATCAGCCCTCCCACTCATATAAAACACCCCCATTCGGTACATAAAGAAGGGACCAAAAATCCCTCTAACAACACTATAAAAGGCATAGAAATAAGGGGACAAGAAGGTATAAACCTTTGCAGCCAGGCGGTTGTCTTGCCTCCGAACAGTTGCCAGAGTCCAAACATTCTGGCAGAAGCTGGTGACTTCAGCTAAAATCAAAAGGGAGAGTATGGCAAAGGAGCCGTGGAAGACGAGGTGGCGGCAAGTGATGAAAACAAAGAGAGTAGCCAAGTGATGAGCAATGAAGAGGATGTCTGAAGGGTAGAAAACAAGGTAGTGAAGTAGATCTGTGAGGAAATAAGCAATGCTGTAATCCAGAACTAAATTCTGGGTTTTTGTGTTTGGTGAAGAAAACCCACGGTTCTGGTCGGAAAAGATGGCGAAAGTGGCTAAGAAAACTGCTGGGGTGCCATGGAAGAGGGAGATGAAGCAAGAGGAAGCTTCGGGGCGAACCTTGGGGCTCCACCCACGGAAAACAATGAAGTAAGCAATCAAATATAGGATCAAAAACATGGAGAAAAACAAAGGCAGATTTGGGATTGAGTCCATTGAAATTTGTTTTTCTTTTCTTTTCTGGATTCCACGAGAAATCAAAAGGAAAGCTGGAGTTGGGGGAAATGTGGAAGGATTGTTGTATTCTTTTATATTTAATGGAGGAATGGTTCAGAGAATCGAAGGTTTCTTGGGAAAATCAGAGTTCAAAGGAAGAGAGAAAGTAGGTTCCAGATCCCAGGATTTGACAGAAAAGGAAAGTGACTCGGTTTTTAGAGAAAAATCGTGTAAACTTTTTTGGGTAAATTATCTGGGTGACCAACTAATTATTGGGTGTAACTTATTTTGATTATCAAATTATAAAAATTTAAAATTTGATTATTTAATGATTTAATTAGATTCATTTTGACCTTCAGCTGTTAAAATTTAACAGATGAGTCGCGTGGTTGTTAATAGAAATTTGTATAACTACACATTTAGTCCATGCTAATTACTTATTCTATCAATTTCTTCAAAACAAAACTAGCCTCACCTCTTTTCTCCATCTCTTTGTTTCCCGCCCACACTTAAAATACCCAAATTTCTTCAAAACTTCAGATTGATTTGAGTGGATAATAATAAGCTGCACATTACTCCATCAAAGAAGGTAGTTGCAGAACAATCTAATGGAAAAGTTTTTTTTTAAGTTGCTATATAGATTGATCTGAGTCAAGGTGTATTCTCCATCCTTTCAACATGTTTACTTATTTTCAATTAAACCTGACCCTCTACTGAGTTTCCTTGAAGCACTTGATTTTTGCCTACGAATTTAATTAGTCTCGACTCTCGAAAATGGACTTTAAGCATGGTGAAACTCATAACTCAACTTCACTCAGGAACAAGAAACAAGTGCTGGATCAACTTGGTTCTTTCTCGAAAATCATCCGTTGTTTCGGCGATTTTGAGTGTCGGCGGGAAATGGAAGGGATGGGGACGAGAGGTATGGTAGTTTTTTTAAAAAAAAATTGATGTAATAGGTAATTAATAGTGATAAAATGTGTAGTTATACAAATTTACATTAACAATCATCTCACACTTTCGTTAAATTTTAACGGCGGGTGGTCAAAATAGGTCCAATTAAATAATTGGTGATCAAATTTTAAATTTTTATAGTTTGGTGGCCAAAACAAATCAGACCTGGTAGTTGGGTGGTAACCCAAGTAGTTTACCCATTTTTAAGGAAGATAGGTGTCCTTGAAAACTCCCTTTACATCATTATTGGTAGGGTTGTTTAAAAATATTCGATCCAATTTAATTATTTATTGATTCGATTCTAAAATTTGGATATCCTATTCGATTTTTAATTCCGAATCGGATATCCGATCCGATTTTAAATTTTTCAGATCAGATACGATAGCAATATTTCAAGTTTCGGATTATCCGAAAATCGGTTGAGACCGGCGATCATAGAGCCAGGTTCAAGGCAGCTAGGGGCATGCTGTGCAAGACCAGCAAGCACCAGACCCCGAGCATTTCGAGCAATCACCCCGATAGTAGAGTCAAAACTCAAAAGTGCCATCGACATTTATTTTCACATAGTCAGTTTCAGGCCAGGTCGTGTATTCATGTTTGTCGTGGCAGTAAGGAAGTCTGAATGAAAGATCATGGCATTGCGAACTGTTACACCAATTGGTTGGAAGCTCTTTTCATGAACAAATAAGTTCCGAAAAAAGGTCTCTTGGCCGAAGGAGGAGACACATATCTGAGTCATGTTGGCTTGGCCCCAAACGAGAGTGTTCTTGCCACTAAAAAGATCGAAGTTGCGTTCACAGGTTAGAAGACAGTGTTAACTTTCTCGGCATCCCAAATTCAGAACGTCGGATGGGGTTGGCACTTGCCAGGACTGTCACTGTACGTTCTATAGCAGATGAACTCACAGCTCGCATAAAGTTCACATGTCTTTGGTTTAATTTAGGTTCAGAAATTAAGATTTAGGGTTTTAGGTCGTAGGGTTTATAAGTTAATATTTAACATTAGTAGTTTAGGCTGTAGTGTTTAAAATTTAAGATTTAGGGCTTATGATTTAAAGTTTAAAATTTAAAATGTTAGGGTTTTAGGTTTTAGGTTTTAAAGAATGGTTGTGTAAAAAAATTGTACCGACTGTGTATCAAAATATAACTCTGGTTTTTAAGATTAGTGCTTTCTTTTAGGGGTTAGCGTTAGATTTGAGTCGAATAATTTTTTTTTTGAGTTTGTCGAGTTTACGAGACTTATTTTACGACTCAAACTTTATTTGATTTTTTTTATTCAAGTCGAGTTTTTGAATTTCTGCAAAATTTAAATTGTAATTATTTACAATGCTATAATACATATTGATTCTAATTTAAACGACTTTTTATGTCTAAATAGAAAATAAAAATATATCTCTTCATATTATTCGAATTTTTAATTTATAAACTAAAACTTTATTTAAATTTTTTCGAGATGAATTTATAAGATTTCAAAAAGAGTCAAATTTTTTCATACGTGTCAAAAAATTCTATTTTTTCCGTGTCACTACTTCATTTCATCATGGTTTACGGAGAAAGATACCGTACAATTTTAGTCGGTTGACAATGATTGCTCCTGCTGGGTTTGTGGCACTCAAATCAAACGCCGTTCAATAATTAGATTTTGTTTTTGTTTTTTTTTTTTTGTTAATTTGTATTTTGATTGAATTGACAGACATTTGTATACATAATTTTGATAACCATATATTTAATAAAAGTTTGCTAATATAAGATTAGTACTGGTTTTAAAGCAAAAGGAACACAAAATTGGAACTTTCTTAAACTTGTGATTGTAATTACAAAATGAAAAGATTATAGAATTTCAGTGGGGGAGTTTTGTTTGCCTCCCCCTGCACCAAGTGCTCTTGAGTATTTTCCCCAGAAATCAAGGCACCATCTTTAGAGAATTTGGGTACATTCTATTCTCTTCTTCACTGCAGGACTAGTTTCAAGTGCACAAGCAGATCTCAATCTATTTCACCCTCCTCTGCATCGTTAATAGGATTCGGAACACTAGGCGGCAAAACTTCTTCCTCCTCCTCATCTTCCTTCATGTACAACCCAAGTTGTTCCAAGGGGTTGCTGCTCCCAAACTTGAAACTACCCAGGGCATCCAGAGAGGGATCCGAGCATGCTCCGTCCACCAAGCTTGGCAAATTCTCCACCGGGGCAGCACTAAGCATTTCTAAGTCTTCAAGAAATCTAGAATTCTCATTTATTTCGATAGTCTTCTCTATCTACAAAACATCAGAAAGTGTTTCAATATTGAATCCACAATTGACAAGGGTGACAATTTAATACAATGCATTCTTCTACCACCTTTAGCAATGCCTGACGTGCTTCTTCTCGCTCAAGCTCCCTCTTCCGTCTAGCCTCTGCTGCAGCTTCTGCTTCAGCTCGTCTTCGAGCATCTTCCGCAGCCTCGGCTTCAGCTTGCAATCGTGCCTTTTCTGGTCAACAGTAAAATATGCAAGATGTAAACAAGCAAACTTGTCCATTTTGAAAACATATGCATTAACTTGCAAAAAAAAACTGCACATTGAAAACACAGAAACCCTAGATTAAAGTTTGAACCTTTCTTCCTTCGTTGTTCCAGTTCCTCTCTTTCCAGGTGCAATTTTTCAGGGTCCCCCTTGTCACCCTGATCCATGACAAGAAATGCTTAGAAAAGAATAGGTATACCATAAAGTAAGTTCCAAGAACCCAACCTTTCAACTAACCTGTGTAAGTGCCTTTTCTCGAGCTTTTATAATGGTATCAGCAAATCGTTTTTTCAATAAAGCAGCCCTATAGAGTTTCTCAGGAGAAATCTGTCTCTCAGTCGGAGCACTGTCCCCTATATTTTTAATTGGAGAGAGAGAGTAAGACACATCTCTATGATATAAAAAATAGTTTTCCTTTTAGTTTGTTTATTTTCATAATCTTCATGGACCTTACCATCTTGGCAACCATCTGACTCAACAGAACTTGGCTTTGGTTGAGAAGTCTGCTCAAGCCGATCTAACCCACCCATACATTCTGCAATTAGAATATGGATTGACAAAACTTACATGTAAGGAAGTACATACGATTTCATGGCTTTTCCATTCAAGCAAGAAGATAAGTATTAGACCATTTCTCCTTTGATGCTCATGAAAAACATATAAACATTAAAACTTGGCCACTCACGATTCTTATGAAGATTGTCAATACTTGTCTTTTTGTCAAATTGAGCCCCAGAATCTACAGCTTCCGGTACCTGCAGGAAAATGCAAAGTAAGATGCTAGTTAAAAGGTAATCCGGGCCATCTGAAACTCCTTGGGACAAGGTAAAACTTTAAAGTGGATCAAACATAGAATTAGAAGGTCAAACAACTCAGCATTATCATTTAAAACTAAATAGAAGCAGCACAAACCTTCACTGCATCAACCAAACTTGATGCTTTAGCACCACCAGATTCACTATCCGAACTGCTGGAGTCTGAATCTGCAAAGATCACAAAAGTAAGCAGCGATGGAAATGACACCTGTCAACATAAGGCATGCTTGCACAGGGGGGGACCCAGTAAACAATAGTAGAAACCAAAGAAATCAACTTGATTGATACTAGCAGTACTCAGAAAAGAAAAAAGAATACACAGGCATTTAATCTACCATATGCGGATTGGTCAGTAACTCAGT
Organism: Hibiscus trionum; assembly: GCA_030270665.1. Taxonomy (NCBI): domain Eukaryota; kingdom Viridiplantae; phylum Streptophyta; class Magnoliopsida; order Malvales; family Malvaceae; genus Hibiscus; species Hibiscus trionum. The sequence goes on from BSYR01000013.1 coordinate 202,227, forward strand.
TGCATGGAAAACAGATAGTTTGGAATCAAAACAATGTGGGAACTGAAGGTTATCATTTACTTAGAAAGACAGATTACATGATGCATACCTAAGGAAAAATAAAAGGAAAAATGTGATTACCTCTAGAGCTGCTTGAACTGACAGACTTTGCACTTCTATAGCATGCATCCTTCTCTATTTCCACAGGTGGATAGCTTGATACAGGAGGCTCATTTCCCCCAATGTCAACATCCTCATCAGCTTGGTCATTCCCTGCAAATGAAAAAAACAAACAGAAAAAATGTCAGAAGTAAAGCATAGCTCAGAAGGGGGGGTAAATATTAAATACAGGATTTGAAAGATGACCTTTTCCCTGTTGCATAGATGAATTACTAGGTGCAGATTCATTCATTACCTGCATCAGAAAAATTCCCAAAAAGCAAACAAAAGTAAATAAGATTTTTTAGAAGTATGTCACTACTTTGCAATAATACATATATGTATGGGAACATCAAAAGCAAGCACTGGTGAAAAAATGTTCAGCCTTTAAAAGGTGAGGATATGTACCTCAATTTCACAAGGTTCACCTCTAACTTGGGTTTTCTGTTTCTCTAGCAAATGGTCATCTAAAAGCCTCTTCAATGTGAACAACGCATCATCACTGAGGTCGTCAATATCAATCTCAATTTCTTCTTCTCCAGATTCATTTCCATTTGAACTGTGCTCTCTCAAGAAATCAATGATATGCGTAGGCATTTCAGAGAGCAAAGATTCCAGTTGTCTGCCTAGATTATGTTTTTCCTCATCCGTCATTCTCTTTACAGGTTCCTTTATAATTTCTTGGGTCACTGAGGTTGTCTTTCTCTTTTTTGCAGGAGGCATTGGCTTAGAAGTTTCTATGTCCTCGGAAGGAGCTTTATTTTGTACCAACTGGGTACCAATAACAGGTACCTTCTTCTCAATGTTTTTCCACCTTACCTCAAAAAACTTGTTAAGGGTATCAGCCATAATGTGGACATCATTTCCAGGGGGGTTATAGGTCATTGCATTGCTGAAAGTGAGCTTCACATCATCATGAAACTCCAAGGGGCTTGCATACTCACTTGATGCTATCTTCTTTTTAACTGTTCCTAGATCCATCGGGTGCTTTATAACATTAAAGTAATCTGGAATATTCAACTTTACTATATCTACCGGTTGGTTGAAGACCCAACCGTACTGATGGCCCATCAATCGTTTTAGAAGACCTTCACACTGCTTCATCAACATAATATTTGAGGTGCTTGCTGCTGAAGCATGCTTTCCAGTCTCAGATTTCCCAGGAAAATTACCATTAAGACCACGTGCCTTACCACTTGAAGGATTCTTTTTCTTCCCAGGTCCACAAGCCATCATGGATGATTTTTGAAAATACCGTGCATGAGGTAAATTTTGTCCATTGCTGCAACTAAGAATATCACTGGAAGATGAAACAGTGACCCCATTTTTCCTTTGCAACTCAACTTTCTTCTGAAGCATCCGAATCTGCTCCAATTCATTTCTCAACCTATGTATCAAAACCTTTCTTTCAGACAGAGAAAGTTTTGACAGAGAAAGCATTTGCATACTGACACCAAAAGTGTCGTGTTTATCAGGGTTCAAACTGATGCATTTTCTCATTGGGGCACTTGAATCTTCTGAAGCAGGAACCTCAGTATCAATTCGTCCTGAGCTACCAGATCCCTCTGATTCACCAGGAGGCCCATATGGGCCACAATAATACTCTCCTGCAAACGTATCACGCTTTGCCAACATCTTAGCCAAAACACCCTTCTTTAAATATCCCTTTATTCAGTGAAAAGAAGCCGCTGATTTAATCACCACTCTGAAGATATCAATCATAGGAGCAAAGTTATCCCATCTGATTCCAAGAGTAACTATACAGCCACCCTTTACCCTTAACTACAACTACTAGAGCTAAAGTTTTAATCAAGTTTAGACCAAAACTTGAGCAACTTACCAAAATACAAAATCTTTAATCATTTTGCCTACTTGAACTATTTATCCTTTGAAAGACCCAAATTCGCTAGAACAAACCCTAAAGAACATTAATGAGAATCAAAATTGTCCCATTCCATAGTGAATACATCCAGATGTTAACCTTTTTCCAACTATGGAAAAGAAATTAAATTGCGCGAGAATTAATTGAGCTTATTCATAGTTGAATTGAGAAGCTCCTACATTCATTTACCCAAATCCTAAAATTTTAACCATCTCGTTGATTCATTTAAACTACCCATCTTTAAGAACCCCAAATCCAACAGATTAAACTAGGTAAAGAAAAGAATCCCGAAATTAACGCTTAATAATTTTCAATCATGCATGGAATTAAAATTGCAAGATAAAGAAAACCTAGCTCACTGATTTAAATTTGAAAATATGTAGTATCATTTACTAGATAACAACTCAAATCTTTGCATCCGAAGAAGTTCGATACAACAAAACCCTAATCCAATATTAACCCCCTTCTCCCGAAGAAAAAATCCAAACCCGGATTCAAAAAAAATCTAAAACAAAGAAGAAACCAGTAACAATTACCAGTATGGTAGTGCTCGATCATTGTTCCTCCAACGTCGAAAGCCCTTTCTTCAATTCCTTAAATCCTTTCGGCGACGAAGTAGAAGAGACGAAACAAAATACACAGAGACACACAGAAGAAGGAAACAAAAAGCTGTAGATCAAGAAGCCCTAGAGCAATTAATTATTAAAAATAGAAAAAAGGAACAACTTTTATGGATTTTTGAAGGGGAAAAATGAATCGAAAAAAAAAAACATTAGCGAGATAAGCAAAAGAGTCGGGCGTTGTTCTTCGTCTCTCTATTTAAAAGGGCTTTTGCTTACTTTTCGAGAAATTATGACCGCTAGATTCAGGGGTGAAAATGATCGGACAGTTAGATTTAAGATCGATCGCAGCCGTCCGTTTTTGGCGTGCTGAATTTTCTGGGGAAAGTACGGTCACTAAACTAAGAAAAATATTGGCCACCAAAATGTTTATAAAACTATAAGAAGACATAATGTCGAAAAATTACCATGATATTTAATTGGATAGTAATTTTGGTCTTAATTTTTTAAAAAATATTTTTAATCTCACTGTTTCATTTTAAGTTAGAGTATAGATGAACAGAGCGTTTGGCAAATCGTTTGTATAACATTTGTTTATGTTCAGTGGCGGAACTCATCATATTTTATTGGGGGGCCATCTATAAAATATGAACTTATATATATTAACTAAAATATTTTAATATATATCAACGTAAATTATTTATTATAAAATATGAACTACAATTCATTAAAGTTCATCGATTCATAAAATATTCAAAGAAACAAAATACATCAATAATAATGTTACTTAAAGTTAAAAAAACAAAATACATCGACAATAATATTACATAAATTGTGAACGTCGTTCTTTTAAAGAAACAAAATCCTCAAGAATTGAATCTAAAGTAAATGTCTCAGCAATCTCTCTTTCGATATTAATAACCAAGTTATCTGCAAGAAATTCATCTTCCATCTTGTTTCGCAATCTTGTTTTGATGATCTTCATAGCTGAAAATGACCGCTCACCAGTTGATGTAGACACTGAAAAAGTTTAAATAAGCCTGATCAATCTGTCAAGAAGATAAAATGCTTTTGATTTTTCTGTCTCCGTCAGAACAACACATAATTGAGACAAACACGTCAAATTTTACAATTTCACATCATTACGCATATCACACTCAAAATGCTTCAACTGAAACGGTAAATTCAATTTCTCTTGGCTAGTAAAATTAAGAGGATAGTATTTTTCAGCAAGAGTGCAAATATCACCAATATTAAAAGACTTATAATATTCATTTGGATCCAAAGCAGAACTAAGTTTCAAAAGATCAATTGCCTCAATGCTAAACCTAGTATTTAGCTCTTGCAATTGAAAATCAATCACTTCATTGAATATGTCAAAATGATAATGGTGTTCCACAGTTTTTTGAATTTGTTGTTGTCGACGCCTACCTTCAAAATATTGTGCACTTAAATCAGAAACATTTAAATCATTCCTTTCACAAAACGATAGCACATGTTTCAACAAATTTTCTCAATCATTATCTCTCAAATTTTGGATCAACATCTTTGTACTTGAAACCAAATGCATTGCATTTACAATGTCTTGAGATTTGTGCTGCAATGCTTGACATAATATATTAGTAATGCCCAGGACCTCTTTCACCAAATGCAAAATGAAAATGAATTCAAATGAATGAATCATTTTGGATGTACTAGTAGCATCTCCTCGTTGAGAATAACTTGATCCTTCTCTAATATTCTCAAGCACCAAACAAGTTGCATCAAACATTGTAATAAGGCTGCATATAGAATGAAAGTGTGAACCCCAACGAGTATCTCTGACTCGTTTTAAAGTGCCAATTTGATTAGCACCTTTTTCGGTTTTAAGCTTGTTTGTAGTTAACATGTGTACAATTGTAGTTTCTTGACTAGCATGCAATTTTTTATGACGTTTGCACGAGGCATCAGCAGAATTGATAATAAAGCTCAAATTATTAAAAAATTCATGAACAAAATGTACCTCTCGAGATGCAGTAACAAGAGCCAATTGTAGTCGATGAGCGAAGCAATGCACATAATAAGCAGAAGGACAATCATTAAGGAATAATGCTTGCAGTCATTTCCACTCTCTACGCATGTTACTAGCACCATCGTAACCTTGACCACGGATATTTTGAACATCAAGACCATAACGAGCTAGGATGACACATATTTCATTCTTAAGAGTCAACGCAGCTGTATCTTTAACATGTGCAAGATCAAAAAAATGCTCTCTAATAAAGCCTCATTTATCAACAAATCTTAAAACAAGGGCCATTTGTTCTTTTTTGGATTCATCACGAGCTTCATCAACTATGATGCAAAATTTTGAATCTCCAATATCTTCATGAATCTTGTTCCGAACTTTATTAGCAATGACATGTAAAATCTCTTTTTGGATTAAAGGAGAAACATATTTAGCATGCTTAGGAGCATTTTCCAAAACAATTTTCTTAACACCATCATTATAGGACGCCAATAGTTCAACCAACTCAAGAAAATTTTCACGATTTCTTGAACCAGGTGTCTCATCATGACCTCTAAAAGCACATGCTTGAAATGTAAGCCATCTAACAGCATCTATTGAAGTCTTGACTCGTACCTTGTTATTCAAAATTTCTTATGAATTTTGCCGATGAATTACTTTATCAATATGCACATATTGCTTCATCAAATCCGCACAAGATCTCACGGCATTATTATGCGGTGAACAAGGATCAACTCCCATATGATAAAGAAAAGCACAATTCTTTTCAGAATTAACTCTCATGCGGTGAATAAGGATCAACTCCCATAGGTGGGCTACTTCATCATCGGTGGAGTCTTCATCACTCCAAGTGGCCACATATGCTTGCTTTGAAGATGATCCCCTCTTGTTGGACTTTTGGGAATTCTTCATCTTATTCCTCGATTCATGCTTGGAATTTTCCATTTCGCTCTTCATGAATTGAGCAAATTTGTTGAAGAGATAGGCCATCTCTTCATCTTCACTTTCCTTCTCACTAGAATCTACATGTTGACAAATGGAGGACTTGAGAGCAATGGCATTTGTGTTGATGCTAAGCCCTTTGATTTTCTTCTCTCCCATAGCTCTAATTTCTTCCCTCTTCTTCTCATCTTCTTTGTTCTTCTTCATGATTTGATGAGTAAGGAGTGACCCCATGAGTTCATCAAGCTTCAAGGTCTTCAAATTCTTGGCTTCGATGATGACGGGGTCCTCTTTGAGTCCCAAGACTCGGAAAGTGAGTAGATGAGCTTTCGGACAAACTTTTCTTCCAGGATGACTTCTCCATAGCCCTTGAGACCATTGGTGATTGTGGAGAACCTATCAAACATCTTCTCGATGTTTTCTTCCGGATCCATTTTGAAGTTCTAATACTCTAAGGTGAGGAGCCCAATCTTGGTCTCATTGACTTCATTGGTTCCCTCGTACGTGACTTCAAGCTTGTCTCATACCTCCTTGACACTCTCACAAGAAGACATCTTCTCATAGATGGTTGGGCCAAATGCACAAAAGAGGATGTGCAAGGCTTTACAATTTAGTTCCATCTTCTTACGATCATCGAAACTCCACTCCGCTTTGCTTCGTTGAGGCACAAATGGACCAACTTCAACTATGTCCCATAGTTTGTAGTCTCTTGACTTTATGAAAAACTTCATCTTGGTCTTTCAATGGGCATAGTGAGTTCTGTCAAAGAAGGGCGGTTTGTCGAAGGATTACGCCATTTGAGCCAGTTGGTGAAATGATGATCGAGCTTGCCGGATCTTCTCAATAGGATGTTAATCCACTTTGATTGAGCCAAACTCTGATACCAATTGTTGAGTTGTAGGGAGCTCGATTCCTTCAACCGATCTTGCTCACCAAGTGGTGGAGAGGTGGAATTTTGGGTGGATGTGGTGTGAAAGTTAAAATATTAAGGGCACAATGATTTTAGAGTGGTTCAACCTTCTAACCAAGGTCTACATCCACTACCTTAGCTTCCCACTAAGGATTTCCAATCAATCCACTATTGATTCGTCCCCTTTTCTAGGCTTAGGAGGAAACCCTTATACACCGATCAAGCTTTCTACCCAAAGCCTTGATCAAACCCTTTCTACAAAGAGAAAATATAAGCAAACTTAAATCCCTCTAATAGGTATTTGTTTGCACAATTTGCACTCACCCAAAACCTAAAACACTTGAGCAAATTTGACAATTTTGGCTCACTAGTGTTTGTCTAAACAAGGAATTGACAATTTAAGTGCAAAGACACTTTTTGATCATTTGTTGATTGACAATTGAAGCATTAACCATATCTTGATGCTTAGAGGTCCCTTTTATACTCCTTGATGAGTTTGTAGCCGTTGGGTTGAATTGGAGCCGTTGAGGACTTTATTTCCCACCATAAATGCAGTTCTGCTGCTACCCGTATTGAAACGCTTGAACCTGTTTCGATACGCTCTTCAAGTAGAAAGAGATGTTGCAGTCTGATGAGCATCCGTATCGAAACACCATGGGCCGTATCGAAATGCTCGTATCGAAACGCTAGGCACCGTATTGAAACACTCTGCATTTAAATGTTAGTTGGAAAATAGTCGTTGGGGTTTATGACCGTTGTGGTCGATGCCACGTAGGCGTATCGAAACGGCATAGCCCGTATCGAAACGCTGGGTAAAAACCTCATCCAGAAAAGATCCGTTTCGATACCCGTATCGAAACGTTTTTGACACTGGAAGATTCCGCATCGAAACGCCTAAGGGTGTTTCGATACACCTGGACGATTTTGTTAAGTTTGGCTTTGAAAAACATGTGAAAACCTTTAAAGACATCCCCTAAACATAGTTTCAAGTTATTTGGACTTTGGAAATAGTTTTGAATTCTTTTTAAATTAGTCCAAAACATTTTCAATTATTATATCAAAACATTAGTTCTACATAATTGGTTTTTGAATTCAAGGCTTCATTTTCAAAAAAACAAGAAATTAATTTCAAAGTTAAAAACCGAAAATGATTTGCTTTCTAAAACCAATTTAGAGTTTGAAGCAAAACTTAAAGATTTTGAGCTTAAAGTTTTAGATTTACAAAAATTGCTTCAAACAATAAAAAAAGATCATCAAAAAGAAGTTGACGATCTCAAGAAAGAAAAAGATTTTATTTTCAATGAACTTCAAAAGAAAAATAATTTAGGAAAATCAAATTTTTATGTAAGACAATCTAGTGCCCCTAGATTTGTGAACAATATATGTTTTAGAAGTATTTGAGTCCCAAAAGGACTAAGTACTTCAACTAAAAAGGATGAAATTGAAAAATGAATTCCTAAGGGGACAAAATTATGCGCTACTAATGTCTATCGATCCAAAGCAATTTGGATACCAAAAATCACTTGATTGTCTTGTTTAGGTGTGATGGAGATTGATCAACAAGTTCAAAATTGAGGAGAAGCTCCATGCAAACATGGAAGAACACTTGAAGAAGGAAGGCTTCACATCCTCCCTTGTGTTCAAGAGTGGTAAAAATCTAGTTGTTTTATTTGTTTAATTTGATTTATTTTTTTTATTTCAACTAGATTATCATATATGTTGGACTAACATTCTTTGACGATACTTTGAGTAAGGGGGAGCCATTTTAAAACCAAAATTCTTATTTGTGTCAATTACTTTTAACCTTTTAAGTTATTTTGAACTTAATGTCTTTTGAATTCTTTTTGATATAACAAAAAAGATGAGAGTTTGGTTTGAAAAATTGTACTTTTAAATGAATAAGGGGATCCTTAATTACTTTTCAATTTTTCATATCTTATTCACATTTTTAAACTTAAAGGGGGAGAATGTAACCCCCTCGTCCCGGTCTGGCCGGATGACCGGTCCGAATGGGCCACACGAGGAAAACCGAAGCGAAACCCGTGAAGGCTTCCCCTCGGTTAGCAACCCTAAAGATTTTCTTTCATTTTAATCTTGTCTAAAGGCATATTGATCCCTAAATGATTCACAACAGCGGAAACATCAATAAAGAAACGCATGCGATCCACAACCACGCTTACAAGCAATTCATTTTTAGCTTTCAGGGCAGACCGTATCGATACACCAGTCAAGGGTATCGATACGCCCTGACCAGGTCAAAACAAATCAGTCAACGCAGAGGAGACCGTATCGATACAGCCCTTGAGCGTATCGATACAGCCCTTGAGCGTATCGATACACCCCTCTCGGTCAATATCTCGTGGTCAACGAGATATACCCGTACCGATACGCCCCAACGCCGTACCGATACGCTAAAAACTCCCCAAAATCTTAGAATTCCAGTGAGTAAAAACCGTATCGATACGGACCCGTGTATCGATACGCCCAGCTTAAAATGAGCTCTGCATGCAAGACCGTATCGATACTGCCCTCAGGCGTATCGATACGCCCTACACTGCAACTCTCCAAAACAAAGCAAAACCAAACAAGACTCAACTCATTATGCATTTTGAGACTCCCCTAGACTCATTTAAGCATACATATATTTAGACTACAACCACATATTAGCATACGGGGCATTTAATTTAACAAGGAGGCATACTACTCAAAGGTCTCATACAATTCCACAAAAGAGCATGCTTAGCAATCATAAGACCCCATACACAAGCCAAGTAAACATAGAGCATGCATAGCCCAACAACATACACATTTAGGCATATTCAAATAAGCAACAGGATAAGCATGGTCCACAATCCATGAAACAAAAGCATAACACATTCATGAGTTTAGCATGCTCAAACATAACCACCTGAGGAGTTTGACACCAACTCCTAAAACTCTATACCCCATCGTCTAGGCATTATTACAAAACGCAAACCATACTTGAACTAGCTTGAGAACTCCAAAAGCTCCTCCTTTGCCCGCTTGCCTCCTGAGCTCTAACGATCTGCATGTTGGAAACAAGGAGAGCATAAGCCAACTAGCTTAGTGAAAGAAGCTCTAAAATTTACAACATGCAGTTTTCCAAAACACTTTTTTTGTATGCAAGAAGAGCAATGGATGCACGAAATGTCTATCTCGACAACAACACTTGGTTTGCACAAGCACAACCAACATACACATACGGTGGGACTACACATCACCGTTTCGACTAGTAGATTTCCCATGGGACTACACATCAAGGTACTTTCCTACTAGTCACTACCGGTGGGACTACACATCACCGTAGTTTGGACCACCATCACGTGAGGCACGGCATCAACTCGACTACACATTAGCAACATTAACATGCACATGATAATCATAACACATAACCATTCATCCATCACAACAACATAGGAGTAGAGAGGCTTACACTCGGGTTTAGGTGAACCCTCAAGGTCCCACCCAAACCCCAAAGGTTCCACATCGTGCACAATTCAATGATTAGCAAATCTACTCACCGTTGTTACCCAAGTGAAGACCGAAGACCAAGCTCAAGACTCCGAAATCCCCAGATTTGTCCCCAAAGCTTCACCAACCAAATTTCTCGTTTCTAAACATTCCAACACAATTTAAACAATCCCAAATCAGTCCACATTCCAAAATAGTCAACCCGGATTACATACCAAGCACAAGACATCAAATTTTCCATTGAAAACAAACCCAAAATCCATAATCTCGAGCAGCCCTTAAGCACCCCTTAAATCCATTGATTCCAACCCTTAATTTGCTCCCTAATGCCTCCAAAACAACACTTACATATATCCTAACCATCAGCCCCCAAAATTCCACCTAAAACACCCCCAAAACTCAACTTAAACCCCCCCCAAAAACCTCCCCAAAGCCCCATTCCGGGAAACACCCCAAAACTTTGTAAAAATCCATTTTGTTGGACCTTTTAGGTTGTAGACAACTCATATAACCTCAACAAATCGAAAAATTAAGTTAAAGGTTTCAAAGACAACATTTTTAATCTAAAATCCTTCAAACTTCAAATCTCAAAACATGTACAAAAATGAAAACAAAAGGTATTAACTTGTAGAGAATAATGAGGGCAAGTCAAAAACAAAGTTACCTTTGCGAAATCTTCAAAAATGAGCACGATATTGGATGGAATAGTATCTAGGAGAAGAGGGGTTCATTTTGTCGTTGAAATGAAGAATATAGAGGGGAAGAAGATGACTCAAAAGCATTATTTTAGGTTGGTTTAAAATCAAAAGGCCAAAGACCTAAATGCCCTTAATGAAAAAGGGAAACCACAATAGGTGCCACCCATGGCTATTTGGGCTTATTTTAAAAATGGTTCAACTTAATTTTATTTGTCTTAAAACCCGAGGCCCAAACCATTATTTTATTATCTAAAAATTAGGAACCGAAACCCGAACCATTACTAAATTATTATTTTCACCCGACCCCGAACCCGGGCGTTACAACTCTCCCCCACTTAAGGAATTTCGTCCCTGAAATTACCTGACGGAAACAAATACGGAAACTGCTCAAGCATGTCAGCTTTCCTCTCCCACGTGGCCTCCTCCACTCCTCTATGTCTCCATAATACTTTGACCAATTCTATAGTCTTGCCACGCAACACCTTGCTGTCAGAAGCAAGTATCTCAACTGGTTCCTCGTTGTAAGACAAGTCTGGGTTTAACTCTATTTCTTCCACCGGTATAACATGGGACGGATCCGATCTATACCTCTTAAGCATCGACACATGAAACACATCATGGATCTTCTCTAGCTCCGCTGGGAGCCTCAATCTATATGCAACCGGACCAATTCTCTCAACTATCTCATAAGGCCCTATGTACCTTGGGCTCAACTTGCCCTTCCTCCCAAACCTCATCACATTCTTCCAAGGTGAGACTTTCAAAAACACTTTATCAACCACGGAGTACTCTACCTCTTTCCTCTTCAAATCGGCATAGGACTTCTGTCGATCTGAAGCTGCTTTCATGTAATCACAAATCAACTTCACCTTCTCGGTGGTACCCTTAAGCAACTCGGGCATCGGTACAAGCTTCTGTCCGGCCTCGGCCCAACAAATCGGGGTTCTACACTTCCTACCATACAAGGCCTCATAAGGAGCCATCTGAATACTTGATTGGAAACCGTTGTTGTATGCAAACTCCACCAACGGTAGGTGTTTCTCCCATGACCCCTGGAAATCAATGATACAACACCTCAACATATCCTCCAAAATCTGAATTACCCTCTCAGACTGACCATCTGACTGCGAATGATACGAAGTGCTGAAGTTCAACCAAGTACCCAAGGCTCGATGCAAACACTCCCAAAATCTAGAGGTAAATCTCGGATCTCGGTCTGACACAATCGACTTTGGTACCCCATGTAGTCTCACTATCTCACGGATATACAGTTCGGCCAACTTGTCCAAAGTATAGGTAGTATGAACCGGTATGAAGAGGGCACACTTAGTAAATATATCCACAACCACCCACACTGAATTTTTCTTCGAAGGAGTCAACGGAAGTCCTGACACAAAGTCCATAGTGATACGCTCCCACTTCCACTCTGGAATTTTCAACGGTTGTAATAACCCTGAGGGAAACTGGTGTCCAGCCTTGACTCTCTAACATACCATACATCTACTTACAAACTCGGCTACGTCCCTTTTCAATCCGACCCAATAATACTCTTTCTTCAACCCTCGATACATCTTCGTGCTACCCGGATGCATAGCAAAAGGACTATTGTGAGCCTCACTCAAGATCGTACGCCTCAACTCGGCATCCTCCGGAACCACTATCCTATCCTTGAAACATAGGATCCCATTATCTCCAAAACAATACTCGGTAGGTCTATCTTCGGCTATGTCTTGCACGTGAGGTTCCAAAGACTCATCTCGCAACTGCTTCTCACGAATCAACTGAACCAATGGTGGCTTAACCTGAAGCTCGGCTATCAACCCGCCATCCGTAGACACACTCAACCTTGCAAACATTGCTCGCAACTCAACGACCACTTTCATACTCAAGGCATCAGCCACCACATTTGCCTTGCCCGGATGGTACTCTATGGTGAGGTCATAATCCTTAAGAAGCTCTAACCACCTTCGTTGCCTGAGGTTCAACTCCCTCTGAGACATCAAATATTTCAAACTCTTGTGGTCGGTGTACACGGTACACTTCTCTCCATAAAGATGGTGTCTCCAAATCTTCAACGCGAACACCACTACAGCCAATTCTATGTCATGCGTGGGGTAATTCTTCTCATGGACCTTCAACTGTCGTGAGGCATACGCTACTACCTTACCTCCCTGCATGAGCACACAACCTAGCCCCATGTAGGACGCATCACTGTAAATCACAAACTCTCTCCCCAGTTCGGGCTGAATCAAGATAGGAGCTTTGGTCAAAGCTTTCTTCAATTTTTCAAACGCTTCCTGTCTTGCATCTAACCACTCATACGGAACATTCTTCTGTAGCAATTTGGTCAACGGAGCCGCTATTCTCGAGAACCCCTCAACAAACCTCCTATAGTACCCTGCCAAACCTAGGAAACTGCAAATTTTTGTCACTGATTTCGGTTGTTTCCAATTCACAATGGCTTCTATCTTCTTGGGATCTACGCTGATCCCACTAGCCGAGATCACGTGACCTAGGAAGACCACCTCCCTAATCCAAAACTCACACTTACTTAGCTTAGCATACAACTGATTCTCAAGTAGGGTCTGAAGCACTAACCTCAAATGCTCATCGTGTTCCTCCTCGGTCCTAGAGTACACTAGGATGTCATCAATAAACACTACCACAAACCTGTCCAAGAACTTACGAAACACTCGGTTCATCATATCCATGAAGGCTGCTGGAGCGTTGGTCAAACCAAATGGCATTACCAAAAACTCATAATGTCCATAACGTGTACGAAAGGCTGTCTTCGGTATGTCCACATCCTTTACCTTCAATTGATAGTATCCGGACCTCAAATCAATCTTCAAAAACACAGAAGCACCCCTCAACTGGTCTAGCAAGTCATCTATCCTAGGCAAGGGATATTTGTTCTTCACCGTTACCTTATTCAACTGCCTATAATCTATACACATCCGTATGCTACCATCCTTCTTTTTCACAAACAAGACCGGAACACCCCACGGGGATACACTAGGCCTAATGAAGCCTCTATCAGTCAACTCCTGAAGATGTGTCTTCAACTCTTTCAATTCTTTCGGTGCCATTCTATACGGAGCAATCGACATCGGTGCAGAATCAGAATATGTCTCGATAGCAAACTTTACTGCTCTATCTGGAGGCAAGCCTGGTAGCACTTCCGGGAAAACACTCGGAAAATCACATACTGTTCTGATGTCCTGAGGTCTCACCTCACTCATATCCGGATTCATTACATAAGCCAAGTAAGCCTAACACCCTGAACTCAACAACCTCTGAGCTTCTAAAGCCGAAACCACATTGGACAAAAACTTGACATTCTCCCCAACTACCACAACCTCAAAGTCATCGGTAAGCCTCAAAGAGACTCTCTTAGTCTCGAAGTCAACCCTAGCTCTATGCTCTACAAGCCAATCCATGCCCAAAATCACATCAAAACCATATAAGGGTAACTCCATCATATCGACCGGAAATACGTGGCCCTGAACCATCAAAGGACACCTCCTATACACTTTCCTAACTACCACTGTATCACCAAAAGAGCTAGTGACATTCACACCTACCTCTAACCAATCACAAGGTAATCCTAATGACTTTGCATGCTCACCCAAAATATACGAATGGGTTGACCCCGAATCTATCAAAGAAAGCAAACTCAAGGACTGTAATGTGAAATTACCTGCAATGACATCAGTGTCATTCCCAGCCTCTCGCTGAGTGTACACCCTAGCCAGTCCTCCTCCCTCGGGCTGGACTGCTACTACATGAGCCAAGTTCCTCTGACTCTCATTCCTTGGCTGAAAGTTCCCACGACCGCGCCCACGACCTCTTTGATGCTCAAAGCCCCTAGCTGGAGCCGGTCCGCCTCTAACTGGGTGTGGACAATCACGCCTCAAGTGGTCTTGGGAGCTACAGTTCCAGCATGCCCCAAACATACCCATACACTCTCCTGGGTGGTGTCTCCCGCATCTAGTGCACTCCGGAATGTGTCCAACAGCTCCCTGGCCTTGACGGCCCTGACCATGGTTACCACCCCTAGGTCTCATATCCGGCTGATACCTCATATCTGTATGCCTCTTGGCATGATCTCTATCCCAGTTCGCATGTCTCTTTTCGGAGTCAGACCCACCCGCACGTGCTTTAGAGCTTAGGTTCTGCTCTATATCCTTGGCCCTAGAAACCAAGACATCGAACTCGGTGTAGTCGGAGGCTAACGTGTAGGTCTTCACATCTGTGGTCAACCCATATATGAAACGCTCACATCGCTCCTTCTCATCCGGAAACAACTCTGGTGCGTACTGGCTCAACCTCACAAACTGAATCTCATACTCAGACACGGTCCTATTACCTTGGACCAAAGCCATGAACTCTCTTTTCTTTTCATCCAAGTACCGAACCCAGAGGTAATTTCTCTTGAAGGCATTTCTGAAGAACTCTCATGTGACATCCGCCTCGGCCATACCGAAAATGACAGTGGTCCACCAAGTATAAGCGTCTCCCTGAAGCAATGAGACAATGCATCCCAACTTACGGGCATCTGAACACTCCATCTGACCCAATATACGAGTAGTACTCTCGAGCCATCCTTCTGAACCTTCTAGAGACAATCCTCGAAACTCAACTGCCTCTAAGTTACGGAGCCTCTCTAGGGGTAGTCCTGTCCCCACACCCTGAGGTGGTGTTGCATCTTGCATACCGGCCAAAGCTGTCTGAAAAGCTCCGGCTATGGTCTGAATCAAATGAGCCACATCTGGACCTGCCTGACCTTGGCCCGCTTGAGCCCCATTACCTCCCACATTAGCCTCAGCTTGAGGCCCATTACCATCACCTCCGACGTTCCCTCCATTACCATCGGGAGCATGAAGAGCAAGAGGCACATCCTCGGGTGCCTGGTCACCCGCTCTAGGCCGTCCCCTCGGTCTCACCATAGCAATTTAAAATAATCTAAAACAGCAAACACACAACAACAAAGAAACGTTAGGTTAGCAAAAGGGCAAGGACTCCGGTTCTCAAGCTCTTTAAACCAAAACAATTTCCCTTTTTTTATTTTGACAACAACGCCTAACAATGGGGACTCGAACCAACTCTCAAACAGTAGCAAGGTCACTATGGCATGCATTCATACACCGTGCTGGAGACAAAATTTAGACATACATGACAAAAC
This sequence comes from Hibiscus trionum, assembly GCA_030270665.1. NCBI lineage: Eukaryota > Viridiplantae > Streptophyta > Magnoliopsida > Malvales > Malvaceae > Hibiscus > Hibiscus trionum. The sequence continues at coordinate 218,042 of BSYR01000013.1, forward strand.
ACCCATAATACCTTAACTCACCTCACTTACCTGCCTGAGGTCTCGAAAACCTCAGGCTCTGATACCAATAAATGTAACCCCCTCGTCTCGGTCTGGCCGGATGACCGGTCCGAATGGGCCACACGGGGAAAACCGAAGCGAAACCCGTGAAGGCTTCCCCTCGGTTAGCAACCCTAAAGATTTTCTTTCATTTTAATCTTGTCTAAAAGCATATTGATCCCTAAATGATTCACAACAGCGAAAACATCAATAAAGAAACGCATGCGATCCACAACCACGCTTACAAGCAATTCATTTTTAGCTTTCAGGGCAGACCATATCGATACACCAGTCAAGGGTATCGATACGCCCTGACCAGGTCAACACAATCAGTCAACGCAGATGAGACCGAATCGATACAGCCCTTGAGCGTATCGATACACCCCTCTCGGTCAATATCTCGTGGTCAACGAGATATACCCGTACCGATACGCCCCAACGCTGTACCGATACGCCAAAAACTCCCCAAAATCTCAGAATTCCAGTGAGTAAAAACCGTATCGATATAGACCCGTGTATCGATACACCAGCTTAAAATGAGCTCTGCAGGCAAGACCGTATCGATACTGCCCTCAGGCGTATCGATACGCCCTGCACTGCAACTCTCCAAAACAAAGCAAAACCAAACAAGACTCAACTCATTATGCATTTTTAGACTCCCCTAGACTCATTTAAGCATACATATATTTAGACTACAACCACAAATTAGCATACGGGGCATTTAATTTAACAAGGAGGCATACTACTCAAAGGTCTCATACAATTCCACAAAAGAGCATGCTTAGCAATCATAAGACCCCATACACAAGCCAAGTAAACATAGAGCATGCATAGCCCAACAACATACACATTTAGGCATATTCAAATAAGCAACAAGATAAGCATGGTCCACAATCCATGAAACAAAAGCATAACACATTCATGAGTTTAGCATGCTCAAACATAACTACCTGAGGAGTTTGACATCAACTCGACTACACATTAGCAACATTAACATGCACATGATAATCATAACACATAACCATTCACCCATCACAGCAACATAGGAGTAGAGAGGCTTACACTCGGGTTTAGGTGAACCCTCAAGGTCCCACCCCAACCTCAAAGGTTCCACATCGTGCACAATTCAATGATTAGCAAATCTACTCACCGTTGTTACCCAAGTGAAGACCGAAGACCAAGCTCAAGACTCCGAAATCCCCGGATTTGTCCCCGAAGCTTCACCAACCAAATTTCTCGTTTCTAAACATTCCAACACAATTTAAACAATCCCAAATCAGTCCACATTCCAAAATAGTCAACCCGGATTATATACCAAGCACAAGACATCAAATTTTCCATTGAAAACAAACCCAAAATCCATAATCTCGAGCAGCCCTTAAGCACCCCTTAAATCCATTGATTCCAACCCTTAATTTGCTCCCTAATGCCTCCAAAACAACACTTACAAATATTGTAACCCCCTCATCCCGGTCTAGCCGGATGACCGGTCCGAGTGGGTCACACGGGGAAAACCGAAGCGAAACCCGTTAAGGTTCCCCCTCGGTTAGTAACCCTATTTTTTTTAAATCTTGTCACATTCGAGTATTAAATTCTAAGTGATCAAACAGCAGGACGTATCACACGAGACAAACATCCAAACCCCAAAACACATTCAAACATCCCAATTTTAATCTTGACTAAAGGCATATTAATACCTATGTATTTTTTTTTCTCTTCAAAAAGGCCTACAAGGGTCAAACAGGGCATATAAGTCCAGCAGATTCCAAATTCATTCAGTTTCAGTCCCGTCAACTTCTAACAACAATTAAGATACCTATACTTAACATTTTTGAGCAAATCATACCTCTATTTCATGTAAAATTTTGTCCTCTACAACTTTGTAGAAGAACACTTTTTCCAGAAATGACTCTAACATGCTCAAAACTGCAGTTTTCACCAAAAGTTTCGAAACCTTTGACCATAGTTTCGAAACCTTTCCCAAAGGTTTCGAAACTTTGGCTGGCAGTAGCCTCTGGAATCCAAAAATTTACAAAGGTTTCGAAACTTTACCCCTAGTTTCGAAACCTAGGTGCAGGGGAGCATATTTTGCTTCATTCTAATGTCTTTCAATGATAAAAACACCTCATGTTCATATACAACCATACATAAGAGCTTAAATGAGGCAAAGGCACTCAACACCAACCATCCAAATCTAGAGGCATACGTCCTAGATTAAACGTACTCCAACATATTCAAACATACTCAAAGCATGAAGGCAACTCCTAAGGCATAAGGCCAACATTCAACATGAACAATTTAGGCATGAGTTAACATTCATCAAGGCAACACAAGTCACACACAAACAAGGCATCAAGGAGTCTAAACATGCTCCTAACAACCAACAACTATCCAACAAAACCATACATGTCCCATTGCTCAACTATTACATGTCTAATATTTAAAAATCCATACTTGATGAACTCAAGCCAAAAAAAGCCGCACTTGGAGCCTTTCACTTGCGTAAGCAACCCACGAACTAAGGATCTGCAATGTTGAACAAAGAGAGCGTAAGCAATGATGCTTAGTGAGGGTAAGCTCTAAAAACAAACCTCAACACTGCAGGGTCCGAGCACAATCAAGCCAAGGCATTACACAAACATGCCAAGGATCCACAAGAGCCACAATATAAGATGCATGAACAATATATACAAGTAAATGTCATGATCTTCAAGCTCTAACTTCCTCAACATAAATAGCCACATCAAACATCCACATAAGGATCATTAATCTCAATTCATAACACTTCCGTGCTTAGCACGTACTCACCATGACTCACCGTCATGCACAAACCACATTTCCATGCCTAGCATGTACTCACCATGACTCACTGTCATGCACAAACCACATTTCCATGCCTAGCATGTACTCACCATGACTCACCGTCATGCACAAACCACATTTCCATGCCTAGCATGTACTCACCATGACTCACCGTCATGCACAAACCACATTTCCATGCCTAGCATGTACTCACCATGACTCACCGTCATGCACAAACCACATTTCCATGCCTAGCATGTACTCACCATGACTCACCATCATGCACAAACCACATTTCCATGCCTAGCATGTACTCACCATGACTCACCGTCATGCACAAACCACATTTCCATGCCTAGCATGTACTCACCATGACTCACCGTCATGCACAAACCACATTTCCATGCCTAGCATGTACTCACCATGATCCTCGGATCATGAAACCACCTCATAATATCATTTCACACGTCAACACCACATGCACATTATTAGCAACCATAACATATCTATCATCAACATGCACATAACAATGCATCAAACATGCCTCATCATACATGTATACAACATATACATAATCAACACCATCACAATTTAATACGAGGCATATACAACCATTAAAAAGTGCAACCCAAGTCTTTAATCAAAGCTTGGGATTAGGCTACCACTCTAATCCCAACGCTAGGTGGGTTTACCAAGCCCATCCTAGGTTCACATGCTTGAACCAAATACTCAAATCATTTTAAAAATATTTAACCACTCACCTAAGCTTCCAAGCTCCAAGCCATGCAAGCAACCTCCCTCAAATTTCTGGATTCCTTCCCGAAGCTTCCCCAACACAAATTCCCGCTTCTTAACAACCTCAAACACATTTCAAACAATTCTAAATCAGCCCAACATCAAAATACCAACCCGGAATACAATTCAAATGCAATTTACCATGTTGCAAACCATGAACAAATCCCATTTTTATCAAATTCGGGCAGCCCCTAAACCATGTCCAAAAACCATGTTTCCAACATCCATAGTACCCACAAACAATCCCAAATCAACCCCTAACCATAGCACTACCATTGGGCTATCAATTCCCACCTAAAACAACCCCCAAAAATCACCCAAAACCCTTCAAAAAACCCATTTTTACCCAATTTCGGAAATTTCATAAAACACCTCAAAAATTATATATGTTGGTCCATTTTGGTTCATAAACACCATATCTAACAATATCAAGTCAAAATCTTAAGTTAAAATCAACCAAAATATCTTTTTATTCAAATCTTCCAAAAATCCAAATTCTAAAACGTTGATGAAAATGAAATCTATTTGTACTTTCAAGTAGAGGAAGATGAGAGCAAGTCGAAAATGTAATTACCTTTCAAAAAGCTCCAAAAATGGAGGCACGATCGGTTGTCAAAGCTTGAAGAGGGAAGGGGGAGGGGAACGTGAAATGAAGAAGGGGGTGGGGGAAGGTGATGATAAAATGAATGATTTATAATAAAAAGGGTTTTTTATTTTATTTTATTTTGCAAGTCTCATTATTTACAAAAATGCCATTAATGAGATGGTCATTCTCATCTATTCTAAAATTCATAGAATTTGATTCCCAAAACAACTTAAATCCAACATAATTGTTTGCTTCGAATATAGGAAGCCCAAAATAATAAATTACTATTTTAAATTATAAAACCGAAACCCGAAACAATATTTTAATATTATTTTCTCCCGACCCCCAAACCCAGGTGTTACAACTCTCCCCCACTTAAGGAAATTTCGTCCTCGAAATTCATCGAACAGGAAGAGCCACGGAAACTGCTTTTCCACACTTACCTTCTCACCACAACACACTAACCAACTCGGTAGTCTTCCCACATAACATTAGCTATCTGATGCTACGACCTCAACCGGTTCTCCATAACTGGTCAATTTAAATTCAACTCAATCTCTTCTACAAACATAGTACGGGATAGATCTGACTCATACTTCCAAATCACAGATACACAGGATACATCACAACTTCTTCTAACTCTGGTGGTAACTGCAACAAATAAACAACAGACCTAGCCCAATTCACAATCTCGTACAACACTGTTCGAATACTTGACCCATAACCTTCCCTGACTGATCATCTGACTTCGACAGGTAACCAAACACTATGCAGACGTCTTCATAAACAATCTAATTGAAATCTCGAATCCCTATTACCCACTTTCATTTTGAATCTTCCACAGATGTAACAAACTAGAAGTATTCCTCTTCAACCCACGATACGTCTTCATACTACTCTGATGCGATACAAATGAACTGTACGTCTCAAATCACCATGTCGATTGGCACAACTATTCTGTCTCTGAAAGCAAAACTTCATCATCTCTGAAACTGTATTCTGAAGGTCTTTCTTATGTTATGTCTTGCACGTGAGGTGCCAAGAATCTGTCTTGCAACTGTTTCTCTTTAAACACTCTGACTCAATGTAGGTTTAACATGAAACTCGGCCACAAAACTGTTATCATTCGGTAAACTGAATTCGGCAATTACATCTCGCAACTCAACCACAAATCTGACAACAAAATAACTCGGAACATCGATTACCACTTAGACTCTCTTCAGATATTACCCAATCTCAATATTACAGTTTTCAAGCAATTCTAACAACTCATGTTGTTCAAGTTTCAACCATTCATACGTCTTCAAATATTTCAGGTTCCGATGATATGTACATACACACTGTGCATTTCTTACCACACAAGCTTGTCTCCAAATCTTCGAGGCAATTACAACTGTAGTTAACTCTATGTCTCATATCAAATAATTCTTCTCACGGTCTTCCAACTATCTTAATGAACAAGCCACAATTTCTGTCTTGCATAAGTCTACAACCTACCACTACATGCATCGCATCACTATGGTTTTTTTTAAACTCATGTTTTCTTTTTCCTACTTGGGATTTATTCTAATACACTCGGCTGAACTATATGTCATAGGAGAATATCTTTCTTAACTCGGAGTTCACATTTGCTCATCTTGGCATACCACTGATTCTCTAATAGGATCTACAATACTAACTACATAGCTTGTCAAGGTTTTCTTCGGTACATGAATATACTCATGTGTCCTCTATAAGAACTAGTACAACTGATCAAGAAAATTGGGAAAATATTCTGCTTAACTTCTCTATAAGGTAACTAACACACTAGTCAAGCAAGGCGGCATAACTCGGAACTCAAAGTGATCATATATTGCCCCAAAAGCTGTCTTCATTACTTCAATTTCTCTCACTTCCAACTGGTAATAATTGGATCTCAAATTAATCTTCAAAAAGACTGAAGCACACACTAACTGATCTACAGATCACTGACACTCGGAAACGGATACTGATCATTCACTGTCACTTGTTTCGACTGTGTGTAATCTGAACACAATCTCGTACTGTCACTCTTTCTTCTTCACAAATTACACTATAGAACTCTGAGATGATGCACTAGGCCTAATGAATCTAAGGCCTAACAGTTCTCATAGTTGATTCTTCAACATTTTCAATTCTTCCAGAATTCATAAGTTACAGAGCTAACAAAACAGAAGCGACCTCGGAAACGGTCTCAATGGCGAACTCTTCTTCTCTATCAAGAGACAAACTGGGTAATTCTTGTAAACACTTCTAGGAAGAATCACAAACCATTTTAACCTTCTGCGGTCTAATCTTTGTTCAAAAATCAAATCCATCACCATTGCCAAACAAGTCTGCCAACTAAACTCAATTAATCTTCGACCTCCACAGCTGGATCAACATTCGACAAGAAGTTCACCTCCTCACCTACTACTACAGTCACATAGAAATCTGCAACTTCAAGGCAACTCTCTCTTTGTCTCGACGTATACACTAACTGTGTGCTCTTCAAGCCAAACCTTGCCAGAAGGTATATCAAAACTATAGGAAGACGATCACTTCACATCTACTAGAAACTAGTAACTCTGAACCACCAACAAACATCTTCTGCACATTTTCTGACCACCACTATCTCACCACAAAAGACTAGTTACATGTGTCCCTACGTCTAAAATCTCAACAGAGATATCTACCTTCCTTACATGCTCACACACAAAGGGACTAATTCGTAGAAATTGTAACTTCACAAGTACACAACTAATAGTCTTCGGTCCTCTTGTTTCCATACTGGTTCTTCAACAAAATCTGATTCTTTTACACTGTTCTTAGAGCATCTCAAAACTTCAAAATGCAGTTCTAATCGCACACAATCAATCATGCTTGAACTTGTTCTGTAACATCGGTCCTAACGACTCAAAACATCCCACTACCAAACAATCTGAATTCCCAGCTCAAGACTTCCTTCTCGGCTCAACTATATCGGAAGTAACTTCACCTCTCTTACTCGCTGAAAGACAACTCAGATGTACACTGGTCCAATCACACAAATTGATTTCCACTCACGGACACTGACCGACTGTCTTGCATTAAAACCATAGGCTGAATCCCAATGATCACCAACTGGCATTTTTGAATTTCAGATTACACAAACGAGACCCTTACCCTGATCTCGCCCCAAAGAACTAAGGTACTCATACCTACCTCTGACACCTCATCGGCACATTCAATCTTGCATGTTTGCTAACAATATACAGAAGTGCAGACTCCGAATCAATCAGAAGGGAACAAGCTCAAAACTGTACCAAATACTTACCTACTATATCATCGATAACACTCTGACTCCCACTCATAGGTCGTCACCTCTTTCACCACTAACACCAGAACCGATCACATCGTTCCTCATCAACAGGGACCAACCCACATACACACTAACTCAGTCAAACAAATTGTACCTCAACTACGGTACAACCATACCTCCCTGACTAAAGCGATGAACTCCCTCAACATCATTCACATTTTCAAAACCCACCGTTTCCACTTACTGATTCACAGTCCACGCCTTGGCCTCAAACTTACCAAAAGCAATAAACTAACAACAACAACAACACATTAACATACAAACTGGGTTAGCAAAGGAAAAGGTCCAAGTGGCTCAAGTATGATTTCCTCACTTAAAATCTCTTTTTTTTCCGATGTAATAGAAGCAATGGGACTCTACTCAACATGCTTCAAGCAACTCAACACACATACATGTTCAATCATGCATATACAAAGCATACTTGCTAAACAAGCAACCATATGCGTACGATCAAACAACATACCTTCTCCATCAAACAATCACACATCACCGCATACACGGGTAACGAGCAACATGCTTTCAAACAAACCATCAACATACTTGTCACACAAGCAATCATACTTACAAAGCAAGCAATCATTCATTTCTGTATACTCGAATAACAAGCAACATGCTTACATGATAAGCAAACACCGTGCATATCAATCATAAAACACAACTTACTTCACTTACCTGCCCAAGGTTTCGGAAACCTTTAGCTCTGATGCCAACAAATGTAACCCCCTCATCCTGGTCTAGCCGGATGACCGGTCCGAGTGGGTCACACGGGGAAAACCGAAGCGAAACCCGTTAAGGTTCCCCCTCGGTTAGCAACCCTATTTTTTTTAAATCTTGTCACATTCGAGTATTAAATTCTAAGTGATCAAACAGCAGGACGTATCACACGAGACAAACATCCAAACCCCAAAACACATTCAAACATCCCAATTTTAATCTTGACTAAAGGCATATTAATACCTATGTATTTTTTTTCTCTTCAAAAAGGCCTACAAGGGTCAAACAGGGCATATAAGTCCAGCAGATTCCAAATTCATTCAGTTTCAGTCCCGTCAACTTCTAACAACAATTCAGAGACCTATACTTAACATTTTTGAGCAAATCATATCTCTATTTCATGTAAAATTTTGTCCTCTACAACTTTGTAGAAGAACACTTTTTTCCAGAAATGACTCTAACATGCTCAAAAATGCAGTTTTCACCAAAAGTTTCGAAACCTTGGGAAGGTTTCGAAACCTTTGACCATAGTTTCGAAACCTTTCCCAAAGGTTTCGAAACTTTGGCTGACAGTAGCCTCTGGAATCCAAAAATTTACAAAGGTTTCGAAACTTTACCCCTAGTTTCGAAACCTAGGTGCAGGGGAGCATATTTTGCTCCATTCTAATGTCTTTCAATGATAAAAACACCTCATGTTCATATACAACCATACATAAGAGCTTAAATGAGGCAAAGGCACTCAACACCAACCATCCAAATCTAGAGGCATACGTCCTAGATTAAACGTACTCCAACATATTCAAACATACTCAAAGCATGAAGGCAACTCCTAAGGCATAAGGCCAACATTCAACATGAACAATTTAGGCATGAGTTAACATTCATCAAGGCAACACAAGTCACACACAAACAAGGCATCAAGGAGTCTAAACATGCTCCTAACAACCAACAACTATCCAACAAAACCATACATGTCCCATTGCTCAACTATTACATGTCTAATATTTAAAAATCCATACTTGATGAACTCAAGCCAAAAAAAACCACACTTGGAGCCTTTCACTTGCGTAAGCAACCCACGAACTAAGGATCTGCAATGTTGAACAAAGAGAGCGTAAGCAATGATGCTTAGTGAGGGTAAGCTCTAAAAACAAACCTCAACACTGCAGGGTCCGAGCACAATCAAGCCAAGGCATTACACAAACATGCCAAGGATCCACAAGAGCCACAATATAAGATGCATGAACAATATATACAAGTAAATGTCATGATCTTCAAGCTCTAACTTCCTCAACATAAATAGCCACATCAAACATCCACATAAGGATCATTAATCTCAATTCATAACACTTCCGTGCTTAGCACGTACTCACCATGACTCACCGTCATGCACAAACCACATTTCCATGCCTAGCATGTACTCACCATGACTCACCGCCATGCACAAACCACATTTCCATGCCTAGCATGTACTCACCATGACTCACCGTCATGCACAAACCACATTTCCATGCCTAGCATGTACTCACCATGACTCACCGTCATGCACAAACCACATTTCCATGCCTAGCATGTACTCACCATGACTCACCATCATGCACAAACCACATTTCCATGCCTAGCATGTACTCACCATGACTCACCGTCATGCACAAACCACATTTCCATGCCTAGCATGTACTCACCATGACTCACCGTCATGCACAAACCACATTTCCATGCCTAGCATGTACTCACCATGATCCTCGGATCATGAAACCACCTCATAATATCATTTCACACGTCAACACCACATGCACATTATTAGCAACCATAACATATCTATCATCAACATGCACATAATAATGCATCAAACATGCCTCATCATACATGTATACAACATATACATAATCAACACCATCACAATTTAATACGAGGCATATACAACCATTAAAAAGTGCAACCCAAGTCTTTAATCAAAGCTTGGGATTAGGCTACCACTCTAATCCCAACGCTAGGTGGGTTTACCAAGCCCATCCTAGGTTCACATGCTTGAACCAAATACTCAAACCATTTTAAAAATATTTAACCACTCACCTAAGCTTCCAAGCTCCAAGCCATGCAAGCAACCTCCCTCAAATTTCCGGATTCCTTCCCGAAGCTTCCCCAACACAAATTCCCGCTTCTTAACAACCTCAAACACATTTCAAACAATTCCAAATCAGCCCAACATCAAAATACCAACCCGGAATACAATTCAAATGCAATTTACCATGTTGCAAACCATGAACAAATCCCATTTTTATCAAATTCGGGCAGCCCCTAAACCATGTCCAAAAACCATGTTTCCAACATCCATAGTACCCACAAACAATCCCAAATCAACCCCTAACCATAGCACTACCATTGGGCTATCAATTCCCACCTAAAACAACCCCCAAAAATCACCCAAAACCCTTCAAAAAACCCATTTTTACCCAATTTCGGAAATTTCATAAAACACCTCAAAAATTATATATGTTGGTCCCTTTTGGTTCATAAACACCATATCTAACAATATCAAGTCAAAATCTTAAGTTAAAATCAACCAAAATATCTTTTTATTCAAATCTTCCAAAAATCCAAATTCTAAAACGTTGATGAAAATGAAATCTATTTGTACTTTCAAGTAGGGGAAGATGAGAGCAAGTCGAAAATGTAATTACCTTTCAAAAAGCTCCAAAAATGGAGGCACGATCGGTTGTCAAAGCTTGAAGAAGGAAGGGGGAGGGGAACGTGAAATGAAGAAGGGGGTGGGGGAAGGTGATGATAAAATGAATGATTTATAATAAAAAGGGTTTTTTATTTTATTTTATTTTGCAAGTCTCATTATTTACAAAAATGCCATTAATGAGATGGTCATTCTCATCTATTCTAAAATTCATAGAATTTGATTCCCAAAACAACTTAAATCCAACATAATTGTTTGCTTCGAATATAGGAAGCCCAAAATAATAAATTACTATTTTAAATTATAAAACCGAAACCCGAAACAATATTTTAATATTATTTTCTCCGACCCCCAAACCCAGGTGTTACAAATATCCTAACCATCAGCCCCCAAAATTCCACCTAAAACACCCCAAAAACTCAACTTAAACCCCCCCCCCCCCCCCCCAAAACCTCCCCAAAGCCCCATTCCGGGAAACACCCCAAAACTTTGTAAAAATCCGTTTTGTTGGACCTTTTAGGTTGTAGACAACTCATATAACCTCAACAAATCGAAAACTTAAGTTAAAGGTTTCAAAGACAATATTTTTAATCTAAAATCCTTCAAACTTCAAATCTCAAAACATGTACAAAAATGAAAACAAAAGGTATTAACTTATAGAGAATAACGAGGGCAAGTAAAAAACAAAGTTACCTTTGCGAAATCTTCAAAAATGAGCACGATATTGGATGGAATAATATCTAGGAGAAGAGGGGTTCATTTTGTCGTTGAAATGAAGAATAGAGAGGGGAAGAAGATGACTCAAAAGCATTATTTTAGGTTGGTTTAAAATCAAAAGGCCAAAGACCTAAATGCCCTTAATGAAAAAGGGAAACCACAATAGGTGCCACCCATGGCTATTTGGGCTTATTTTAAAAATGGTCTAACTTAATTTTATTTGTCTTAAAACCCGAGGCCCAAACCATTATTTTATTATCTAAAAATTAGGAACCGAAACCCGAACCATTATTAAATTATTATTTTCACCAGACCCCCGAACCCGAGCGTTACAGAGAATCCCAAACAATTTTTCAAGTTGATTTTATTATATCAAAAGGGGGAGATTGTAGAACTAATGTTTTGATATAATAAGTGAAAAATATTTTGGACAAAGTTAAAAAGAATTCAAAATCTCTTTTAAGTCCAAACAACTTGAAATTATGTTTATGGGATATTTCAAGAAGGTTTTCAAATGTTTTAAATCCAAAATTAACAAAATCATCCAAGCGTTTCGAAACGCCTCTAGGTGTTTTGATACGGGGCTTTACAGTGGCTAAACGTTTCGATACAACCTTGCCTGTTTCGAAGCGGGGCTTGATCTAGGTGAGAATTTTGCATAGCGTTTCGATACGACCACTGCCATTGCGATACGCCTATGTGGCAATGACCTCAACGGTCATAAACCCCCAACGGCTATTTCCCAACTACTTTTTAATTGCAGAGCGTTTCGATACGGGAACAAGCGTTTCGATACGACTGTTTCGATACATCCAAGGGTGTTCCGAAACAGGTGCTGCATCAGACTGCAACGATTCTTTCTATTTCAAGAGTGTTTCAAAACAGGGTCGAGTGTTTCGAAACGGGGAGTTGCAGAACTGCATTTATGGTGGGAAATAAAATCTCCAACGGCTCCAATTCAACCCCAACGGCTAGTAACGGCTACAAACTCAATTAGGAGTATAAAAGGGACCTCCAAGCATCTAGTAATGGTTAATGCTTCAATTGTAATACAACATATGATCAAAATGTGTCTTACTGCCTAATTGTCAATTTATTGTATAGACAAACACTAGTGAGCCAAAATTGTTATATTTGCTCAAGTGTTTTAGGATTGGGTGAGAGCTTAATTGTGCAAACAAATACCTATTAGAGGGATTTGAGTTTGCTTATTTTTATCTATTTGTAAAAAGGGTTTGATCAAAGCTTTGGGTAGAAAGCTTGATCAATTTTGTAAGGGTTTCCTCCTAAGCCTAGAAAAGGGGACGAATCAATTGTGGATTGATTGGAAATCCTTAGTGGAAAGCTAATGTAGTGGATGTAGGCCTTGGTTAGAAGGTTGAACCACTATAAATCATCTTGTCTTTATCATTTTTAGCTTCCACACCTCTTTCACCCAAAGTTCAACTTCTCCACCACTTGGCGAGCAAGAATGGTTGAAGGAATCGAGCACCATAAAACCCAACAAGGTACCCGACCAATTTGCCCAGAATTGGTCTCGGTCTCGGTAGCCACCGGTTCTTGGAAATTGAAACCAGTCCCGGTCCCGATTAGACCAGGTTCCAGATTTTAGGAAACCGGTCCCGGTACTAGTGAGAACCGGTACCAGTACCGGGTACCCGATCAATGGTATACTATTAATAAAATTTGAGCAATGAAAAACAATTCCAGCCATCAATAATAATATTAAATAACAAAGTCATAATATTGTAGGCTTAAAAGTTGAAGTCTTAAAACGAGTCATACTCATATTATTTATACATAAAAAGAAAGAATAAACTAAAGAACTCTATCTATTGAAAGCAAGATCACCAGAGTGTTTGTTAAGGAAAAATAAAAGAGTACCTTCAATTATTTTCAACCTCTTCAACTCCATTCACTACCAGACCAGTACCAGATACCCGGTCTCATTGGGTACCCACCGGATACCAAGTCTAGAAAGTCAGGATCCAGTCCCGATAGCAATCGGGACTTAAATTTTGGATCCAGTCTCGGTCCCACTGAAACTAATTTCGAGTAAAAATCCACTGAATCCAACTGGATCTAAGACTAGGACCGGGTAACCGGATTTTTTGCTCACCCCTAAATTGATCTCCTTTGTTATTCTACAATAGTGTATCCAGTCCCGATAGCAATCGGGACTTAAATTTTGGATCCAGTCCCAGTTCCACTGAAACTAATTTCGAGTAAAAATTCACTGAATCCAACCAGATCTATGACTGGGACCGGGTAACCGAATTTTTTGCTCACCATCTCCCTTGTTATTCTACAGTAGTTAATAATGAACCAAACCATTTTCTTCAACAAAACACACTAATTACAGAACATCAAGAAACATGTCCATCAACAATTTTGGTCTTTAAACCAAACAAGCAACCATCCAAAATCTCGTAAAATAAAAAATGGCACGATTTTTTCCTGTTCTGGACATAACCCACATTATAGGAATTTGCTAACAAGCGTCCTTAGATTTTATAAATAAGCAAGGAGGATACAGGAAGCCAGGGACGGAACTAGAATCGAACATTGTCTGGGGCCAAAATATTGAATTTAAAAAATGCAAGAATTTATTAAGTATTTAAACTCAAAATTCATAGGACAAAGCATATTTTGTCTAATATTTAAACATATAAGGACCTAAATTATTATTCAACTAAAAAATTTGAAGATACTTGCTTATTTTTTTTTAATTCAACCCCTATTTAATTATATATTTTAATAAACTCTTATATTTTTTTAATTTAAATATTTGTTTTTACAAGAGACCAAATTCTTATTTGACCAAAACCTATCAAATATAATAAATTTATAGCAGGGCCGGGGCCCCTTGGGAATCAAGGGAGCTCTATCCCTGCAAGGACCTTGGATAAAAGTTTGGGGTTTTTGTTTTTTTTTTAATAAAGGTTACGAGGAAGGAAAAGTAGTATATATAAATACTAAAATAATAAAGGTAAATTGGGGTTGATCCTATGATTTCAATGGAGTTTCAAAGTTTACCCCACGAATTCTAGAAATTTTACAGAATGATCTTCAAGTTTTTAAAATTTGTAATTAAGCCGTCAAGCATTAGAAAATTACAAAATCAAACCCAAAGTTTAAACAGTTGCAAATAAATCCTTAAACAACAAAATATTACAGAACTTACCTCAACTTCTCAAAAACTACATAATAGTCTATGAACTTTCAAAAATTATGATTTTGACCTCGAATCCGAGTTTCTTAGAATTTCATTCTAAGTTCAGTAATTTCAAACTTAAAAATTTTGTAAACTGGCCTTGAATCCTTATTTTTAATTTATAATAAAATGACTCAAAATCCACAAAAGTTAAGTATGTTTGGTTCTAGAAAATATTTTTCTATTTTTATTTTTTGTTTTTATTTTCAGAAAATAATTTCATTTTCAATTAAAAAAAATAGAAAAATATGTTTGGTTAATAGAGATGGAAAGTTATTTTCAAAAATGAAAATAGTGAAAATGTGTTTGGTATATAGCTTTTCAAAATAGAAATGAAAAAAATAATTATTAAATAATTGAAATAAATATAGTTAGAAAATATAATAATAATAATAATAATAATAATAATAATAATAATAAATAAAATATGAGTAAATAAACCAAAGTTTAAAAAAAATTGACATTAAAAGGATTAAAATGAAGTTAAAATTAAAAAATCCTTGTTTTCATATTTTCTATTTTCCTAAAATATTTTTAAAGAAAATATCTTTTTTTTATATTTTTAATTTTCACTTAATTTTTTCATTTTTTAAAAATTATTTTCTATTTTTACAACCAAACACGTTTTCGTCATCGTTTTCTATTTTTCAAGAAAATGAAAATGAAAACGAACTCCATTCTAATAATCAAACACAGGGTTTTAGAAATTGAAATTTTCAAAATTAGAATTTTAAATTTAGAGCTAAAATCGGGTTGTGACATGGCTTACTTCGAACCATCATACTCGAGTTGAAGTTAAAGTCACAGTTGATATCAATTTTGTACTTCACCGCCTAAAGTCTCCATACTCCTGAATTTCAGAACATCGATTGCCATTTCTAACCCGGAAAGCAAACGATGATGGTGCAAGCGATAAGAGACTGACGATTGCAATAAGTTTTAAAAATTTAGGGTTCTCTAAAGAAGAAAATGAGTTTAAATGTTACGTCAGCATTTCTTAATGGCAATTAATGAGAGTGACCATAATAAAAGTGAACTAAAGGTTCATTGACCATGTTGTAAGTTTTTGAAAGTTTGGTAGCCAAAATATAAGTACCTTAAAGTTTAGTGACCATTTATATAGTTTACCCTTAAATTCATCAAATTATTATAGAATAATCTTCGTATATTATAAAATAATGATGAATTCCGATAACGTTTAAAATCTTTGGTAATTATTTAACAAGTTCTAATTACTTTTTTTGTAATAGTTTAATAAAGTTCATCAATCATTCCGTAATAGTACAATTGCCTAATAATTATTTTGTAATTTTTGAAACTTAAGTGGCAAATAAAATTTTATTACTTACGTTAGTAAGCATTTGCGTAGTTTACCCATTTTCATCAAGATGACGTGCTGATTTAACACGATTAATCCTTCAGAATTTTCATTCTTTTTGGGTTTGATAATTTGTGTTTTAGTCAAAACTTTCTATTAATAATAGGTTTTAATTTTATACTTTTAAAATTTCATACTTTTCTTTGTAATTTATTAATAATGCCCATACACCGATTAGTATCATTTTTAATCTTATACTTTTAAAATTTTAAATTTTGATCATGACATAAATAATACTAATCGTTCTGCCATTTTTCTTTGTAATTTATTAATAATGCCCATACACCGATTGGATTAGGATTAAATTTTAAAATTAAAATAATATAGACTAAAATTAAATATTTTTCAATATTTATTATTAGGGTCTTATTTTTTCCTAATACTTATTATTAGAGATCTACTCTTAAAATTTATTTGGGTAAAGTTCATAAATGGTCACTGAAGTTTATTAAAAAAAACAAAACGGTATCAAACTTTCAAATGTTACAAAATGACAATTAAACTTTATGTTTTGTAACAAAATGGTAACTCGGCCGTTAAGTACTTAACGTGGCTGTTATAAATTTTTGTATAATAGCACATTTAATACTCTACATTTACACATTCAATCAATTTAGTTCTGATTCGAAAAAATTCACTAAATTTAACATTCGTTATTTACACACTATTTCAATTTGGTCCTTATAGAAAAAAATCACTAAATTTATTGTTCGGTTAGCAATATATAACATCTTTCAGAATCGTAAAGCCAATTGGCGTGAACATTAATGTCTTAAAATCCTAATTTCATTTCTTATTCTTTGTTTTGTTGTTTTTTTTTTGGGCTTGTTTAGGCGCTTGACACCGACCTTAAACCATGCTTCATAGTTACTTCCCAGACAAGATCGATCGCCCTGACCTCATGATGGGTCCAGCCTTCGAGTTGATTAACCACGCCTCCGGCATGGCATGCACGCACCACAGCTTCCGAGCCCTTCGTCATCATCGGGCAACATCCACCAATACTTACAACAGTTAGCCAATGGTCATGTCTGAAACAAAATGGATGATTAAAGAGAAGATTGCTCACCTCACTGCTTCCGAGCCCTTCGACATCATCGGGCAATCTCATGGCAGCCAGGTCGCCGTATGTGCAGCCTCTTCTGAATGCCAAAATCGGTGACACCTCGAATTGATGAAAATGTGTCCCTAATGGCGCCCAGTTTTGTTCCCTCGGAGTTATCCAATTGCCAACGATCCATGTCTATTACATTACAACAACAACAACAACGATGACAACGACTTGATTATTTCTTCTACTTACCTTTATTGGTATTTCAATGAGCTTAATTGATGAAGCCTCACCATTCATTACCCTCCATGGCTACATGCTGAAAGAAAACCAAGAAACACAATTGCATCCGGCTTTACAGCAGTGGCTGAACATTTTCTTAATAAAAATACTAAAATACCCTGTTCTGAAAGGCAATGTAACGATAGAAATGCAACATCGATGCTAATATGCATTTATTAAAGCATTTGCAACTGATAAAAGACTTGAGCCCATTTTTAACCGAATAAGAATGAATTTATCCCATTTCACCAGAGGTGCGATTGGAGATGCAGTGCCGAATGTATCCATATTTTCATGCAATTTTGTTGCACTTACGTCATCTTCAAGCTACAAAATTAAGCAATTTCATAATGAAACCGAACAACAAAATCAAGCTATAAGGACCAAATTAAAAGAATGTGTAAATAACAAGGGTTAAATTTAATGAATTTTCTCAAATTAGGACTAAATTGATCGAATGCGTAAATATAGAGAATAAAATGTGCTATTATACAAAGTTTTATAACAACCACGTTAATTACTTAACGACCAAGTTATCATTTTGTTACAAAACATAAAGTTTAATTGTCATTTGTAACATTTGAAAGTTTAGTTACCGTTTTATTTATTTTTAATAAAGTTCAATGACCATTGTGAACTTTACCAAATTTTTTTTTTCTTTCAAATACTTGTTATTAGTAACTAATTTTTAAGTTTGTCTTTAGAGCACTAAAATCTCATGAACAGGCTGTGAGCATAACCATTGGTTTTCCTTTCGTTTTTAAGGCACTAAGATCTCATGAACGGACTGTGAGAACTCAAAGAACACTCCAGTTTCTGATGACTTTCCACTGTCCTAGCCGTCGCACATCGTCGCTGGCAAGTTCAAAAACAACCACAAAAATTCTCGTTTCACTTCTTAAAACCAAACCCAACACATATTTTTCAAAATCCCCTTTGTCACTCTGAAACCATATATTAGGTTTAGTTATATACGTTAGGTTTTCAGTTATCCTAGATGGATCTGTTATCCTAGATGGATTAGTTAGTTTAGGAGTTTTACTCCGGTGTATAGCAAGTTAGTTAGTTTAAGAGTTTTACTCTGGTGTATAAAAAGTCAGTCACCTGTTGTAAATATTGTAACCTTTTCTTTTCTTATAATCGAGTTTATACTTAATAAACAAAAGGTGGAATTACACCATTTTCTGGTTGTTATATGGTATCAGAAGTTTTCTTTTACTTTCGCTTCCGTTTCTGCCAGCTTTTTTTTCTTTTCTTTTCTTGAAGCTTTCTTTTCTTCTACTGTGATTCGTCTGCTTCATACTCAAGAACCATGGTTAATATTCAGTCTGCTTCAAATGGTTCTTCAAACGATGATTTCGACAATGTTGCTAATCCGTATTATATTCACCAATCTGATAATCCTGGCATGGTGCTTGTTACACAACCTCTTGCCAACGACAATTATAATAGCTGGAAGCATTCTATGTTAATGGCGTTATCTGCCAAAAATAAGATTGGGTTTGTTGATGGATCGATTCCTTCTTCATAAAGAACTTCGGTGAATTACGGAGCATGGACAAGAGCCAACAACCTGGTCAACGACTGCTGAGATATAGAAAGATCTTGAAACTCGGTTTCAGCAAAATAATGGTCCTCGAATCTTTCATCTAAAAAAGAAATTGAGTGATTTGGTTCAAGGCTCGATGTCTATCAGCACGTACTATACAAACCTTAAGATCCTTTAGGATGAGCTGATATCAGTTAAGCCCACTTGTACTTGTTTACGGTACACCTGCACTGGTTTTCAAAAGATTTTGGAAGATCAACAAAAAGAACTTACTATGCAATTCTTAATGGGTCTCAATGAATCCTTTGCTCATGTACGAGGTCAGATTTTACTCATGGATCCGATGCTATCTATAAACAAGGTTTTTTCCCTTGTTATTCAAGAAGAGAATTAAAGAAATGTGGTTATGTCTAATCCCATTTCTGAAGTTGCCTTCATGGTTAAATCTAGTACCATTGTTCGAAAGAATCGTCCTCAATGTAGCCATTGTAATTTGCTTGACCATACTAAGGACAAATGTTATAAATTTCATGGATATCCTCCTGAATGCGTTCCTCATTCCAAACAAAGTAATGCTCATCATGGTCACAATGTTTCTGGTCGTTCTGCCCATGGTCCATTTATTCATACTAATTATGTTCGCTTTGGTAATGATCCAGTTTCACACTCAGCACAACATACCAATCCTTCAAATGATTCTTTAACTACTGCCCAGTGTCAACAACTCATAGCTATGCTCACAAATCAATTACAAGCTGCTACGAACTCGAATTTATCTTCAATTTCTGTCAATTTGGCCATGCAAGGTAAGATTTTAGCCCATATTAATAATTTTAGTTCTGAAAAAACACATACCTGTTGAATAATTGATTCTGGTGCATCAAGGCATGCGTGTTATTCTAAAGATTTGTTTGAAACCTTGAAGCCAATAGAAGGAGGTACCATTTTATTACCTGATAAATCTGTCATAAATGTTAATTTTTTTGGAGATATCAGGCTTTCTTCTTAACTTATTCTCAGAAATGTCTTATTTGTTTCAGAATTTAGATTCAATCTTTTGGCTGTAAGTTGTTTGCTTAAAGATTCTCATCTTAATGTTCTTTTTTCTAACACTCACTGTGTTATTCAGGACCTTTGGCATGTGATTGGGAGGGGTGAGATTTGCAATGGATTATACTTGCTGAAGTTACCAATTGTTTCTTCTAAGTTTTCTGATTCTGAAAATGCTACTACTGTTGCTTTGGTTAATTGGCATGAACATCATCCAAGTTCAAAAGTATTACAGTCCTTCAAAGATGTATTGTCCATATCTGTTAATAATAAAGATGTTCCTTGTTCTATATGTCCAATTGCTAAACAACATCGATTGCCTTTTCCTACCTCTGATACTTGTTCAAAATTGTTGAGTGTGCAAAAGTTCTATTTTTTACCCCTTATTTAACCCATATTTCTGCTGCATTCAAGCATAATTTATTGCATTTAGGTAAAGTTTCACATATACATCACAAATAGATAAAATGACACAGTTGCTACTGATTTTGGCTACTTTTGCAGGTAGCTGATGTGGCAGACTCAGGAAAGCGAAGGATCAGAGCTGGTACACAGGACTGGAGTCAAGAAGGAGGACGTTGCCGTGGCCACTGCCGTGGCAGCCATGGCGACATCAATGGTGAAAGGAAAAGTGAAGTGGAGCTCGACAGATTGAGGAATTTAAGCCGATCTGTCGTGGACCACTCCTATATTTTTCTGAGCCCTAGAACAGAATGAAGGCCAAGCCCAAAGTTCAAGGAAGAAACCCAAAGCAAGAAAAGAGGACGAATTAAAGGCATCTACTCAAAAGATTTAATCTTAATTAGAGTTGTACTTTAGTTTGAACTTGTATTCTTACCTTATTAGAAAGCTTGAACCCAAGGCCTATATAAAGGCATGTAATTCGACCTAGGGGAGGGGATCTCATCTCTAGCCTTCTTCCCCAAAACCCTAGTCGTTTTCCCCCTCTCATCATGTTCTAAACTTCCCCTAGGGCTAAGGGTTGATTCTGTAAAGTAGTTGCAAAGATTGTACTATTTTTAGGAATTTTCTGTTCATTGAAATAAAACTTCAAGTTTGCTTATTCTGGTTTTCAACATCTTGCAAGAGTATCGGGAGAGCATTGTGAGATTATTTATTTACTTAATATCGGGAGAGTTAAGTATATGAAAGGAATAAGTACGGGTTCTCCAGTTTATGGTTGAACTATCTCGGACCTAGGGATAGGATTAGGTTAAGTGGCTAAGGAAGAATTCAACAACATTGGTGATCACCCTTTGATTCACGCCGGGAGGTATCATCCGAGAAGTGTCATCAACAGTACTTGGACCTAGGGATAGGACAAGTCACAACAGGGATTCTTGCCAAGCTTGAAGTACAGAGTTGTGTGATCGTTTCCGCGACAACAACAGACTGTTGCCGCGACAGGTGCTGCCGCGACAGGGACGATAACAGAACATGAGTTCTTATACAGCGCAACACCTGCACTACCGAGCAGATCAATACCAGCCTATTTCTTAACCCT
The DNA here is from genome assembly GCA_030270665.1 of Hibiscus trionum. Taxonomy (NCBI): domain Eukaryota; kingdom Viridiplantae; phylum Streptophyta; class Magnoliopsida; order Malvales; family Malvaceae; genus Hibiscus; species Hibiscus trionum. The sequence continues at coordinate 239,770 of BSYR01000013.1, forward strand.
GAAACTTCATTCTCTTATATTCAGTATTCTTCAATATTATTTCCCAACGAATTTAAACTCTTTTCTCTTTCTCTCTTGTGCAGCAATCCAAGGATAAAGCTATTTCCAGTCCCTGTGGATTCGACATCCGATACTTTGAGTATCACTTTACTACTTGCGTCGTGTACACTTGCACTACATTGCGATAGGACTTTTGACACGCAACAAGTTTTTGGCGCCGTTGCCGGGGACTGGCAACATATCTTTACCCTTAATTTTACTGCACTTCTTCTTTTTAATTTTTCTGTTTTTATTGGTATCATTTACCCTGTGCTTTTCACAAGGTTTTCTGTTTGCTTATGCGCAGATCTAGACGAGGCAAAGAACCTGAGTATAAACTAGACCCTGAAATCGAACGTTCGTGCAATATCAGGAACCGAATCCGCCTCTTGGTAGCAAGAAACGACTATCTTGAGGAACAACTAGAGGCAATGGTGAACGGAAGACAGAACAACGGAGTAAATGATAACCAGGGGGTTATTGGAGATCATCCCTAGGATGCTCAAAACGGAAGGCCTGCCGCTGCCGAGGCCGTACGTCGGTCCTGCCGTGATTACATGATCAATGATCATGTGGAACTGGAGACCACCTTTCCAGACGTGGAAGTTGAAAATTTTGAGCTGAAACCTATGATGTTCAGCATGATCAATTCCGCTGGTCAATTTAGTGGTGCTGCAACAGAGGATCCCAAGAACATTTGAAAACGTTCCAAGAAATCTGTGGATCGTTTAGATTACCAGAAGTAAATCCAGAGATACTGAGGCTTCGGTTATTTCCTCATTCACTGAGGGACAGAGCTAAAACTTGGTGGAATAAACTAACACCGGGTTCAATACAAACTTGGACAGATCTCACTCGTGAATTTTTATCTCGTTTTAATCCTTCCCATTTATCTGAGCGATTACGTAATGAAATTGATACTTTTCAACAGGAAGATGACGAGCCAATGCACGAGGCATGGGACAAGTTTACCACTCTTCTAAGGAATTGCCCGATGCATGGATTCCCCGTATGGAATCAAGTCATAAAATTTTACAATGCTGCCAACACACACTCGAATGAGAATAGATTCAGCAGCGAATGGACTGATGTTGGATAAAGATCCAGACGAAGCCATGGTAGTGTTGAAGAATTTAGCAAAGAATGACGAGCAATTTCCTACAGCAAGGAGAGGTAAACGAGTGTTAGCTGTAAAAGACTATGAAGCCGACAATTCCCTGAAGACACATGTTGCATACCTCACAAAGGCAGTGGAAAATTTGTTGAAAAAAGATTCAAAACCTGTCTACTCTGCAGAAGAGGTATGTGAAACTTGCAGTGGGAATCACAGTTCGGAAGACTGCCCGTTACAGCTAGAGGAAGGGATATATGTTGGAAATTACAACAAGCCTAGAAATTATGATTCCAACAACTACAATCCCAACTAGAGAAAAGATCCCAAGTTCTCTTGGAGCAATCCAAACAATGCACTAAATCCTCAGACGCAGAACAACCAAAACCAGGGGGCACCCAGAATCCTGACACGACAACAACTGCAACAGCAGCCAGCAGCCGCACCTAGTATACTAGAGCAAACTTTGGCCACATTCATGTCACAGACAGGAGTTTACATGGAAAAAATGGATCACTTCGTTAAGAAGACTGAGACATTCATGGACAAAACAGAGATGCGAATGACTAACCATGAGGCTACACTGAAATCACTGGAGACACAGATGGGTCAGGTTTCCCAGCATATTAAGCCAAGGCAGAGTGTAGGATTCCCTAGTGACACTGAGGTCGCTAGACAACCCACACATGGGCAGTGCAAAGCTATTACAACTAGGAGTGGGAAACAACTGCAAGGGCCGGTGATGAAAACCATACCGATTGAGGAACCGACCTTAGATACATCTGCCGCGAACACTGGCCCGGCAAAAGGTAAACAACCTGCTGCCGCCACACCTGTCACGGCAGCAGAAAGGACAGAGGAGCAAGAAAAGAACGCTAAAGAACCTAAGCCTCCTCAGATCCGAATACCATGTGAAGGACGTCTGGAAGATTACCGTCCTCCACCTCCTTTTCCACAGTAGTTACAAAAACAAAAACATGAGTATCATCTAAAAAAGATCTACGCTATTTTTAAGCAGGTTCACATCAATATACCGCTGTTAGAGGCCATCAAGCAAATGCCCGATTATGCGAAATTCCTCAAGGATGCTATGTCGAAAAGATCCAGACTTGGGGAATTCGAAACGGTAAAAATGACAGAAGGATGCATGACTATCTTGCACATGCATCCACCCCAGAAAAAGAAGGATCCTAGGAGCTTCATCACACCGTGCATAATTGGTGACAAATTCGTGGGTAAGACACTTTGTGATCTAGGTGCTAGTATAAATTTAATGCCAAAATCTGTTTCAGAAATTAGGTATTGGACGAGCACGGCCCACGACAGTTATGCTGCAGCTGGCAGACCGCTCTTACGTACAACAGAAGGGAAGATCGAAGATATTCTGGTAAGAGTGGATAAGTTCATTTTTCCTATTGACTTTCTTGTTTTAGACTGTGAAGCAGATGAGAACGCACCAATCATCATGGGGCGACCCTTCCTAGCCACAGGCAGATCACTGATTGATGTAGAGAAGGGAGAACTGACAATGATAGTAAATGATCAAGAGATCAAACTCAACGTTCTCCAAGCAATCAAACATGCTGATGCAGAAGAAGAGTGCAAGGCTATCACTGAAGTAACCCTTGACCAACCCTGCATCAGGTCGAGCTGCCATGACATCAAATTTGGGCACTGCCACAGTAGCTATCTAGAAGACTGTCATGACATCAACGACGACAGAAACTCCTCCGATTCAGACATATCCGACACTGAAGGTCATGAGGAGGTGCATTGGATAGGAAATCGTCCAGGTAAGTTATTCGAGCCCCTGAACTATACCTCGAATGAACACATAATCCAAAAGCCTTCAACTGTAGAACCACCTGTTTTAGACCTTAAGCCCCTGCCAGGGCAGCTTGAATATGTTTTTCTTGGTTTAAATGATACGTTGCCCGTAATCATCTCTTCCAAGTTAATGCAGAAACAGGAACATCAGCTAATTGGGATGCTGCAGCAGCATAAAAAGGCTATTGGATGGATGATAGCGGACATCCAAGGCATCAGTCCGGCATTATGTATGCACAAAATTCTCTTAGAGGATGATCATAAGCCGACCATTGATGCTCAGAGACGCTTAAACGACGCTATGCGATAAGTGGTAAGAAAAGAAATTATCAAATGGCTCGACGCCGGGATAATTTATGCCATCTCGGATAGTAAGTGGGTGAGCCCGGTGCAGTGTGTTCCTAAAAAGGGAGGAATAACTGTGGTAACCAACGAAGAGAACGAACTAATCCCAACCAGGACTATGACCGGTTGGAGGGTTTGTATGGATTACCGGAAGCTTAACAAAGCTACCCGGAAAGACCATTTTCCCTTACCTTTTATTGATCAAATGCTTGATAGATTAGCGGGGAAGCCTTATTATTGTTTTCTTGATGGTTACTCAGGTTACAACCAGATAGCTATTGCACCAGAGGATCAAGAAAAAACAACCTTCACTTGCCCATACGACTCTTATGCTTTTCGGAGAATGTCATTTGGACTCTGCAATGCACCAACAACCTTCTAAAGGTGCATGATGGCGATATTCTCTGACATGGTGGAGGACTTCCTAGAAATCTTCATGGACGATTTTTCCGTCTTTGGAGACAGTTTTGAAGGCTGTTTCGACAACCTACAGAAGGTGCTCGAAAGATGCGAGAAAGCGAACTTGGTATTAAACTGGGAAAAATGTCATTTCATGGTGGATGAAGGGATAGCCTAGGCCACAAGGTAAGCTGCCGCGACATAGAGGTAGACAGAGCAAAGATAGAAGTCATTGAAAAGCTACCGCCACCCACCACAGTCAAGGGAATTCGGAGTTTCTTAGGGCATGCTGGGTTTTATCAAAGATTTATTGCAAATTTCTCGAAGATTACCAAGCCTTTATGCCACTTACTAGAGCAGAATCGTCCCTTTGACTTCAATACTGAATGTACTGAGGAATTCAGAATCCTGAAAGAGAAGCTAGTAACAGCCCCGATCGTACAACCACCAGACTGGAGTTTGCCATTTGAAATAATGTGTGATGCCAGTGACTACGCAGTAGGGGCAGCAATTGGGTAGAGGAATGACAAGCTTTTCCACGTAATTTATTATGCCAGCAAAACACTAAGTGATGCCCAAGTAAATTACACCACAACAGAAAAGGAATTGTTAGCAGTGGTGTTCTCAATTGACAAGTTCCGTTCGTACATACTTGGAACAAAGGTGGTGGTCCATACAGACCATTCAGCACTGAAGTATCTGTTTGCTAAAAAAGATGCAAAACCTAGACTAATACGTTGGATTATGCTGCTGCAAGAATTCGACATTGAAATCAGGGATAAAAGGGGGACAGAAAACTAAGTCGCAGACCACTTGTCAAGATTAGAGATGGGAAAGAGTCTGCCGACAGACAAGACCAACATATTGGAGACCTTCCATGACGAGCAGCTGTTCGCTGCCACAAGCACTGCCGCAACAACCATGGCGGTAGGTAAGTTTTCTGAACTTCCTTGGTACGCTGATTTTGTTAATTACATAGTTAGCGGAGCACTACCTCCTGAACTTAATTACCAAGCAAGGAAGAGGTTCCAAAATGATGCAAAACATTATTATTGGGATGAACCTCTTCTTTTCAAACATTGTGCAGATCAAATTATCAGGAGATGTGTACCACAGGATGAGCAGGAAGCTGTGCTTCACCACTACCATGCTTCCCCATATGGAGGACACTTAGGTGGAAACAAAACCGCTGCCAAGGTTTTGCAATCCGGTTTTTATTGGCCCTCACCGTTCAAGGATGCCCAAGCATTTTACAAAAGCTGTGGCAAGTGCCAACGGACTGTGAACATCTCAAGAAGACATGAGATGCCACTGCAAAATATTTTAGAAGTCGAAATCTTCGATGTATGGGGGATCGATTTCATAGGACCATTCCCAGCATCATGTGGGAACCTCTACATCCTACTAAAAGTGGATTATGTATCCAAATGGGTTGAAGCGATCGCCACACAGAAAAATGATGCCAAGACTGTTCAGAGATTTCTGCACAAAAACATTTTCTCCAGGTTTGGCATACCTAAGGCGATCATCAGTGATGAAGGGAGACATTTCGACAATAGGGTAATCGCTGTTGCCTTAAGAAAATACGGCGTAAAGCACCGCATTGCAACATCATATCACCCTCAAACCAATGGACATGCCGAAATATCCAACCGGGAAGTAAAGAACATCCTTGAGAAGATGGTAAACCTACTCGAAAAGATTAGTCTTTACACCTCAATGATGCACTCTAGGCCTATAGAACAACATTCAAAACACCATTGAGAATGTCACCCTACAAGCTTATATATGGGAAAACATGCCACTTACCCGTCGAGATAGAGCACAGAGCTTACTGGGCTATCAAGGCAGTAAACATGAACTTAGATAAGGCAGGACATAAGAGGCTACTTGACTTTAACGAAATTGAAGAAATTCGAGCAATGGCCTACGATAACGCAAAGATTTACAAAGACAAAACTAAGAGGTGGCACGACGAGAAGTTGCTGCCACGACAGTTCTACCCAGGGAAGCTTGTGTTGTTGTTTAACTCTAGGTTAAAACTTTTCCTATGGAAGCTTAAATCTAGATGGTCCGGCCCCTTCCAAGTTGTGCTAGATTTCCCCATGATGCCATCACGATCAAATCCTTAAAAGACGAGTACTAGTTCAAAGTCAACGGACAGAGACTAAAGCATTATCAGGGGATTGAAGCCTCAAGGATGCAGGAAGTAGTTACTTTAGGAGATGCTCCTCAAGGCATCCCTAATTTAACTTAGTTTTATTTTTTATTTTTTTTATTTATTTATTAGGAATTAAGATTTATTTATTTTAGGAACTGAGTTTTTATTTATATTATTTTAGGAATTAAGGGAAACAAGGAGAGGAGAAGAAGTAAACCAGCCCACCATATCAACAGCAGCCCAAAAAGCCCAAAGGATGAGTCTGTCGTCATAGCTTGTCATCAGTTGTCGTGACAGACGCAGAAAATACAGCATGTCACCACGCTGTCGCGGCAGACACGCAAACGCGTAACAGACGTGCAGCAGACACGGAAACACGTGATAGACACATAAAAAACCCCGTAACAGCTGGCCCCGTTATTCGCGCCTGCCGTTACAGCTCCAACGGGCAGAAAACCATTCATCTATATAAACCTCCATTCACTATTCATTTTTCACCTCACTTTTACTCTCTCAAACTTGCTATCTCTAGATCTCAAATTTCTTTTTATTTTCCACAGCCTTGCAACTATGACTAGCAGACAAACTCGCAGAAGTGTTGTATCCAGCTCTGCCGCAGCAGTGAGCACACCTAGCCATAGTGCCATCCCAAACCGCTTTGCCTCCACCGACTCTGCCGGTAGATACTACCAATCCTTCCAGAAGAGGGAGATGTGGGAAGATAGGGGTTTTCTCTACACCGAGCCCACATGAAACCTAGGGCTTGAACCCTTCATCGCACGGAAGATCCATGCCTTAAAGTGGCAGCGGTTTGCTGCCCAGCCGGAAGAAATGAACGTCACGCTGGTCCGAAAATTTTATGCTGCAGTCGACAGCAAGGATACCACAACCGTGACGGTACGAGGTAAGGAACTTACTTTTGAGCCTTCCTACATCAACACCCTTTACGGTCTCCATGTCAGTAGAAAGCAGAATGCTCACAAGCAGTTCGTCGAGAGTCTGTCGCCGGCAGACTATGATGCGGTGATGGAAGAAGTGACGGAGGAGGGGACAAAATGGAACACCGACCCAAAGCATCGGTGGACGGTGAAAAGAACTCAACTAACTTCTGAGGCAAAATTATGGAACCACTTCGTGAAGAAGAGAATTATGCCATCATCCCATAATAGCACGGTCGACCGACCCAAGTTAGCACTTGTACATTCGATTTTAAACGAGAGACCCATCAATGTCGGTCGATACATAAGAGAGGGGATTTTGGAATGTGCTCTCCGACCATCGGGACCTCTTGTCTTCCCGTACCTCATAACCGAGATATGCCGAGGCCACAACATTCCAGAAATTGCCGAAGATTTCAAAGTCCGAGGGAAAGGATGGACGGAGCGTAACATCTTCAGCCTCATGGAGCTGAAAGCATCCACCCCACTGTCCTTCTTCAACCCTTCTGCCACAGTAGAGGAGCCGGCAGGCCCCAGTCAACCAGAACCTGCCGCAACAGAGCAGCAGCAGCCCCTCCACATGATGCCTCCACTCAGATTCTGGCCACGCTAAAAAAGATGGAGGAAATGCAGCTCGGTCTGATGAGCTTTTTAAGGGACTTCACGACAGCCACAAATCAAATAATCGCAAAGAAAATGGTGTGTCGTAAGGAGGGACATAGAGACGAAAAGTGGTATAACTTGACAAACAAAAAACGTCTACAAAGACCGGACATCAGAGTTGGTTGTGGAGCATTTATTAGATTTAAATTGGACGAACGCCATCATTATTGGAAAGTTGTGAAATTCCAGGAAGAACGTTGTAACCCCCTAGACCGGCCTATGCGGAATGACCAAGTCTAGTAAGGCACATCAAAATTTAAAACTCAAGTGGATAACCTATTGGAAAACTAAGTATTTCTTTCGACAGCATAACGGCAGGACTTGGTGAAAACCATCAAGTTAAATAAACCTGTTTAATACGTCAAGTAGTATTCCCAAAGTCATTCCCAACATAGAATCATAAATAATATAGGCAACCATGACCACTTAAGTAAACCCATCATAGGATGGTTACAAAATAAACATCAATTAGCATATAAAAATACTTTTAGTTTAATACCATACATAGCAAAATATAGGCACGTGTCACCCTGAAAGTACAAACGGTGGATAGAAACATTACATTCGAAAAAGAATACCAAATGTGTCGATCCTCCAAGTGTCAGCTACGGGGTGGCCTATCCAAAATATCTGAAAGGGAAAAGAATTTGGGGGCGTGAGCTAGAAAGCTCAGTGTGTTCCAATAGTGCAAGTAAAACAATTGCATCATTGCATAATAAATCATGTCATGCAAACATATCATAAAAACATCCAAGTTTCCATGCAACCTAGCAACCCTCTAACCGAACACCATGAAACAGTTCCCTAGAACAATATCGCATACTGGCATTAACCTAAGCCCATTGGGCGTGGGTACCATCCTAAGGAAATACCTTAGAATACGGGCGACCCTAGTCGAAACTTAGGAACCGAAAACGGGCGGACCTGACCGAAGCCTAGGATCCGAATACGGGCGGACCTAGCCGAAGCTTAGGATCCGAATACAGGCGGTCTTACCAGCTGGATTAGGTCTGAGCCGATAGTCTCTACATCATACCCCAAGTACCTCTACTAATTAGTCCGGGCAGTAACATAGTACGCAACAATAACAATCATAGCAATGCTTAACAACATATTTCAACACTGATAACCGGAAACCATAGGGCATGCTTGTCATATTGAATGCTAGGGCATAAATCAAACATACAGTACAATCGTGTTTCTTTCATAAGAAGAAAACATGCTAGTTTTACATAAAATCAAGTTTAACAATCATGTGCACATAGTCCGTTTTATTAAAACATATGAAGCATGTAAAATAATATATATGCAACAGTCATATAGCACACAAGGAACACACCTCAAAAGATTAGATCGGTCGGTCGAAAGGTCTATCGAGCACCGGGATTATGCTCCGCTACAGTACTGGAACCTAAATAGACAGGGATTATGGTTACTAATAGATTTACACCTTGATCATAATAAAATACTAAGTTTTAGGGTCGTACGAGTGACGATAGGATCACGAGGCGGTACAGATCGGGACGAGCTGGGCTGGGCGTAAGCACGGTCGGGAGATCCACGAGTACCTATTAAATCAGGAGATCAATATCAATCCTTAATCATCAATTTCTCTCAAAAGACATAACTTATACATATGCATGTTCGGGTTCAACATCCAATTCGGAGGCTTTCGGGTTAGAATTTCGCAAAACGGGATTCAAAATCTGACTCAGGACGTCGAAAAACATAAAATATGACATTTCGGGAAAAGTTAACTTTTTGGTCAAAGTCAACGCTGACGTCAGCGATCAAAGTCAACGCTGACGTCACTGGTCCAAAGGCTGACTCGGCGAGTTGACTCGAAAGACTTGACTCACTGAGTTGACTCGGTCAATGGGTCGGGTCGGTCAACGGGTCAGGTCGGTCAACGGGTCAGGTCGGTCAACGGATTGGGTCAACGGGCTTGACTGAGTTGACCGGTTCAACCAGTCCAGCCGGTTCAGACCAGTTCAGTCTACGCAAACTGGCTCTTACCCTTAGAAAAAAGACGGTCGCCGGACGGTCACTAGAACGTCGCCGAAAAGTTCATTCCGCGTCGTTTCTGCCGGAAAAATGTAGATTCTTAGACCAACAATTTAACTTACACGATTAAAACACGAAAATAAAGCCGAAAATCGATAAAATCTTACCTTAAAGCTTCGAATTTGCCGGAAAACACGCAACTTCGTTGAAGCTCTTACCGACGCTGATATGAAGAGAAATTGTAGGGGTTTTGTTCTGCTTGGGATGGGGAACCCAATGACGGTGGTGGCGCGATGAACGGACACTCACGGCGGCTGAAATCTTCAAAAAACCGAGAGGGTATTAACCCTAGGTTCGACGAACCTCCCAGGGTCAATTGCCGGTGAAAGGGACGGTGATTGAGCGTGTGGGTTGAGGGGTTTTGCTCGGGGTTCGACGGTAAACGTTTTGATGCTGGCGGTAAGCGTTACGGCGCGTCGGTATGGGCTGATCGATGATGGCCGGATCGGTTTAAGGAAATAAAGAAGACGACGATGAGGAGGGGTGTTTCTGGAAACTTTTGGGAAAGTTGAGCCCAATTAAATCACGTTAAAGATGGTAGGTAAGATATTTTTTTGTTTATTATTATTTTATTTCGAAAGAAAAAAAATATTGGTTTAAAATGAACTGAGGGGAGTTTATAGCCAAGAGCTTACTTAGCTCAATTGGCTGGGCTTTCGGATGAACATAAAGAGGTTGTGGGTTTGATTCCCACAACCCTCACTTCCCTTTTCATCATTTTTTCTTAGGGTGTTACAACTCTCCCCCCTAAAAAGAAATTCCGGCCTCAAAATTTACCTGAATTGAACAGATGTGGGAACTGCTCCTCCATTGACTCAAGAGTCTCCCATGTAGCCTCTTCTGGACCACGATTACTCCACTGTATTTTGAACATAGGAATACATCGGTTCCTTAAAATTCTCTCATCTTGATCCAAGATCTGTACAGGTTCCTCCTCATAAGACAAATCTAGTATCAACTCCACATCCTGTACCTGAATAACATGGCTCGGATCTGTGTGGTACTGCCTCAACATAGATACATGAAATACACCATGAATACAGCTAAGCTGAGGAGGCAGCTCAAGCTGATAACAAACAGGCCCGACTCTCTTCCGGATACGGTATGGCCCGATAAATCTTGGACTCAATTTGCCTTTGCGCAGAAATCTCAAAACTTTCTTCCATGGAGACACCTTCAGAAAGACCTAATTGCCAACCTCGAACTCAATGTCTTTCCTCCTACGATCAGTATAGGACTTCTGTCTATCAAAAGCCTCTTTCAGATGGCTGCAGATCAATCTAACGGTCTCCTCGGTCTCTCGAACCAACTCTAGGCCCAATGTCTTCTTCTCATACAACTCTGTCCAACATATGGGAGTACGACACTTACGGTCATACAGAGCCTCATACGGCGCCATGCGGATACTAGCCTGATAGCTGTTATTATAAGCAAACTCAGCCAAGGGCAAGAAATCCTCCTAACTACCATAAAAATCAATCACACATCCCCGTATCATGTCCTCAAGAATCTGAATCACCCTCTCCGATTGTCCATCTGTCTGCGAATGAAAGGATGTACTGAAATTCAGACGGGTACCTAAAGCACTATGCAAGGCCAACCAGAATCGAGAAGTAAACCTCGGATCCCGATCCGAGATAATAGATAAAGGTACTCCATGTAGTCTGACGATCTCAGAGATGTACAATTTAGCCAGCTTCTCCAAGGAGTAGGTGGCTCGAAATGGAATAAAATGAGTTGACTTGGTGAGTCGGTCAACAATCACCTAGATAGAGTCATTTTTAGAAGGTGTCAGTGGAATCCTTGTAACAAAATCCATCGTGACACGTTCCCATTTCCACTCGGGGATCTTAATAGGCTGCAATAAACCATAAGGATGCTAGTGTTCTGCCTTAACCTGCTGGCAAGTCAAACATCGAGATACATAATCTGAAATGTCCTTCTTCATACCTTCCCCACGATATCTTTGTCTCAGGTTTTGGTACATCTTGTCCCCACCGGGATGCATAGCATAAGGGATGTTTTGAGCCTCACTAAGAATAGCCCGCTTCAACTCGACATCAACTGGTACACAATAACGGCCCTTGAAGCACAAGACTACATCCCGATCAAAGGCATAGATAAAAGTAGATCCTTGCTCAACCTGCTGTATGATAGGGAGTAAGGAACTGTCTAGAAGCTATTTGGCCCTAATTTCCCCGGCTAATGTCGGTTTAACCTGCAGCTCGGCTAGCAAACTGCCATCACTGTATATACTCATCCTAGAAAACAAGGATCTCAAGTCTGATATAGTCTTACGACTCAAGGCATCAACAACAACATTAGCCTTCCCCGAGTGGTACTCAATCACACAGTCATAGTCCTTAAGAAGCTCAATCCAACAACGTTATCTCAAATTAAGCTCTCTCTGTGTAAGAATGTACTTCAGGCTCTTGTGATCTGTGTAGATATAACACTTCTCTCCGTAGAGATAGTGTCTCCAAATCTTCAGGGCAAAGACCATAGCGGCCAACTCTAGATCATGGGTAGGATAATTACACTCATGCGGTCTCAACTGACGAGATGCATAAGCTATTACTTTGCCATCCTGCATCAAAACACATCCAAGCCCGGAGCGTGATGCGTCACTATAAACTGCAAAATCCTTCCCAGATTCAGGCTGCGTCAAAACCGGGAGCTTGCGTTAGAGCTGTCTTCAACTTCTCAAAACTATCCTGCTGAGCATCTGTCCAGATGAATGGAACATCCTTCCTCAACAGCTTCGTCAAGGGATCGACAATAATGGAAAATCCCTCGACGAAACGCCTGTAATATCCAGCTAAACCCAAGAAACTACGGATCTCGAAAACATTCTTGGGTTGCTTCCAACTCACAATGGCCTCTATCTTGCTCGGATCAACCTAAATACCCCGAGGCGATACCACATGCCCTAGAAAAGTAACCTCGTTGAGCTAAAATTCACACTTGCTCAACTTGGCATACAATTTGTGTTCTCTAAGAGTCTGCAGAACAATCCTCAAATGCTCAACATGTTCTGCTTCAGTCTGGGAGTAGACTAGGATGTCATCAATGAACACCACAACAAACTGATCCAAATAGGTCCGGAACACACGGTTCATCAGATCCATAAAGGCGGCAGGAGCATTAGTCAGACCAAACGACATCACTAAAAACTCGTAATGCCCATATCTGGTACGAATGGCCGTCTTTGCTACATCAGACCCCTTTATCTTTAGCTGGTAGTACCCGGAACGAAGATCAATCTTCGAGAAGACTGTGGCTCCCCGAAACTGATCGAACAAGTCATCAATCCTGGGCAGAGGATACTTATTCTTGACTGTCATCTTGTTCAGCTTACGATAATCAATACACAGTCTTAGAGAACCATCTTTCTTCTTCACGAAAAGAACAGGAGCTCCCCAGGGCGAAGAGCTAGGTCGGATAAAGCCTCAGTCGAGGAGCTCTTGCAACTAAATCTTCAGCTCCTTAAGCTTCTTAGGAGCCGTACAGTAAGGGTTCATAGAGACTGGTACGGAGCCCGGATAGGTCTCAATCTCAAACTCGACATCTCTATCCGGAGGTAATCCAGGTAATTCCTCGGGAAAGACACCAAGAAACTCGCTAACAGTGCGAATCTCCTCAATCTTTGACAAAGAACCCATAGTATTCAAGAAACATGCGATAAAAGTCTGATATTCCTTCCGGATCATCCTGTCGGCAGCCAAATCAAATATCATATTAGACAGATACCCTCGACGCTCACCAATAAAAACCACTGTACGATCATCAGAAGTCTTCAAAACTGCTCTCTTGGACTCACAATCTAGGTTAACCCGGTGTTCAGTCAACCATTCCATGCCAAGAATCAGATCAAACTCTTCTAATGGTAGTTCCATAAGGTCATCTAGAAAGATTTCCCCTTGCACCTCGAGGGGACATCGCCTGAAAACCTTATTTACAACCACAGACTGGCCCACTGGACTCATAATGGTAATAGCACTCTCGGTGGTCTCAAATGGAATCTGGAGGTCTCGGGACACGAATCTCGATACATAGGAATGGGTAGAGCCATTGTCAAGCAATGCAAAGTATGGGACAGAAAATATAGTGAATGTACCTGCAATGACGTCTGGCTCATCTCTGTCGTCACGAAGTCTAGTAGCATAAACAAGTGCAGGCTGTCTGGCCTAGGTCAGGACTGGTCTCCCACTCTGATGTGATCGGCCACTACTATCAGATCTAGCAGAAGACCCAGGAGCTCTACTCTAATAACGCCCTGAACCCGGTGTCTGAACAGATGTCTATGAACGGACTGGAGTCTGGGATCGAGCAGGAGTCTGAAACGACGATCGGTCTACATAAGGTGGGTGTGGACAATCTTTCTTGAAATGGTCAGTGGATCCACATCGAAAGCAAGCACCCGACATCTTCCTGCACTCCCCTCGGCGAAGCTTACCACAATACTCACATACATGTAAGAGAGTGGACCCTGATGAATCACCTCGACTAACCGATGGGCCCTGCTTTACCGTGGGCCTATAACTCGAACCATCTCCCTGATACATGGTGCGAGCCCTCTTATCAGAGCGCGCGTGAGACTCTCCCTGTCTAGAAGATCTTCAAGATCGATCTCGGTCTCGCCCTAGATCCTTGCCTCTATCTCGATCTCCATCTTTACTACTCTGACTAGCTGTCAAGATCTCCATATGTTCTGCAGTCTTAGCCCGATCCACTAAATTCTCAAACACCTGATCATGGTGGGTAGCCACTCGATCACGCATCCCAATACGAAGGCCCTCCAAGAACTTGTCACATCTATCTTTCTCAGTAGAAACCAAGCCAATACCATATTTCGACAACTCTAGGAATTGTATCTCATACTCAACCACTGTCATGGTACCTTGCACCAGGTCTTTAAAATCCTGGCGTCTCTCTCTCTCAAGAACCGCTCGCCCAGAAAACAGTTCCTAAAGCGTTCCTTAAAGAAATCCCATGTCAGTCGATCAGAATGAACACTACTCATGATGGACTCCCACCAGGTGCGGGCATTCCCATTCAACATAGATACAACACCCAAATACTTCCTGGATGGCTCAAAACCCAACTCACCCATACGTCTCTCGATGTCGTATAACCAATACTCAGCCTCGGTCGGTGGTCCACTAAGAGATCCCGAGAAGGACTTGATCCCGTTAGCAATCAGGGTTTGGGAGATAGGAACTTTAGGTGTGACTCCTGATGCTTTAACTACTCCCTGAATCAACTGGAGAAACTGTCTACTCAAAGACTCATTCGTAACTCTAGTCATAGGCTTGGGCCCAGAAACAGTCGCTCCTCTGACCGGAGTAGTCATACCGATACTAGGAGTGGGCAATGGGGCAGTGGGAGTAGGTGTAGGAGCAGTCGAGACAGATGTCGAAGGGTCAACTGCAACTGTAGCATCTTCAGGGGCAGGTGGATCAACCACCAGATCGTCTATCGGGTCTGCGAATCTAACGGGTCGACCACGCCTACGAGCGGGTCGACGCCCCCTTTCGATGCTCATCTCGGAGAATCTCTACAAAGGATAAAACCTAAGATCAGTTTATGACACTAGAGAATCGAACACAATTAAACATGTAAAGTTGGGTGACATGGCCTCTTTTCATAAAACTTTGATAAAACATTCTAAAACAACAATTTAAATAAATTGTTCCACAGTCCGAGGCTTTAAAACCAAAAGCTCAGATACCAACTAAATGTAACCCCCTAGACCGACCTATGCGGAATGACCAAGTCTAGTAAGGCATATCAAAATTTAAAACTCAAGTAGATAACCTGTTGGCAAACTAAGTATTTCTTTTGACAGTATAACGGCGGGACTTGGTGAAAAGCATCAAGTTAAATAAACATGTTTAATACGTCAAGTAGTATTCCCAAAGTCATTCACAACATAGACTCATAAATAATATAGGCAGCCATGACCACTTAAGTAAACCCATCATAGGATGGTTACAAAATAAGCATCAATTAGCATATCAAAATACTTTTAGTTTAATACCATACATAACAAAATATAGGCACATGTCACCCTGAAAGCACAAACGGTGGATACAAACATTACATTCGAAAAAGAATACCAAATGTGTCGATCCTCCAAGTGTCAGCTACGGGGTGGCCTATCCAAAATATCTGAAAGGGAAAAGAATTTGGGGGCGTGAGCTAGAAAGCTCAGTGTGTTCCAACAGTGCAAGTAAAACAATTGCATCATTGCATAATAAATCATGTCATGCAAACATATCATAAAAACATCCAAGGTTCCATACAACCTAGCTACCCTCCAACCGAACACCATGATACAGTTCCCCAGAACAGTATAGCATACTGGCATTAACCCAAACCCATTGGGCGCGAGTACCATCCTAAGGAAATACCTTAGAATACGAGGGGCCCTAGTCGAAACTTAGGAACCGAAAACGGGCGAACCTGGCCGAAGCCTAGGATTCGAATACAGGCGG
Source organism: Hibiscus trionum (assembly GCA_030270665.1). Lineage (NCBI taxonomy): Eukaryota > Viridiplantae > Streptophyta > Magnoliopsida > Malvales > Malvaceae > Hibiscus > Hibiscus trionum. Next base: position 255,814 of record BSYR01000013.1, read on the forward strand.
ACCTAGCCGAAGCTTAGGATCCAAATACAGGCGGTCTTACCAGCTGGATCAGGGCTGAGCCGATAGTCTCCACATCATACCCCAAGTACCTCTACTAATTAGTCAGGGCAGTAACATAGTACGCAACAATAGCAGTCATAGCAATGCTTAACAACATATTTCAACACTGATAACCTGAAACCATAGGGCATGCTTGTCATATTGAATGCTAGGGCATAAATCAAACATACAGTACAATCGTGTTTCTTTCATAAGAAGAAAACATACTAGTTTTACATAAAATCAAGTTTAACAATCATGTGCACATAGCCCGTTTTATTAAAACATATGAAGCATGTAAAACAGTATATATGCAACAGTCATATAGCACACAAAGAACACACCTCAAAAGATGAGATCGGTCGGTCGAAAGGTCTATCGAGCACCGGGATTACGCTCCGCTATAGTACTGGAACCTAAATAGACAAGGATTATTGTTACTAATAGATTTACACCTTGATCATAATAAAATACTAAGTTTTAGGGTCGTACGAGTGACGATAGGATCACGAGGCGGTACAGATCGGGACGAGCTGGGCTGGGCGTAAGCACGGTTGGGAGATCCACGAGAACCTATTAAATCAGGAGATCAATATCAGCCCTTAATCAACAATTTCTCTTAAAAGACATAACTTATACATATGCATGTTCGGGTTCAACGTCCAATTTGGAGGCTTTCGGGTTAGAATTTCGCAAAACGGGCTTCAAAATCAGACTCAGGACGTCGAAAAACATAAAATAGGACTTTTCGGTCAAAGTCAACACTGACGTCAGCAGTTAAAGTCAACGCTGACGTCATGCTGACGTCACTGGTCCAAAGGCTGACTCGACGAGTTGACTCACTGGGTTGACTCGGGAGAGTTGACTCACTGAGTTGACTCGGACGAGTTGACTCACTGAGTAAACTCGGACGAGTTGACTCACTGAGTTAACTCGGTCAACGGGTCGGGTCGATCAACGGGTCGGGTCGGTCAACAGATTGGGTCAACAGGCTTGACTGAGTTGACCGGTTCAATCGGTCTAGCCGGTTGAGACCGGTTCAGTCTACGCAGACCGGCTCTTACCCTTATAAAAATGACAGTCATCGGACGGTCACCGGAATGTCGCCGAAAAGTTCATTTCGCTTCGTTTATGCCAGAAAAATGTAGATTCTTAGACCAGCAATTTAATTTCCGCGATTAAAACACGAAAATAAAGACGAAAATCGATAAAATCTTACATTAAAGCTTCGAATTTGCCGAAAAACACGCAACTCCGATGATGCTCTTCCCGACGCTGATAGGATGAGAAATTGTAGGGGTTTTGTTCGGCTTGGGACGGGGAACCCAACAACGGTGGTGGCGTAGAGAACCGACGCCCACGACGGCCGAAATCTTTGAAAAACCGAGAGGGTCTTAACCCTAGGTTCGACGAACCTCCCACGGTCGATTGCCGGTGAAAGGGACGGTGATTGAGTGCGTTGGTTGAGGGGTTTTGCTCGGGGTTCGACGGTGAACGTTTTGACGCTGGCGGTGAGCGTCACGGCGTGGCGGTATGGGCTGATCAACCATGACCGGATCAATTTAAGGAAATAAAGAAGACGACAGTGAGGAGGGGTGTTTCTGGAAACTTTTGGGAAAGTTGAGCCCAATTAAATCACGTTAAAGATGGTAGATAAGATATTTTTGGTTTATTATTATTTTATTTCGAAAGAAAAAAATATTGGTTTAAAATGAACTGAGGGGAGTTTATAGCCAAGAGCTTACTTAGCTCAATTGGCTGGGCTTCCGGCTGAACATACAGAGGTTGTGGGTTCGTTTCCCACAACCCTTACTTCCTTTTTCATCATTTTTTTTCTTAGGGTGTTACAAACGTAATCATGATATGGTTCACGCAACATATGTTGCATATATCAGGTATGCAATTTTTATTAATAATTCAATTGATAGATACTAAATTCTAGCTTATTATATATATTTAGTATTTTTTTTTATTTTAGGTCATTGCAAAAAATCAGCCAGTTAGATGAGTTGAAGATAAAGAGCGCGCACCACTCTGGAATTACTCCAAGTAGTATAATGCGAAATTTCGTGAATGAAGCTGGTTCAATTCAGAATGTTGGTTTTCTACCCAAGGACTTGTACAAATATCTGGATATAATTAGACGAGAAGAAGTCCAAGATGGCGATGGTGAAACAATGATGGCATATTTATATAGGAAGCGAGAATCTGATCCTTTCTTTTTTGTTAGGCACACGAGGGATGAATCCGGACACTTGGAGAAGTTGTTCTGGTCCGATGGTGTATCATTCGCCGACTATAAATAATTTGGTCATGTACTTGCATTTGATACAACTTACAAGTGTAACACATACAACAAGCAGTTTGTTGTTTTGGTTGGTGTCAATCATCATCGAAACACAGTGCCATTTAGATGTGAATTGATTGTGAACGAGAAAGAGGATACATATGTGTGGGTATTAGAACAGTTGATCAAAGCGGGAGATGGGTACAAACCGCTTATTGTTATTACTGATAGAGGTAAGGATATGGCAAATGCCATTTCTCGAGTACTGCCCGGGGCAAAACATAGATTGTGTTTGTGGCATATCATGAGGAACGTGCTTTCTCATATGGAACATGATTTCCTTGATGGCTTTATGATATGCGCTGACATGTGTAGGACGCCATCTGATTTTAAAAGTGCCTAGAAAGAACTAGTGGAAAAGCATAACGTTCAAGGGAAAAAATGGGTAGAGGAATTATATGAAGATAAAGAGAAATGGGCAGAAGCATATTTGCAAGGATACTTTTATGTTGGTAACATTATATACACTTTAATTTAATATATTATTTACTGTATCTAACGTAATTAATAAATATTTTTTGTGTGCAGCAATGAGGACTACTCAATGGTGTGAATCAATGAATAAAACACTGAAAACTTGGTTGGACAAAAATGTGATGTTGTACCGATTCATTGAGAACTACCATAAACAAGTGCAATCTCTAAGATGGGAGGAGTCTCATCAAGATTACAAATCAATGGATGAAGAACCGTATTGTGACGGTTTGTTGGAAACTCTCAAGTGCAATGCAGTCAAGGTATATACGCGAAATTATTTTGCTACTTTGTGCAAAGAAATTTCGTATGAGAGTTATTATTTGGTAAAAAAAACGAATTTCGAGATGACTGCATGTGTTATTGGCTAGAGCATGTTGAAAAGGAGAAGTGGTATCTTGTACTTAGAAATATGACACATGATACCATGTACTATTGCCGTATGAAGTTGGAGTCTGTTGGATTTCCATGTCGCCATATGTTCGCCGTGTTGAAATATGAAAAGACTAAGGAAATACCACAAGGGTGCATAATAAAACGATGGACTATCTATGCGAAGAAAGATGTTGGACTTGAAAATAAGAATGCAGATTTCAAAGATAATAATTCAAGCCAGATATTCCACTCTAGCTTCTTATTGTATGACCATATGTCACCGTGCATCACAGACATTGAAGACTTTCAATGAAGTTAAAGATCAATTTGCAAAAATGAGTCTGAAATTGCAAACGATTAAAGTGAGATCTAATAAGAGAAGCAGTAAAGGTAAAGAGACTCTTGGAATTGGCGATCATATAGTTCTTGAAACTGGAAGAGGAAAACCCAAGAGAACGAAGCGCCAAGATTCATCGTCCAACCCAAAACGTGTTGCCTTTGATGAGGATGTCACGTTAGACTCGTATAAAACATCTGAACCTTCTCTGAATAAGCCTTCAGATCAGAATACGAGCCATATTGATGAAGTTCAAAATTTTAAATTAGCTGGATACACGCCCAACACATACAAACAAAACGACATCTTGAAGGTAATTAAATATGAATTATACAAATAATTACGCTTTCTTGTAATGTATATTGATAATATAATATGTTTTGTGCAGCCTGCTTATACTCGTGAATTTAAAATTATGGAAAAAGATCCAACAATTTTGGATTGGCAACCAAACAATGCTTGGTAGTGCACGGTCTCCTCCAAAAATCAGAGTGTTTGTTCTTGTAAGTCATTCATTCATTGAGATATAAATACGGTTTTTTTAGTGTGCTTGGTAATTTTTACGAATATTCTTTGTAATGATAAACAGGACAATGCATGCGCATGCCTTGATAGCATATGGGGCAAGATGCGAAGCAACTACTGCATGATGTACGAGGGTTGAAAATTTCATTGTTTTCTCGGTCCATTGGGAGATTTAGGATGATTAAGTTTTGATATTTTTAAATTTTTTAAAATTGTTATTATGAAGTATATTATACATTCTTATTCGATTTGGTTTATTTTTATATATTCAATGTTTATTATTATACATTCTTATTTGGTTTATTTTTATACATTAAATGTTTATTTTTATACATTCTTATTCGGTTTATTTTTATACATTCAATATTTTTTTTAAACTTTGATTGGAACAATTTTCAAATCCAAAAGTCATGAATTTATTAGAATATAAATTTTGAGTCATTTGTTATATGCACAAGGGCACGTGCTCAACTAATATATAGTCTCACATTGACCTTGAGACCAACATGTATATAAGCAGAAAGCTCATTCCACCATGTTAGCAGTCGATAGGGATAGTTCAGAGAAAAGAAGAAGAGTAGAAACCGAGTACACAAAACACAAACTAAGAAAAAGAAAGCATGATGGCCAGCCAGATTGTAGGAAAAAAAAGCTTGTGTCGTAGGTGGGACCGAATTCGTTACCAGATTATAAGTACCTGACTCCCTTGTTTTTATCACTTTGATTTGGTAGACCCAAGTTTCGTTTTTAATTTCATGTAGACAACTAAAAGAAGATCGTCCATCTCGTAACACTGCAGTGCTGCGCGTACCGGTACGGTCATTTAACTGTATTGATACGGCAGTACCGGTACGCAATTTAGGTGTACCGATACAGAATTGGTTTTAAAATTTTCCAGTGAGCATAAATCGTACCGATACAGATTGAGTATCGGTACGCGAAGTGGTTACTGGAAAATTTTAAAACCAATTCCGTATCGGTACGCCTAAATTGCGTACCGGTACTGCCGTATCGATACGATTAAATGACCGTACCGGTACGCGCGGCACTACCCCTATAAATAGTCCCCACTCAATTTTTCCCCAATCCTAAAACCTAAAACCGACTCCCCTCTTTAAAATTCGACCATTTCACTACTGCATTGCAAATTTGGGAAGGATTGGGCATACCCAACACATTTATTTCATCTATTTCAAGAATTATTCAAGGTATTTCAAAAATCTAACCTTTATTTTCTTCATTTTAAATATTAGGGTTACTTAGGGTTTTAGGTTTTTATTGTTTGTTATGAAAATTTTATATTATTTTAGTGTGTTTCCATTCACATTGGTATTATTTGTTAGTAAAATGGTGGTAGTAAAATAACTATTTTGAATGTTGATTTATAGTTTGGCACAAAAATGGTGGTATTAAAATGGTGATATATATATTTTGGCCCAAAAATTTTGAATGTTAGGTTAGGGTGATTTGCAAATGGTAGGTTATTTAAGTATTTAAGTTGGTTAAATGGTAGTATTAAATTGCTATTACTAGTTTGCACAAATTTTGTTGAGTTAAGTTAGATTTTATTGGTTAGTAAAATGATAGTTTGCACAAATTTAAGTTGGTTAAATGGTAGTAGTAAAATGCTATTACTAGTTTAGTTTACACAAATTTTATTTTTTTGTTTATATATATTGTGCATAATATTTTTGTAGGGTTTTTAGTTTGAAATGGCACCAAAGTCTAAATTTGGTACAAAACGTCAACGCATGGATACATCTTCTTCGAGTCAACCTAGAAACAACCCTGAACCTGAACCTCAACCCATTTTACCTACCACATTTGATTCATGTTTTGATGAACCCGGAATACAAAACCAAATGGCAAACTTTGAATTGTTCAAAAATTTTGATCTTAGGGATGAGCGTATTGTAGATGTTAAATTTATGTCTGACCCTACCTTTAAATTCCCTTACATGAAGTATATGAGGCGATGGAAATTTATGCAAATGCTCCAACTCAGTCCTGAAATTTATCCCACTTTAGTCCGGATTTTTTTTCCGACGCTCGATGTATTGTTGATGAAACCGGTAAGAGTGTTATTGCCATAGAGTCTTACCTTATGGGGAAGCCCTTTCTGCTAGAGACCGAAATCATTTGTTCTCATCTGGGTCTAGAAAACACCGGTCTAGATAATGAGGATGTATACATAGATGGTGCTCCAGACACCGGCTCTGTTACTTCCCTAAATGCCCATGACCGCTATCTACATTTCATCGTCACTTGGTGGTTTCGGCCATCAGGTGGTAAGTATTCCACCATTAGGAATGTCGATTCTTGGTGGATTCAGTGCTTCCGCGCTGGCAATCGAATCAATCTTGGCCATATAATTTTTGCCGACCTAGTATACATCGTCAACAACCGTCGAACAGGTCGTGTCACCTCCTTTTACTATAGTACTGTCCTTAGACATATCTTTGAGAAGAAAAACATCAATTGTTTCATAGATATTTCTTTCCCTTTGAAAAATACTATTGGTGCTGCATCTCTTCGAAGGGCCGGTTTTCAACTCATCAATGGCGATTGGATTCATTCTCAACGACCAAATCAACAACCTCGACCCGCTCGTCGTCAGGTAGTTGCTCGAGCACCTGAGGGAGAGGTTTCTTTAGCTTCACTTTCAGAGATGATCGCTCAGATGGAGGGTCGCATTATGAGTCGTTTTGATGCAGTTGAGGAGCGTATAGAATGGTTGGAGTATTCAGTTGACATCCTTCATGATGATGGCGATGGCGGCGATGGCAATGACGATGACAATGGCGATGGCGGCAACGATGCACCCGAGGCTTAGTTTTTTGTTACTTGGATTATATACTTTTTATGGATTATGATGGAACTTTTATGGATTATGATAGAACTTTTTTATTGATTATGCTTGCTATTATTTTATTTTTTATGGATTATGGATTGAAAAATTCTATATTATGGATTATGGATTATTGATTATTGATTGGAAAATTCTATATTATGCTAGAACTTATGTTGGAGTATTCACTTGTTATTATTTTTTATGGGTTATGTTGGAGTATTCACTTGGATTATTCTTTTTGTTATCAAATATGTTATGGAGTTTATGAGTTATTGTATGGATTATATGAATTTCTGAATTTTTATGTATGTAACGTAAAAGATAAAAATAACGTAATTGTATGAGAAATTTTTCTTTAAAAAATTACTAACATGAATTGAAATAATAAAAACATAAAACATAAAGTGTTCAAATTAGTCAAAAGGAAAAGGAAATGACCCAAAAAATATTTCACTACAATTCAAAATTTCTTAATCCTCGGCTACTTCATCTTTTGTGGGCAATTTAAACAGATCAACTTCATTGTGATTGCTACAAACAAGTTTGGCCAAAATTCTCAATCGTTCAACTCCAATTTCTTCTATCTACACAATAGAAATATAACGTTAGTCAAATATCACACTTTTTCAAAATGAAACTACATGGTATACTTTACCGTGAAAAAAAATCTTCGACCAATCACTTTTGTTATCGACTTCTATATACTTTAATGTATACATGCCACAATCATCCCTGAATCAAATATGAAATAAATTAATCAATTAACAAAAAAAAATTTAAAGAAAAAACATAATATATTTAATATTTAAACTTACGAATTTTGCTACTTCGGTACTTGTACGCAATTGAATGAAAATTCTACGGCATCTTTAAATAATCGACCCAAATGAGCATGACCCGCAAACCAAACTAGAGCTTTAGTCAACTATATAAACCGTGAAAAAAAATTAAGATATCGATAGTTAAACACTATTCATATATTAGTTCCCAAAAATGAGTTAAGGACTTACTATATTTTCTACAATCTTTTTACGCGCTCTAGTAGCACCAAGAGAGTCCAAAATGTAATTATGTCTCTCAGCAACATCAACATCTAATAAAAACTAGTGACCTTTTGCATCATGTAAAGGCACATATACCTGCGAAATCATGTAAGTTCAAAATCACTGCCAACTACATAAAAATAAACTACAAACTGTAAATATACCTGTTCAACATTACTACTATCAGTAAGCATAAAGTCATCTATCCAGCGGGTATGAAATTTGAAAAGATTATGTTGTGACCCCGCCTTCTCATCAGGTGAAAATCTTGAATCAAAGTCTGCGACAAACAAAAAATTGGATAATATCATCAAATCATCAACTGAAAATAATGTTATTTCTTGGTAGCCCATAAATATATTTGTTTTACCTGAAAGGACAAAGAGAGATATAACTTTTTTGGCATTGGCTCTTGTCTCAAATGCAAATCGTAGACATAGATATCGATGAACTATTAAATATTAAAAACAAAAAATTAGTAATGTTAACAACAAACAAAAAAAAAACATTATTATAACATGTTACATTACCCAATCAGATAACCAATTTTCTGGAAAAACAGTGTGAGCATTGCCAATGTCCAACAGATTGTTTTTTGCCATGTAAAGAGTCCTCATTGTATCATCCCAAGTAGCAATATTCATGCAAACACTGGTTTCTTCAAGCGTTAAGTACTTCAAATATTGCATGTACGCATCGCTTATCCTCACATTTTTCTTACGCCCTTCTGCTAACGTATCACCTGGCTTAGAACAATACTGCATGAAATACATTAATTAAACTCTTACAAATGATAATAACCAGAAAATTATTTGTCGATATTTATAAATAATTTTTTTTTGTAGAATCTAAACCTTTTTTCCTTAATTTTTTGAGCATGTAGGATCAAATCTTTCAATTCTTCTTCACTATCAACATCATAGACATTGTTCTTGTTCCTAACCTGCGCAATTAAAGAGTAATTGATCACATATGTAATTCAAATGACATATTTGTACATTATTTATTTCGAATTTACACCCTACAAAGAAAATAATTTTTTTCTCATCACCATCTCATTTTTTTCGGGAGCATCAACCTTGCATGTTTCTCCATTATCTTGCAAAGTAGTGTTTTTTGTCTGTTATTGTAACCCCCTTAGCCCGGCCTAGACGCTTGACCCGAACTACGAAGATTACACGGGGAAAACCAAAGTCAACCCAAAAGTCAACCTTGATTAACAACCCTTTTTTTCCTTTTTATCTTTTCTATATGCACATTAAGCCTATGTGAATACTCAAGAATCATGGGAGAGAAAATCACAGCGATCGGAAAACATTTAAGGATTCAATTGCAAGAAATACTCTTTTAGGGACCAAAATGTAATTTTTGTAAAATATAAGAACTTTGCAGATTTTAATTTTACCAAACTTCAATTAGTCATATTACATGTCTCTCTGTCAAATTTCAGCTTAAAAGGACACTCCAAGCTCAAGCAATTGCAACCACAACATTCAAGACTAAAACGTAAAACATGAGAACTTGAAACAATTCAAACGCACAGACCAACGGTCAACCGTTCCAGAACGCTAATCTTCGTACCGAAACGCCCTATCGAAACGGTTTTGACCGTTTCGGTACTCGGGTGCGTTCCGAGACCAATATCGGAACATGCCTCTCCAATAGCCAAAGTGTTCCGAAACACCTTTACCCGTTCCGAAACACCTTGGCCATTTCGGGCCCCTGTTTCGAAACAGACAAGGGTGTTTCGATACACCCTGCCCTGCAACAGCAAAAAATTCTAGTTTTTCACATCTTAACACCATCAAACATGCTCCAACACATTCCATAACATACCAGCATCGTGTTAAGCATCAAGACTACCATATTACATCAAAAGCTAGACACTTTGCAAGAATTAAGCACATCAACTCATTTAACTCATACAACAACAAAGAACATGCTTCCAACCATATAGCATAGCAATACCAAAGTTCATAATGAGGATCCAAACATCACATATTGGCCATCTACAAGTATCAAACCATAAACCGGACTTGCTCATGATAAACAATCTCATCACACAACAAAGTAAAGGATCCCCCCATTGCCTTTATTATCTATAGCTATAAACCAAACATACTTCTCAAGTGGAGCTCTTCTTGAATCCCTTGCTTCTTGTTGTCCCAAATTCAATTATCTGCATTGATGGAGAGAAAGGAGCGTAAGCACATAATACTTAGTGAGGAATGCTCAAAACCAAAACACCATCAATGCAGCAAAACCGTAAAACACTCTTTATTTACAATCACACCTCTACAAACCAAGGTATTGTTTGAAAACTTCATTTGAAACACCATTGCCTTAAATCATGCATTGTTCGACATAAAAACCAACATTAAACTCAAATGCAATAAGCAACACAAACTCAAACAACATTCTTGCAATTACTTCCATTAAAACCTTCTCATGCAGAAACTCTTCATGCAAAGCTTAAACCAATTTTCTTGGAAACCAATTCCACATCACACTCTTTCTTTCCCATGCTTGAAAATATTTTCAAAGCAAAACACCATTTGAAACCACATGTACCATCTATCTATCTCATGCATTCAACCAATACAAAACTCATGGCAAAGCCACACATGCTTGTTACTCAAAAGCATTTCATAAACTCAAAACCTCATTTGCATAAGCAAATCTCCATTTGAAAACCACATGTACCATCTAGCTATCGCATGCATACAACCTATGCGAATCTCATGGCAAGGCCACACATGCTTGATACACAAAAGCATTTCATAAACTCAATATCTCATGTGCATTTCTCATAGCATAAACATGTCAAGCATTGGTACATGTGATACACACTTCATTCTCATATATTGGCATTCTCATATTCTATTTTACACGGATATGCGGACAGTTTGACTCGAAGTCAAGTCCTACCCCGGTGGGATCTCACCACCGGACTCTCATGGTGGTATCTACCTTTGTCACAAAGCTTGGGTATTTCACCAAGTCCTACTCCGATGGTATGCCCCTCATCGGTTTCTCATGGCAATAACATCTAATGCCAAAAAGCTTGGGTCTTTCACCAAGTCCTACTCCGATGGAATGCCCTTCATCGGTCTCTCATGGCGATACCATTCAATGCCATAAAGCTTGGGTGTTTCACCAAGTCCTACTTCGATAGAATGCCCCTCATTGGTTTCTCTCTTTGGAACGAATCCCAAGAGCACGTACGTATTTTTAGTTTATAGTGCACTCTACATCCTATTGGTCGACCAATTATATCCGGTAATCTTCTCATCATTTATGCCAATATATCATGTTAAAATCATTAACACATCTACTGTTTTCAAAGCATGCAACAACATCAAGGCCAAAATACTAAACCACGCCTTTAAAACACAAATTAACAACACATACTCTCAAGGAACATTAGTTTCATGCTTCCTTCACCAAACCAAGTTTAATAACCAACTCTTACGCTTAAAAACCATGCTCAAACAACAAATTAAACCATATTGCCAAATCAATCACATCAAAATCTATTTTGATATTTTTCAAAACAATAATAGCACAAATCGAGAGAGAAATCTACTTCACTTACTTACGAACTTAAACCGGTGTTTCAAGCCTAGATTTAAGTTCCCAAACCTCTTTTCAAAATCATTCCAAAGCTGGAAAACACGTTCTCACTCAACGATACGCAACACTATGCTAGCCGACGAGCCAACCAAGCGTCTGAAACCTCCAACGCTACCTCGATTGCTTCTGAATCACTCTCTCATGTTTTTAACACATAAGAGCAGAGGATTAATGCATCACCATGCATTAAAATCACCATCCATTCATTCTAACCCGCTGCTCCCCTCAAAACAAGCATTTCGGCTATCCGAAATAACCGAAAACATCACCAAACATTCACCAAACAAAGCCCAGCCAAGATCAATCAATTCTAACCTTTTCCAAACATTAATTAACATCAAAAATCACCATAAACTCGTCCTTATACCTCCAGCTATAACAGAACACCAAAATGACCCCAAAAACCACCATTCTAGCATGCAAAACTTAGGAATCCAAACCTATTCGGGAGTTGTTTGATTAAACCTCATTTAAAACATCAATTACCATCCAAAATACATTATAAAACAACCTCAAAACAGAGCCTAACCAAGAACCACGAAAATCATCAAGATCTCTCCAAGAATCTTGAGTTTTACCACAATTTCATGTTTCTAACATTAAAGCAACTCAAAAATCATTAAAAAGGATTGATAACTTGGTAATTTTAGTAAAGAACTGATCATTAGAGGAGAAGGACGAAACTTACCTCTAATGGCTGATTTCTCCTTGATTTGGGCAAGTTTTCTTGAAAATCCAATGTGAAAACAAGAGGATTTGATGAGGAAAAGATTAGGAATCAAAAGGAGATTGAAATCTCATCAAAAGGAATGAAAATCAGAGGCTAATTGAGGAAGGAATGGTGTTTGGCTGAAAAGAAATTGAGAGAAAATGAAATGAGAGAAAATTGACGTAAGGTGGTTATGAAAAGTCAAAGATAGTTTTTCATTTTAATTATCTTTATTTCCTTTAATTAAAATATTATTAAAATCAACCAAAATAAGGAGAAGTCTGATTAAAAAATTTTGGTAAAATTAGCTCTTTAAAGATTCAAAATTTCAATCCTTTACAAAACAGTCAATATTCAACTTTTACAAAACCTGCGATTTGGTCACTACACCGAAATGTAGTATTTACAAACCTTATTTTGTAAAATTGTTTTCACCACAATCATTCATATATTAAATGAGTATTTTTAAGTATTTTTCCATATTTTTAAAGTATCCCGAACTAGGTGTTCCCTAAATCTCCCTTAAAGATTCTAACCGTTCTCGACCGGCCCGATTCAACCCCTAAACTTCTAGGCCCAAAACCAGGGTGTTACAGTTATCATATGTCAAATATTAGTTTTAAGTAAAATATGCTAAATAATAAATAAATAATTATTTATACATACCTTTGTATTCACTCCAGAAGTTCGAACTCTTTTTTTGATGTCATATCTTTCGACTTTAGATCATTTGTATCATTAGAAAGTGCAGTCGAACTTCTCTTTGATAATGACTTTTGACCGTTATACATTTTAGGCCACATTTTTTCACTTATTGGAGTTTTCTTCAACGTAACTAGTTGACTAGGAAATCGCTGGGACTAAATTCAAATTTAAATAAATCGCTCATAATTTCTAGAAAACCATCCCTATCAGTCTTGATTTTGTCTTCTGAAATAACTTAAACTTTTCTTTTACCACTACGTTCTAATGAGGAAGAAAAATCCATATCACAAATGATAAATGGAGACATAATCGGTATTTTTCATACCACTCACGGTTTCTTCCTTCATTGCCCCGGCAGTTAGTTCTTCTTCCCCGTGAGATTTATTCTCTAAACCATCAGCATTCAATGGCTCGCTGTATAAATTCATATCTTCATGTATACTCTTTAAATCATCTCCCTCTAATGATTTATTATGTACAGCCTCTCCTTTTAGTGAATCACCATCTTGTTTTGAGCATTTTACATTGCTCGCTGCTATATGGACACTAATTTCTCAAACTGGCCATTTAATTTCTCAAATTGACCATTAAATTTTTCAAAATGGGAATTCATTTTCACAAACTCCTTTTTAATATTTTGCACAGATTGAATGAGTGTCTCGAACTTCTGATCACTCTAATAAGGAGTGCTTATGTTTTCCTCAAGTACAACTCCACACTTTTCCTATAAGTACATAAAACACTAATCTCAACAAAAACTATTTAAGACAAGCATTGAAAGTTCAAGTAATTAATGTACCTCAGTGTTTGTCTTCCTCAAACACATGTCGATATGACGTTTGCACTTCATCATTGTTGAATCTTGTTTTGAATGCGTTAAATTTAGATCCAACATCTACATCAAAGAGGTTAATTTTAAGTAAGAAGAATTTGCAACATTTGAAACTAGCGTACCGGTACGCTATTAGTACCATACCGATACCAGTTTGGTTCTAATAACGTACCGGTACGGTAAAATATCGTACTGGTACTACACGCTATTGCTGAAAATTCAGTGACCAAAAATTGTATCGGTACACATACCATATCGATACGGTATTATTCGCGTACCGGTACGCGTAAGAGTACCGTACCGGTACGGTAAGTTGTCACTGATTTTCCAGTGGCTAAAAACTGTATCGGTACACATAGCGTATCGGTACAATATTCCCATGCGTACCGATACGCGAATAATACCGTATCGGTACGCGCGACGAACTACAAGATTGGGGGTTTTGGATCGGAAAATAATTTTATGAATCAATCAAAAAATTGGCTTGCTGAAACTGATTTTGGGGTCTTAGAAAAGGCGTTGGGGTTCTCAATTTTGAATTACATAAGCCAATTAACATAATTTTGGTCAGGGTGATGATTAGGGTTTCAAAAATTAAGGATAAATTACCTAACTGCAACAAAGAATTAGGACTGGCGGCGGCTGTCGGCGACGGCGGCTGTTGATGACGATGGTTGTCGACAACGGCGGCGTTTGACGGTGGGTGCGACGGCAATTCGGTTAATTTCAAAGAAAAAAACCCTAAGATATTTTGATTTGGGATAGTTTATATTAATTTAAAATAAATTTAAAACTAAAAAAGTACTTTAATTAAATTACACTTTTAATTTTTTAAAAAAATTATAATTACTACTTTGGATTTAAAAAATTTATAAATTAACCTATCAGTGCTCATCAGTTGTAATCCCCTCGTCCCGGTCCGGACGCTTGACCGATCCGAGTGGGCTACATGGGGATAACCGAGGTAAAGCCCGTTAAGACTCCACTTCGGTTACCGACCCAAGGAAAAACCTTTTTCATTTATTATCTTGTCTAGATGCGTTAATTAAACCTAAGCGTGAAACGACAGCGGAAACAAGGCTCACGAGAAGCCCAACAACAAACAGGGCCTAAGCCCAACCCTTGAAACCCTTTAGAGGTGTCAAAAAGCCCAATTACAGGCATGTGTTTCGAAACAGTCAAAGCCCGTTTCGAAACACGAGCTCCAGTTTTAAAAGCCAGACACCCGTTTCGAAACGCATCCACCCCGTTTCGAAACAGGGTCTCATTTTGCCTAGCCGTTTCGATACCCGTTTCGAAACAGGCAATTCCAGTAGCCAAAGTGTTTCGAAACTGGTTTCGAAACAGATGCTCACAGTAGCCAAAGCGTATCGAAACGAGTTCCGATACGGGGGCCCTGGAACCATACCCGTTTCGAAACACATGATGCCTGCAATTTCCCAAAATCAGTTTGATGCATCTCTAAATGATCCCAAACGCCCTAAAGGACTCCAAGAAGATTACATATCATACAAATACATTCTAGAGGTATGCACCCTATAGCAACATACTCAAAACATACAAGGATACATGCTAGAACATTCATTCAAAGAGCATACATGTCATAGACTTAAGCATTCAAGATAACATGCTTACACAAGGTCATACACTTAGGCATTTAAGGAGACAAGATAAACATGGTTTACAAGCAATATGGCATCCAAAGCCAAACCAACAAAACATATAAAAGGAGTCTAAGCATGCTCCTAAACAAACCAATTTCAACAAACTTCAAAAGCATCACACCACAATTACATGTCCCATTGCTTGACCATTACATCATAACTAAAATACCCATACTTGATAGCTAAGCTAGCACCACAAAGCACACACACTTGGAGGCCCCTTCTTGCACTAGCAACCCACGAACTAAGGATCTGCATTGTCGAACAAAAGATAGCGTAAGCATGAAGCTTAGTGAGGGTAAACTCATTAAAAACAAACCTCGACAATGCAGGGTCCAAGCACGAGCACAACCAAGGTAAATGTATGTTCTTACATTCGATCCACATGAGCCAAAATGTCAATGATGCATGAACATAATTTCATAATATGCCATGCTCAACAAGTTCAATCCTCATCATATGTAAACACATATATACATTCATATAAGAATCGCATTTCATATCAGATTGGTACACATATCATCACATATTGGCACCTAGCTATGACTCGAATACACGGATAACATGTTGGAACTCACATCCAACAACAACTTTACCTCACGGTGGGATTACACTCATCACCGTTCACGCGGAGGGGATTCCACTCATCCTCACGCCCCGTCGATGGGATTACACTCATCACCGACTATCATATATATAAGAAGGTTTTCCGGGCGAACCCGTACTCCATCTTGATGACTACCATTATCAAGACCAGGCGCTCATTTGACTCACGTGTGCACACTAACATCCTAATGATCGATCATTTGTACCCAAGCATACTAGTGCCAATATTAACCACAATCCACAACATATTTCATATCCAATTTCGTGCTTAGCACGTACTCACCATGATCACAATCATGAACAATCCACATGCATATAACAATGCAACAATACCATGCCTCAACATACATGTATAACATCATATACATAGCCAACACAATCACAAATAAGCATGAGGCATAAACACAACCAAGAGCACCCATAGTCTCTAACTAAAGCTTGGGATTAGGCTACCACCCTAATCCCAACCTAGTCCACATGCTTGAACCAATGCTCAAAACCATTTTAAAAACAATAAACCACTCACCTTCACTTTCAAGCTCAACAACCAAGCAACCAAACCTTCAAGCTTCCGGATTCACTCCCGATGCTTCACCAACACAAGTCATTGTCTCTAAACAACTCAACACAGTCCAAAAAAACCTCAAATCAGCTCATACAACAATGTAGCAAACCCGGAATACTATTCAAGCATCAAACACAAGAATTCAAGCCATGAACAACCCCCAAAATCACCAAACTCGAGCAGCCATCAAACCCCAACCAAAACTCATGATTTCAACCTCATTAACACTCCTAATTGACTCCAAAACAACCCCTAACTATTATACTAACCTCAGCCCACAATTTCCAACACAAACCACACCCAAAACTCATCCTAAAACCCTTCAAAAACCTCATTAAAACCCAAATCCGGGAATATTTATAAAACCAAGTAAAAATCACATATGTTGGACCATTTGGTTCATAAACATCATATCTAACATTATTAAATCAAAATCTTTAGTTAAAAACAATAAAGGTAGCATTTTTATTCAAATCTTCCAAAAACTCAAATTCCAAAAACATGGATGAAAATGAAAACTAGTTGTACTTTTGAAGAGAGGAAGATGAGAGCAAGATGAGAATGTGATTACCTTTCAAAACTGAGCCAAAATGAAGAAGCAAGGTGATTGAATAGTGAAAGGGGGAGGGGTTCTTTGTCGTTGAAATGGAGGAGATGAATAGTGAAGAGGATGACAAGGAGCTCTTTTAATCAAAAAGGGGTTTTAAAATGAAGTCCAACTATTTACGGATTTGCCATTAATGAGATGACAAATCTCATTATTCACAAATTCCATGGAAAATGGAAAACAATTCAATTTAGTCCAACACAAAAATGTTTTCTTTGAAATCACAAGGTCCAAATAATATATATTATTATTTTAATTATAAAACCGAACCCAAAACAATATTTTAATATTATTTTCACCCGACCCCTAAACCCGAGTGTTACATCAGTGCTCGTCAATAGTGGTGCTCGTCGACTCGTCGTTGCTCGACAAGCGCTATAAAAATTTTCCTTTGACCAAACATGCTTTTGAGAAACGTTTTTGACAAAACACTCGTTTGCATGACATAGAAACAGAATATTTTAGTAAAATTACCTAAAAGATGAGTACCATTTATGTAACACCCCCTTCCCGGCCTGGTAGAGAACCGGGTCGGAGAGCGCTACCGAAAAACAATACGGAGATCGGAGACATAAATCTTTTAGTGACATAACATATTAGAGATCAGAACTTATTCCAAAGTTCAAAAATCATTTCGGCATATTTTATTAATCTCTTTTAAGACTTAACACTTAACTTATTAACAACTTATTTGAATTGGGGTCAATTTTAAACTTTTTCAAACTCAGGGACTAATTTGTAATTTTTACAAATTAGGGGTCCTTATCTGAAATTCGTGATATTATACTGAAATTAAACTTACTAGTTATTAGCCTGTAAAATCTCATTACTAACGGAGGTCATTTACCTATCTGATTAGACTAGGTAATGTTCAGTGATTATTTTGTAAAGTATTCAAATCTATTTCTTTTTGAATTATCTTACTAAAATTCTTTACGTATTTCAATGAGCCTAACAACTCACAAAAATCATAGAGTCCTTTAATCAATGTTTTACTACCAATTATGTCAATTTTATTACTAACTTAATAGTCTATATAGCTTTAAAACCTTATATAAAACATAGGCAAAATTTCACAATAGTAGGCCCACAAGATTAGTATAATTACTTTAACTACTTTGCCACCATACTAGGAGTTCATAAGGACATAACACATTACTCTTTAATTGTAGTGACTTGCCAATCTTCCAACTAATCTCGATCTCGATCTGTTACTTTCCTTAACCTGAAATGTTATGCAATGAATGCATTAGACTTACATAGTCTAAGTGAGGTAGCCAATGACAATGAATGATCATATTATGTCATGTAACATGCTTCCAAAAATGAATGTCATGCTAATTATGCAATAACATGGCATACTTCATATTCATAACAAAACATAATATCATATCATGAGCATAACATAGCATAATGTATCAAACACATAATATATTGGTACCATTTCTTGATTTGTGCGTGTCATCCTTGCACAGGGGCCATGCTAATCTTGTAACTATTTCAAGTAACCATTGATGCAACATAAACATCATACTTTTATATTCATTTATACAACAAGTATCGATCAAACATTATCATATACAACAACAAGCATCATTTAAAAGCATTAGCATATACAAGACAAGTAGGCATATCAATCTCATTTCATTGGTACTTATCATTTAAGTACTTATCTTTCAAGTCATGTAACTTTTAAATATTTTGCCTTGGATGATTAATGAACAAGGTAATCGAGTCTTCATGTAACATTAGATACTCAAAGTATCCATTTCTCATTTCAACATATAACAGGGGATGCATAGGCATCAATGGTGACTTACCACCATTCAATTATCAAGGTGACTAACCACCTTATCAGGTTTATAGGTGACTAACCACCATCCTGTAACAAAGATCAGGGGAGCTCAACGACTCTAAGGCATGCCCTTCTACCTATAGACACTAATCATACCAAGGACTTTACTTATCTTTCTTTATTAACAAGATCATTCACTTGCCAATCATTCATAATTTCAAAGGCATTTAACCATTTCAATAGGCATATACATATAATCAATCAAGCATCATGGTAACATAAAATTCCAGCAAGTACATGAGATCATATTCATTTTATGATCATCAAAAACCAGTAGCAAAGCTTATCATTTAGTCGCATTTCACATAGCTCAAGCAATCAACACATCATATTTATACTAAGCATGCTTATCTAACAAGCAATATACATTTAGGTCAATATTCTTGCTTTTAATCATTCTTCCTTATCATTTTAAATTTTACCAATCATTATTAAATTCATTACATGTTCCATGATTTTCAGATCATATCATATTAAATAACGAGATGAGCCGTAGCTCCATATCAGGTAGCATTTCATATTATTTTCACATACATGTAGCATATCATAGTCATATTCAAACATATTAAAGTAATGCAAGGCACTTACAAAATTTGTCATTCGAACATAGTTGCTCTACGTGAGCCCTTAACAAATGCAATTATAATCATAAATAATGCAACGGAACGGCACCGAGCCTATCCCTTGACACAACTACACTCACATATCATAACATAAAACAAATATCGGAATGACACCGTGTCACCCGAGACAAATGCATCTACACTCACATATAAAAACAATGATCGGAATGACACCGCGTCACCCGAGACAAATGCATGTACACTCACATATCAGAACATAAAACAAATATCGGAATGACACCGCGTCACCCGAGACAAATGCATCCACACTCACCTCAATCCAAGCTTAGAGACATTTTCCTTATTCTCCAACTTTGTGGTTTCCTTCATTTCTACTCTTTTCTAACCAAACATTAAAGAAATATATCATTTAGTACATTAGGCAGCTTGCATTCTCCTCAAAGAAATATTTATATAAAATGTTCTATAATTCAAAATCTGATTTCGTTTGTTTTAAACGAAACTAGACTTAATAACCTTTTAAACCATATAAATTATAACTTTTAATTCTTCTTATACAATTTATAATGAATTTCTAAAGTCAATGTTGATGCAGATTTAGGGGTAAACTGTTACCCTGTTTTTATGACCTTTACTTACTCAAAAATTCATATCTTTTTACTCACAACTCCAAATAAGGAGTTCTTTACCATTCTAGAAAGCTTATAAACACACCTTTAAAATCATGTATGGTACATATTTTTAGCATGTACCTATCAATACAGTTTATTGTTTGAAAACCGGGCTTTCTCGTAGACCTATTCTGCCCACTGTTTTCAACTTGCCACTTTAGTGTACATTTAACCTATGTTTCACTACACCATTAATCTTGAGATTTTAACCACATTTACCTTCACATATTAACATTATTTCTATAATCCAGCAACCTCAAAAATAGGACATGTAAGTCCTCAATTTATCAATTTCTATAAAACAGTCCCCTTTAATTCTTTAATAATCCTATATGTGATCTAAATAGATTTAACCTATCAATTGAGACTTAATTCAAGCTTGGCCATTTAATTTCATTCATTTCATGACTCCCCTGTTTCAAGTATAAATTTCCAGAATTTTTTTAACACCATTTGACCCCCTAAACATTTCGAATTCTATAATTTATCCCAGCAGATTTCAATTATTCAGTTTCAGTCCCGAAACTTCTAAGAACAATTCAGAGACCTATACTTAACATTTTTGAGCAAATCATACCTCTATTTCATGTAAAATTTTGTTCTCTACAACTTTGTAGAAGAACACGTTTTCCAGAAATGACTCTAACATGCTCAAAAATGCAGTTTTCTACAGGACAGTTTATAAATCCGAATTTCTTTATTCTTTCTACCCTTATCTTTTACCAACCTTTAATTAATTCAATTTCATGCTTAATATATATTCTAACATTAAATTAAAGGTAGTTGAGACTCTAATCTCAACTCTAATTTATTTTACTCACCTTGACGGACCGGTACTTTATTTTTACTTCTTGGGCTTGACGGTTGTTCCGAATCTACCTTGTGTACTATGATAATTAATAAAAATAATAAGACAGTATCGAATATATATATAAAAATATTAATCAAACTCGATACCGAAACTTAAACTAACTAGAGATTTGAGCTTACCCCGTCATCGGTAGAAATTCGATATTACTATATCGAAAATATCGGACTACCAATCGAACATTGGATCGTATGCTACTATTTTTTTCTTTCTTTCTTTCTTTCTTTCTTTGTTTCTTTGTTTGCCGAATGCTTCAATCCCCTTGCCCCCTATTTATACAAGTTTGCTGTGAGTATTTCCCCCACATCATATATTTCTTTAATCCTTAATTCTAATGGTGGCTTAACCTAACTTAATTAGGTCTTCATTTCTTTTCTTTTCCCCCACCATTTATTATTCATTAACTAATATTAATGGTGTTGCCACCATTTCAAATCCTTTACCTAATTAAATTAGGTTATCATTCGTGTACTCCATATATATATATATATATATATAATAAAATTAGGTTTTGCCACTCCATTTCAATTATGAATGCCGTGTACTCCATATATATATATATATATATATAATAAACCAAATAAATAGGTTTCGAACCTAATTTCTACTAGACCCGAATAATCTAATAATAATAAACCCGAATAATTAATAAGACCAAATAATTCATAGAACCGATATAAAATATTCGGTTATCGGAACTTAATTCCGACTAGACCGGTTTTTGGGATGTGACAATTTATTACTACCATTAGAGTTTAACTTGGGTACCAAAAAAACTAAACTGAAGTTTAATTGAAGTAAACTGAAAGACATTGACAAATAAAAAAAAGAAATATATAAAATAAACTAAATATCTTCGATACAGTTTGTTAATAAAATAATATCAATCAAATGCGTAAAAATTATACTATAAAACCATTATATTATAGGTAAGAAAATTTAAAATAAAAAAAATATTCCTTATTTTTGTTTTAAATACAAACAATAATTATTATAAACATCGTGCTCTTTACTTAATTTAGTTAAGTAAATTAATATTTAATCAATATTAAATAAAAAATGATTCTTCCAATAAACATCACGTACTGCTATGTACCACTAATATGTGTACTACTATGTACTATTAACTATTTTAATTACCTTTTAAAATTAAGAGGCCGAAAGCGTTATTATCTTTTTTAGAATAAAATTTAAAAGATAATTTTTATATTATTTTTCAGACATTTTTCTTTTTGTGGGTAAGATACACAAAGGGTAACTAAACTTTGGTAAATTATTCAGTTTGTCAACCAAACTTTTAATTACTTCAATGTTACCATTAAAATTTTAATTTTGATCCAAATTGGTTACTGACCCATTAACAACCGTTAAAAGGGTGATGTGGCAGTTAAAATATTTTGTATAATAACACATTTAGTCCTCTACATTTTCACACTAAAACAAGTTTTTCCTAATTCGAAAAATAATAAATTTAACCCTCATTATTTACATATTAATTCAATTTCACCCTATTTTAATTAAAAATAATTTGACCATAAACCCTAAACTCTAAACACAAAACCCTAAACCCATTAACTTCAATTGGTAAAGTTTTGATACAACTTACTTGAGAAACATTAAGTTCGATATCAAACTTTTATAATATTTTATTTTTCTTATATATTTTCCAAACTTCTTTAAATATTAGAGATTTTATATGAAAGGAGTTGTCGTCAATAGATAGATATTATGTCAGTGTTTACGTCGGTCGAGGGCCTTATATTTTTTAAATTATATACTCAATTGGTTTGGGGCTTAAGTGTTTATCCCTCAAGTTTAAAGTTTAGGGTTTTAAATTTAAGGTTTATGATTAAATTATTTTTAATTAAAATAGTCTCAAATTGAAATAATGTGTAAATAATAATGGTTAAATTTATTATTCTTTTCGAACTAAGACTAAATTGTTTGAATGTGCAAATATGGAGGACTAAATGTGTTATTATAGAAAATATTTTAACTGTCATGTTACCCTTTTAAGGGTGTTAACGGGTTAGTGACTAATATCGAGCAAAACTAAAAGTTTAATGGTAACATTGAAGCAATTAAAATTTTGGTTACCAAAGTGAATAATTTACTAAAGTTCAATTACCATTTATGTACATTACCTTAAAAGAAAACAAATTTTTAAAAAAAATATATATATAAAAATTGTTTTCTATATTTTATTATAATAACACTTTCAGTCTCTATAATTTTAAAAGTAATTAAAATAGCTAAGAATACATAGCGATACACATAATTAATGGTATATGGCGGTACATGGCGTTTATTGTAAAATTATATTTAAATAAAAATATTAATTTCTAAGTGTTTAACTATAAATTTTTAATTTACGTTCAATGAGTAAACAAAGATGTTGTTGTCGTTTAATAACTTTTTTGTTTGAAATATTTTTTTATCTAAAAAATACCTTGTCAATTACTCTTTCGATAAATAATTATTAATATGCCTAAAATGAAAATAATTTTCAAAGGACAATGACCTCTTAAAGAAATAGTATTAATATTAGGGTAAACTACCTGGGACCGCCCAACTATTGGGTTCGTCCTATTTTAACCACCCAATTAAAAAATTAAAAATCTCATCATCGAACTATTTAATTGGTCTTATTTTAACCGTCAACCGTTAAAATTTAACGGATAGGTGACGTGACAGTTAAAGAAAATTTATATAATTACACATTTGGTCTCTGCTAGTCACATATCATAACAATTTGTTCCTAATTTTAATTTAATTAAATAAAATTAATCAATCAATCGGATGATGACACTGGTCATGACACTTGTCAGATGGTGACACGTGTCATCATCCGATTAGATGAATTTATTCTTATTTTAATTTAATTTATATAATATATTTATTTTTCCTCTAATCAGGTGGTGACACGTGTCACCACCTGGTTAAAATAAAATTAAAGGGGAAAGATGACCTTGGCGTGAGTTTAACCTAAAACCTCCAAGTTAAAAACCCAAGTCTTTATCGCTGCGCCAATTTGATCTTATTTAATTAAATTAAAATTAAGACAAAATTGATATGATATGTGACTAACAGGGATCAAATATTTAATTACACAAAAAAATTTTAACTGTTACGTCACCTCTCCGCTAAGTTTTAACGGCTGATGATTAAAATAAGACCAATTAAATAGTTGGGTGGTCAAAGTGTACCTTATACAAAACTTTAATAAACATTTTGAAATTCTAGAATAATTTAATAAGAAAATACGTGGCAACAGCAAATAACTTCTATCCCATTCTAATCCGGAGAAAACTTTCTCTACCTAGTGGGTAACTTATCCACCTGATTTTATTTAATAGTTTTTATTGAAAACATACATACTAATTAATATGTTAGTTAATGTTCATTTTTTTTGTCTATTCAAACATATTCAATAATATTTTTAATTATTTTTTTATTTATATGATATAAATTTTAGTGAATATAATCTTATTTTTTTACGTTTATTTAATTCTAAATGATTAAAAAATATTTTTATTTTCATAGATGATTATATAATTTTATTTTTAAATTTAGACAAAATTATTGTCTAGAAAAAATAAATCAAATACTCTTACATTTATATACGAAAGGAATTCGTATATCCTCACTTTCTATCCTATTTATTGTCTCATTCGCCGATTATTGTCACATAGTTTTAATTAATTAGATTTTCCTTTTTTACATTATGCCCTATTTATATCTAACAAAATCTAATTTTTATTTTTATTGTACAATAATTATGAAATCTATTAAATTAAAATGTTTCATATATTATATGTTACTTATAAATTTAGTTCTCCTTCTCCAATTTGATAATTTGAAGTCATATAATTTAATTATATTGTCTTGGTATTATGAGTCAATTAGAATTTCAAATTTTAAAAAGTACATGAATCGAACCCAACGAGGAGAGAAGAGAATAGAGATCATCCAAGCTCAGATCTCTATTTACGGAGGAGGAAAAAAAACGATTGAATTGATCCCTATCGATGAGCTGAATTGTGAAGATCATATTGTTTGAACTTCAACTAAGAACGGACAATACTCGGTACGTTCCGTCTATTCTTAATTCTATGAATTCTCTTAGTGATCCTAATGCTAGCTATGACCTGAAAGAGGATAAATACCTATAGAGATTGATTTGAAAGTTACATGTTCCACCTAAAATTCAGTCGTTCTTGTGAAGGTTGAACATAATGCCATTGCTACTTTTTGCAATCTAAGCCGCAAGTCCAATAATGTTCTTTCTTTTTGTTTAAGGTGCGAGGGAAGTAAAGAAACTATTGAGCATATTCTTTTCTTTTTCTTTTTGCCCAAGCAGTTTGGAAGACTTCTAACTTCAAATATTGTCCGAGAGAAGAAGAATTTTCGGGGTTTGTTAAAGGGTGAAAACAACTCTCAAAGTCTTTTCAAAAGTCCTCGAACCTTGACTCACTAAGGCTTTTTGCTTTCTTATGTTGGAATATTTGGAAGGGACGTAACATGTTATGCTTTCAGAAGAAATTAAGTAATCCAATTGACGTTTAACATTTATTTTGAAAAGAGTTCTCTGAGTTTCAAGAGGCATCTCCGACCTTTTCTTCCATGCAACTTTTTCTTCAGATCTTTTTCATTGTTTGGAGTTCTCCGGAGGAATTTTTTTTTAAAATTTGTTGTGATGCTTCTTTTGATCATTTCTTTAAGAAAGCAGGTATTGCCGCAGTGTGTCGAGACAACTCTGAAAAAAATTGTTAGAAGTGCGAATCAATCTGTTGTTTCAGCTTCATCTTGTGTCACAGAAGCCTTGGCTTGCAGATTAGGAGTTGTTGTTGCCCTTCGATAAGGGTTTTCAAAAGTTATTTTTGAATCGGATTGTACTGATCTTGTCCTGCGCCTTAACAAAAAAGGGCAAAATTGCTGGGAAACTTTCCCCATTGAAACTGATATGTTGTCCTTAGTATCTATTTTATGTTTATTTTCTTTCTCTTTCATTCGTAGGTAATGTAATAAGGTTATCGATTGAGTTTCTAGGAAATCACGTCTTGGTGTTTGTCCTGTGAACTAGGTGGAAGTCCAACCTGTAACCCCATCGTCCCGGTCTGGCCGGATGACCGGTCCGAGTGGGCCACACGGGGAAAACCGAAGCGAAACCCGTTAAGGTTCCCCATCGGTTAGCAACCCTATTTTTTTCTTTAACTTAATCTTTTCTAAAAGTTCATTTAAATCCTATGTGATCAAACAGCGGAACAACATACACGAGATAATCATTCGAACCCAAAACAACATTTAAACAGCCCAATTTTAATCTTTTAAACAGGCCGTTTCGAAACACCCTTGAGGCGTATCGAAACGCCTTGACCAGGTCAACTGTCCTAGAGCCCTTATAAGGGGCCGTATCGAAACGGAGGTCAACCGTTCCGAAGCGCCCTCAACGGTCAACTTCTCGTGGTCAACGAGATTTTGACCGTTTCGAAACCTTCAGGCCCGTTTCGAAACGCCTTCATCTCGTCAATTTCTCAGAATTCCAGTAGCCAAAACGTTCCGAAACCCGTATCGGAACAGGGGCTCTCAGAGGCCAAACCGTATCGAAACGCGTTCCGATACGGGGTCCCTGAAGCCTACCCGTTCTGAAACGACCCTTCCCGTTTCGAAACGCGGGCTGTCTGCCACCCTTGAAAACCAGATTTAGGCGAATTTCCACAAGTCTAAAGGTCCCATAGGACCCCTAAAGGCACACAACACCATCAAACAAAGTCTAGAGGCATGCATCCTATGTTTAGCAAGCTCGAACACATACAAGGCATATATTTAAACAATCTTTCATACATGAAAAATACATATTAAAGACGTATCATAAAAGCATGCTTGGAGACTTAAATAGGCAAAAGATACCAAAATCATCACATATAGGTTTACATGCCATCAAGCAATCTTAAGCATCCATAGGTCATACATCATTCAAGCATTTGGCAAGTTAAATCATGCTTACAAACCAAGTCAAGCCATAGACATCAAAATCACATATGAGTCATACAAAGCTCATACAAACACACTCTCTTGCCACATTGCTTAACTACTACATAATTAATAACCGTACTTGAGCAACAAACTTGGAAAGCCCTTCTTGCCTTGCTCCGAGCTAACACCACGCTAATGATCTGCATTGTTGAAAATGAGAGCGTAAGCTATAAGCTTAGTGAGGATGCTCTAAAACTAAAAACATCAACAATGCAGGGTTCAAGCATGTAATCCATAAACCTCATATCTAACATGCATAGATAATTTCACAAGTAGACCTAGCTAGTCTTTCAAGAGTCATGTATGGCATCTCACATCATACTAAGCTTAAACATCAAGTATCAACATCATACATCAAATATTACAGTCATATGAACAAGTTTAATTGGCCACTATTAGTTACCCGGATGTGCGGATTTAAATCTCAACAACCACTTTACCTCGATGGGATTTCACTCATCACCGGACCTTGCATGGGCGGGATTCCACTCATCGCCACATGCCCTACGGATGGGATTCCACTCGTCATCCCGTAGAATATATAATAGCTTCCGGTGGAATATTACATCACCGTACTCCTCCTTGATGACTTAACGCCATCAAGGCCACGTACGTTTTGACTCAATTTGTGTGCACACTAATCCTAATGATCGATCATTTACACCCGGTAAGTTAATTAGTGCCAATTTTCATTTACCACATCACATATCCATCAGCCACATCTCATGCTCATCACATATACATATCATGGTATACATGCACAAATTAACCACATATCACAAGAGCATAGATAGGCAAACACAATAGCATTTAATGGAGAACAATAGCTAAATTTAACAACTTGAATTCACATAGAAATGACCTACCAAGCACATTTCAACTCACACACTTCACACACTCGAACCAAACTTTAAAACGTGTTTAAAATCACTCACCGCCCTTCCTTAGCAACCAAAACAAGTCTCCTACAAGCCCGGATTCGATCCCAATGCTCCTTCGACGTCTCCTCTTGCTTCTAGTCAATAAAAAACACAACCATTATTCCCAATCAATGCTAAAATTCAGTCAACACTCAACTCTTGAGTCCAATCTAACTTCAACCAAATTTCCAATCAAATTAATCTCCCAAATATACCCATTTTCGTGATCCCTCATACCTTAGCTGAAAACTCCATTTTCAATCATCCAAATGACCCCCAAAAGGTCCCAAAACATCCTCCTAACATATATAAACCACCAGCCCTTTAATTTCAACCTAAAACCCACCAAAAATCAAGTTCTTGACATCTCAAAAATTGCTTCAAGAACCCATTTCGGGTTTTCAACAAAACCCAACCATTTTAACATATAATGTACATTTTAATGTGAATAAACAAAAACCCAACTCCATATTTCAAAACAAAATGAAAATCTTCATAAAAACTCAAACTTTAACCAAACCCTAACATTTCAAAAGTTCATAGTTTTAAAATCTAAAGCCATAGATAGATAGAGAATGAAGAGGAGAGTTAGAAAATGTTTTTACCTCTCAAAATGGTCTTGAAATGAAGATGAGGTTCAATGGAATAGTAACTTTGAGCTTGGGAGAGTTTGAAGAAGGGATTTGGGTTTCTAACGTTGGAAAAGGGGGAGTGGGGAGAGAAGATGACAACTTTTTTTAAAAGTTGTCTTGCTTTTAAAATTCTTTTGGTCAAATTACCACATTGGTCCCTCCCCTTTTTATTAAAACCCAATTAGACCCTAATTAAGGTTGAATTGATTTAATTTAATTTTACTGACTCGGCCCACTAACCTGACTAACTCCTAACCCCAAAACACGGGCGTTACAACTCTCTCTCACTTAAGGAATTTCGTCCCCGAAATTACCTGACTGAAAGAGATACGGAAACTGCTTTTCCATATCCTCCTTCCTCTCCCAAGTGGCCTCGTCCACACCTCGACGTTGCCACCGCACCTTTACTAACTCAATCGATCTACCCTGCAACACCTTACTGCCAGAAGCTAAGATCTCAACTGGCTCTTCCTCATAAGTCAAATCCGGATTCAATTCAATCTCCTCTACTGGCATAACATGTGATGGATCGGACCTATACATACGGAGCATCGAAACATGGAACACATCGTGTATCTTCTCTAGCTCGGATAGAAACCGCAACTGGTATGCAACCGGACCAACCCTCTTCGCAATCTCATACGGTCTTATGTATCTCGGACTCAACTTCCCTTTTCGTCCAAATCTCATCACTTTCTTCCACGGAGACACTTTCAAGAATACCTTCTCACCCACTGAGAACTCAACTTCCTTCCTATTCAAATCGGCATAGGACTTCTGCCTATCCGAAGCAGCCTTCAAACGATCACAAATCAATTTTACCTTGTCAGTTGTCCCCTTGAGCAAATCCGGCATAGGTAATAACTTTTGTCCCACTTCGGCCCAACAAACTGGAGTTCTACACTTTCGGCCATACAAGGCCTCATACAGAGCCATCTGAATACTCGACTGGAAGCTATTATTGTAAGCAAACTCTACTAGAGGCAAGTTCTTCTCCCACGTACCCTGAAAGTCAATGATGCAACAACGCAACATATCCTCTAAGATCTGAATAACTCTCTCTGACTGACCATCTGACTGAGGATGATAAGACGTGCTGAAGTTCAAACGGGTAACCAAAGTTGTATGCAGACACTCCCAAAATCTAGAAGTAAACCGCGGATCTCTATCTGACACAATGGACTTCGGCACACCATGCAGTCTAACAATCTCACCAATGTACAAATCGGCCAATCTATCTAAAGTGTAAGTAGTGTTGACTGCCAAGAAGTGAGCACACTTCGTAAAACGATCTACTATCACCCAAACTGAGTTCTTCTTCGTAGGGGTCAAAGGCAAGCCTGAAACAAAATCCATGATGATGTTCTCCCATTTCCATTTCGTAATCCTCAACGGCTGTAACAAACCTGAGGGAACCTGATGTTCCACCTTCACTCTCTGACACACCAAGCACTTACTCACAAAGTCGGCTACATCTCTCTTCAAGCCAACCTAAAAGTACTCATTTTTCAAATCACGGTACATCTTCGTACTTCCAGGATGCATAGCAAACGGACTACTGTGGGCTTTAGTCAAGATCGTACGTCTCAAGTCACTGTCCTCTGGCACAACTATTCTATCCTTGAAACACAAAACCCCATCAGTACTGAAACTGTAGTCTGAAGATCTACCTTCGGCTATATCTTGCACGTGAGGTGCCAAAGATCTATCTAAGAGTTGCATCTCTCTAATCAACTAACCTAGAGTATGTCTAACCTGAAGCTCGGCTACCAAGCCACCATCTCCGGACAAACTCAATCTAGTAAACATAGCTCTCAAGTCCACGGCTATCTTTCTACTCAATGCATCGGCCACCACATTGGCCTTACACGGATGATACTCAATGGTAAGATCATAGTCTTTTAGCAACTCTAACCACCTACGCTGTCTGAGATTCAAATCTCGTTGAGTCATAATTTATTTCAAACTCTTGTGATCGGTGTACATTGTGCATTTCTCACCGTACAAATAGTGCCTCCAAATCTTCAGAGCAAACACAACCGCAGCTAACTCTATATCATGGGTCGGATAGTTGCGCTCATGGGTCTTCAACTTTCTTGAGGCATAAGCCACCACCCTCTTGTCTTGCATAAGAACACACCCTAGCCCTACGTAAGAAGCATCATTGTAAACTACATAGTCCTTCCCGGACTCTGGCTGAATCAAGATCGGTGCTTGGGTCAAAGCTTCTTGCAATTTCTCAAAGGCTCTTTGTCTTGCATCTATTGTAACACCCGGGTTTAGGGGTTAGGAGAAAATAATATTTTAATATTATTTGGGCTCGGCTTTATAATTAAAATAATCTTTTAAGTTTCGGGTTTCAAAAACAAATATTTGAAATTGGACCAAATCGAATAAATTGTAAAGTGGAGAGTTTTTAAAGAAGAAGGAAGATAGTCATTCATTAATGGCCTTTTGGTAATCTGCCCATCTTTTAATTTAAATCCCCTTTTCCTATCATCTTTTCACTATTCACTCTCTTCCTCATCCATTCTAACGTGAAAAGAGCTCTCTCCCTACAAGTTACTATTCCATTCAAAAAGCTCATCCATTTCAACTCGTTTTCAAAAGGTAACACCGTTTTTGACTTCTCCTCAACTCTCTCTCTTTAAAAGTACCATTTGTTTTCATTTTCATTGAAGTTTTGGAAAATGGAGTTTTGAAGATTTTGATTAAAAATGGAAACTTTATGTTGTTAAGCTTAATGTTTTGATTTAATATGGTTAGTTATGAAGTATAGGAGTCAAATGGTACCACATATGTGAATTTTGAATGGTTTTGAGCAATTCCCGAATTTGGGTAAAAATGGGGTTTTTGGAGGGTTTTGGGTGAGTTTTGAGGGTTGTTTTAGGTGAGAATTGATAGGCTATTGATAGTACTATGGTTGGGGGCTGATTTGGGATCATTTGTGGGTGCAATGGGTGTTGGAAACATGGATTTTGGAAAAGGTATTGGGGCTGTCCGAGATTGCTAAGTATGGGGTTTGGTCATGGCTTGCAACATTGTAAATTGTATTTGAATTGTGTTCCGGGTTGGTCTTTTTGATGTTGGGCTGATTTGAGATTGTTTGAATTGTGATTGAGGTTGTTTAGAAGCGGGAACTTGTGTTGGAGAAGCTTCGGGAAGAAATCCGGAAACTTGAGGGTGATTGCTTGCTTGGCTTGGAGCTTGGAAGCTTAGGTGAGTGGTTAAATGTTTAAAGTGGTTTTTAAATGGTTGGTTCGAGTATGTGGACTAGGTCGGGCTTGGTAGACCCACCTAGAGTTAGGATTAGGGTGGTAGCCTAATCCTAAACTTGATCTAGAGCCATTGGATGAACTTGTATTTGGATGTTTATGCCTCGTATGATTTGTGTTATGATTGATTTATGTATAATGTGTTATACATGTGAGATGAGGCATGCTTTGTGATGCTTATGGCATGCATGGAAATGGTTAATGATTGTGATCATGGTGAGTACGTGCTAAGCACGTAATTGATTGGAATGAATAATGTGGAATGAGTTAAATGTTGGCACTAGTATGCTTGAGTACAAATGATCGATCATTAGGATGTTAGTGTGCACACATGAGTCTAAAGTCGTGCGTGGCCTTGGTGGCGTTGAGTCACCAAGGATGAGTACGGGTTCGCCCAAAAATTGTATTTATATATAGTCGATGATGAGTGGAATCCCATCGACGGGGCGTGAGGATGAGTGGAATCCCCTCCGCAAGATCGATGATGAGTGTAATCCCACCGTGAGGTAAAGTGGTTGTTGGATGTGAGTTCCAACGTGTTTATCCGCGTATTCGGGTCATAGCTAGGTGCCAATATTGATTGATATGTGTATCAATGTGTTGTGAAATGTGATCTCTATTTGGATGTTTATATGTGTTTACATATATTGTGAAATGAAGCTTGTTGAGCATGGCATGTAATTGAATATTGTTCATGCATTTCTAACTCTTGGCTCATGTGGACCCTTGGTAATTATGTATTTTACCTTGGCTAAGATCGTGCTTGGACCCTGCATTGTCGAGGTTTGTTTTTAAAGAGCTTACCCTCACTAAGCTTTATTGCTTACGCTCTCTCTTTGTTCGACAATGCAGATCCTTAGTTCGTGGGTTGCTAGGAGCAAGAAGGGGGCCTCCAAGTGTGCTTGTGGTGCCTGTTTGGCTACCAAGTATGAACTTTTAAATTAGGATGTAATGGTCAAGCAATGGGACATGTAATATTATTATGATGTTTTTGAATCATGTTGCTATGGTTGTTGTTTAAGAGCATGTTAGACTCCTCGTTTGTGCTTGTTATTTGGCTTTTGGATGTATGTTATGCTTGAAATCATGCTAGTATTTTGCTATCTAGAATTGCCTAAGTGTTGGATGTTAAAGCTTAATATCTATAATGATATGTATAGATGCATGGTTTTGCGATGTTGTGCCTTAGTGTTAATCTTGTTATGATGATGTCCAAGCATGCTTATATGTTGTTTTGCCTTTAGGGTTGTTGTTAGAGTGTTGTTGAAGGTTTTAGTGAAGTTTTGGGACATCCGTGTGCCTTAAAACAACTAAAACCTGTATGCAGACAGGGGGCGTTTCGAAACGGGTCACCCTGTTTCGATACGGTCCCTTTGTTTTTGGCCGAGCGTTTCGAAACGGATGAGGGCTGTTTCGGTACACTTTTGCTACTGGAATTTTGAGAAATTGGTGAGATGAAGGTGTTCCGAAACGGTCAAATCTCGTTGACCACGAGATGTTGACCGTTGGGGTCGTTTCGATACGACCTGCTGTAAAGGGTTAAAATGAGTTGTTTAAAGTGCTGTCTTGGTTGGTCGATGTTGGATTGTTTGTGTTTCCGTTTTCGTACTTCACATAGAATTTAATAATGCCTATAGACAAGATAAAGTTAAAAGAAATTTTCTGGGTCGTTAATCGAGGAGGAACCTTAACGGGTTTCGCTCCGGTTTTCCCCGTGTGGCCCACTCGGACCGGTCATCCGACCAGACCGGGACGAGGGGGTTACATCTGTCCACTCAAACTGAACACTCTTCTGAAGTAACTGTGTCAATGGAGCGGCTAACTTAGAGAAACCCTCTACAAATCTCCTATAGTACCTGGCTAAGCCTAGGAAGCTACGTACCTCTGTTACAGACTTCGGTTGCTTCCATTCCACAATGGCCTCAATCTTCTTCGGATCAACTCTAATCCCATCGGCTAACACTACATGTCCTGAGAAGACTACCTCTCGGATCCAGAATTCACACTTGCTTAGCTTCGTATACAACTGATGATCTAGCAAAGTCTTCAAAACTAGTCTCAAGTGTCGGTCATGGTCTTCTTTAGTTCGCGAATACACCAAGATGTCATCTATAAACACAACCACAAACTGATCTAGGTACTGATGGAAAATCCTATTCATCATATCCATGAAAGCAGCCGGTGCGTTAGTCAGCCCAAATGGTATGACTAGGAACTCATAGTGACCATACCTAGTCCTAAAGGTCGTCTTCGGTACATCAATCTCTCTTACCTTTAGCTGGTAGTAACCCGACCTCAAGTCAATCTTCGAAAAGACTGATGCTCCTCTCAACTGATCAAACAAGTTATCAATTCTAGGCAACGGATATTTATTCTTCACTGTCAACTGATTCAACTGTCTGTAATCTATACACATTCTCATGCTCCCATCTTTCTTCTTCACAAACAAAACCGGTGCACCCCAAGGTGAAGAACTAGGCCGAATAAAACCTCTATCTGTCAATTCTTGCAACTGAGTTTTCAACTCTTTCAATTCTTTCAGTGCCATGCGATACGGAGCAATCGAAACAGGAGCTGAATCAGAATAAGTCTCAATGGTGAACTCTACCTCTCTGTCTGGTGGTAACCCTGGCAACTCTTCCGGAAACACACTAGGAAAGTTACACACTGTCCGGATGTCCTGAGGTCTAACCTCACTCATGTTAGGGTTCATCACATACGCCAAGTATGCTTCACACCCCAACTCAACTAACCTCTTAGCCTCTAAAGCTGAAACAACATTGGACAAGAACTTCACGTTCTCACTCACCACTACAATCTCGTAATCATCTGAGAGCCTCAAAGAAATCCTCTTAGTTTCAAAGTCTATCCTAGCCCTATGCTCGGTAAGCTAGTCCATACCCAGAATCACATCAAAACTGTAGAAAGGAAGCTCCATCATATCCACTGGAAACATATGTCCCTGAACCATCAACGGACACCTTCTGTACATTTTTCTAACTACTACCATGTCCCCAAAGGAACTAGTAACACTAACTTCTACCTCTAACATTTCACAAGGCAAATTCAAAGATTGTGCATGCTCACTCAATATGTAGGAATGTGTAGACCCAGAGTCAATCAAAGAAAGCAAACCCAAAGACTGTATCGAGAAGTTACCTGCGATCACATCGGTGTCATGCTGATCCCCGCGCTGAGCGTAAACCCTGGCCTGTCCTCCGCCCTCCGGCTGAACTGCAACTACATGTGCTATATTCCTCGGCTGGAAATTACCTCTACCGCGCCCGCGGCCTCTCTGAAAGTCATTGGCCCTAGCAGGAGCCTGAGCCGGTGCATGTCCCACCTGATGTGGACAGTCACGTCTGATATGGTCTCTAGCCCCGCAACTCCAACACGAGTGGAAATTTCCCCAACACTCACCGGTGTGGTTCCTCCCGCAAGTAGCACATGTGGGCAACTTCCCACCAGCTCTCTGGCCCTGATGGCCCCTACCGTGGTTACCGCCACCA
Organism: Hibiscus trionum; assembly: GCA_030270665.1. NCBI lineage: Eukaryota > Viridiplantae > Streptophyta > Magnoliopsida > Malvales > Malvaceae > Hibiscus > Hibiscus trionum. The sequence goes on from BSYR01000013.1 coordinate 291,476, forward strand.
CGTCTATGATCATAATGATGCTTGTTGTCCCGATGCCTCTTGGCATCACCCCTATCAAAGTTACTGGACCTCTTACCCGAACTAGATCCACCAGACCGCTTGGTCAAGCTCAAACTGTGCTCTAAGTCCTTGGCCCTCGCGACCAAGACATCAAAATCAGTGTAGTCTAAAGCTAGAGTATACGTCTTGATCTCTTCACTCAGCCCATAACGAAAACGGTTACACCGTTCCACCTCAGTAGGAACAAGCTCAGGTGCATACTGACTCAGTCTGACGAATCGAATCTCATAATCGGTCACGGTCATACTCCCCTGAAGCAAAGCCATAAACTTCCTCTTCCTATCATCGAGGTATCGCAGACCCAGATACTTCTTACGGAATGCTGTCTCAAAGAACTCCCAAGTAATCTCGGCCTCATCCATACCCAAAGTGACGGTGACCCACCAGGTGTAGGCATCACCCTGAAGCAAGGACTCAACACTTCCTAACTTGCGCCCACCAGTACATCCCATCTGAGCGAGGATACGGACAGTCTTCTCAAGCCATAACTCGGATCTCTCTGGAGTAGAACCTCTGAATTCTTCAGCCCCTAAACCACGGAGTCTCTCTAAAGGCAACCCGGTGCCCTCTCCCTGATGATGTGCTGCTGCCTGACCCCCAGCTACTGCATCCTGAAATGCCCCGGCAATCGCCTGAACCAAAGGAGCTAAGTCTATTCCGGCCGGTCCTTGGGCACCTTGGGCACCTTGGCCTCCTTGAGGTCCCTCTCCTTCGGCCCCGACCTCACCTCCCGCTCCTGGTGGAGGAGGTAGTGGAGGAGCTCCAACTCCAACCACAGGCTCTCCCACTTGAGCCTCAACCCTAACTACTAGCTCAACTCCCGGAGCCGCTGCCCGTGGTTCCGGTCGAACCATCCTAGGCCTCCCACGTGGTCTCATGATACAGCTAGTAAGGTAATAACTACAACAACAAACAAATAGGGATTACGTTAGCCAAAGCAAGGGTCCAATAGTGCTCAAGTACTCCCTTTACCAAAACTCTTTTTAAATTAAGTAATAGTAGCAATGGGTACACACTCTACATAGACACAACAACTCATGCTTCAAAACATCATACAAACGGTCAAATATTAAGAATTCATGGCAAGGCATGCATTGAACAACACAATCACTTAACATATCAAGCTTTCCTCACTTACCTGCCCGAGGTCTCTGTAACCTCAGGCTCTGATACCAACAAATGTAACCCCCTCGTCCCGGTCTGGCCGGATGACCGGTCCGAGTGGGCCACACGGGGAAAACCGAAGCGAAACCCGTTAAGGTTCCCCCTCGGTTAGCAACCCTATTTGTTTTCTTTAACTTAATCTTTTCTAAAAGTTCATTTAAGTCCTATGTGATCAAACAGCGGAACAACATACACGAGATAATCATTCAAAACCCAAAACAACATTTAATTAGCCCAATTTTAATCTTTTAAACATGCCGTTTCGAAACACCCTTGAGGCGTATCGAAACGCCTTGACCAGGTCAACTGTCCCAGAGCCCTTATAAGGGGCCGTATCGAAACGGAGGTCAACCGTTCCGAAACGCCCTCAACGGTCAACTTCTTGTGGTCAACGAGATTTTGACCGTTTCGAAACCTTCAGGCCCGTTTCGAAACGCCTTCATCTCGTCAATTTCTCAGAATTCCAGTAGCCAAAACATTCCGAAACCTGTATCGGAACAGGGGCTCTCAGAGGCCAAACCGTATCGAAACGCATTCCGATACGGGGTCCCTGAAGCCTACCCGTTCCGAAACGACCCTTCCCGTTTCGAAACGCGGGCTGTCTGCCACCCTTGAAAACTAGATTTAGGCGAATTTCCACAAGTCTAAAGGTCCCATAGGACCCCTAAAGGCACACAACACCATCAAACAAAGTCTAGAGGCATGCATCCTATGTTTAGCAAGCTCGAACACATACAAGGCATAGATTTAAACAATCTTTCATACATGGCAAATACATATTAAAGACGTATCATAAAAGCATGCTTGGAGACTTAAATAGGCAAAAGATACCAAAATCATCACATATAGGTTTACATGCCATCAAGCAATCTTAAGCATCCATAGGTCATACATCATTCAAGCATTTGGCAAGTTAAATCATGCTTACAAACCAAGTCAAGCCATAGACATCAAAATCACATATGAGTCATACAAAGCTCATACAAACACACTCTCTTGACACATTGTTTAACTACTACATAATTAATAACCGTACTTGAGCAACAAACTTGGAAAACCCTTCTTGCCTTGCTCCGAGCTAACACCACGCTAATGATCTGCATTGTTGAAAATGAGAGCGTAAGTTATAAGCTTAGTGAGGATGCTCTAAAACCGAAAACATCAACAATGCAGGGTTCAAGCATATAATCCCTAAACCTCATATCTAACATGCATAGATAATTTCACAAGTAAACCTAGCTAGTCTTTCAAGATTCATGTATGGCATCTCACATCATACTAAGCTTAAACATCAAGTATCAACATCATACATCAACATCATATATTACAGTCATATGAACAAGTTTAATTGGCCACTATTAGTTACCCGGATGTGCGGATTTAAATCTCAACAACCACTTTACATCGGTGGCATTTCACTCATCACCGGACCTTGCATGGGCGGGATTCCACTCATCGCCACATGCCCTACGGATGGGATTCCACTCGTCATCCCGTAGAATATATAATAGCTTCCGGTGGAATATTATATCACCGTACTCCTCCTTGGTGACTTAACGCCATCAAGGTCACGTACGTTTTGACTCAATTTGTGTGCACATTAATTCTAATGATCGATCATTTACACCCGGTAAGTTAATTAGTGCCAATTTTCATTTACCACATCACATATCCATCAACCACATCTCATGCTCATCACATATACATATCATGGTATACATGCACAAATTAACCACATATCACAAGAGCATAGATAGGCAAACACAATAGCATTTAATGGAGAACAATAGCTAAATTTAACAACTTGAATTCACATAGAAATGGCCTACCAAGCACATTTCAACTCACACACTTCACACACTCGAACCAAACTTTAAAACGTGTTTAAAATCACTCACCGCCCTTCCTTAGCAACCAAAATAAGTCTCTTACAAGCCCAGATTCGATCCCAATGCTCCTTCGACGTCTCCTCTTGCTTCTAGCCAATCAAAAACACAACCATTATTCCCAATCAATGCTAAAATTTAGTCAACAGTCAACTCTTGAGTCCAATCTAACTTCAACCAAATTTCCAATCAAATTAATCCCCCAAATATACCCATTTTCGTGCTCACTCATACCTTAGCTGAAAACTCCATTTTCAATCATCTAAATGACCCCCAAAAGGTCCCAAAACATCCTCCTAACATATATAAACCACCAGCCCTTTAATTTCAACCTAAAATCCACCAAAAATCAAGTTCTTGACATCTCAAAAATTGCTTCAAGAACCCATTTCGGGTTTTCAACAAAACCCAACCATTTTGACATATAATGTACATTTTAATGTGAATAAACAAAAACCCAACTCCATATTTCAAAACAAAATGAAAATCTTCATAAAAACTCAAACTTTAACCAAACCCTAACATTTCAAAAGTTTATAGTTTTAAAATCTAAAGCCATAGATAGATAGAGAATGAAGAGGAGAGTTAGAAAATGTTTTTACCTCTCAAAATGGTCTTGAAATGAAGATGAGGTTCAATGGAATAGTAACTTTGAGTTTGGGAGAGTTTGAAGAAGGGATTTGGGTTTCTAACGTTGGAAAAGGGGGAGTGGGGAGAGAAGATGACAACTTTTTTTAAAAGTTGTCTTGCTTTTAAAATTCTTTTGGTCAAATTACCACATTGGTCCCTCCACTTTTTATTAAAATTCAATTAGACCCTAATTAAGGTTGAATTGATTTAATTTAATTTTACTGACTCGGCCCACTAACCCGACTAACTCCTAACCCCAAAACACGGGCGTTACACAACCCCTTAAATTATCATTGTTACTGTAATTTTATGTGGTTCTATGAAATTGTTATTTTCGATAAAAAAATTTAACGAGTGGTCTCATTCTCCTTTTTGATAAATTTAAGTCATATGATTTAATTATGATATCTTGATATTATGAATAAATTAAAATTCAAAAAATTAAAAAGTATATGAATCGAACTCAACGAGTGGTCTTAGTGAGAAGAGAGACTATATTGTGTTTATTAGATAAAGATGTGTTAATTGTATTGTATTTATAATCTTAAAAATTATTTATTAATAAAACTTAAAAAGCGTACTAATTGTATTATATTTATTACTGACTAAAAAATAATATTGTATTACATTTATTAATTAACAACTCATGTGTCACCTCAAGTATGTAATTTACCCGGTAGGTGATAGCATTGCCCTTCTAAGTTCTAATTCCACAATTGAAACACCTTCAATAAAAGCCGGAGACACCCCCCACATCTTTTTAGAATCCACCACGTGTCCCTCTTCCCACTTTCTTGTTTCCTTTCTTTAAATAACCATCCGCTCCTTCTTTCGATACGCCAACCAGAGATTTAACGAACAAATTTTTTTTTGTCATAATTTTGTGTATCTATTTATGTATCGCATAAAAAATAAATTTAGAGTTTAAATCTGTAGTTTAAAAATAGGTTGTAGAGCATAGTGTGCATGATTTAATTTTTAGAGTTTAAAATTTAATATTCAAAAATTAAAATTATGACTTCAGATTTAATTATTTAGTATTAAGGCATAAATAGTGGCATTAAACAGATGGTTTTTATTCATATTTAACTCACGTTTTTTTCTTATACTGCTATCAAACTTTACATGCTCCTTTTTTTTGGACAAACTTTACATGCTCCTTTTTTTTTGACAAACTTTACATGCTCCTTTTTTATATTACAAATTTTCATTTTTCATATTCTACAAATACATTATTTGCAATTATATGTGTATTTATTCTACTAAATTATTATCGTGTGTTAATCAAATATAAACTTATTGAAGATTTTTAAAGAAAATTACTTTTTTTTAAATTGTGAATTATTGATGGATATTCTTACGGTGAAAAAAGGTTTCTACAAGCGGGTTAAGTTAAAGGGTTAAAGAGTTAGTTTAAGATTTAGTTTATTGAATTTTAGATTTAGGGTTTAGAATTAGAATTTAGGTTTATAATTTAAATCTATAACTCTTAAATTTTAAACCCTAAATTAAATTCCTAAAACATAAAATTAACTTGTTTGTAGAATTATTTTTCACCGTCAATGAATTAAATAATTTCTTACAAATTATTCAGTAATATTTAAAAGTTAAAAATACCACACAAGTGTATTATATGTTATATATTGTTGTTGTAATAATTTTTTATATTTTTTCCACCAACATTTGTTGTATACCCATTATATAATATCTAGTACGATAATTCTACCGTAAATGTCACGTACCTAAATGTACCACTATTCATATGTATCGTAATGTACCATTAACTGTTTTAATTAGTTTTAAAATCATAAGGATCGAAAGTGTTATTATCCCCTTTTATAATAAAGTCTTAAAAATAATTTTTATGTTATGAATATTTATCTATGTGGATGTCTATCATGATTAGAACTTTATCAAAGGAGTTTGATTTATTTATTATTAGGAATATTATCTCTATGAATTAGAGTTTAATGTATTATGTACTTCTTATGCCTATAAATAGATGATTCATTGAAGGCATTGTATACAAGTCTATTTTTGAGAATAATACAAATCTCCCTCTTTCTCTCATCTCTTTGTTCTTCTTGTTCTTATTCTTGTTCTTCTTTATTTTATTTACAACACGTTATCAGCACGAGACTCTAATCAACTGAGTTCTTCATCGTTCGAATTCAAAAGAAGTTACCGAGAAGAATTTGATTATAAAATGAACCAAAGATAAGTTTTTTTTTCTCCTTATTTTTTTAGTTACCGATTGTCTTTCTTTTTATATTTTAACTTGGTTTTAATTTTTGAAAGGCATGGTAGCACGGCTCGCTCAATTATTGTGGTTCTTGTTGGTGGTTCTTTTCTTCATGTATACTTTTTCGGATTCCTTAATATGGTCGCCATTAAACTTGGGAACCATAATGTTGTACTGATATGGTGCGCATAAGAAATCGGTTGTACTTTACGAATAGGTAAATATTAAATATTACCATGAAATTTATTCATTTATATTTTATCATAATTGCCGTGAAATTTATGTGTACAGGGGTCAAAAGGTATATATATATTCCTCTATCTCTTTTATATTGAAAAAAAACCTAATGCATGATTGCTTAATCACATGTACGCATGTTTTAAAGAGAATTAAAATTTCATATCAGATTATCTATAGTTTCTAGTATATTTACTTTAGTTATTGCATATTTTTTTAATCCTATTTTATTCTAAAATAGTTTATTATTTATTTTATTCTATTGATTGTTTCTAACCGTAATTTGAGTTGCATGTGTCTTTAAATGGCTTGGAAAGAGACATGACTTAAAGAGATTATGTGAAATTATCTTTGTTATTTGCTGCGCCTCCATTGTCTTTGAGTGGAAAATCAATATCGGTAATTTTTTGTTTTATTTTTATTCTTTATATTATTATTTTAAAGTGCGATTAATTATGATGATTTTGAATTTACAAGAAGATTATTATAAAGTTTATATTTGCTCGAAAGCAATATTTCTTCTTCGTCGAAAAACTCGACCATAAACTTCTCCCAATTTCAAGTTACGAAAATTCGTCTTGATCCAAAAAGTTTTATGGGAGGCATTCCCTGAAGTGAATGCAAAGCATGATGTTTATTCCATGCAATTATCAATGATGGGGCATTCCCTGAAGTGAATGCAAGCATGTTGTTTATTCCATGCGATTATCAATGATGGGGCATTCCCTGAAGTGAATGCAAGCATGATGTTTATTCCATGCGATTATTGGAACTGTTTCATTCCCTGAAGTGAATGCAAACATGGTAAATTATTATTCAATTAGAGACATAATTTCGATATAATCCAAGTATAATTGGCTGGACATCCCGTTCTGCGAGGCTACTGGTCTCAAAGGAGGTTTTTAAAGGACCTTGTGGACAGGTTTAACAATGCCGCGTACGAGGATTAAATCTTTGTTCTCTGTGATAAGGATATGTGAAAAAGGTTTTAAAGGCCCACTGGCTCTACTCCATTCCCTGAAGTGAATGTGAGATTATATTATGGAAGGAATAAAAAAAATCACATTAAAAGTTGTGGTCGTGGTCGAGGCTATGAATATACACATGAAAAATATATTCGTTTTAAGAATACTTCTACCCGCTGGTAGCGAAGTTATAAGGATGACAAGAGTGATAAAGATCATTCTAAGGAAGTGAAATCATTTTACCAATGTGATGTTATAAACCATTGGTTTCGTACTTGTCAAACGCCAAAGTATTATGGACTTTATCCATAATCATGAATGATAAATGAAATAAAATATAAACAAAATTTGTTTATGGCGAAAATAATTATGGCGTTATTGGTCCAACTCAATTGGATATTGTTAATTTTCTCATAACCCTTGAAGGGAATAATTTACCATTTATTTTATTTCCCTTATAACCTCTAACAGGAATAATTGGTTTTTTTATGTTAATTCGTTTTATTTATTATTTATTTATGTTAGTTTGCTTTATGTTTATTTATTTCACATATTATTTATTTACGTTTTATGTTAATTTATTATTTGAAGAATATGATTACTTCTGGAATAAAATATACAATGAATTGTGGCTATTTATGCCTAGAATTGTGGCTATTTATGCCTAGCAGATAATGCAAGTACTCATATTGTACTTAAGCATAAGAAATATTTTTCCCATTTAAATGCAAGGGGAAATATGAATTGTATTTCTCAAAGTACTAAAATATCAATACTTCGGAAGTGCACTTGAAAGTTTATCTCTGATAGATAATCGACTTGATATGATGTACTATATTTTATATTTTTCATTCCTCGAAGTGAATGATACAAAGTACATATTTTCATTACCTGAAGTAAATGAAACAAAGCACATTTTGAAAGGTGCACAATTATGCATTTCTCGATTAAAATGCAAGGGAATAATGTGAGTACTATATCTGGAAGTACTAATATCACAAAAGGCTCTGGTTGAGCAAATATGTTATTGTCAAATGGGACTTTATTCCATATTCACAGTGCGTTATACTCGTCAAAGTCATAAAGAGAGCAATATGAGTTTGCAAACTATCCCTTTGAGAATTATAGATAACATATGTTATCAATTGGCATTTGAAATAAGCCAATATGGATATAAGTTCTGGTAGCCAAAAAGTCAGTTGAAAGCTCTAGAAGAGTTATATATTGCTACCAAAAGATAATTTCAATTGAAAGCTCTGAAAGAACTAAATATATTCCTATTTAAAGGAACAATTTTGATGGTCGTACTAGACATGTACGAGTGAGATTGAATTACATGTTATGGTAAACAAGAAGTTTACAAATTCAGAGATATATACACATATATATAGTTGGCATGATCGGTTAGATCATCCCGATCAATAATGGTGCATAAATTATTGAGATTTACATGCACATGTATTAAAAGAACCTGTAGTTCTTGTGGTGCTTATTCTCAAAGGAATGGATTAAATTCCACTTATTAAAGAATGTGAAGTTCTTGTGTTGCTTAAAGGAATTGATTAAATTCCACTTACTAAAAGAACCCGAAGTTCTTGTGTTGTTTGTTCGCAAAGGATATAAATGATCCCACTTACCAAAAAAATTAGAACTTAAAGTTCTTGTACTGAAGTTGAGACTGTATGTCTTACATATCTGAACGAAATATGGGCCCATATATCCACAAATGTGGAAAGTTTTATATGATTTTAGTAGATGCATCTACATTGTTTTATCGACTTACAACCAGAAGTTTGTGAGATTGATTCTAAAAAGATTCAGATTATGCAATTAGACTATTCGTCTTGAAAAGCTAGTGGGTTTATATTTTAGGCTACATCGGTTGTTACAAAGCCTATTGATTATGAAAAATACGGTTTAGCAAATTTTTAATTGGATGCCTCCTATTTAATAGCTAAACCGTGAGAACAAAACATTTAATATTTATATGGTATTTCCACATAGCAACACTTATACGCATCAAGCCAACGAGTTATAATAAACTCCCCATTATGATTTGACTTTTGGTCAGAAGTCATATTTCCCATTTTTTGAATGTGCGATATATAGTTGAATTGCTCCACCATAACGCACAAAATGGGCAAGTAAAAAAGGTTGAGAATATATATTGAGTACGAGTCTTCTTTTATGTTTAAATTCTTAAACATTAATTGGAGAATCATTTATGACATGATTTTTCTCAACATAAGGGGGAGATAATAATCAGCTGGATAGAGGAAAATGAATTATCATTATCTAGATCCTCGTATATGAACTAGAAGTTCATAAGATAATTCATGTTATTACATGTCAACTGCCAGACAAATTTACTGACCCAATGAGAGTAATTAAATCTCATATACCAGCTGAAATGCTCTAAGTTTAAATTACATGTTAGAGCGAGAGAATGTAAATCATGTCTGAAGCATGATAGTTGAAATGGTTCCAATGATCAAAATTCTCGTAAATAGAAAGTAATATGAGATGGTCATATATTGGAGGCGGGTGCTCCTGAAGAGACCCAAGATATAACAAATAATAAAACTCTATAAGAGTTTCAGGTACCTGAAATAAAGATTGAAATCTTGAAGAGATCTCGATGAGTTATGTCATTACGGGAATGGAACCAGAAAATTGGAAAGTTGTCGACAACGATTTTACAAACAATTTTACATAAAATACTTCTATAGAAGTAAAGAAAGAAATCGAGGATCTTGTATAAAATCTATCCAGAAGTATAAATATTGAATTGGCCAATGTTGAAAGACGCTTTGAACTTCTAAAATAGAAGTATTTGGACCAGCAGTCCAAACACCTAAAGGTGTAATGCAAGTGAGGCACAAATAAGTAGTCGTAAATACGACTTGAACTATGATTTATGAAAAGTTTTAATTACTTCATGGTGGATGCAATTACTTTGGCAGTTTTGAAAATTTTACATGCGTCTAATTATTTGTGGATCCATATTTATCCTTGAATGATCTAAAATGCTATAAGCATTTGGAAATTTCTGAGGAAATTTATTTAGACATGTCTCATGAATATTTTGGCGCATTTGGTATAATCGCCTTAGTGAATACTAATTGAGAAAATACTATAAGAATAATCAGATTTTCTTATGTATTTTATAAAGGAGTTTGGATCAAGATCCATTATGATAATTTTAGAACTCCTAAAGAGCTTCAAATTGGAAACTCGTGAAGTACTTTCAATACAAGTACTTGAATCTTGACATCAAGTTTATCTCGACCTGAAGATCGAGCATTTTTATATATTTCTTTTGTCTATGAATATACATAAGCTGAAAGAATCTTAAAGAAGATTCAATATGAATCGAGCATATCTATTGAGTATCCCAATAGTTGTAAGATTATTGGATGTGAATAAAGATAATTATATCTTTTCTTGGTCTTGAAGCACTATGTATTAGTTGGTCAAGAAATATCTATGAATATACAAAGATCATTACATTTAGATCTTCAAACATTCGTTGATGTCTCCTCAAATGTCGTAGAAATAATTGTTATGCATGAGGCAAGCCAAAAAAATGTGTTTGGCTAAGACTATTGACCCAACATATCCAAAAGATATGTGGATTTACTTTTACAAGATATGATAAAAGCTATCTTGTGTGAAGATAACGCAAGATGTATATCTCAGTTTGAAAGTGGATACATCATGAAACATATTACTCCAAAGTTTCATCCCTCACGATCTTTAGAAAAATGATATTCAAGATTAAATTATGAAGATTTAAAGATCTTCTGTGATGTTTGCATGAGGGGGAGTAAATACGCGTTGCACTCTTTTTCCCTTAACCGAGGTTTTGTCCCAATGGGTTTTCCTGGTAAGGTTTTTAATGAGGCAATATGTTATGCGCATCAAAGATGTGTGTACTCTTTTTCCTTCACTAAAGAATTTTTTTCCCACTGGGTTTTTATCTTAGTAAGGTTTTAACGAGGCACATTATCTTCATAGACATCCAAGGGGGAGTGTTATGAATATTTATCTATGTGGATGTCTATCATGATTAGAACTTTATCAAAGGAGTTTGATTTATTTATTATTAGGAATATTATCTCTATGAATTAGAGTTTAATGTATTATGTACTTCTTATGCCTATAAATAGATGATTCATTGAAGGCATTGTATACAAGTCTATTTTTGAGAATAATACAAATCTCCCTCTTTCTCTCATCTCTTTGTTCTTCTTGTTCATATTCTTGTTCTTATCATTGTTCTTTTTTATTTTATTTACAACATTTTATATTATTTTTCAGATTTTCTTTTATTTTTTAATTCAAAAAATAATTAAACTTTTATTACTATAATAATTCTTACATTCACTTTAATTTAAGAGTAAATTTTACAAATGGTCACTAAACTTTGATAAATTATTTAATTTGGTAACCAAACTTTCAATTTCTTCAAAACTATAAAAAGGGGAAATTAAGTATATTTTTTAAAATTGATACTTGAATTTTTAAAATTGTTCTTAGGCCACCAAAAACACATATATTTGTTATTATGCTTATTTAATTATACATAATAAAAAATGGAAATTAAGTATATATTTTAAAATTGATACTTAAGTGTTTTTAAGAAAATAATTTAATTAATTTAAAATATCAGTTGAAAGAACAATAGACTAGTTTTGCTTATCCAATTCCATAAATGATGGTTTTATGGTTTGAATATTCCCTTTTGAGAGTTTATTGGGGAAAATAACCCTCAAAATTTGATATTGGGAAAAATACCCCCCTTTCATGCCATGTAGGACGAATTCACGTCCTGGGGAAAGCGAATTCAATATTCGCGTCCTGCAAGACGCGAATTCCTGTGCCGTTTCAGTGAAAAGGGAATTCGCGTCCTGCAAAACGCGAATTCCACGAGATTTACCCCAAATTATCGCAGTAAATTGGGAGTAAATTCGGACGGTTGGGGAACCGAATTCACGTTCTGCAGGAAGGGAATTCTATTTATTATACTGAATTCGCGTTCTGCAGGACGTGAATTCGGTTTGAATTCCCTCCCTCCAGAGCGCGTCTTCTCTATAAATTGGGTGAAGTTGGTAGAGAATTTTCATTCTCTCCCAAGATTTTGAAGCAAGTTTGAAGAATCAATAGAGAGTTTACCCCAAATTTGAAGCGAGTGTGATAAAGGCGGGTTTGCTGAGATTAGATGAAGGCCACGTATGCAATTATCGTCGAAATAATGTAAGTTTTTTTTATTTTAATTCGAATATGTAAATTTAATTTAGTGTTGCCGGCATGATTTGAATATGTTAATAGTATTTATTTTTAGAGTAAGAAAATTAGTTAAATTCGAATATGTTAATAGTATTTATTTTTAGACTAAGAAAATTAGTTAAATTCGAATATGTCTTTAGATTTTATTTTTAGACTAAGAAAATTAGTAAAATTCGAATATGTCTTTAGATTTTATTTTTAGACTAAGAAAATTAGTTAAATTCGAATATGTCTTTAGATTTTATTTTTAGAATAAGAAAATTAATTAAATTCGAATATGTCTTTAGATTTTATTTTTAGACTAAAAAAATTAGTTAAATTCGAATATTTCTTTAGATTTTATTTTTAGACTAAGAAATTTGGTAAAATTCGAATATGTCTTTACATTTTATTTTTAGACTAAGAAAATTAGTAAAATTCGAATATGTCTTTAGATTTTATTTTTAGACTAAGAAAATTAGTTAAATTCGAATATGTCTTTAGATTTTATTTTTAGAATAAGAGAATTAGTTAAATTCGAATATGTCTTTAGATTTTATTTTTAGACTAAGAAAATTAGTTAAATTCGAATATGTCTTTAGATTTTATTTTTAGACTAAGAAAATTAGTTAAATTCCAATATATCTTTGGTATTTACTTATAGAATAAAAATTAGTAAAATTAGAATGTGTTTAGTATTTTATTGTACACTATAAAAAATTGTGACATTCAAATATGTGATTGTTAATTTGTGTGTGTCTTTAATTATTTGTAGAATGGAGTAGAACGTCGGTTGGAGGTTTATATCACTCAGATGAGGGTGCCCCCGGATCCTCGTCTAGCCGATTACATAGCCCAAGCCGGATTTGGGTATGTGTCGAAGATTAATGGAGGAGTTGCGAAATTAGACGTTGATTTAATCAACGCGCTTGTGGAGAGGTGGAGGCCAGAGACACATACCTTTCACTTACCATGTGGTGAGGCGACCATCACATTAGAAGATGTGTCGCATATTCTTGGCCTGCCTGTAGATGGGGAGGCTATCACCGGTGCCGCCAATGACGATTGGGAGGGCTTGTGTATGGAGTTGTTAGGGGATCAGCCAGAAAAACTACAGGGCGGATGTGTGACTCTGAAGTGGTTGCGTACGCAATTCTCTAATTTACCTGCTGGGGCCAATGAAGATGTGAAGAAGGTAAAAAAAAATTTTTTTGTTAGTAGTAATGAAATTATAAAATTATTATATTTTAATATTTTTTTCATATTTTAGGCATATGCTCGGGCGTATATCTTACAGATCATCGGGGGAATTTTGGTGGCCGACAAAACTCGCAACAAAGTTCACATGTTGTGGTTGCGGCACTTGCGGGATTTTGAAGTTGCTAGTAAATTAAGTCGGGGTTCGGCAGTACTTACATTTCTGTATAGGGAGTTGTGCAGGGCTGCGAGTGCTGATAGACACGACATCGGAGGATGTCTTTTGCTACTTCAGGCTTGGGCGTGGTTTAGAATGCCATTTTTACGCCCTGACTTGTTCGCGCCAGTTGACTATTCCTATCCACTATGTTTGCGGTAAGGAACATAATCTTAACTAAATTTTATTTATAAATTGGTTATTTTCCTAATATATATTTTTTTAAATATTAAAGTTATATTTTGATGTTATGTAGGTGGTTCCATGCTCTAAGTCATGTTGGGATTCCGACTATGATGCATTCTATTAGGCAAGATATTGACAAGAAATCTGCAAATGAGGTCAATATTTTAATTTTTATATTAAGTTGAAGTTTAATATGAATGTAGTTTAGTTTACTTGTTTTTAATCATTTCTATATTTAATTTGCAGTTTTTGTGGACCCCGTACTCTGATTCGGATATCAACGAGTGTCTGCCTAATTTTGAGCCTGAGACGGTTTCTGCTTGGACGGCCGTGGTACCTCTCATCTGGTACGTTGTAGTTGAGTGGCATCCAGTCGATCGCGTCCAACGCCAGTTCGGTCTCTGCAAACAATTCCGTTAGATCCTCCTGATTTCGACGACTTACATAAGATCACCCGACAAGGAAAACTTGAGGTACAATAATTAAATTTGGTTTAATAGTTATCGATTTATACTTACTTGCAATTTATAAACAATAATTTTATTGATGTTTTGTGGTAGGTGGACTGGTCGGTGAAACATGTGCAGTGGATTGCACAGTGGCAGGATAGGCATCAGCGGCAGGCACTGAATGAGTACCGGATGTTTGATGAGCCTATGGTGAGCAATGAGTACTTTGCATGGTTCTTTGGTAGTGGGAAATGTTTCTCCTCACTCCGGAGGAACAAGCATTTGTGTTTGAGCCTGTGCAGCGGAACCGCCCCCGGACTCATCGTACGAGCGGAGCAGGTGGATTGCAACGTCGAAGGGGAGCAGGTGCTTCATCCTCTAGAGCTACCGATCCGATTCGCCCCCAGGGCCCCACCCAGTTGATGATTCAGCCGAGGCCCCCGAGTCCGACGAAAGGCTTTTTCACTCCTATTGTGGGAATGATGGGTGGATCTTCGATGTCGACTACGTACGGGTCATTTCCTAGCATGACCGGCGGATCTTCGAGTACCACTGTTCCCTCTTCTTTTGTCCCCTACTCCTTTCATGTTAGGCCTTCTGATATTTCGGGCGCCGGGTTCGTTCAGCAAACACCTCCACAGTCCTTGTTCTTTTCTAGTGGGCATGTCGGACCAAGTGGTACTGCTGGAGACGACAGCGACAACAAGCGCGATCATGGTCCTCAACAAGTTACGGTTCAACGTGGACGACGCAATCCGGATCAAATTTGACGTCCACCAGATTGTGGTACCGGCGAACATAGGTAGTAGTTATATTTTTTTTCTATATTTTTCGAAATTAGTTCGTGCAAACTATTATGTTTTTTTAATGTTAGTTGTTTTTAAGTAATATTAAATTATATTTTCTTAATTGAAGTATTATATATTCGAAATTATTAATTGATACTTTTATATTTAAAAACTTACATAAGTTACATCGAAAGCACTACATCGAAAGCACCGAGTTCACAAAATACAAGTACGCAAGATAAATAACTTACATAACTTAATCAAAATTACATTACTAATCGTAGTCGGTACTTATGTCAGACGTTAAGTTTAGTTCCTCAATTATTTGTTTTTTCTCCTGTCGTTTCTGATAAATTTGTAAGAACACGTCATTCTCGTCTGGACTAGCTAACTCATTCTCGTCTTCGCCAGCTAACGTATTCTCGTCTTGGACAGCTACCACATTTGTTGAAGAACTTGATCCACGCTAAGCTCGATGTTTGTTCCCCCAGCACGTTTGTATGCCCGAAACATCTTCCGCATATCTTTCTTATCTGACAGTGTGAGCATATAATGCTCCTCGGGGCGGGCTCATTGACTGGTACTTTCACTTGCAAGGCCTCTATTTTTGCGCTGGTCGACTCTTTAACCCGTTTCGAGATCAACTCAAATAATTCATTTCTTGTGATCGTTTCACTAAAAGATGTGTAGAAGTATGTTCCACGAAAAAATATAGTAGCTGAATATCGAGCCATTTTCTCTTTCAGAAAGGCAGAAGTTTGATGAGAAAGTAATAAGTTTGATGGGATGCCTAAGGCAGAAATACAGAAATCTCGTGAAGATAGGAAAGTAATAAGTTTGATGGGATGCCTAAGGCAGAAATACAACCTATTTATACAGGTGGTTGTAGGCATGTAGGGTCCTATTTGCGTGTTAGAAACGCGGATTCATCAGAAATAACTGTGAAATTCGCGTTTTGGAGAACGCGAATATTATTATTCGTACTGAATTCGCGTTTTGTAGGACGCGAATTCTATAGATTCCTGCAGAATTCACGTTCTACAGAACGCGGATTCAGTACGAATAATGATATTCGCATTCTCCAAAACACGAATTCCAAAATTATTGGACTGGCAAATGCTTTATCAGGCTTTACCAGGCTTTGGGCTGACAATTGCATTATAGTGCTGCAGAATTCACCAATAATTCAATGTATGCACATTTCTATTTATAATTGAGGGTGCGCAGAATTTCTAGATGCACCCTAACAAAACTTAGAATCACAAAGCTCATCGATTTTCAGAAATGGCACCGCGAATTCAAGCTATAGTATAATACGATGGTCAGATGGTCCCCGATTCATACATTGGGATCATATTTCAATCTGAAAATACTGTTACGATCAACGTTCCAGTCGCTTAGAACCTCAATATCCAAGAAGGTTCCCAATCGCTCGGGGAGGGAGTTGCAGTCTTTGAAGTATCGATGTCCAACGTCGATAGAGCCACTATACTACACAATATTCGATGTTGAAGACGACAGTTCTGTAGAAATGATGATAGATACACATCACCAGTACTCAATGGGATGGGCCATGGAGCTGTTTGCAACATTTGCTGAAGTTCACGTTGGTGCTCAAAATATGGTACCAAATTGGTTACGAGCAAATCTCGAGTTCAATCCAAATGCTATTAGTCCGACATCGAGTTTACGACATGACTTCAACCTTCTACAAACGAGAACTGATGAAGCTTCATCATCTTCGTCTTCGCGGCAACGACGTTCTTCTGTTCCAAGGTTCGAATTTGAGCTTAAATTTCCACCAACCCAAGAGTCGTCATACAGTCCATACGTTCCAAACTATGATGATTTCTCTACGGGGCGCCACTCAACATACATTCCATACACGACGTCTTCAACGTACAATGAACAGTTTAACCCGTTCGATGCTTTCTCTACCGGGCGCCACTCAACATACATCCCAAGTCACCGAAATGTGGATGATATGTTATCCGTGGGGAGACATTCAACCGCCGCTACTGTCGATCCGGTTATGACTTCAGAACCTGTTCACGCACAGGTTTATGATGACGCAGAACTTTTCCAGTTTGATGAGGCGCTTTCTGATGAAGAGCCGCGTACAGAGGTTGGGCCCGATGGTGACGAGATGGGTCTATTTCCTTCTGAACCATCTGACATTGACGAGCCGGTGGAATCAGAGGAGAGCGCAGAAAACTCTTCTGAGGATGATGAGGACGGTGATGTTCGTTCGACGCAACTACATGGACCAACCAGTTACGCAACGTATTACGACCCACCTTCGCACTTCACATTAGTGGATATGGATGGCTTCTTCGATACTGAATTCCCAGAACATCCACAATTAGACCATTTCAACCAATGGAATGTGGGTTCGACTGAGCTACATGTTGGAATGGTCTTCAGGACAAAAAAGCTCGCGGAGGCTGCCATCAAGCATTACAACATTCAACGGTCAGTTACGTCCACCATTTGGAAGACCGAGGCCAGGAAATATATTATAGAGTGTCCTCACAAGTCCGCCGGATGTAAATGGAGGGTTCGTGTGTCGCAATTGAAAAAAGCTGAATAACCTGTGGAAAATAACGAGATATATAGGGCATCATACATGTTCCGTTGGGAGCCTCAGCCAAGACCATCCTAACTTGGATGTACACGTGCTTTCCGACGCAATCCTTCCACTCGTGAAAGCAAACCCACGTGTATCTGTGTCAGTGTGTATAGCTGCCATCAAATCCATTTACAAGTACACCGTCAATTACGATAAGACATGGTATGCAAGATATTGTGCCATCGAAACACTGTACGGGCAATGGGAGCTATCATACAACGATCTGCGATCATGGCTTCAAGTTATGCAGGAATACAATCCAGGGACAATTGTGGAATTGGAGACTGTTCCGAAGTACTACAACGATCGTGTTGTACCAGGGGAGGTCGAATTTCATCGCCTTTTCTGGACGTTCCCCCAATGCATAAAGGCTTTCCGTCACTGCAAACCTATGCTCCAGATCGACGGTACATTTTTATATGGCAGATACACGCAGATATTGCTAATTGCAGTTGCCCAGGATGGCAACATAAAATGTATCCCAGTTGCTTTTGTGATTGTTGAAAAGGAAAATATCCCTTCTTGGGAGTTTTTCCTTTAAAACCTCCGCAAGTATGTCATGCGCCGGGTTTTGCGTACACGTGAAGATGGCCTAGCTATTATTTCAGATAGAGGCGCAGGGATTTGGGGAGCAATTCAACGTTTGGGAGATTCATAGAAACCCCCATACATACATCACCGGTATTGTTTGCGGCATATAGCAGCAAACTACTATCAGAGGTTCAAGAACGAGGATGAACGTATAATGGTTCTCCGTATGGGTATGCAACCATTCCATTTTGTTATTCTACGTCCACCATTTTCATATTATTACCAATTAACTATATTGCATGTCTTATTCAACAGGCAACGCACACCGAGTTAATCAAGTTGAAGAGCTGATGGAGGAGTTGCAATTGAGGAATCCACACGGGTATAACTATCTTATGGAGATACCGAAGGAGAAATGGTTGCGATGTTATGATGGGGGTCGTCGATGCGGCCATATGACAACAAACTTGGCTGAGGCGATCAATTCGTCTCTTAAGAGAACGCGCCATTTACCTATCACGTCCGTTGTCAAATCAACATATTACCGATTGGCAACCCTTTTCGCAACCCTCGGCAAACAAGCAATGAACTGGATGGCAGGTGGCCACATATTTCATCCAGATCTCGCCGACAAAATCCAAGCGTCCATTGCGCATGCAAACTCGATGGGTGCGTTGTGCTTCTCTCGTCGGGAACACATCTTTGAGGTCACGCAATTTTCTGAACCGCTGCAAGGAATAACGCAATACACCTACGTGGTTGATTTGCAAAAAACGAACGTGCGATTGCGAGGAGTTCCAGACGTTCAAGTTCCCGTGTTCACATGCTTTCGTAGCATGTGCATCGGTTCATTTTGATGCAACGACACTCATTGATTCGGTCTACAGGCTCAAAACTGTTTTCAAGGTTTACCGAAACGAGTTCCCTCCGATCGAAAATGCACGTGACCGTCGTATAATCAGCAACGAACCAAAGATATGCCCAGATCCCTCCCTGCGACAAAAGAAAAAAGGCTGACCAAAATCAACGAGGATTCACTGTGCAGAGGATATGGTTCCGAGAGAAAAGACCGGACAACCTAAGAGGTGCAGTAAATGTGGGAACACTGGACATGATATTAGGAAATGCCCTCTTAGGACCAGCCCTCGAATTAACTAGATCAACCATTGTATACTCTTTTCTGATTTGTGAACTTGTATTATCTGGTAATTTAATAAATCTTATGGGCCCTCTTTTCCCCCTACATAGGTTTAGAGGGGTTTTTTAACGAGGCCCTTTAAATTAAAAAAAAAAAAACATGCCTA
This sequence comes from Hibiscus trionum, assembly GCA_030270665.1. Taxonomy (NCBI): domain Eukaryota; kingdom Viridiplantae; phylum Streptophyta; class Magnoliopsida; order Malvales; family Malvaceae; genus Hibiscus; species Hibiscus trionum. Next base: position 311,229 of record BSYR01000013.1, read on the forward strand.
TGGACACATTTTTGCTTCGAAAATGTTACTTTGATAGCATTTTTAACACAATTTTCTTACATTTTCGGACACCGTCTTCCTCTGAACTTTAGCACCACTGTAAAATTAAGCTGCACATTTTTGTCTCCAAACTTAGGAAAAACTAAAAAAAGTTCGAAACACACCGTAAAATGCATTTAAACATGCCTATACAATAATGTTTCCTTCTCCTACATGGCATGAAAGGGGGGGGTATTTTTCCCAATATCAAACTTTGGGGGTTATTTTCCCCAATAAATTCCCAAAAAGAAATATTCAAACCAATTTTCCATAAATGATACCAAAACTTCAAAGTAGAACAAATTACTGGAAAATTCTGGTAACAAACAATATGTAAAAAAAAATGGAGTCTCATCCACTATATTTTGACAGAGACAATGGGAAAAGACGGAATCATAGAGTCATTGATAGTAGGGGTGAGCGTTCGAGCGAGTTGAGTTGAGTCAAAAAAAATTGAGTTATTCGAGTTGACACATCATATTTTACAACTTGAACTTTATTTGAAATTTTTTCGATTCGAGCCGATTTTAGCGAGTTCGAGTCGATTCGATTTTTTGAGTTTATGTACAAATTTTAATTGTAACTATTTATAATATTATAGTACGATTTTGTTCCAATTTAAACGACTTTCTCTTTACATCTACATACATATTTTTTCAATTGTAATCTCATGTGCTCCATCAACCTATCCAAAAAAAATCTTAACTTCACTCCTAGACTTGTAACAAACATCCACACGAGAAAGAAGTGAATAACTTGACTATCATTTGTCCTAACATTACATATTGTCACAAAGCCTACCATAATCTCAATCAAACAACAATTATTATTATTATTATTATTATTATTATTATTATTATTATTATTATTATTATTATTATTATCAAATACCTTAAGTATGAATATGTCATTTCATTAAATTACGGGCCTCGTTAAAAGCCTCATTCTTATCAAGGTAACGCTAAGCGAGACTAAAGATAGCGGAAGGAGGAAAAGAGTGCCCCCAAAATATATTAATAACAAAACCAAATAATACAGCAGAGTTCAAAAAATCCAACAACATATGTCAAATGATACAAACTAATAGAAACAAAAACATAACGGTTCAAAAAAGGAAATTGCAACAAACTTTTTCTCGAGTTTTTAAATTATATTGTCGAATACCTTAGGCTTCTTCTTCTTCTTCTTCTTCTTGCAATATCAGTATTTTTGAAAAAATTTCTTGATTTTTGGGTATTCTAGATAAATCTAACAAATTTAAAAATATATATGTTAGTTAAATTATAAATAGCTTTAAAATATAAATGATTTAAAAAATTTAACTTTATTAATCAAAATAATACATTACTATCTTCCATGTTTTGAAGTTACGCAACATACTCGTCAAGGTTGATAGAATCTTTAAATTTTCGAAGCCAATCATGAGTGCAAATCAAAGCTTCAACCATAGTCGAAGTTAAAGAACTTCAAAAACCATCTAGAACACGTCCACCCGTGCTGAATGCACTTTCTGAGGCAACTATTGAGATATGAACAGAGAAAATATCTCGAGCCATTTGTGCAAGTATACGGTATAGTGGATTATTCACTTTCCACCACAATAACAAATCAAATGAAGTTGAGTTGTTTTCTTCTTCCTCCTCAGTCAAATATTTATCCAACTCATATTTATTTTTGGAACTAACTCGTTACTTCTTCAATAGATATTGTTGCACGACCAAACTTGTCTTTGATTGATGCAATTATGTAGACATGAAAAATTTCGTCGGAATATTTGATTGAGTTTCGTGAACCTTAGCTCTCTCGGCAATAGAAAAGTATTCATCAAACAAAAATGTAAATCTCTTTCAATCATCTTCATAACTTCACTAGCAATATTGGGAAAAATAAGTGTACCCCAAAATTTACAAAGCCCATTTTACGTCGCGGATCTAAGATGACTGCCAAGTAAACTAGAAAGTTCATATTTGTGGCATCACCCCAGTACTTATTGTACTTTTTCCTCATTTTAGAAGCCATTGAGACTATGTTTAAATTATCACAATTCATTCATTCATCAAGCAACCAATGTATCTCTCTCTATCAATGTTTTCCTAAAGAAATTAGAGGTGACATGCAATGATCCAGACACTTTCAATGTAAGATCATAAAAGGGTTGTAAAATTTTTACAATTCTTCAAACATTTTCCCAAGCATCAAATGTAGGAACTCATTCTCAACTGTGAGGTCAAAAAAATTATTGTCATCACGAGCATATGAATCAAATGCATGCTCATATTTTGCAGCCACATTTAGTATCATATATGTTGAGTTCCACCTAGTAGGCACATCTAACTACAAACGAGCTTTAGTATCAATCATTTCTTCCTTTGCTCGATCATAAAAAAATTTCATCCTCAATGATGATGCTCTTATGTACCTCACACCGGCTCTAACTCGATCAACAGACAGATAAGCATGCTTAACACCTTCTTGTATGATGAGATTAATAACGTGTGCAACACATCTCATATGCATATATTTTTCGTTTGCAACACAAGTATTTCAGTGATTCAATTTCTTTCTCAAATACTCAATACCAACACCATTAGCGGATGCATTGTCAACTGTAATAGTGAAGACTCTTTCGATCCTCTAATCTCGAATGCACTATTCAAGAGCTTGACCTATGCTTTCACCTCTATGAGCAGTTATTGGGCAAAAGTTTATGATTCTCTTTTGCAACATTCAGTCATCTTCTATCCAATGTGCTGTTAGAACCATTTAAGATACCATTTGAAGTGAAGTCCAAGTGTCAGTTGTCAAACACGTTCTACTCGACTCTTTATCAAAAGAATTCTTCAATAACTATTTCATAGAATTGAATAAATCAAGATAATCCCTTCTAATTGTAAAACGAGATGGAAGATGGAACCTTGGACATGCAATAGAAAGAAATGACTTAAACCCCTCTCCCTCTACAATTCGAAAAGGTGGCTCATCAACGACTATCATATGAATCAACACCTTCCTAATAGCATCTCCATCAAACTTTCAAGTTGAAAAAATTGTTGTTTCATTTTCAGAGCCACTCCCAACCTTAACAAATGCTAATTCTGATTGCTTGAGATCTGAAGTATTACCTGTAAGTTTTTACAGGCACGTCTTCAAATGGTTGTTCAGACTGGTTGTAGAACCTCGATTTTCCATGGTGTAAGTTGTGTCACAATGATTGCATCTTGCCCTGTTCTCCCATCTTCAGTTACATATTTACTAAAATGGCTCCAACAAGGTGCTCTTAGTTGTTGTCTCTTTCGGACACTTTTTTTACTCGTTGATGTTGGGTCACTAACTTTAGAGGGAAAAAAACTTTGCGAGCTTTGAGTTCCTTGTCTTTGTGATTCACTCATCTATAAAATCAAAATATCAAACTATTATATGAAACAAGAAATATAATCCTACTCAAGCTGAAATTCAAGAAGCAATACTAGTGCAAGTCTAAAAAAATTAATTAATATATGCATGTGTTGTTAGATTGACAACATACATCATGATACGACAAACTAATACTGAGATATAGAAACAACATAGGTAATTAGATAGTAAACTTGTAATAATAATAATAAAATTTGATTTTATAGTAGCAAGAAGACATGAACAAATTAGGAAAATAGAAAACTATGTTTATGGTAAATTCGTTTGTTATATATCTAATCATGACATGCTTCTGTGAAACTCTAAATTTTCTTATATTTATTCTAAACTCGTTAATAAGTTAAAATACCCGATGTGATTTTTATTGCTGGTCTATATTTTGGTAGACATTTTTACCATTGCATACAATATCAATTGTAAATTCTTTTTTTTCACCCAAATATTATGAATACAGTTAATTAGTAGAGTCTTGTTTCTTTACCTTAATGTCTGCCAAATCGAACACCAACGTTGTTTTTCTAATTTTCATTTCAATTTAATTTAATATTAATATAATCTAATTAATCTTTAATTTTAATTTAATATTAATCTAATCTAAATCTTTAATTTGGATTTCAATTATTCATCTTTAGCGGCGACAAAGATTGTAAAGTTTCGATCATGTAAAGTTTTAATTATTCCTCCTGCATAAATATAGTATTTCTTTAAACTGTAAAAAGAAAGCAAAATAAAAAATAAAAAATAAAAACCCTGCATAAATAGGCATGGCAAGAAGACATATGAAGACATTGCAAAGGCATTGGATTTGAAAGAAGCTAAAATAAACAGCATACCTTAAACTTTAAAGATTCTTCAACCAATCTGTATGTAGTGTGAGGCTCAAGCATAGAATTGGAGTTTTGATGTAGTAGAAACTAGAACCCAGAAAGTTTATTTGAAATTTTAGGTTTATGTAAAATTAGGGATTTAGAGGAAAGGACGGGTGTAAACGATGGCTAGTTGGCTATTGCTTGGAGAAAAAAACAAGGAAAAATAAATATCTATTAAATATATTTATTTATTCGTTCAAAAGAATCAAAACGCACCGTATAAGTAAAGGAGTATATTTTCGAGTTATTCGATTTTTTGGTTTTTCGAAATTTAAAATTTTTGAAACTGACTCGAACTCGAATTTTTTTGAGTTATTCGATTTGGCTCAAATAACTCGACTCGTGTAACCCCCTCGATCCGGCCTAGCCGCCATACCGCATCGAATGGGTTACACGGGGAAAACCGAAGCGAAACTCGTTAAGGCTCCACTCCGATTAGCAACCCTAGAAAATTTATTTTAAAGTTATATTGTCTAGATGCATTAATTATATCCTATGTGAGAGGACACACAACGGAAAACACACATGGATACAAAACAAGAAAACAGGCAATTTAGATAACCCTTTTTAATTTTTACAACAGGTCGTATCGATACGCTAAAAGACCGTATCGATACGCCTGTACTGGTCAAACACCTCAGAGTCAACCCTAGGGAAATCGTATCAATACCCACAAGGTTGGTATCGATACGCCCTCAACGGTCAACTTCCCTTGGTCAACTACGAAGATCGTATCGATACTCTCAGAACTCGTACCGATACGCCAAAATCTCGTCAATTTCTCAGATTTCCATAGAGCATTTTGGGTATCGATACGCCCCAAAGTACCGATACGCCTTGCCCAAAACAAGGGACCGTATCGATATCGCCCTTGAGCGTATCGATATGCCCTACCCTGCAAAACTAGTTTTAGCTTCTAAAAGCACAAGGAACTCAACACAAGAGGCATTAACAAGCATTTAAGCAACATACCAACACACATACAACACAAGGCATCCATGGATAAACATATAAAGCAAGATAAACACATAATGAGGCAACATCCAACATGATAATATTTTAAAAGGAAACATGCATATTTAGCATTAATCATTAAGGCCAAAAACTAAACAAAAGCATAAATCATCATGGCAAAAGGCAATCCAAGCCCAAAACAACTAAGCAAACTTGTCTAAAGCAAGAGACATGCCAACAACACCTCAAAACATAAAGGTCCTATCCCATTGCCTAATACTAATTATTGAAGTCTAAACTCATACTTGAGCAAACCAAACTCCCTTGGATTCTCCCTTGTTCCCCGAGCTGCTCCGAACGTCTAAGGGCATGTATTGTTGGAAAAGAGAGTGTAAGCGTTTAAGCTTAATGAGCGGTGCTCTAAACGGTAGCTACAACAATGCAGTTTTAAAACATTAGTTTGCTTGAAAACCAAAACCATTTCCAAATCATTTCCACATGCTTGAACACATAACATGTATTTTACCTTCACGTGCATTTAACGAATGCAACCACAAGCCATAGGCTTACCACATGCTCATTCTCATAACGCAAGCAAAGTAACCAACAATGCATAAGCATAAAAAAAGAAATCAACAACATGCTTAACATGAGGATTAAAGCATCATGGGTATATTGACATTCATCATTTTTACTCGAATATGCAAATAGATTTTTCTCAAACCACTAAACACTTCCGGTGGAATCTCACATCACCGTACTCACTCGTCTAGCAAAACATAACTTCTGGTGGAATCTCACATCACCGTACTCCTCCTTAGTGGAATCTAACATCACTAAGGCCACGTGCGACTTTCACCTCGAGTGCACTCTAATCCTATTGATCGATCAATTATATCCGGTAACAACTCAACACGTGTCAATATACTCATTCACAACCACAAGCATTATCGATGCTTGAACCACTTACCATGTCCAAACTTCTATGCAAAGCATGTACTCACAATGCAAATATAAACACAAGTCCCACATCTCAACGTGTGCAACAAAGCAATTCAACACATAACAATATAACATGTTCATCATGCATTAAGGAAACATAAAACACGATTTAATTGCTTAAAACCATTAAAACTTACTCTTGAACTTGAATTGGCTTTTCAAGCTCAATCCAAACTCCCAAAACATTCCCTTAACCACGTTAAGGCTTTTAAAATCGATCCACTCACCAGCCAACACACAACGATGTCCAAGATGCCGAATCAAGCCTCTGAACTACCCGGATTTCCGTCCATGAAGCCTGAATTTGATTCCTCTGTTTTTAAGCAACCCAAAACTAAACATTAGAACACTAATACACTCACAAACACAACTAAAACCCGGAACTGAACAATCTTGCAACAACACACATCGATTCAAGCCCCAAATTTCACCTAAAACATATCATTTCAGTCCCAAACTACTTGCAGCCACACCCAACGAATTTACCATCAAAAATCTACCTTTTAACATTCCAAAACATCAACCCAAAGCTATCAAACCTTCAGCTGTCATTTTGACCCAAAACCCATCCAAAAACTCAAGATTTTCAACTTCCAAAATTACCCACAATACCCATTTCGGGTTTTCTATAACAACCCATCATTTTCATGTTATTTTAGCAATAAAACAAAGTTAAAAACACACTCAAACTCAGCCATAGTCAACCCCAACGAAAACCCATAAACTTCCTTTCATTTCAAACCAAACTTTAAAAATCAAAACATGTTTAAACCATAGGTTTTGCAAAAATCTCAACATTTAAGACTCAAGGAAGATGAAACTAAGTTAAGGAGCCATTTACCTTGAAGAAATCGCTTGGATTGAGAGCTTGGGGAAATGGAATAGTAAAATGGGGTTTGGAGAGGTTTTGAACGTGAAAAACAATTTGGAGAAGATGATAGCTTTCAAAAACCCTTTTTAGAATTACAAAATCTCCTTTTTGCCCTTTTCTCTTTTCTCCAATTTAAATTTAACCCGACTCGGCTTGACTAATCTGATTATCTCTCGTCCCTAAGCTCAGGGCGTTACAACTCTCCTCCACTTAAGGAATTTCGTCCCCAAAATTTACTTGGCGGAAAGAGATGTGAAAACTGCTATCTCATGTCATCCTTCCTCTCCCAAGGGGCTTCTTCCACTCCTCTGTGTCGCCACTTAACCTTAACCAACTCAATGGTCCTTCCTCGCAACACTTTGCTGTCCGAAGCTAAAATCTCAATTGGTTCTTCATCGTAGGTCAAATCCGGATTAGATTCTATCTCCTCAACTGGCTAACATGTGACGAATATGATCTATACCTCCGAAGCATCGAGACATGAAACACGTCGTGAATCTTCTCTAGTTCGGCCGGCAGTCTCAATCTATAGGCAACGGGACCCACTCTCTCAACTATCTCATACGGACCAATGAATCTCGGGCTCAACTTACCTTTCCTACCAAACCTCATCACCTTCTTCCAAGGTGAAACTTTCAAGAACACTTTGTCGCCCACGACATACTCTATTTCTCTTCTTTTCAAATCTGCATAAGATTTCTGTCTATCCGAAGCTGCCTTCAAACGGTCACGAATCAACTATACTTTCTCGGTAGTACCCTTAAGCATATCAGGCAAAGGTATCAATTTCTGTCCCGCTTCGGCCAACAAACAGGTGTTCTACATTTTCTACCATACATAGCTTCATAAGGTGCCATCTGAATGCTCGCTTGATAACTATTATTATATGAAAACTCTACTAACGGTAGATGCTTCTCCCATGAACCCTGAAATTCAATAATGCAACATCTCAACATGTCTTCCAACACTTGTATGACTCTCTCCGACTGACCATCGGTTTGAGGATGATATGAAGTGATGAAATTTAGTCGAGTACCCAAAGCACTATGCAAACTCTCCCAAAATCTAGCCGTGAACCTCAGATCTCTGTCTAACACTATAGATTTCGGTACACCATGCAATCTCACTATTTCACTGATATACAAATCGACCAACTTATCTAAAGTATAAGTGGTGTGAACGGCCAAAAAGTGTGCACATTTCATAAGACGATCAACAATTACCCAAACCGAATTCTTCTTAGAAGGTGTCAACGGTAAACCCAATACGAAATCCATGGCAATTCTCTCCCACTTCCACTCGGGAATTATCAACGGTTTTAACAAACTTGAAGGAAACTGGTGCTCGGCTTTAACTCGCTGACAGACCATGCACTTACTCACAAACTCGGCAACATCTTTCTTCAAACCAACCCAGATATACTCATTTTTCAGATCGCGATACATTTTCGTACTTCCCGGATACATAGCAAACGGACTACTGTGAGCTTTAGTTAGGATGGTGCGCTTCAAGTCTACATCTTCCGGAACAACTACTCTACTCTTGAAACACAAGACTCCATCACTACTATAACAGAAATCTGTCAGTTTACCCTCCGTTATGTCTTGTACATGAGATGCTAATGATCTATCTTGCAACTGTTTCTCTCTAATCAACTGAAGCAACAAAGGTTTAACTTGCAACTCGGCCACTAAACCACCATCTTTGGACAAACTGAATCTAGCAAACATAGCTCGTAATTCCACTGCTACCTAAGCATCAACCACTACACTGGCTTTACCCGGATGATACTCAATCGTGAGATCGTAGTCCTTAAGTAACTCTAGCCACCTACGTTGTCTAAGATTCAACTCTCTTTGTGTCATTATATACTTTAGACTCTTGTGTTCCGTATACACTGTGCATTTCTCACCATACAAGTAATTTCTCCAAACTTTCAAAGCAAAAACCACTGCAGCCAATTCTATGTCATGCGTAGGGTAATTACGCTCATGAGTCTTCAACTGTATAGACACATAGGCTACTACTCTTCCCTCTTGCATAAGCACACAACCTAAGCCAACATACGACGCATCACTGAAGACTACAAACTCTTTCCTCGACACGGGCTGAATTAAAATAGGAGCTTCGGTTAAGGCTTCTTTCAATTTCTCAAATGCTTGTTGTCTTGCATCAGTCCATTCAAAATGAACATCCTTATGAAGTAATTTAGTCAAAGGTGCTGCAACCTTTGAGAAACCATCAACAAAACATCTATAGTAACCGACCAAACCTAAGAAACTACGAACTTCAGTCATTGTCCTCAGTGGTTTCCAATACACAACTGCCTCAACCTTCTTGGGATCCACTCGGATTCCCTCGGCTGATACAATATGACCTAGGAAGATTACTTCCCTAATCCAAAACTCACATTTGCTCAACTTGGCATACAACTGATTGTCTAACAATTTCTGCAACACCAAACGCAAATGCCGATCATGATCTTCCTCGGTACGAGAGTACACTAAAATATCATCAATGAACACTACCACAAACTGATCCAAGTACTCATGAAACACTCTATTCATCATGTCCATAAAAGCTGCTGGTGCATTAGTCAAACCAAAGGGCATCACTAAGAATTCGTAGTGCCCATAACGAGTGCGGAAAGCTGTCTTCGGTACATCTTGATCTCTTACTTTCAACTGATAATAACCGGATCTCAAATCTATCTTCGAGAACACTAAAGCACCTCTCAATTGATCAAACAGGTCATCAATTCTCGGCAACAGATATTTGTTCTTCACTGTCAACTTATTCAACTGTCGGTAATCGATACACATTCTCAAACTGCCATCTTTCTTCTTCATAAACAGCACCAGTGCACCCCAAGGTGAAGTACTCGGGCGAATGAACCTTCGGTCTATCAATTCCTGAAGCTGTGTTTTCAACTCTTTCATTTCTTTAGGAGCCATTCGGTACAGTGCAATCGATACTGGAGCTGAATCTGAATAAGTCTCAATAACAAACTCTACATCTCTATATGGAGGCAAGCCAGGCAATTCTTCTGGGAACACATTCGGAAAGTCACAAACTGTTCTAATGTCTTGTGGTCGCGCCTCATCCATATTTGGATTCATAACATAGGCTAGGTATGCTTGACAACCCACATCCAATAACTTCTGAGCCTCTAAGGCTGAAACTACATTGGACAAGAACTTAACGTTCTCGCCCACTATTACTACCTCGTGATCCTCTGAAAGACTCAAGGACACCCGCTTTGTCTCAAAATCTACCCTAGCCCTAAGCTCTACAAGTCAGTCCATGCCTAATATTACATCGAAACCATAAAACGGCAATTCCATCATATCCCCGGGAAAGACATGACCCTGAATCATCAAAGGACATCTTCTGTACATTTTTTTGACCACAACTATCTCACCAAAGGAACTAGTGACATTCATACCCACATCTAATATCTCAACCGGAATATCTAGCAATCTTGCATGCTCACTCAATATGTACGAATGTGTAGAACTGGAATCAATCAAGGAAAGCAAAGTCAAAGACTGTAACGAGAAATTACATGCAATCACATCTGTGTCATTCCTGTCCTCACAGTGTGCATACACCCTAGCTGGCCCACCTCCCTCGGGCTGAACAGCTACAACATGAGCTACATTCCTCTGACCATCATTCCTAGGCTGAAAGTTAACTCGATCGCACCCACAGCCTCTCTGATGCTCGACAGCTCGTGCAGGAGCTTGTCCATCCCTAGACAGATGTGGACAATCGTGCTTCAAATGTGCCCTAGACCCGTAGTTCTAACAAGAGCCACGAGTGCCTCAACATTCACCGAAATGACGTCTACCACACTTGTTGCACTCGGGAGTACGGTTCTCAGTCCTTTGGCCGTGATGGCCTCGCCTCGGATTACCACCTCCGCGTCTATGATCATGATGAGGTTTCCTATCCTTGTGCCTCTTGGCACGATCTCTGTCCCATTCAGCAGTCCTCTTTCCTGAACTAGATCCACACTTGCGATCTGCAAGTCCCAAAGACTGTTTGATGTCCTTGGCCCTAGCGACCAACACATCAAAATCTGTATAGTCAGAAGCCAAAATGTAGGTCTTCACCTCCTGAACCAACCCATAACGAAACCACTCACATCGTTCCCCCTCAGTGAGAACTAACTCAGAAGCATACTGACTCAGACGTACAAACTGCACCTTATAGTCGGATATGGTCAAGCTACCCTGAACTAGAGCCATGAACTCTCTCTTCTTCTCATCTAGGTATCGAGGACCTAGGAACTTCTTACGGAAAGCAGCCTTGAAGAACTCCCGAGTAACCTCGGCCTCTGGCATACCCGTAGTAATAGTAGTCCACCAAGTGTAGGCATCTCCCTAAAGCAAAGAGACAATGCAACCTAGCTTATGTGCTTCAGAGCACTCCATCTGACTCAAAATACGAACTGTGCTCTCAAACCATGCCTCTGAACCCTCGGGTGACAACCCACAGAACTCAACCCCGCCCAAGCTACGGAGTCGCTCTAATGATAAACCAGAACCTGCACCTTGAGGCGGTGCTGCAACCCGAACACCCGCTAAAGTTGTCTAAATAGCCCCGGCTATAGCCTGAATCAACGGATTCACATCAATACCTGCCTGTCCCTGACCAGCCTGGGGTCCAACACCTTCCACATTCACTCCACCCCCCAGAGAAGGAGGAGGCAAGTTCTCTCCTTGCACATCCTCAACATTCTCAATCCGCTCAACCCTCGAATTATCCAATCTTGGTCTTCCCCTCGGTCTCACCATGCTAACAGATGCAAAGCTAAACAACAAACACAACAAGTGAAATGATTTGAGGTCAGCAAGGAACAAGGTCCAAGGTGCTCAAGTCCTTAAACTTAAAATCACTTACAATAATAGTATACTAGCAATGGGTGCCTTTAACTATTTCTCAAGCAACATAAAGATAACCACAAGCATGCACAATCACCATGCAATCACAATTAACAAGCTTACACCATAAAACTTACCTCACTTACCTTTCGGCTTGCGAAAACTCAACGAACCTAGGCGGAACCTAGGCTCTAATACCAACAAATGTAACACCCTCGACCCAGCCTAGCTGCCAGACCGCATCGAATGGGTTACACGGGAAAAACTGAAGCGAAACCCGTTAAGGCTCCACTCCGTTTAGCAACCCTAGAAAATTTATTTTAAACTTATCTTGTCTAGATGCATTAATTATATCTTATGTGAGAGGACACGAGCGGAAAATACACATGGATACAAAACAAGCAAAACAGGCAATTTAGATAACCCCTTTTTAATTTTTACAATAGGTCGTATCGATACGCTAAAGGACCGTATCGATACGCCTGTACTGGTCAAACACCTTAGAGTCAACCCTAGGGAAACCGTATCGATACCCACAAGGCTGGTATCGATACGCCCTCAACGGTCAACTTCCCTTGGTCAACTACGAAGACCGTACCAATACTCTCAAGACACGTACCGATACGCCAAAATCTTATCAATTCCTCATATTTCCATAGAGCATTTTGGGTATCGATACTCCCCTGCGTACCGGTACGCCTTGCCCAAAACAAGGGACCGTATCGATACCGCTCTTGAGTGTATCGATACGCCCTGCCCTGCAAAACTAGTTTTAGCCGCTAAAAGCACAAGGAACTCAACACAAGAGGCATTAACAAGCATTTAAGCAACATACCAACACACATACAACACAAGGCATCCATGGATAAACATATAAAGCAAGATAAACACATAATGAGGCAACATCCAACATGATAAGATTTTAAAAGGAAACATGCATATTTAGCATTCATCATCAAGGCCAAAAACTAAACCAAAGCATAAATCATCATGGCAAAAGGCAATACAAGCCCAAAACAACTAAGAAAACTTGTCTAAAGCAAGAGACATGCCAACAACACCTCAAAACATAAAGGTCTTATCCCATTGCTTAATACTAATTATTGAAGTCTAAACTCATACTTGAGCAAACCAAACTCCCTTGGATTCTCCCTTGTTCCCCGAGCTGCTCCGAAGGTCTAAGGGCCTACATTGTTGGAAAAGAGAGCGTAAGCGTTTAAGCTTAGTGAGCGGTGCTCTAAACGGTAGCTACAACAAAGCAGTTTTAAAACATTAGTTTGCTTGAAAACCAAAACCATTTCCAAATCATTACCACATGCTTGAACACATAACAACATGCATTTTACCTTCACGTGCAATAACCGAATGCAACCACAAGCCATAGGCTTACCACATGCTCATTCTCATAACGCAAGCAAAGTAAACAACAATGCATAAGCATAAAGAAAGAAATCAACAACATGCTTAACATGAGAATTAAATCATCATGGGTATATTGACATTCATCGTTTTTACTCGGATATGCAGATATGTTTTCCTCAAACCACTAGACACTTCCGGTGGAATCTCACATCACCATACTCCTCCTTAGTGGAATCTAACATCACTAAGGCCACGCACGACTTTCACCTCGAGTGCACTCTAATCCTATTGATCGATCAATTATATTCGGTAACAGCTCAACACGTGTCAATATACTCATTCACAACCACAAGCATTACCGATGCTTGAACCACTTACCATGTCCAAACTTCCATGCAAAGCATGTACTCACAATGCAAATATAAACACAAGTCCCACATCTCAACATGTGCAACAAAGCAATTCAACACATAACAATATAACATGTTCATCATGCATTGAGGAAACATAAAACACGATTTAATTGCTTAAAACCATTAAAACTTACTCTTGAACTTGGATTGGCTTTTCAAGCTCAATCCAAACTCCCAAAACATTCCCTTAACCATGTTAAGGCTTTTAAAACCGATCCACTCACCAGCCAACACACAACGATGTCCAAGATGCTGAATCAAGCCTCTGAACTACCTTGATTTCCATCCATGAAGCCCTAATCTGATTCCTCTGTTTTAAGCAACCCAAAACTGAACATTAGAACACTAATACACTCACAAACACATCTAAAACCCGGAACTCAACAATCTTGCAACAACACAAATCGATTCAAGTCCCAAATTTCACCCGAAACATATCATTTCAGTCACAAACTACTTGCAGCCACACCCAACGAATTTACCAACAAAAATCTACCTTTTAACATTCTAAAACATCAACCCAAAGCTATCAAACCTTCAACTATCATTTAGACCCAAAACCCATCTAAAAACTCAAGATTTTCAACTCCCCAAATTACTCACAATACCCATTTCGGGTTTTCTATAAAAATCCATCATTTTCATGTTATTTTAGCAATAAAACAAAGTTAAAAACACACTCAAACTCAGCCATAGTCAACGCCAACGAAAACCCATAAACTTCCTTTCATTTCAAACCAAACTTTAAACATCAAAACATGTTTAAACCATAGGTTTTACAAAAATCTCGACATTTAAGACTCAAGGAAGATGAAACTAAGTTAAGGAGCCATTTACCTTGAAGAAATCGCTTGGATTGAGAGCTTGGGGCAATAGAATAGTAAAATGGGGTTTGAAGAGGTTTTGAATGTGAAAAACAAGTTGGAGAAGATGATAGCTTTCAAAAACCCTTTTTAGAATTACAAAATCTCCTTTTTGCCCTTTTCTCTTTTAAAACACTTTAGGTATGTTAAAAATTAGTTTTTCTCCAATTTAAATTTAACTCGACTTGGCTTGACTAATTCGATTATCTCCTGGCCCTAAACTCGGGGCCTTACAACTCGAATAACTCAAAATTGAAAAAAATCAATTTTTTCGAGTCGAGTCGAATTTTGTTTACCCCTAATTGATCTAACACTGTCGGGCATTTAGAGAACTCATATATTGCTGGGATACATGAAGACTCGTACTTTATCTCCCATGGATTTGGGGGGAAGATTAGACTTGAACTTTGCACCAACGACACCACTATTACCATGAGGTCTGGCATTCCATTTTTAAAAGATGGATTGGGACACGATCACATTTGAGGGATCAAAATAAACTATCAAATTATCTCTAATTAAAAATAAGGTTAATTTGAAATAATAAGAGTTAAATTTATTATGTTTTTTGAATTAGGCCTAAATTGCTTGAATGTGTTATTATACAAAATATTTTAACAGTCACATCATTCTTTTAACAATCGTTAACGGGTCAGTGGCCAAATTAAAACAAAACTAAAAGTTTAATGGTAACATTGAAGCAATTGGAAGTTTGGTTACCAAATTAAATAATTGATCATAGTTTAGTGACCATTTGTGAACTTTACCTTTGAATTAAAATAAATGTATAAATTATTATAGTAATAGAAGTTTAATTATTTTTTGAATTAAAAAGTAAAAAAAATCTGAAAAAATAATATAAAAATTATTTTTAAGATTTTATTCTAAAAGGGATAATAACACTTTCGATCCTTATAATTTTAAAACTAATTAAAACAGTTAATTATATATCCAGTACATTGCAGTACATGTAATTTATTGTAAAATGGTCTATATCCAGTATAGTTGAAAATGTTGCCAGGGGTGATTAGTTGGAGGTGAAGTTCACGGTTGGAAGAGGCGAGTGGAGGCATTAAGATATAATTGTACACAGCGAATTCAGAGGTCACAAAACTAATGAGGAAGGACCACGTGTCCACTTTCTCGAACCTCCCACTTTTGTGCTCTTTTCTATTTCGTTTAGCTGTAAAATATACTCCGCTCCCGAGATTACGCCCACGTGTCCCACTCTTTCGGTAGTGCATGACACTTGCCTTCTTCTCATTGAACTTTACATGGGGCCCATTTACTTTCCAAATGGGCCCCCACCTCCGAACTTTCAACCAATCAAAACACTCCGCTGTTCTTTTCTTGCCCTAGCCACGTGTTGTTCCTCTGTTAATTTGCCGCAATGATTATCGCCTCTCACAAAACAGAACCTTCAAAAAAAAAAAAAACCTCCCGGAAATTGAAGGGGGAGAGAAAGAGAAGCTTTGATCTTGTTTTTCTGGCGGCGGTTCAAACGGCGGCGGAGAGATGAATGGTTGTGAGAAGTGGAACATGATTGGCTACACAGGTGGTGCGAAAGATAAGACGGTGATGAATATGATCAACCCGATAATGCTAAGATTCCGGCCGATAGCTCCGAAACCGGTCTCCGGCGAGTCAAGTTCCGATGTGGCTCGGATTGATAACACAAACTTGTTGCTTTGTAAGCCGAGAGCTAAAAGAAAGTACGCTAGGGTTCGAAAGAATAATAATATCGGGAGAAAGAAAAGATCATCATCGGATTCGGATCCACTTCTTCATCACGATGAAGCTTCTAAGAATCCTGAAAATATTGTTACTCTGCAGTTATTACCGGAGAAAACTGAAGGGAACGGATCGGTTAACAATCAAAACGGTGGAGTTTTGGAGGTAAATCAAGATCCACTTTATGTATACAACTTGAACTTCAACAACCGTTGGGTTGATGATCGTACGGAGCCGATGAGTCAAAGGAGGAAGACAACGGTGGTGGAGTCGTGGGTGACGGTGGAGAGCGTGACGGATAGTTGCATGGAAGTGAGGGAGTTAGGGTGTACGGACGTTGAAAGGATAAAGAATCTGGAGGCCGACACGTGTCCGGGGTTTATATCAGATGGTTCGCATAGGGTTCGGTGGGTTAACGGAGCTTACAAGAGGATGTTGATGGTGGTAGAGGAAGCGAATGACGGCGAGCCGTCGCAGCCACCGGCGGAGATAACGGTGTGGCTTGTGTTGAAACAAGAACTGCCTAGATTTGGCACTGCATTTTCATGCAAGGTGAGGTTGCAGTACATGTGGCAGAAGGAGAGGGTTTCAAGAATGTTGCCGTGTGATGTGTGGAAAATGGATGGTGGCTTGGCATGGCGGTTGGACGTGGAGGCGGCTCTCAGCCTCGGCCGGTAGTGAGGATTCAACGGAGTAAATGGAGAGGCGAATTAGTAGGATAATCAGGTAATGTGGACTGTTTGTTTTACTAGAAACAAAGAGAATTCTACACCAAACAAACAAGGGGAGACCAATTAAAACTCATATTCAGAGGAATCCTAAAGTCTCGGATTTTGGCATTAATAAATCTATATTTTGTGTAGTTATAAATAAGTGTTAGGTTGGCAAAGCAGGATTTGCTGGCAGCCTGGTACCAATAACTTTTTCTATTTGGACAGGTGGTGGATGCTATTGCTACTCAATCTCGATACAATGAAACCTACCTCTCTATATACTTATACATAGAGTTTAAAGAAAGACAATAACTAAGTGAAAATATTGTAAACACGTAAAATATTTAAGATTGTGCATCGATAACATTTTAACATTTGAGGTTGTAATCTAAAATATTACTCTATATATTTTAGTAACATTTTAAGTTAGTCGTTTTTTAGACTTCCTCGCGAACAAACTCGCCAATTTCTCTCTATATATATGACCAACAAACTGTTGGTTGAATACAGGGGGTAGCTGCTACTCGTGATAGGGTAGATGTTTTGAGTTTACTCTATATATGTGGAGTGTGGTTGGTATAAATATAAATGGATTTAGGGTGTCACGGTCGGTCGCACTTTTTAATTTTTTTTTATATTTTGGAACTTTTTTTTTGAAAATTTAATTTGACACTTATTAAAATTTTAACTTCTCATATGATTTTACTAAGTATAGAAATTTATACCCTTAAAATTTTGTGTTTGCCCTTGATATAAACCTACATAAGCCAGGGTATTTATATATATATGTGTGTGGTTTAATTGCTAGGATATTATTGTTATATTTTTATTTCACAGTTTGGTGTGGTTTTATTTTTATTTTATAATCTATGGTGATTTACATCACATCAAAAGGATCAACCAATAATTTTTTTAAAGTGACGTTAAAGTAACGCTTGAAGTCGGCATATAACCTGAAAATTTCCCCTTTATTTGTTTAAAATCGGTATATAGTCTAACTGACTTCTACTTTTACTATAATAAATACAATAATGAAGAAAAATTGAAGTATAATAGATCATAAAATATTTTTTTCAATCACTATATAAAAAATTTAGGAAATTAGAGTAATCGGTTGAGGTGTATTGTTTTTTGTGTGGTGTCTATTGTTTGTTTTTGACAGGCAGGTGGATTTGTTCACCAATTTACTTTTAAAAGTTCGGGTTGAGGTTTGATTTGGATTGGGTTTTTGAATCAATGCCTTGAGCTATTGTGCTTCTTCATATGGGCCAATATATTTTTGTCTTATATTGGGATTGAGTTTATATTGATCCATGCACTCTAAGAATACAAAATTAATATTTTTTTGGCTACCTTTTCTATACCAACACTAAAAAATTAGGTTTAGGTTTAAGGTTTAATGTTATAATTTCGGATTTAGCGAATTATAGGTAAAGTGTGTTTTTAGAGTTTATGATTTAAAATTTAATTTTTTTAGTGTTAAAATATAAAAAGAGACACCGAAAGCTTGCTGAGGTGCTTCCGCCTAGCAAGGTTATGGCCATTGCTGACGTGCACCCACCTCATGTGTCGTTTGGCCGTGATAAGCCAGGATGGAGATGGGACGACTCGAGATTATTCTCAACGGCCACTGCGTATGCTGCTCTAGATGGTGAGATGGGTAGTCAGGCTAATTCACTTTGGAAGGTGATTTGGAAGCTTAATGTCCCCCAACGTGTTCGCACCTTTATTTGGCTAGTCGCCCATGACCGTATTCTTACTAATGCTGAACGTTGCCGACGA
Source organism: Hibiscus trionum (assembly GCA_030270665.1). Taxonomy (NCBI): domain Eukaryota; kingdom Viridiplantae; phylum Streptophyta; class Magnoliopsida; order Malvales; family Malvaceae; genus Hibiscus; species Hibiscus trionum. Next base: position 330,128 of record BSYR01000013.1, read on the forward strand.
TATATGGCCTCCTCTAGCAGTTGTTCTTCTTGCGAGGGTGACTTGGAGGATACGAATCACATTCTTCGTTCTTGCCCCATGGCGCGTCGGGTATGGTCCTACTTTGTTTTCCCTTCCCATTTTTATGGATTCATGCAACTACCCTTACATGAATGACTCTCATCCAATATAATGGGCACAAACGTTAGCATATCACCGCAACCCCACTAGTCGTTGTTGTTTGCGATCGTTTGCTGGGGTTTGTGGAAGGATCGATGCGCTCGTACTTTCGACAATGACCAACTGCGCATCGGGGATGTTGTGCATTTTGATGTGCGTATGAGGGATGAGTGCACAGTTTCTCCTTTGGTGAATTGGATGCCTCCACAGCTGCGTGCTGGTGTGTTGGAAACCACGGACGTTAGCTGGACCAAACCAGGACTGGGGCGTGTGAAGATCAACTCCAACGGCGTTGTTGGTGGTGCGAATGGCATGGATGCCATCATGGGTGTTATCAGCGATGCTACGGGTAAGTGGTTATTTGGTTTCTCAAAGAGTATTGGTGTTTGTTCGGTGATTATGGCCGAGTTATGGGCAGCGCATGAGGCTCTGAGATATGCTTGGGATCTTGGATATCGCCATGTTGATTTTGAGGTTGATAATGTTATTGTGGTTAAGATTATTGGCAACACCTCGTTGTGTCTTCATGATAATGCTTTGGTGGTGAGCATAAAGAATTGTGTGAGTCGAGATTGGGATATCACTGTGAATCATGTCTCTCAGAAGGCGAATATGGTTGCGGATAAGTTGGCGAGCTTGGCTCGGGGGCATTCGGTGGGAGAATGGACATTCACGATACCTCATCCTACGGTTGAGGTACTTGTTACTCAGGATCGTACGTGAGTACCCTTTTGTTTTTCATGTAGCGCTTTTGCGCATGTCGTTTCTTCTCTTATGATGTATATACCACCATGTGTACTATTTTCCCATATTTAGGTTTAGGGAGTTTTAACGAGGCACATGAGGTATTCTTTTTCAATCAAAAAGAAAAAGAAAAGGAGCGAAGAATTTTTATCCTACACTCTAGTGTTAGGATCAATATTCAATAAACTCTATCAACAGCTATTTGTACAATAATAAGATATATTACATTTTTAAGTATGGTTTAGGGTAGAATGAAATTTCAAAGGTAAAAAAAATAAATAATAATAAAATAGGAACATAATTTAATTATTAAGTCATAGATTTAAAATTTACACACATCAAAGTACGCGCGCTCACACCTATTTTAAGTCACGCAGTTTCATAAGAAAAACTCTTTTTTAACTCGTGTGGCTAAAATGAAACGAATTTCTATACAAATTTTTACTCAGTTAGTAAGAATTTATGTAATTACAAATTTTTACCTAGAAAAATTTTACACAAATTCTTATCCAAATGGTAAAAATTTAGGTTATAACATAAAGATTTGTGTAGTTACACAAATTCTTACCCAATTGGTAAGACTTAGTCTTACATGTATAAATTCTTACTAAAATGATAAAAAATTATATTGGCCGCAATTTTAACCGCACCCTAAGAGTGCCGCATCTTAGCCGGGTAAAAATCTTCTGCCTTCTAATCATGCCCCCTTCTATGCCCCACACTAAAAATTACTTAAAAATTAAATTTTAAACCCTAACCCTAATTTCCACATCCTAAACCCTAAACCCTTTAACCTAAAAAATACAATTTACCCCTAATTCCCTAAACCCTAACCATAACCTCTAACCTTAAGCCATAAACTCTAAACCCTAAACCCAGTACTATTTTAAAGTGGGGGCATAAAAGGGAGCACGATAAGGGGCAGACGATTTCCATCCATCTTAGCCTTGCCCCACACAAATACATTGTACGACATGAATGTTGGAAAAATTCGATAATTTTGGAGCTTTGAATAAGAAATTGATTCAAATGTTGTTGAGGAAAATGTGGAACCAATTGTTGGTTCGTAAATGTGCACGACGTGGGTAATGCAAATGTCTGAACCTGTATGGTCTTTCGTGAGCTTGCAGATATTTTGACCCAAATTTGAAATGATTTTTCCTCAAATAAAAGCATAAATTTGCTAAATTTTATCTTGAAATTAAAAGGGTAAATATTGGAAGTTACCTTTAATTCAGATAATAATTTTGGAAATTGCTTTATAGGAGAATCAATTGATTCTCAATATTAAATGCTCCATTAGGTCAAAATTTCCCCTTATACTCTCATGATACTCCTATAAATAGGGAGAAAACCTTCTAGGTTTAAACACAACTAAAAACCACAGAAAAATTTTATTGTTTTACTCTGTGGATTTTACAAGTAGTTTTCGGTGGTAGACGAAGGCAAGGGCCAGTTCGTGATCTGCACAGTAATGCAACTGTGGCTGATCATTTGTTGTTATATCCTGGGAGACAGACAACCAATGAGCTCGAGCACCATAGGAGTGGCCGAAAATCTGTCTTAAGATTGTTAGAAAATAAGCTGGGAGACAGACGAAGGCAAATACATGTGTTTTTAAATTATGTTATACATGGAATATTCAATTGTTTTATGTTTATGTAGGGATGTTGTTTTTCTATGTGAGTTGTTTCCTTGTGAAAGTTGTTATAATATTTTATACAAGGAAAATAATCTTCAAATGAGAGATGGATCATGATGGCAAATCTATGAATTACCCATTGTAAAGTTCCAAACATGGAATATATTATGGTAATATTCAGTGTGTGATTACCTTATAATCTTTCGGCCCTTTTTAATATGAAATATTAAATATGGCATGAATATATATATATATATATATATATATATATATATATATATATATATATATTATGCCATAATAATTATTATATGTGATAATAATTATTTTTGTGGTTTTAGAAACATTGTGGATTTTTTTTCTCGTACTAATAAGTTCTTTTTTTAGAAATTTTATAGTGGCGAACAGAATATTCAGGAAAAAACATGATTTGTTTTGGAAATAAAGATCTCGTAAATAATTTGTTTCGGGAATTAATTCCTGCCGTTTTAACGGGTTTACTTGATCTTCCAAACAAGAATCAATGGAATTTAAATCTAAGGATTAATTCCTTTTGGTTTATGTTGGTTAAACAGAATCAAGTTGGATTGATATCTATGTTGTTTAATAGAAGATATGATGGATTTATTTTCAAGAGAATATTGTATGATTCTAAGGTTGCGGGGAAAATTAAATCATTTAATTTATTTTTGTAAGAATCAAGTATTATTCAATTTTTGTAAAAGGAAATAAATCATTAAATTTATTTATGTGCTAGAATCATGCGTTGATTCTAACTTGTTAAGAAAAATAAATCATTGAATTTATTCCCGTAAGAATCAAATATGATTCAATTTGTGTAAAAGGAAATAAATCATTAAATTTATTTCTGTACTAGAATCATGTGTTGATTCTAACTTGTTAAGGGAAATAAATCGCTGGGTTTAATTTCGTGAGAATCTAGAATGATTCAACCTTGAAATAAATTGGTGAATTTATTTTGGAAAGAGAAATAGCTTAAAGTTATTATTTCTTAAAGAATCAAGTATAATTCTATTTTAGAAATAAATTAGTGAATTTATTTTAGAAATAACATTGGTTACTAAATTCCGACTGAGGTCTCGAATCAAAGCATAGAAGAATTTGGTTCTCTATGTCAAAATTAAATTCTTAAAGCCTATTCTGATGCATGCTATAAGTGCACAATGTTTAAAAATGGCTAAAGAATCGTGAGGTTCGTTGGACCATAAATGGAAGATTTCAAATTGTTGTGAATCAAAGGTAGTGATTTCGATTGATCACTCATGCTTGGAATGATTTCAAGAATAGAATCCATAAACGGTGATTGAAAGAAAATTTAAAAGTGCATGTCCAGGATTGGTTCTTTGAGAGACTTGGTATTTAAGTGTGCCTAGTGCACCACCTCTCTTTCATAAGTTACCTACCTAGTGCATTGTTTATTATTGTTCTTTCTATTAATACCGTGTGAACTTTTGTTTGGGGTTTAGTTTACTAAATCTCCGTCGTCTAACAAAAGTTAGAAATTATGTTTCTGTTTCTGATTTTAGTCTTTGACTAAATTCCTGACGTTTAATAGATTCATAATGCTTGGTTTTGGATTGTGTCTACGTGACACAATGAAAAAATCAGTGAAATTCATTGGAAAGAATTTCAAACATGACAAAAAATATATTGCATATTTGACCATGATAAACCTAGTCAAATAACTGAAGGATGATCCTCCTATTATTAGAGAGGATAAGGTACATATTGTTACCACATTCAAATGTTACTAAGGTAAATATTGCTAAGATAAATATTATCATGGAAAACGTAGTAGAAGTCAAAAACGACTTCAAACCGTAAATTAGACGGTGTGTTCAAGAAGCAAAATTTTATGAAAAAAATGCTTCAATTGCCATAAGATGGGGAACAAGTCTTCGAACTATAAACTTCCAAACGAGGGCAATGTTATTGCCATAACAATTGATATGGCAACATATTGGTTGAAGGATTATGTTTATTACCTTCATTGATGATAGCACAAAAAAATATTATGTGCATTTACTTAAAAGTAAATATGAAGCTATAGTGAAAATTGTTCTCTATGAGCATGATGTTGAATCTCAAACTTAATTAAAGGTTTAAGATGGGGAGAAGCTCTATATGAGTAACGTTGGTACTATAATGTGCCTAACATGTGAGGGAAGTTGTTCTATAAGTTAATTACCTTCTAAATAAAATTCCCCATAATTAAAGAGATAAGACACCATATAAGTTATAGAAGGTAATTAAACCTTCTTACAACTACTTGAAAATGTGGGGTGTCTTGCAAAGGTAATGACCTCATTACTGAAGCAAATGAGAATAGATCTCCAAAAATGGCGGATTGTATTTTCATTGGTTATACAGAACATATCAATGCATATCAATTTCTTGTGTATGAATCGAATAACCCTGAGATTCACAAGCATACGATGATGGAAGCAAAAGATGTCTTTTCTTTGAAAATGTAATCCCTTGTAAAGTTAGGGAGGTTGGTCAAAGTTCAATCAAACGAACTTCGGAGACTGTTGAGAAATATTTTGATATAACAATTATGTGAAAATTGTTTTAGGGACGTGTTTAAAGATTTCAAAAACAATTCAAAAGCCCTTAAAACGTGACAAAATATTTTGAAAGAGTTCGACTTAGTGCCTATATCAAATTACACTTTTAAAAGTCGACAAATGCCCAAAATGTTCATTTTCAAAGGAAAGTTTCGAAACTATACTAAAGTTTCGAAACTTATCAGGGCAGTAGCACTCTGTTTTGGAAACCTAAGCAAAGGTTTCGAAACCTTCACAAGGTTTCGAAACTTTGGCTCAAAGGTTTCGAAACCTTGTAAAGGTTTCGAAACTTTGGCCCTGTAACGGCTCCAAACGGCTATAAAACGGCTAGTTTTTCAAATCCCCTCTTAAGGTTTCGAAACCTCTTCAAAGGTTTCGAAACTATAGTGCAGGAGAGCATTTAAAGCTCGACTTTAATGGCTTCCAACGGCTCCAAAACATCCCCAACGGCCATAAACGGCTAAATACTCATTCCACACTATAAATACACCCCAAGGACACCTGAAGATAGCAAGAAACAATATCCAAGCTTCATGTTCAAGAGAAATCGAGCTTAAGTCTTCATTTCCTTTATTTCTCTTGTAAATATTGTATAGAGAGTGTTTTGTTTTTCGGTGTTTTTATTCTTTACACTCTTGTGAGCTTAGTTCTCGTAAACACCCACCTTGTGAGGTATATTTGTTTACATCTTTCTATCCTTGTATAAGGAGAGGTTCTAGTTTAGCCTTGAGAGAAAAACTAGAGTGGTTCTATCTTAGCCATTGAAAAGATAGGGTTGTAAGGTTACCCTTTGTCCTCAAAAGGAAGAATTCATTGTTGAGTGAATTGGGAAATCCTTAGTGGTGTGCTAAGGTAGTGGATGTAGACTCGGTTGAGTAGTCGAACCACTCTAAAATCATCGTGCAAATATTGTCTACTATTTTCGGTTTTAGCCAATTCAACCACCAAGCAATTACAACCCTCCTTGACGGTTTCGGTGATCGATTCGAGCGTGCCTACAAGCCCAACAGAGACTATCGATAAAGATGGCTCAAATGATCAATAAGGGGTTGAGCTTGAAATAGAGCCACAAAGAAGTAAACGAGCAAAGGTAGAAAAAAAATTTGGATCAGTTTTTCTAAACTTTATGCTAGAGGTTGAATCTCAAACGTATAATGATGTTATACGTTCATCTGAATGCACCTTATCAAAGGATGTCATTAAGAGTGAAATCGATTCCATCATGAAAAACTATATGTGGGAATTAGTGGATTTTCTTTCGGGAATTAAACTACTGAGTTCTAAATGAATTTTCAAACGGAAAATGAAAGCATATGGAACAATTGATAAGTACAAAGCCATATTGATAATAAAAGGTTACCGACAAAAGGAAAGCCTTGGCTATTCCGATACATACTCTCTTGTATCAAGGATAACCTCAATAAGGATGATACTTACTATTGTCGCTTTGCAGAATCTAAAAGTACATCAAATGGATGTTAAAACAGCTTTCCTAAATGGAGATCTTGATGAAGAAATATACATGGAACAACCTGAGGGTCATGTAGTTTCAAGTCAAGAGAGGAAAGTCTGTAATTTGGTGAAGTCCTTGTACAAACTTAAACAAGCACCAAAGTAAAGACATGAGAAGTTCGATAATGTCATGATGACAAACGACTTCAAATGAGTGTGACAAATGTGTATATGTCAAAACCACTAATATTTGATATATTATTCTATGTTGGAAGTAACAATAAAATGGTAAACGTGCCAAAGACTTGTCAAATTCGAGATTGACATGAAAAATATGAGATTGACATATTTGACTTTGGGCATCCAAATCAAATGGTCACTTGAAGGTCTCATATTGATGTAGTCAAACTACGTGGACAAAAGAAGTTTGGCAAGGATGTTTCCGGCATAGCTAGAACTCCAATAAATACATGCCAACATTTGTCCAAGAACAAAGACCAAAGTGTTGACCAAGTGGAATATGCAAGGGTCATAGGCAGTTTAATGTAACTCATGAGTTGCACTAGATGAGATATTGCTTTTACTGTGAGCAGTTTAAGCAGATTCACAAGCAATCCGAGTGAAAACCACTGGAAAGAGATTGTGAGGGTATTGAGATATCTTAGATATACCCGAGATTATGAATTGCATTATTCCAAAGATCCTACTATTTAGAAGGATACTCCAATGCCAATTGGATATATGATATTCAAGATATCAAAGGCACAATTGGATTTTTCTTCACTTTGGGAGGAGGAACCGTGTCATGGAAATCCTCAAGAAAAATGGTTATAATCAAATCCATAATAGAATCTGATTTTGAAGTTCTAGACAAGTCTAGAAAAGAAGTCGAATGGCTTTAGAAATTTCTTGGAGGATATTCCTGAACGACCAAAGCCAGTGTCCACAATAAGTAGGGCATAGAGCTTTGTGTATAATGGTAAGTCGAGACATATACGTTGTCGACATAATACCGTTAGACAACTGATCTCAAATGAAGTTATCTCTATTGATTTTTTGAAATCAAAGAATAACGTTGCGAATCCATTAACCAAAGGGTTAAATTGAGATCGAGTTGAGAAAACATCGAAAGGAATGAGACTAAAGCCAAAAAAAATTTAAGGCGCTATGTGAAGGAAAACCCTACCAAGTTGACTGGAGATCCCAAGATCTAGGTTCAAAGGGACAACCTAATTGCATAGACCTATGCGGTCACTGCAGGGGCTCTTATCCCCAAGTCCATTCATATGATGTAAATAGTGATCAAAGTGGTTTAGGCTAAGCAATGCTTTTAATGACCATTGTGTGCTTTGGTGAGTCAAGTAACATAAGTCACCTATATGAGAGTGAAGTGGGGCCGCTTCAATGAGACTATTGGGTATAGTTCTTTCAAACCCATGAGAACCAAGCGATGTCCACGGCCATATGGACATACCCATATGGACATACCTACGGCCGAAAATCTGTCTTAAGGAAATTGTGTTAGTGCAGGCCTAAACACGTTTCTTTTGGTCCCAAATCGGTTTAATTTATATATTGTTGTATTATTCTTAATTTTGTACTGTTCGTTTAAATAATATTATTTTATCTTATTATTTATTCTTGAATTAACGCTTATTTTCTAACAATGAATACATAAATGTCTTTGGATAGGATCAATTGAGCTTATCAAATATCCATGCGTGCATGCATGCATACAATAGTATTCTACTATTTCCTTTGTCTTCACTATTACACAGTTTTTTCGTCTCCAATAAAACCCTAAACCCTCCATAATTTCTAACAGTCTTCTTCTTCTTCTTTTGTCAAGGTTTTCTGATTGAGGGTCGTTCGACATCAAAGGACCGAAAACGAAGAACGGAACTTGAGGATTATAAAAAAGGTGACGTTAGGGACAAGCTTGTGTAATAGGTAGAAGGAGATGTAGCCCCTTCAATCCATCAAGAACGAAAATTTACCTTTAATTTATACGATAAATTAAAAAAATGTATTGCCCTCTTTTAAGTTGATATTCTAGCTCCGTTCGTGGGTGGTGTTGAATAATTTTCATGGCTATAGTTGTGGCAAGCTTTCACTTAAGATCAAGCCTTGAGAGTTGGGATTTTTGGTAGAAACATCAATCAAACTTCTCCAAATACAAAGCCAACAAGAGCGGAACTAGAAATTTGTAAAGGAGAGGACCAAAATGAAATTAAAAATTTTGAGGGGACAGTAAAATTTTAAAAAATTAAAAGATTACGACACTAATTTTACCTTTTTTCTAAAAAATAGTATTTTATTATTGTTGAAAAGAAAATTTTGGCAAGGGCCACATTCCTGTAAATCATATGATGTTCCGCCCCTGAAAGCAAAGGCATCATGTATGTAAATTTGGGTAAAGGTATTTGAAGTTGTTTTCAAGGCCTGAGTTGTGATGGCAAAGCAATAGTTTAAGTTTGATCCATTTGCTATATGGATTGAATATTTCATTTTATGTTGGAAAAGCTATGTAGCATACATTTATACATGTTTAAATCAAGGTTGGTATGCGACTTTTTCATTACATTAATTTTTATTGGCATCTCCAATAGTTGGAAATCATGCAAAGTTTAATTAATTTTGTTGATGTCGAAAATAACAGACACTGGATAAGAGGTGGAGATGAGAGTAAAAGAGGAGGTTGACAACGATTTGTGGTAGTTTACCATTCTGAGATGGACAGAGAATCATGTACGGTGGTCGGAGTGAGAGAGAGAAAATTTGGCGGAAGTTAGGAGAGGAATATTCTACTTGTCATGTTCTCTTCAGATCGGTAGGTATTTATAGCCGAATAGTATTGTTTGATGGGACAGGAGTCAGACCTAGTGACGGCTCTTGATGGGTCGACAGAGTAGCTCATTGCTATTAGGCAATAGGTTAAGCTGACTAGTTAGGAAGACCTGATGGTTGTCATGTCAAGAGTGACTCGGAAATATGACCAGAGGGCATGGTTTTCGTAGGCTATGGTGCTTTGCACATTGAGATGCAACGTGGAGGTTAAGAGCTGCGAAAGTATAAATAGACGGAGACATGACAATCATAGGCGGAGATGTGGCAATTGTAGCCGGGTACAACAAATTATTAAAATATATCATATCCATCAACACATTGCATTGCATTGCATTCTTCTTTCTTTTTTTATATATATTTCAAAATTCATGAATATAATTCTATATTATCGATATAATGATTAGATTTGTTTATGACTTGAATCTATTAAATTTGTATTAAAGATGTTGTTTCTCCAAGTTTCTGTCCAAAAATAATTTATGTTTAAAGCATAGTGAGAGGGGATACTAAATATCTTAAGCAAGGTTAGAGTTTGAATCTTGGTGATGTGAGTAGAGTAAACAAAGTTAGGAGGATTGTTCCCATAATAGACCTATGCAATATATGATTCGATAATAGGCCAATGTATCGGGTATCCGTGTCTCGGCGTTTTCGAGCTCGACGTAAAAAAATTAAAACAACCGAGTCGCCACCAATATTTTTTCAAGGTGTGATTGGATCACCTAAAAACGGGTCATTTTAATAGAAAAAATTTGTTTTATTGAAATAACAATTTTGGTCTGCAAAAATACAAAAATAAATTCGGGAGTCGATTACGCGTGGGGAAGGGTGAGCACCCACACATCGCCAAAAATTAGGAGTGTTTGGGTTCCTAAGGAACTCATTATTTCTAATAACATGAATGCTATTGCTTCTTGGATTCCTAAGGGAACCAAGGTTTTGAGGGCTAACACTCATGGACCCAAAATGATTTGGGTACCAAAAACCAAAGCCTAATTTCTTTGTTTGTAGGGGGAGCATTGCTACAAGGCCAAAGCACAAAGTCAAAATTTGTGGTACCTTGATAGTGGATGCTCGAGGCACATGATCGGAGACAAGAGTCGATTCATGGAATTAAAGCCAAAAAGTGGAGGAGTAGTAACATTTGGTGACAAATCCAAAGGCCACATTGAAGGTATTGGCTCCATAGGTAATCACTCTTCCATACTCATTGAAAATGTTTTGTATGTCAATGGTCTAAAACATAACTTATTGAGCATAAGTCAACTTTGTGATAAAGGATTTAATGTCATGTTTGATAAAAATGGGTGTAGAATAGTTTACATTAAATCTAATAAAATAATGCTCATTGGTCATCGCATAGGCAATATATATATGGTGCATCTAGATGACATTCATACATCCCATTCATGCTTAGTTGCACAAAATGAAAATGATGCATGGTTATGGCATAGGAAACTAGGACATGCTAGCATTAGTGTTTTGGAAAAATTAGTTTCCCTTAATCTAGTTAGAGGCCTACCTAAGCTCAAGTTCTCATTAGATAAATTTTTTGATGCATGTGCTAAAGGTAATCAACATAAAGCCTCATTTAAGTCCATTAATGACGTTTCTACAAGTAGGTATTTGCAATTGATCCATATGGATCTCTTTGGGTCAATTAGGACTACTAGCTTGGGTGGAAAATCATATGCTTTTGTGCTTGTTGATGATTACTCTAGATATACTTGGGTTCTCTTTTTAAGCACCAAGGATGAGGCTTTAGAAAACTTCATCACATTTTCTAAAATAACCCAAAATGATTTTGAACTTAAAATTTCAAACATTAGAAGTGATCATGGAACTGAATTTCAAAATATAGGTTTTGATGAGTTTTGTAATGAAAATGGGATTAGCCATAATTTCTCGGCTCCTCGAACTCCTCAACAAAACGGGGTAGTTGAGAGAGAAAATAGAACTTTAGAAGAAATGGCTAGGACTATGCTTTGTGAAAACAATTTTCCTAAGTATTTTTGGGCGGAAGCCACTAACACCGCTTGCTATATTATAAATCGAGTAATGATTAGGCCTATTTTTAAGAAAACTCCTTATGAGATTTTAAAATCTAAAAATCCTAACATTAGCTATTTTCATCCTTTTGGTTGCAAGTGTTTTGTTTTAAATAATGGAAAAGACAATTTAGGTAAATTTGATGCAAAAAGTGATGAAACTATTCTTCTAGGTTACTCTTTAAACTCTAAAGCCTATCGTGTGTTTAACAAAAGAACTTTAGTTGTAGAGGAATCTATTCATGTGGTTTTCGATGATAACCTCCTTCCGAGGAAGGATTCTTATGATGATGATGATCTAGGGATCATTAAAGCCAATGATGGTGGAGAATCATCAAAGGTGAATGAGATTCCAACCAAAGAGGAAGAAGCACAAGAACCGCCTCTAGAAGCATTGCAAGACATGTCTCTTGAGGAAAAGGAAGTGAGCTACCCAAGGGAGTACAACTATGTCAAGGGTGGTGGGATCTTGGGTGATCCATCCAAGGGGGTAACTACTCGCTCTTCTCTTAAAATGCGTAATCATGTTGCATTTATCTCATGCATTGAGCCTAAGAATGTTAAAGAAGCATTAAAAGATGACTTTTGGATTATGGCCATGCAAGATGAGTTAAATCAATTTGAGAGAAGTAAAGTGTGGACATTAGTTGATAGGCCTAGAAATAAATCTACTATAGGAACTAAATGGGTCTTTAGAAACAAACTATATGAGAGTGGTAACACAGTGAGAAATACGGCTAGGCTTGTTGCTCAAGGTTACACTCAAGAAGAGGGAATTGATTTTGATGAAACCTATGCACTCGTAGCTAGATTGGAAGCCATTAGGATGCTACTTGCATTTGCATGTTATCGTGATTTCAAGCTTTTTCAAATGGATGTCAAAAGTGTGTTTTTAAATGGTTTTATAAATGAAGAAGTGTATGTGAACAACCACCGGGTTTTGAAGATCCCATTTTTCCAAACCATGTCTTTAAATTGTCAAAAGCTTTGTATGGTTTAAAACAAGCTCCTAGAGCTTGGTATGAAAGACTTTCAAGTTTTCTAGTTGGAAAAGGTTTTGAGAAAGGAAAGGTGGACACAACACTTTTTATTAAAAACAATGGAAAAGATATCTTAGTAGTTCAAATTTATGTTGATGATATTATATTTGGTTCTACTAATGAATTGCTTTGTCAAGATTTTTCTAAGTTGATGCAAGGTGAATTTGAAATGAGCATGATGGGGGAGCTCTCATTCTTTTTGGGACTCCAAATCAAACAAATGAAGGATGTCATCTTCATCAATCAAGCTAAGTACATCAAAGATATGCTCAAGAAGTTTGTCTTGGAGCAAGCAAAGCCTCAAGCTACACCAATGAGTTCATCTACAAAGCTTGACAAAGATGAAGGAGGTAAGTGTGTTGACTCTAAGCTTTATCGCTCTATGATTGGATCTTTGCTTTACCTTAACGCAAGTAGACCGGATATATTGTTTAATGTTTGCTTGTGTGCTAGGTTTCAAGCTAGTCCTAGAGAGTCTCACTTTATAGCCGTTAAAAGAATCTTTAGGTACCTTAGAGATACTCCTTGTTTAGGTCTTTGGTACCCTAGAGACTCAACCTTTAACCTTCATGCTTTTTCGGATGCGGATTACGGGGGTTGTCAAATAGATAGGAAAAGTACTTCTGGTGTAACACCCCAATTTTGGGCTTGGAAGTTTAGGGTCTGAACCGGACCGGTCTGATTTTCTATTCGAATATAAAAGGGTGGTTTTAGGGAAAGCCTGGTTCGGGATGCTTTAAAAATATGAAAAAATATCTAAAAATCCTCTTTTAATATATATAAGAGAGTGGTGAAATCAATTTTACAAAATAAGGTTTGGAAGTGCAACATTTCGAAATAGTGACTAAAATGTAATTTTTGAAAAGTTCAGTGGTGACAGTTTTGTAAGTATTGAAACTTTGAATCTTTAAGGAGCTAATTTACCCAAGAAAGGATTTCTCCAGATTTTTTCTTAGATTTTAATGATTTAATTAATGTTTAATTAATTAAAGGAAAAGTGGAAAATCATATTTTAGACTTTCATAACTAACTTTTGTTAAAACTTTCTCATCTCATTTTCTCTCAAAATTCCCTCATCCAAACACATTTCTACAGCAACATTTCTTTTGATTTTCATACCAAATGATGAGGTTTCAATCATCAATTGATTCCTAATCCTTTCTACATCAAAACCTCTTGATTTGCTTGTTGAATTTTCAAGGATTTTGGCTCTAATCAAGGAGAAATCTACATTTAGAGGTAAGGATGTTCTTCTCCTCTAAATACTCAGTTCTTTACTGAAATTCCCAAGTTCTCAATCCTTAAATTAAGTTTTATAAAAGGTTTTAATGTTGTGATCTTGATTTTGGCTTAAAACTCAAGATTTGGATTAAATCTTGAAGAAATTCGTGGTGATTGTTTGGGCTCTGTTTTGAGGTGGCTTTTTAATGTATTTTGGATGTTTAATGATGTGTAATTGAGGTTTAAACAATGCAATCCCAAATAGGTTGAATTTACTAAGTTTTTGCTTATGAAAATAGTGATTTTTGGGGTGATCTTGGTGTTCTGTTATAGCTGGAGGTATAAGGACGAGTTTAGGTTCTTTTTGGATGTTAATTGATGTTTAGGAATGTTTAGAAGTGATGGATCTTGGCTGGGTAATGTTGTGGAAGAGTTTGGAAGTGATTTCGGTTGTGTTTGGTAGCCGAAATGTTAGATTTGGTGAGAACAGCGAGTTTAGGTGTAATGGCTGAAGATTTTAATGCATGATAATGCATTAATCCTCTGCTTTGATGTGTTTAAAACATGGGAGGAATCTTCGGATACTTGTGGTGTTGATCCGGAGGCTTGGTTGGCGTTTCGGCAAGCTTGCGAAACGAAATTGGTGAGTGAAGTTGGGTTTTCAGCTTTGAAACCAATGGTTGAAGGTTTTGGGAGCTTAGTTTAAGTCTAAGCAACTTAACTAAGCTCAAGAGTAAGTTTTCGGGGAAACTCTCTCTTTGATGAACCATGAGATGGTTTGATGCAATGTATTTAATTTGCATGTTTAAATTCTGTTTTGAAAGCATGTTTTAGCATGATTAATGCTGGTTTTGAGAGCCATGTGTTGAAGGATGCTCAAGGTAAGAGATCCTTGGTTTGGCATGTTGAAAATGTAGAATTGATGCATAGTATTGCATGTTGTTTAATGGCTTTGATTTAATGCTTTAAAACAGTGGATTGTTGATGATAAATGATGTATATTGGCAAGTGATGTGTTGGTTTTAAAGTACTTGAATCAGATATAGTTAGCCAGCTATAGGATTGGGTGCACCGTGAATAGAGTCGCCTTGGATGTTGAGGGGTTGTAATGGTACCGTAAACTCCATCCAAGTACACTAACGAGATGTTTAAGATCACAATGGTGGTTAAAAGTCCATGTGTGGATCTTGTATTGTGTGTCCCGTGTTCTCGTTAGTGATGTTATACAACTACCGATGAGTGATGTGGAGGGGTCGTGATTGTACCGTTAAACTCCATCACGGGTGTCGAGGGGTTGTGATTGTACCGGTAAACTCCACCTTGTGTGTTCGGTAGTGTGTATGAAGCGTATGGGACAACGCTTGTAATCCGCGTATCCGATTGTGTTTTATGTTAAATGGTTATGGTTTATCACTTGGAAGCCAATATGACATGTTGATGTTAATGAAGCATGAGATGCTTGTTGTGTATGCATTGTTGCATGAGAATTGATGTTTATGAGATTAAAGGCCTTATGAAAGGTGTTTTATAAAATGCATTATTGTGTTGTTTCTTTAGAGCATGCCTCACTAAGCAATTGTGCTTACGCTCTCTCTCTTGAATCAATAATGTAGATAATTGAGGTGTTTGAGGGCAGCAAGGAGGCTAGGAATCCAAGGAAAAGCTAAGCTCATGTATGGCGACGTTTTCACAACATTATTAGTTTTTGATATTTGGCAATGGGAACCTAGGTTGTGTTTTGGGAGATGTTTTGGACTCCCTAAGTGTGACATGATGCATTTGATGTTTTGGATTTGTAAATGGACATTTTGATGCTTATATTGGTGTTTTGATGTTTGGTTGGCTTTGGATATTAGGATGCATGCCTATAGACTTGTGGATTTTCCTAATTGATGCCATGAATGTGTTTTGATGATGCAAATATGTACCTTATATGTATGATGACTTGTTGGCATGATTAGGAGGTCATTAGAATGTGTTTGATTGGACAAATGTGTGTTAAACCAGCAAATTCTACACTTTCTGGGCAATCCGTATCGGAACGGGCACTAGCGTTTCGAAACGGGGGCCTGTAATGGCCTTCGTGTACCGAAACGGGTAGAGGTCGTTCCGAAACGTTTTGGCCACTACCAGGCCCTGTTTCGATACAGATCTCGAAACGAACCCGCGTTTCAGAACGGTCAACCCCCGTTCCGAAACAGATGACCGTTGGGCACTGATTTGAATGGTTTTGTGGTTTGCAAGTTTTACGTTTTAGTCTTGAATATTCTTTTTGCAATTGCTTGAGTTTGAGATGTTCGATTGAAGTGAAATTTGACAGGGAAGCATGTAATATGACTAATTTGGTATTGGTAACATAAAAATCGGTTAAGTCCTCTTAATTTCCAGAATTTACATTTTGATCCCTAATAGTTGTAATTTGTGCAATTGAGTCCCTTAATGTAATTTGATCGCTGTGCTATTCAAGTAAGTGTTTCTCAAGAGTACACTTAGGGTTAATATGCATCTAGACAAGTTAAAAAGAAAAAAAGGTCGTTAATCAAGGTTGACTTTCGGGTTGACTTTGGTTTTCCCCGTGTAATCTTCGTTGTTCGGGTTAACTGTCTAGGCCGGGCTAAGGGGGTTACATTTGGTGGTATCAGAGCTGAGTTCTCGTGTAAACGAGATTGGTTATGTGGGTGATGTATGTATGATTGCATGATATGCCTTTTTGAGTGGAAGTTTGATGAGTGAATTGTAAGTATGTTGCAATTGTGATGTTATGCTGAGTTGAAGCATGTTAGAGGGACCCATTGCCATATCAAAACTAATGAAATGAATTGTTTTTGAAAAATGAGCTTGAGTGCTTGGATTACTTACCTTGTTGGGCCTAATTATGTTTATTGCATTTATGTTAGTGCATTGTTTTAGTGAATGAGACCTCGTAGAGAGACGAGAGTTAATACGCGAGCTATGGCTCAGAACGAGAATAAGGAGAATGTCGATAATGTTGTGGATTTACCTCCTCCTCCTGGTAGTGGACCGGTCGATGGTGGTGGTGCTGGAGGTGATGGAGCTGGTGTTGGTGCTGGGGTCGCTGGACCTGAAGCTGGGTAGGGGCAAGCTGCTTTTGACATGATAGTTTTGATACAGGCTATTGCTGGAGCCTTTCAGGCAGCAGTAGCTGGAGCTCATGGAGATGGGCATCAGGGTGATGCTAATGCTAGACTACCTTTGGAACATTTGCGCAGTCTGGGAGGGACTGAGTTCAGAGGTTTGTCCTATGAGGGTTCTGAATCTTGGTTGGAAAGTACCAAGAGGATATTGGGACAAATGAACTGCAATGATGTGCAGAAGTTAGGATGTGTGGTATCGCTGCTACATGATGATACATATACCTGGTGGACGACCACTGTCTCCGGAATGGAGGAAGTTGATGTGACTTGGACGTTCTTTCTGAACGCGTTCAAGCGGAGGTATCTACGTGTGCAATACCTGGATGAAAAGAAGAGAGAATTCATGTCTCTTATTCAAGGAAGCATGACGGTTGCTGAGTACGAGATTCAGTTTGTTCGTCTTAGTCAATACGCACCTGAGCTTATCCCTGATGAGCGGGAGAGGTGTGAACGTTTTCGATATGGTTTGATGACGGACGTGAAGACTTTCGTGCTTGCTGCTGAGTAAACAGATTTTGATGTACCGGTGAGCAGGGCAAAGGACATTGAGCAGAACCTGGGTTTGTCATCTAGAGGTGTTGGTTCTAGCTCAGGCAAGAGAGCTGCTGAGTATAGTTTCGGTGGTGGACGGAACAAGAGAGGACGAGATAGGAGATATCAGTCTTCTGCTAGGCGTGGTAGTGGAGGGAATGGTGCGCCTATTCAGGGAGACAGGGCGAGAGCTGATTAGAACACGTGTTGGGCGTGTGGATCGCGTGGTCATTTGAGGCGTGATTGTCCTCGAGCAACGAGGGAGGTGCAGGCTCTTATGGCTGTGACCGGTAATTCGTGCTGGAATTGTGGTTCGGCAGACCACATGAAGAGGGAGTGTCCTCTGTTGGCCGGTGAAGGTCAGGGACGTGCTCCTGGAGTTGTTGCGCCACAGAGAGGTCGTGGGCGCGGCCGTGGTAACTTCCAGCGCAGAGATGATGGCGGAAGGAATGTGGCGCATGTGGTGGCTGTCCAACCTGAGGGTGGAGGCCTGGCTCAAGTGTATGCT
Source organism: Hibiscus trionum (assembly GCA_030270665.1). NCBI lineage: Eukaryota > Viridiplantae > Streptophyta > Magnoliopsida > Malvales > Malvaceae > Hibiscus > Hibiscus trionum. Next base: position 348,063 of record BSYR01000013.1, read on the forward strand.
CAGCGATAGGGGAGGAATGACACGGATGTGATCACATGTACCTTTACTTTGCAATCCTTGTCATTACTTTCCTTGATTGATTATGGATCTACACACGCATACATATTGCGTGAACATGCTCAATTGCTTGGTTTGCATGTTGAGTCTTTGGATGTTGGTATGCGTGTAACTAGTTCCTTTGGTGAGACCGTTGTGACACGGAAGTTATATAGAAGATGTCCTTTGATTGTGCAAAACCATGTTTTTCATGTTGATCTCATGAAATTGCCATTCTATGGTTTTGATGTAATCCTTGGTATGGATTGGCTTGTTGAACATCGAGTTGTGGTGGATTTTGAGAACAAGCGAGTTTCGTTGAAGCTTGCGGATGATTATGAGGTAGTGGTGGTTGGTGAGAATGTGAAGTTTCTTGCCAATGTGGTGTCTACATTGGAAGCGAGCCGGATGCTGAGACAAGGGTGTGAAGCTTATCTGGCTTTTGTGATGAATCCTAGCTCTAAGGAGTTGCGAGTGCAAGATATCAGGACTGTGCGAGAGTTTCCTGGTGTGTTTCCGGAGGAGTTGCCTGGACTGCCTCCTAATCGAGAGGTGGAGTTTGGAATTGAGCTGTATGAGAATACAAGTCTAGTGTCCATTACTCCTTATCGAATGGCGCCTAAGGAGTTGAAGGGGCTGAAGACGCAACTTCAGGAGTTGCTTGGTCGTGGTTTCATTCGGCCGAGTGTGTCACCTTGAGGTGCACCGGTTTTGTTTGTGAAGAAAAAGGATGGCACTATGAGAATGTGCATCGATTACCGTCAGCTGAATAAGTTGACTATCAAGAATCGGTATCCTTTGCCGAGGATTGATGATCTTTTTGATCAATTTCGGGGAACGGCTGTGTTCTCTAAGATTAACTTAAGGTCAGGTTATTACCAGTTGAAGGTGAAGGATGTGGATGTGCCAAAAACAGCCTTCAGAACGAGGTATGGGCATTATGAGTTCCTTGTGATGCCGTTTGGTTTGACAAATGCTCCTGCAGCTTTTATGGACATGATGAATAGAGTGTTCCATGAATATTTAGATAAGTTTGTTGTGGTGTTCATTGATGATATCCTCGTGTACTCTCGTACTGAGGAGGAGCATGAGGGGCATTTGAGGATTGTGTTGCAGGCTTTGTTGGAGAATCAGCTTTATGCTAAGTTAAGCAAGTGTGAGTTCTGGCTCAGGGAAGTTGTGTTCCTTGGACATGTGGTTTATGTTGAGAGGATTCGTGTTGATCCTCAGAATATTGAGGTAATGATGAATTGGAAGCCTCTTAAGTCTGTTCATGAAGTCCGTAGTTTCCTTGGTTTGGCGGGATACTACCGGAGGTTCGTGGATGGATTTTCAAAGATTGCTACACCTTTGACGAAGTTGTTGCATAAGGATGTCAAGTATGAGTGGACGAAAGCGAGACAACAGGATTTTGAGAAGCTGAAGGCAGCTTTGACGCAAGCTTCTATCTTGGTTCAGCCTGAATTAGGGAAAGAGTTTGTAGTGTACAGTGATGCATCCTACGTTGGTTTGGGGTGTGTGTTGATGCAAGAGGGTAAGGTGGTGGCTTATGCATCGCGCCAGTTGAAGGTGCATGAGCGCAATTATCCTACGCATAATATTGAGTTAGCTGCGGTGGTCTTTGCTTTGAAAATTTGGAGACATTACCTGTATGGTGAGAAATGTACTGTGTACACTGATCACAAAAGTTTGAAGTATCTGATGTCTCAGAAAGAGTTGAATCTTAGGCAACGACGTTGGGTGGAGTTGCTTAAATATTATGATTTGACGATCGAGTACCATCCGGGAAAAGCTAATGTTGTAGCGGATGCTTTGAGTAGGAAAGTGGCAGTGGAGTTGAGGGCTATGTTTGCCAGCTTGAGCATTTCGCGAGATGGCGGTCTTGTGGCTGAGTTGCAAGTGAAACCATCCTTGGTTCAGTTGATTAAGGATAAGCAGCTGTTGGATGATTCTTTGGTACCACATGTTCAGGATATTGCTGAGGATAGGCCATCAGATTTCTGTTTTAATGATGATGGAGTTCTATGTTTTGGGAGTCGGATAGTAGTGCCCAATGATGCTGAGTTGAGGCGTGTTATTTTGACTAAAGCTCATAGTAGTCCTTTAGCTATGCACCCTGGTAGTACTAAGATGTATCGTGATCTTTGTGATGAGTACTATTGGGTGGGTTTAAAGAAGGATGTTGCTGAGTATGTGAGCAAGTGCATGGTTTGTCAGCGAGTTAAGGCTGAGCATCAGTTTCCTTCTGGGTTGTTGCAATCGTTAAGAATTCCTGAGTGGAAGTGGGAAAGGATTACCATGGACTTTGTGTCTAGTTTGCCTTTATCGCCATCGAAGAAGAATTCGGTGTGGGTGATTGTGGATCGTCTTACGAAGTGTGCTCATTTCTTGCCTGTGTATACTACGTACACTTTGGACAAGCTTGCAGAGTTGTACATTGCTGAGATTGTACGGCTGCATGGTGTGCCAAAGTCGATCGTGTCAGATTGAGATCCGAGGTTTACATCGCGTTTCTGGGAATGTTTGCATCAAGCTTTGGGTACACTGTTGAATTTCAGTACTTCTTATCATCCGCAGTCGGATGGACAGTCTGAGCGTGTTATCCAAGTGCTGGAGGATATGTTGAGGTGCTGTGTGATTGAGTTTTAGGGTTCTTGGGAGAAGCATTTGCCTTTGGTGGAGTTTGCTTATAACAATAGCTACCAAGCAAGTATTCAAATGGCACCTTATGAAGCCTTGTACGGGAGGAAGTGCAGAACTCCTCTTTGTTGGGCTGAAACAGGTCAGAAGTTGGTTTCAATGCCAGATTTGTTAAAGGGAACCACCGAGAAGGTGAAGCTCATTTGTGAGCGATTGAAGGCAGCTTCTGATCGACAGAAGTCTTACGCGGATTTGAAGCGTAAGGAAATTGAGTTTGCGGTAGGTGACCATGTGTTTTTGAAAGTTTCGCCTTGGAAAAAGGTGATGAGGTTTGGTCGAAAGGGTAAGTTGAGCCCTAGGTACATTGGACCATACGAGGTGATTGAACGTGTGGGTCCTGTTGCGTACAAGTTGAGGTTGCCGCAAGAGTTGGAAAAGATTCATGATGTGTTTCATGTCTCTATGCTTCGGAGGTATAGATCTGATCCTTCGCATGTTATGTATGTGGAGGAAGTGGAGTTGAATCAAGACTTGACCTATGATGAGGAGCCGGTGGAAATTCTGGATTTAGACAGTAAGGTTCTTCGGGGCAAAACCATTGAGTTGGTAAAGGTGTTGTGGAAGCATCGTGGTGTTGAGGAAGCCACGTGGGAACAGAAGGATGACATGAAGAAGCAGTTTTCGTACCTCTTTCCTCCAGGTAAATTTTGAGGACGAAATTTATTAAGGGGGGAGATTTGTAACACCTCAATTTTGGGCTTGGAAGTTTAGGGTCTGAACCGGACCGGTCTGATTTTCGGTTCGAATATAAAAGGGTGGTTTTAGGGAAAGCCTGGTTCGGGATGCTTTAAAGATATGTAAAAATATCTAGAAATCCTCTTTTAATATATATAAGAGAGTGGTGAAATCAATTTTACAAAATAAGGTTTGGAAGTGCAACATTTCGAAATAGTGACTAAAATGTAATTTTTGAAAAGTTCAGTGGTGACTGTTTTGTAAGGATTGAAACTTTGAATATTTAAGGAGCTAATTTACCCAAGAAAGGATTTCTCCAGATTTTTTCTTAGATTTTAATGATTTAATTAATTAAAGGAAAAGTGGAAAACCATATTTTGGACTTTCATAACTAACTTTTGTTAAAACTTTCTCATCTCATTTTTTCTCAAAATTCCTTCAGCCAAACACATTTCTACAGCAACATTTCTTTTGATTTTCATACCAAATGATGAGGTTTCAATCATCAATTGATTCCTAATCCTTTCTACATCAAAACCTCTTGATTTGCTTGTTGAATTTTCAAGGATTTTGGCTCTAATCAAGGAGAAATCTACATTTAGAGGTAAGGATGTTCTTCTCCTCTAAATACTCAGTTCTTTACTGAAATTCCCAAGTTCTCAATCCTTAAATTAAGTTTTATAAAAGGTTTTAATGTTGTGATCTTGATTTTGGCTTAAAACTCAAGATTTGGATTAAATCTTGAAGAAATTCGTGGTGATTGTTTGGGATCTGTTTTGAGGTGGCTTTTTAATGTATTTTGGATGTTTAATGATGTGTAATTGAGGTTTAAACAATGCAATCCCGAATAGGTTGAATTTCCTAAGTTTTTGCTTATGAAAATGGTGGTTTTTTGGGGTGATCTTGGTGTTCTGTTATAGCTGGAGGTATAAGGACGAGTTTAGGTTCTTTTTGGATGTTAATTGATGTTTAGGAATGTTTAGAAGTGATGGATCTTGGCTGGGTAATGTTGTGAAAGAGTTTGGAAGTGATTTCAGTTATGTTTGGTAGCCGAAATATTAGATTTGGTGAGAGCAGCGAGTTTAGGTGTAATGGCTGAAGATTTTAATGCATGATGATGCATTAATCCTCTGCTTTGATGTGTTTAAAACAGGGGAGGCATCTTCGGATACTTGTGGTGTTGATCCGGAGGCTTGATCGGCGTTTTGGCAAGCTTGCGAAACGAAATTGGTGAGTGAAGTTGGGTTTTCAGCTTTGAAACCAATGGTTGAAGGTTTGGGGAGCTTAGTTTAAGTCTAAGCAACTTAACTAAGCTCAAGAGTAAGTTTTCGGGGAAACTCTCTCTTTGATGAACCATGAGATGGTTGGATGCAATGTATTTAATTTGTATGTTTAAATTCTGTTTTGAAAGCATGTTTTAGCATGATTAATGCTGGTTTTGAGAGCCATGTGTTGAAGGATGCTCAAAGTAAGAGATCCTTGGTTTGGTATGTTGAAAATGTGGAATTGATGCATAGTATTGCATGTTGTTTAATGGCTTTGATTTAATGCTTTAAAACGGTGGATTGTTGATGATAAATGATGTATATTGGCAAGTGATGTGTTGGTTTTAAAGTACTTGAATCGGATATAGATAGCCAGCTATAGGATTGGGTGCACCGTGAATAGAGTCGCCTTGGATGTTGAGGGGTTGTAATGGTACCGTAAACTTCATCCAAGTACACTAACGAGATGTTTAAGATCACAATGGTGGTTAAAAGTCCATGTGTGGATCTTGTATTGTGTGTCCCGTGTTCTCGTTAGTGATGTTATACAACTACCGATGAGTGATGTGGAGGGGTCGTGATTGTACCGTTAAACTCCATCACGGGTGTCGAGGGGTTGTGATTGTACCGGTAAACTCCACCTTGTGTGTTCGGTAGTGTGTATGAAGCGTATGAGACAACGCTTGTAATCCGCGTATCCGATTGTGTTTTATGTTAAATGGTTATGGTTTATCACTTGGAAGCTAATATGACATGTTGATGTTAATGAAGCATGAGATGCTTGTTGTGTATGCATTGTTGCATGAGAATTGATGTTTATGAGATTAAAGGCCTTATGAAAGGTGTTTTATAAAATGCATTATTGTGTTGTTTCTTTAGAGCATGCCTCACTAAGCAATTGTGCTTACGCTCTCTCTCTTGAATCAATAATGCAGATAATTGAGGTGTTTGAAGGCAGCAAGGAGGCTAGGAATCCAAGGAAAAGCTAAGCTCGTGTATGGTGACGTTTTCACAACATTATTAGTTTTTGATATTTGGCAATGGGAACCTAGGTTGTGTTTTGGGAGATGTTTTGGACTCCCTAAGTGTGACATGATGCCTTTGATGTTTTGGATTTGTAAATGGCCATTTTGATGCTTATATTGGTGTTTTGATGTTTGGTTGGTTTTGGATATTAGGATGCATGCCTATAGACTTGTGGATTTTCCTAATTGATGCCATGAATGTGTTTTGATGATGCAAATATGTACCTTATATGTATGATGACTTGTTGTCATGATTAGGAGGTCATTAGAATGTGTTTGATTGGACAAATGTGTGTTAAACCACCAAATTCTGCACTTTCTGGGCAATCCGTATCGGAACGGGCACTAGCGTTTCGAAACGGGGGCCCCTAATGGCCTTCGTGTACCGAAACGGGTAGAGGTCGTTCCGAAACGTTTTGGCCACTGCCAGGCCCTGTTTCGATACAGGTCTCGAAATGAACCCGCGTTTCGGAACGGTCAACCCCCGTTCCGAAATAGATAACCGTTGGGCACTGATTTGAATGGTTTTGTGGTTTGCAAGTTTTACGTTTTAGTCTTGAATATTGTTTTTGCAATTGCTTGAGTTTAAGATGTCCGATTGAAGTGAAATTTGACAGGGAAGCATGTAATATGACTAATTTGGTATTGGTAACATAAAAATCGGTTAAGTCCTCTTAATTTCCAGAATTTACATTTTGGTCCCTAATAGTTGTAATTTGTGGAATTGAGCCCCTTAATGTAATCTGATCGTTGTGCTATTCAAGTAAGTGTTTCTCAAGAGTACGCTTAGGGTTAATATGCATCTAGAAAAGTTAAAAAGAAAAAAAGGTCGTTAATCAAGGTTGACTTTCGGGTTGACTTTGGTTTTCCCCGTGTAATCTTCGTAGTTCGGGTTAACCGTCTAGGCCGGGCTAAGGGGGTTACATCCGGCACTTGCCAATTCCTAGGTATTATGCTCATATCTTGGTTCTCTAAGAAACAAAATAGTGTAGCTTCATCTACCACCGAAGCTGAGTACATATCCTTAGGGAGTTGTTGTGCTCAAGTCCTTTGAATGAAACAACAACTCTTATACTATAGAATTAAGGTAGATACCATACCCCTTAAGTGTGGTAACACTAGTGATATATGTCTTACCAAAAACCCTATCCAGCACTCTAGAACCAAACACATAGAAACAATGCATCATTTCATTAGAGATCGTGTCCTTAAGGAAAATGTTATTTTAGAGTATGTAGACACCTTAAATCAATTAGCGGACATCTTTACCAAACCTCTAGATAAGGAGCGTTTTTGGTCCCTTAGGAGAGAGTTAGGTCTAACTAGCCTATCTTGACCTTTTAGGACCTTTTGTGCTTAAATTTTCTTGATTTCTTGTAAAATGCCATGCTTATGTGTTTTTGATCCTAATTTCATCCATGCTTATAGTTAGGGAGAGTATGTTTGTGTTTTGATATGTTTTTCTTGCTCATTCATATCATTTATGCATCTAGGACCTATTAAAATTCAGTTTTCTGCAATTTAGAGCCTCATTTGCACCTCCAGACCTAGGTGTACCGAAACGGGTAACCCTGTTTCGATACGGGTGCCTTAATTGAATACAAATAGACCAGGGTGTTTCGAAACGCCCCAAAGGGTTTCGAAACATTTTGGTTCTGCCAAGACGTGTATCAAAATGGCCCATATGTGTTTCGATGCGGGCAATCTCTTGGGCTTCATACGGTCAAAACTGTATCGGAATGGTCAGCAAGTTTCAGAACGTTCGTAGATGTTTTGGTACGCCTGTTTCGAAACGCTATAGCCTGTTTCAAAACGCGTATCCGGAAAGCCTTTTTAAAGGGTTTTAAATGCTCAAAATTTACTTTTTACTAAAACTCAAAAACCCTAAACACGATTACCTCTATAAAACCCTCCAAACCTCATTGTTTTTTATCAAATCTTGAGGGCTTTTACTCCCAAACGAAAATCTAAGCAAGCTTCAACAACTTGGCGCAATTTCATCCATCAATTCTTCCAAAATCCCTCTTTTAAGGTATTTTCTAACTTTTTCTTTTTCTTTGATTTCAGTCGAATCTTAGGTTAGAAAATTATAGTTTTGTATAGAATATATGTTTTATATCATGGGTTTTCAAAATCTTGTAAAAAAATTTCAAAATCTCAATTTTTTATTCAAATATATTTGTTTTTAATCGTATTTTTTTAACACAACTTTTCAAAAAAAATTCTTCTTCAAATTTTTTTTATATGTTATATACTTTTAAAGTGTTTTTAAAACCTTAATGGGATTTTTATTGGATTGAATTAAGATTTAAGTGCATACACTCAAATTTTTTCTTGCTTGCTTTGTGTTTTTAGGAATTTTTAATGGAAAACAAGAAAAAGAAAGACTCAAGCGGGTGAAGGTTCGACCCAAGACAACTATTCGTCCAAACCTTACCATCCTTTTTCAAAAAATTCTTAGGAATCAAGATGCTAAGGAACGATTCAAAATCATTCATGATTCCGCCGTTCGAAGAGAGCGAGTTGTGGATATAGATTTCCTTGACTCTGAGCGTTTCGAATTCTGTTATCTACCTCTCTTGCAAGAATGGAGTTTTTTTTAGCCTTTTTGAGCATTCCCGACATCGTCTACAAGAACTTGGTCTTGCTCTTTTACTCAAATGTCATTCTCATCAACAATGAAGATCATTCTGAGGTTATTGGCATCGAGTCTTATCTTTTGGGCAAGAAGTTCTGTATTGATCCATCTGTCTTAGAGAACATCCTTGGACTCAAAGATGAGGGTCTTGAGGATGAAAATCACTTTGGAGCTCACACCGGATCCGTTCTTACCTTGGACGGTCATGACCGATTCTTGCATTTGATCATCTCTTGGCTCGAGTGTTTTCACCATGCACAACGACCGAACTTAGTAAAAATCATGTTCGCCGAGATGGTCCATCAAGTGAAGATTCGTGCAACCGATTCACTTACATATTTCACTTATGGGACAGTGTTGAGCTATATCTTTGGTAGCCTCGGTTTTGATTGCTCCTATGATTCTTCAGAACCCCGAAAGAAAAAGATTGGTGAATCTTCTATTGTGAAGTCCGGGTTTCGTTACTCACTTGGCCATTGGGTTCGTGTTGATAGGAGAGCTCCATCACCTCAAGTTGAGCCTCAACCTCAAGCTTCGGCTCCCGTTGCGGCTCCTAACAATGATGCTCTTATGGCCTTCCTTACCGAGCAGTTCAACGCGATGGACACAAACATGGCTTTATGTTTTGGTGCTCTCAACACTCGTATTCAATCCTTGGAGGATCGTGTCTCCACTATTGAGAATCAAAAAACATCCATGGATCTCTCTTTCTCCACCTTTTATGGTGATTGGAGGCGCTATCGTCAAGATCAAGCTAAGCACAAGGATGATTCTCTTGATGACGTTGGAGACGATGATGATGATGATGAGGCCTAGGATTCATATTGCATATCATATTATTATGTCATATTAGGATTAAGTTTGCATCTATTTATGTTTTTTTCTTTAAGACCCATGCTTTGATTATTTGTTTTTAGGATTGAGCTTGAACTTAAATGTTTTACATATTTATGTTTTTTATGTTGTTTCTTGAACTTAAATGATATCTATGATAATTATGTTGTTTGGTTTATTGTTTATGACTCTGTTTATTCTCTTGTTAGCCTCGTATATCTATTTTTGATCTAACAAAAAAGGGGAGAAGTAATCTAAGAGCCTAAGTGTTTTTAAAGTTGGTTTTGAGTTTCAAATGATTCAATTCTAAATCTTTTCAAAATTTTAAAACCTATCTTAAATTGAGGGGGAGTTAACTTTTTCAAAGATTTCAAAACACTTAAAAATTTATACTTGGTTTTGTTATATCAAAAAGGGGGAGATTGTAAAACTAATGAATTGATTTTTGATATAACAAAGGATTTAAGGACTAAATTGAAAAAGAGAAAATAAATTTTTAAGTCCTCAAAACTTCCCAAAGTCACTAAGCAAATTGTCCAAGTCAAAACCTAAGTTTATTCAAATTTTTATGAGTGTTTTCCAAGTCAAAATAGTGATTTTCGAGTCACCGTTTCAAAACTGCCCTTAAGCGTTTCGAAGCGTTTTGAAATTGTTAACATGTGTTTCGGAACAAGCCTTCACATTTCGATGTGGGTGTATCGAAACAGGTCTCCATGTTCCGAAACGGATGAAGAACAACGGAACGGGTTGAACCGTTTCGATACGGCAGTATCGAAACGATCTCAAACGTTTCGAAACGATTTTCAAACTTGGATTCAAAATATGACCGTTGTAATTTTATAACTAATTTTCAGAGAAACGGTTAGAGTGTATCGAAACGTTTTAAGTCGTTTCAATACAGGTTTTGGCAGTGGCAAAATGTTTCGAAACGGGTTCTAGCACGTTTCGGAATAGGCTCTTAGCGTATCGAAACGATCAGGTCCATTTCGGTACGATCTCTTAATTACACCCCAACGGCTATTTCTATTTTGGTCTGTTTCGAAACAAGTTCGAGCGTTTTAGAACGGATAGTTGCAGAAGTGCATTTATGGTGGGAAGATTGCATCCCAACGGCTATAATTATGATGGCAACAGCCCCAACGGCTATAATTATGATGGCAATAACCTCAACGGCTAGAATTCAATGAGAAGGTATAAAAGGGAGTCCTAAAAGCACCAACAATAACTATTGATCTTAAGAGAAACATCCAAACATCAAATTCAAGCTCTTGCGCAAAATTTCCATATTCCTTGTAAAAACCCAATTGTTGTTCTTTGTATTTCCCATTTTATTTATTCTGATTGGGTTGAGGGCTTTTAATTGGGCAACATTTGTATTGAGAGATACTAGGTATTTGCCTTAATCTTCTTTGTAACCAAGTGAGAGGGTTTGGTCAATTTTTGGATAGAAAATTGGCCATTGTGTAAAGGTTTCCTTCTAAGACTAGAAAAGGGGAAGATCAACTAGTGGAGTTGTTGGAAAATCCTTAGTGGGAGCTAAGGTAGTGGATGTAGAGTTCAATTGGAACTTGAACCACTCTAAGTGCCTTGTCTTGATATTTTTTATTTTACCATTTCACCATCAAACTTTCTAAAAATCCAATTCACCCCCCTCTTGGCTTAAATCGATTCAACGATCCACTCAACAACAATCAATAAATTATTGCATATAACAAGATTTGTATCAATAAAAATTTCAATTTTTCATATATAACTACTAAAAATATCGAATATAATAAGATTCATATCTATAAAAAATTGAATTTTTGGATATCGGATAATCAGATATCTGATCCGAAAGTAAAATAACTATCCGTATCCGATCCAAAATTTTTGAATATCTGATCTGAATTATCCGAAAAATAAAAAATGGGTCGGATCAATGGAAAAACGAATCGAATCGATTTTTTTGTACACTCCTAATTCTAAGGGAGTTTTTCTTACTTTAACTTTTATTATCTTTTTTATGCATTATATATTGTTATAAGCATGCTTTTGTATATTAGGAAATACTTGAAGATCATGTGTTATTTGCATAATATATGATATTCATGCATTACACATCTTCATATTTAGTTTTAGCTCATTTAAGTATGTTTGCATTGCATATTTATACTTAAGCATACATCTTATTTTAGCTTTAAATCAGCTCACACATTGTTTATTGTTCTCTTTAGGTGCTAAGGATGAAGGCACAAGCTTGAAACAGCTCAAGGACCTCACAAGCAATTTGAAATAGCTCAAGGAGTTTAAGGACAATTTGGGACAGCTCAAGGACCTCGCTAGGAGCTCGAATTAGCTTACAAGATACGATGAGTGTTCGGATCAAATCAGGAACTAAGAAGAAATTCTAAGGGAGATCACAAGCTTAAAGGACTAACTCACCTAGCTAAGGGCAGCTCATAAAAGCTCAAATTAGCTCGAATTTTTAGTTAGCTCATTCAGCTAGCTAGCTCAGCTCAACCAGCTCATTTCAGCTCCTCCTACACATGTTAGCTTATCACCTCAAGGGTCATGTCTCCTCTTAAGGAACATGTCCCTAACCGTTTGGAGGGAAACTTGAATTAGGCGGAAAACACATGGAAGGAGACTCAATTTCAGCCGAACAAGTACCATGCCTTTGGAGGGAGTCACCACTTCACTCGAATAGTTTAAAGGCCTTTTCGGTCATTCCCTTTTATCCTTATAAATATAGTTGTAATCTTCATTTGTAAACATATCTCATTCATTTTATAAAATTATCTTTTGTGAGAATTTTCTCTTTTAGTTCTTAATTGAACTTTATCGACTTATCAGGTACTTAGTACTTGTGGCGTCAATCCCTCTATTTTCTACCTTGATACTTCTGGTTCCTATCTCTTTATAGATAGTGGGTCAAAGTTCTTTCTACCATCACTTAAAGCAATCATATAAGATTTGGGGCTAAGCTTTAATATAGCTTTATCTCATCCTTCGATTCTTTAAGACAACATTCATCATCCTATACATCCCCTCTCTTAACCATCACCATTAGGCCTAAATACTCTTCACCAAATCTGCCCATTTACATCTTTCTTCCGCATCCCATTTTTAATTTACCAAGCCATTCTATTTTCAAGCCAATCTTGTTTGTAGGTTCTTTGTTTCCTTCTTAGATCCAACAATCAAAAGGGTTGCCTTCAACATCATTCAAACAAGATGTGTTCATCCATAGAAGCCCTCACATCAGGAGTGGAGGGTTTTAATGAACGTAAACTATCCATTTTGTTTTAAAACATGTGGGGTATAAAACCCATTTTTCATAAACACATTTCATTCTATTTCCCTAAAAAATTTGGATCAAAACTTCTTTTCTATTTTTCTCTTAAATGTTCATCCATGTTCTTCATTTTTTGAAGCACACGACAAACCTCCTTCGCGCTGACCGCCACCCATCAACGTCGGCCACCGTCTGTCGGTGACGGTAAATTAAAAAAATCCTTTTTCGATTTTTTTAAACCCTCCAACACGAATCATCCCTTGAAATTACCCAAATTGTTTTGAAAATACCTCAAATCTTAAAAAAAAACTATTTGAATCCTACATATTTTTAAAAACAATTTTTTGAAATTTAGTGACTTATTTGCTTGAAATCCAACACTGGCAACTCAAAATATAAAAAAAATATCCCTTGCTTTTAGTTTCGAAACAATAATATATAAAAACAATAAAATACCTATAAAACTTGCTTGCTTGCTTCTTGTATTTCCAGAAAAATGTGTGTGTGTAAATTTACAAGGGTTGTAACGTGTTTATATAGGTATTTTCCTACCAAAATTACAAAGAATATTAGAATAAAAAAATTCCTCCGATTGCTTTCTATGTTTAACTGATTTGATTGGATGCTTGATTCTTTTCCTTCCTTGATTTTAATCCCGATTTAGTGGTTTGCTTTTCTTTTCTATTTCTGATTTCACTTGATTTGGTCGTTGACTTTTTATTTTTATTTGATTCAGGCTAAAATTCAGTGACTACATTCAGTGGTTATAAAAATAAAAAAAAAATTAGAACTGTTATGAATATTTATCTATGTGGATGTCTATCATGATAAGGACTTTATTAAAGGAGATTTGAATTATTTTATCATTAGGAATATTATCTACATTAATTAGAGTTTAATTTATTATGTACTTCTTATGCCTATAAATAGATGATTTACTGAAGGCATTGTACACAAGTCAATATTCAGAATAATACAAATCTTTTTCTTTTCTCTCATCTTATTTTGTTCCTATTTCTTCTTGTTCTTTTTCTTTCACATTATTCACAACACGTTATCAGCACGAGTTTGCTCAGAAGAATTTAGTTACAAATCAAGCTTCTCCAAAGATTTATCTGGTATATTCTTTTTTCCATCTTATATATTTCAATTTATAAAATAATATATATACAATAATAAATTAAAACAATATATAATTAATTCCTTGCGTATGTTATCATCCATGTGTTGTTATTTATTTTGTTTAATATTTTGTTTTAATTTGTCATGTTTGGTTATTATAAATTATATGCGGGTTTGTTTTAATTCATACCATGCGTATATACAAGGAATTTATATGTTATTTGTTTTAATGGTTTAATCCGAGTATATTGGCTGGACATCCTGTTCTGCGAGGCTACTGGTCTCAAAGGAGGTTTTTAAATGACCTTGTGGACTGGTTTAACAATGCCGCGTATGAAGATTAAATCTTCTTTTATGTTGTTTTTTGATTATATATATATATATATATTAATTTATAATTAATCTAATTTGATTGTTTGTCTTTTATAGTACATCAATGACAATTCTTGCAAAGATTGAGTTTGTGGCTCTTGATATTTTCGGAAAGAATTATTTATCCTGGATCTTAGATGCCGAAATACACCTAGATGCTGATGGTCTGGGAAATACTATTAAAGAGGGGAATGCAGAATCTGCCCAAAATAAGGCAAAGCCATGATACTTCTTTGTCGTCACCTCCATGAGGGGTTGAAATCAGAATATTTAACGGTGAAAGATCCTCTTATTCTTTGGAATAATCTAAAGGAACGATATGACCACCAGAAAACTGTTATTCTACCTAAAGCTCGATATGATTGGTTGCATCTGAGATTGCGAGATTTTAAATTTGTAAGCGAGTATAACTTTGCTATGTTTCGTATTACTTCACAATTGAAGTTATGTGGTCAAATTATTACTGATGAGGATATGTTAGAGAAAACATACTCCACTTTTCATGCAAACAATGTTGTCCTTCAGACACAATATCGTGAAAAAGGCTTTAAGAAATATTTTGAGTTAATTTCTTGCCTTCTTGTGGCTGAGCAAAACAATGAGCTACTGATGAAAAATCATGAATCCTAGGCGAGGTTACACCAACAATCGTGGTCATAACTATGGGCGTGGTCGTGGTCATAATCACGGTCGAGGACATAGGCGAGGTGGTCGTTTTAAAAATAACTATACCCACCGTAAGTGGAACAATAAAGATGACAATAGTGTAAAAGATCAATCCAAGAAAGAGGAATTTATGTGTCATCGATGTGGCAGCTTAAATCATTGGGCCCGTGCTTGCCGTGTGCCAAAGCATCTTGTGGATCTTTACCAATAGTCAATCAATGGTAAAGGAAAGAAAGTTGAAACAAATTTTGTTTATATCAATGACAAAGATGATTATGGCCTTGGCAAAGATGATTATGGCATTACTGGCACTAGCAATGGCGATTATGGCTTTACAGATATAGATGTTAATGATTTCCTCATTTCCCCTGAGAAGAATACTTGATTTTTATTTTTTTATTTTTTTATGTTTATTATTATTTTAGGAAAAGTTTGTTAGAAAGATATAATATTTTATTAGGAATTATATATATAAGAATAAAATTCATGGATGTTATTTATTTAATTTATATTTTGAATATTTTTGTAATATTTATTTTATTTTTCTTTGAAGCATATGATTCTGTCTCAAATACAATCCGTAAAAAATGGTGACGATTTATGCTTAGCGGACGGTGCAAGTACTCATACTATACTTAAGCACAAGAATTTTTTTCCCATTTAACAGTGCAAGGGAATAATGTGAGTACTATATCCGGAAGTGCAAATATTATAGAAGGCTCCGGAAGAGCAAATATGTTATTGCCAAATGGAACTCTATTCCATATTCATAATGCGTTATACTCTCCAAAGTCGCAAAGAAACTTATTAAGTTTTAAAGATGTTCGCAATAATGGATATCATATTGAGATTAGTTGTCAAGGAAATACTGAATATCTCTATATTACAAGTATAACTCAAGGCAATAAGAAAGTTTTAAAAAAATTACATGCACTGTCATCCGGATTGTACTACACAAGAATTAGTGCAATTGAAGCACGTGCTATTGTAAACTATAAGTTTACTAATAACTTTATTATTTGGCATGACCGGTTAGGCCATCCCGGTTCGATTATGATGCGAAAAATTATCGACAATTCATGTGGTCACTCATTGAAGAACCAACAGATTCTTCAAAGTAATGCCTTTTCATGTGATGCTTGTTCTCAAGGCAAACTAATTATTCGACCATCACCAACTAAAATAAATTATGAGTCTATCAATTTTCTAGAACGGATACATGGTGATATATGTGGGCCCATACACCCTTCTTGTGGATCATTTAGATATTTTTTAGTTTTAATCGATGCATCGACTAGATGGTCACATGTATCCTTGCTATCAACTCGCAACTTGGCATTTGCGAGGTTACTTGCTCAGTTGATAAAATTACGAGCACATTTTCCAGATTCCCCTATAAAGACAATTCGTCTTGATAATGCTGGTGAATTTACTTCTCAGACTTTTGATGATTTTTGCATGTCGATTGGAATAAGTGTTGAACACCCTGTAGCGCATGTTCATACACAAAATGGTCTTGCAGAGTCCTTTATCAAACGACTTCAATTAATTGCAAGACCGTTACTAATGAAGTCAAAACTACCGATTTCTGCATGGGGACATGCCATTTTACATGCAGTATCATTGATTCGCATCAGGCCTGTAAGTTATCATAATATTTCCCCATTACAAATGATTTTTGGTCAGGAACCAAATATTTCTCATCTTAGAATTTTTGGATATGCGGTATATGTTTCGATTGCTCCACAACAATGCACAAAGATGGGTCCTCAAAGGAGGTTGGGAATATATGTCGGTTTTGAATCCCCTTCGATAGTTAAATATCTTGAGCCTTTGACGGGAAATTTATTTACAGCTCGATTTGCCGATTGTCATTTTAATGAGTCGGTTTTCCCAACATTAGGGGGAGAAAATAAACAGCTGGGAAAAGAAATAAGTTGGAATAAATTATTGTTATCTCATTTTGATCCACGTACCCAACAATGTGAACTAGAAGTTCAAAGGATAATTCATTTGCAAAACTTAGCAAATCAATTGCCAGATGCTTTTATTGACCCTAAAAAAGTGACTAAGTCACATATACCAGCTGTGAATGCTCCAATTAAAATTGATGTCCCAGAAGGACAAACTCTAGTTGCTAATGAGTCAAACGCACGCCTGAAGCGTGGTAGACCAGTAGGTTCCAAAGATAAAAATCCTCGAAAAAGAAAATGAGCTATATCATGTGATGGTCTAATCGAGGAATCAATGGATTATGAAAAATCTCGAGAAGAGATTAAAAGGTCTCCAAAAGAGACATTAGACATGAATCAGGTACCTGATAATGTTGAGATCTCAATAAATTATGTCATGTCTGGTAACAAGTGGAACCGAAACAAAATCGACGTCGATAATACTTTTGCATGCAATATAGCACTAGAGATTTTGAATGATAATGTGGATCATGAACCATTGTCAATTGAACAATGTAAGCAAATAGATGATTGGCCAAAATGGAAAGAGGCAATTGAAGCGGAACTAAAATCTCTTTCAAAAAGAGAAGTATTCAGGCCTGTAGTCCGTACATCGGAAGGTGTGAAACCTGTGGGGTATAAATGGGTTTTTGTGAGAAAGAGAAATGAAAAAGGGGAAATTGCAAGATATAAAGCTCGTTTGGTTGCACAAGGATTCTCACAAAGATCGGGAATTGATTATGAAGAAACATACTCCCTAGTGGTAGATGCAACCACTTTTAGATTTTTGATTAGTCTGGCAATAAAAGAAAGACTTAATTTCCGCTTAATGGATGTTGTTACAGCCTATTTGTATGGGCCTCTTGATAATAATATTTATATGAAACTTCCGGAAGGTTTCAAACTGCCTGAAGCAGTTAATTCAGGTTCTCGGGAATATTATTCAATCAAATTGAACAGATCCCTTTATGGATTAAAACAATCTGGGCGCATGTGGTATAATCGCCTCAGTGAATACTTATTAGCAGAAGGCTATAAGAATGATCCAATTTCTCCATGCATTTTTATTAAGAGATTTAGCTCTGGATTTGTTATTATTGCTGTGTAAGTTGATGATTTGAATATTATTGGGACTCCTGAAGAGATCTCATTGACAGTAGAATGTTTAAAGAAAGAATTTGAAATGAAAGATCTTGGGAAAATAAGATTCTATCTTGGATTACATATTGAGCACTTAAAGGACGGAATCCTTGTGCATCAATCAACATAAATAGAAAAAATGCTAAAGAAATTTTACATGCATAACGCACATCCATTGAGCACTCCTATGGTTGTTAGGTCACTTGATGTTAACAAAGATCCATTCCGTCCTCGAGAGATGGATGAAGATATTCTTGGTCCAGAAGTGTCATACTTAAGTGCTATTGGTGCATTAATGTATCTTTCTAGTCACACACGACCTGTCATATCGTTTGCTGTCAATTTATTGGCAAGATTTAGTTCATGCCCAACCCGAAGACATTGGAATGAGGTCAAACATATATTTCGTTATCTTCAAGGTACGAAAGACATGGGATTATTTTTCTCTAATCTATCCAAAACAGAATTGGTTGGTTTTGCGGATGCAGGATACTTATCTGATCCTCATAATGCTCGATCACAGACTGGTTATGTATTTACATACGGTGGTACAACAATTTTTTGGTGCTCAATGAAACAAACAATTACTGCTACTTCCTCTAATCATGCTGAGATTTTGGCTATTCGTGAGGCTAGTCGTGAATGTGTGTGGCTAAGGTTTGTAACCAATCATATTCGCGAAAATTGTGGTTTACACTCTGGAAAAGTAGCTCTGACGGTCTTATATGAGGATAATACGGCTTGTATTGCCCAACTTAAAGAAGGATACATAAAGGGTGATAGAACAAAACACATCTCCCCAAAATTCTTCTTCACTCATGATCTACAAAAGAATGGAGACATTGATGTCCAACAGATTCGTTCATGTGATAACTTGGCAGATTTATTTACCAAGGCACTCCCTACTGCTCCATTTGAGAAGTTAATTTATAATATCGGGTTGCGTCGTGTCAAAGATCTTATATGATGTATTTAAGAGAGGGAGCAAAATACGCGTTGTACTCTTTTCCTTATCCATGGTTTTGTCCCATTGGGTTTTCCTAGAAAGGTTTTTAGTGAGGCAACATGTTATGCGTATTAAAGATGTTTGTACTCTTTTTATTTACTAAAGATTTTTTTTTTCTTTATGGGGTTTTTATCTTAGTAAAGTTTTAACGAGGCACATTGTCTTCATAGACATCCAAGGGGGAGTGTTATGAATATTTATCTATGTGGATGTCTATCATGATAAGGACTTTGTCAAAGGAAATTTGAATTATTTTATCATTAGGAATATTATCTACATTAAGTAGAGTTTAATGTATTATGTACTTCTTATGCCTATAAATAGATGATTTGCTGAAGGTATTGTACACCAGTCAATATTCAGAATAATACAAATCTCTTTTTTTTCTCTCATCTTATTTTATTCCTATTTCTTCTTGTTCTTGTTATTTCACATTATTTACAACAAGAACATTAAATATTTATTTATTAAATACCGATCCCAATTGGTTCATGTTAGCTTTGTATTTAAAATGTTCTATTCCAAACTTCTAATTTAAATATAGCTAGGCTCTTAAAAAAAATTATAATAATCTAAAATTAAATTATACTGGTGATCACTGAATTTTCATGGTGATTTTAATATAGTCATTAAAATCAAAAAAAAATTATTTAAGTCACCGACGTTAAGAAAAACTTTTATTTCAGTCAATAAACCGTTAAAAGACTAACGATAACTGACGTGACACACTTTAAAACAAGGGAGACCACATATTTAGCAACTTAACTTTCTAAGATTTTCAGAAGTGACATTAAACTTTTCAAAATTTTCACTATTGGCCTCAAATTATCAAAATTCTGTAATTTAATCATATTTTTTCAAAAAAGTATCCATAAACTTTAAAATTTATAATTTTCTCCTCAAATTATTATTTTTATCATTTAAATCCCTTAATTCTAATTTAAGCATAATAAATTCTGGGCTAAGCACGAGTTTTTGTTATTTTTTTTAAATATTACATTTATGCTATATTCTAACAAGAAAAATAAGGAACAATGAAAAGAGACTGAGAGATTAAACGTACGACTAAGGAAAAAATCTTTAACACTCAACCACTCGGACAAACATATGATTTTGTTATATTTTGACAAATATTATATTTAAGTTATTTTGCGATAAGAAAAATATGTAAAAATAATATTCAAGTTAAACCCAAAACCCTAGGGAATGGGTATGCAACACCGATATACTAGTCTAAACAACAGTTTTGGTGTCTTTTGATAAAAATCATTTTTAATTTACACTTTTACAGGTAAATTAATTTCGTTTATCTTATAAAATTATATTAATCATAATATATATTTATAAAATAAAATATATTTTTAACATCAATTATAAACTCAATTAAAATATGTTAATTTTACAATTTATATTCTAATAAAATAAAAAATTAATTTATTTGTCACAATCTAAATATTATTTATTTATATTAATCTAAATATACTTTATATTTTCATAAAATAAATAAAATTAATTTCATAATTTAATCTAAATATTGTTTATTTATTTTATGATATATTATATCAAACTCAAATATTAATATATATATATATATATATATATATATATTCTAAAATATTATAATTTATTTTAGTAATATATTCTTATAATATTATCTATATATATGACATTTTATAAATATATATATGCTATGACTAATATAGTTACACAAGATAAATGAAATTATTTTATGTACCAAAATTGAACTTAAATATTATTTTTATCAAATCATATGAAAATCATTTCTTAGCCTGGTGGTTGGGTGTTGCATTTCCTCTTATTATAATCCTAGGTTCAATCCCTTTAAAAACATAATAAAATCTCATACTTAGACTAAAGCTTATTAGGTTTAAAATGAAATTTAAAGTTTTAATTGAGAAAAATCAGATTTGAGGACTAAATTGTAAGTTTTTGAATTTCATAAACATTTTTTTGTAAAATATGGACGTGTGATTGTTAAATTGTGAATTCCAGTAAAATCATGACCAAATTGCAAAGTTTCGATAATTTAAGGTCAAGAGTGAAAATTCTGGAAAGTTCGAAGAGTGGCTCAATATGTGATTTACCCAATTTTAAGGGCGTGCCATGTTGGATGTCGTTAGCCGTTTAACGGTTTAGTAGCCGAAATGAAGTTTTTCTTAACGACGGTGACTTTAATGAAAATTTTTCGATTTTAATGACTATATTGAAAGCTCCTAAAAATTTAGTGACCACCAATATAATTTACTTGTAATTTAATTATACTAATTTTGTGTGGGAATTTTTTTTTTGGTAATGCATATACATACACACACAATTTAAAGAAAATATATTGGTTTATATTTAATATGCTAGTCAGAAACAAAGCCACGATTTTAGAGTTATGATGACTGGTACTTTGAAAAATAGAAATATAAACATATAGTTTAGAGTTGTTAGATGTTACTTTTAAAAAAATAAAAATAAAAATAAAAATGAGCTGAAAACAAATCATGTGCGAGTGAAATTTGCAAAGAGCAACAAAAATAAAATATAGAGAAAAAAAAACTACTTACTAATAATTAAGTTAAATTTTCCATTTGTGCCTAAATTCTTTCATCTTTGTTATTATATGCTTTAACCTTCAAATATGTGTCAAAACTATGTCTTTTTTCCAGTTAGGTGTCCAAATTATTTTTCGGGCCAAATAGGTGCTTATCGTTAATTTTCACCGTTAAATACCACGTGTCACCTCCAAAAAAAATCTAAAATTATATTAAAAATAAATAAAATTAATAAAAAAAATAATAATATATCTTAAATTTTTCAAACATTCCTAAAATAGTCCCCAAATCCCTAAACTCCCCAAATCCGACCATTCCCGCCGCCGGCAACCGCGTTGTCGGCGAAAGAATGAAGTGCCCTACCCTCGTCGAACAACCCACACGTCGTTCGCTGCCCCTCCTACCGCCGTTTGTCACAAATCGTTCGAAAGAATCATTCGACAATCTCGTCGATTCGCACGGCGCCGACCGGTTTTCGACGACGGGGTAGTGGGGGAAATGGTCAGGATGGGCCGGCGACCGGTGTGGTGTGTGGCGGCGGAATCGCCCCAAACGGGATTTAGGTTTTAGGGAGTTAGGGATTTTGGATTTTTGGGTTGTTTTGTAAAATCTGGAAAATTTAGAGATATTTTTAGAATTAAATAATTTTATTTATTTTTAATATAATTTTAGATTTTTCTAGAGGTGACGTATGGCATTTAACGGTGAAAATTAACGGCATGCACTTATTTGGTAACAGAATGAAACGTTAGGCACTTATTTTGTCCGAAAAATAGTTTTGATACCTAACTTAAACAAAAAAGACATAGTTTGAGCACCTATTTTACTGTTAAGCCTTATTATATTTCATTGAACACTTGTGAGCTCTAATTATATTTTCTTTTCTCAAGTGATTTTTTTGGGTGTGAGCTTAAGTTTGTAAACTTATCATATTAGGATGATTGTTTTTAGTTTCCTTTTTCATTTGTTCTATACATGAATTATTTTAATACTTAGGTATAATTCTTGAGAAATTATATCATAAGCTCGGCTCGTCACGTTATCTATGATCCTAACTAATAAAAATCATTAATTTTATTAATTTTTTCCGTGTCATTTTTTTACCAAGTGAATCTACAAATGATAAAAAAATATTTTTTTAATTTAATTTATAATAAATCTGAGTGAAGATTCACTCGGTAAAAAAATGACATGAAAAATCTTTGTTATAAAATTAAACATTTTGTCTTCAAAGATTCAAACATTTATCGAGTAGTAGATTTGCGAAAAATCTTTAGTTGAAAAAGATTAATGTAATGGAATAGACAATTGAGGCTAAACCACTAAAAAATCGTTTTCATTTTTTTTTAATTTAGTCATTAAAAAGTCTTTTTTTTTAATTAAAATTGACTTCCCATTTTTTCTAAATTTTATTATTTAATCCAATATTTGTTATTATTAATAATATTATTTTATTTAAATGTTAATATTTAATAAAAATAAATTAAACTAAACATTTTAATATTAAATTACTAATAATTTATTTAGATAAATTAAATTGCGGAGCGAACAACTCCAGTTTGAAGACTGGATCTGAGATTACTCACGAAAATGAAACTAGATCTTTATGGATTCCAATATCAAAATCCGACATCCGCAAATAAATCACATAATTATCAAAAAAGTACCAATATCCTCTCACATTTATTTTATAATCACCGGTTGAGTAATGATTGCATATACTTTTAAACTTTAAAGAGGAGATAAAAATCTCAAAATGGTCAATTATTTCACCTACAGAAACATACTTCTATAACACGGTTGCAACTTGCAAATAGAGCAAAACAAGTATCGACGACTTACTCGGCATTGAGAACAGCGATCCATAAGAAATAGCATTGTGAAAGAGATCTAAAAGTAATAATAATAATTGATGTGTACAAATGTGTGTGTGTTGAGTAGCTTTATTTCTTCTCAACCCCAAAAAAAACCCGACTCGTTAGGTTAGTCCATGACCACCAATTTGGTCACGGCAGAACCTAGAACGTCTTGATAAGCAATTATTTCCGAATCAAATCCAAGAAAAGCACATTAACACAAGACAAACTGGGAGGGAGGCTAGTTGACAACATCAACAACCAGCTTGCGAGATTTGAGAACAGACCACCTCAAGCGGCGGTAGTAACCAGCTTGAAGCAATGCCAATGACAATACGAATATCCATTTAAAACCCATCTGCATTACAAGACCGAGATGTCAGAAATTAAACTTGTTAAAAACAGGGTCTTTAGATAAAAAGATTCTTTTACGATGTAATACGCACCAGCTTCCTTTCTTCCATTTCTGGTTCCGCTGCCCATGACAAAAATGTCACCACATCTTTCCCCATCTACACCATTTGACAGTAATATCCAAGTGTGAACAAAGTGTCTATATAATATGCAAATACTTGGGAGGGTTCTAAAACCCATACGAAAAATGAACGAAACAGAAGGTAGAGACCGACCTGTGCTTCGGTTGCAGGCGTGCCATCTTCATACTCAACAGCACCATCAATAAGCATCTTTGGCATGGCAATTGCTCCCCCGGGAAAGTAAGGGTTATAGTGTAACCCCTCTCGAATCTACAAATTGATAAATGAGGACTTTAAGTATTAATCTCAACAAAGAATATTCAGCCGGGCTAACTATTTGCAGCCTGCTATAAACATCGAAGTGTACGTGCATGTGCCAAACACATGCATACAAAAGCTATTCGACAAAAAGAACTACAGTTCAGGGCAAATCAATGCTTCAATCTGAACTATACATCGACAAAAAGACATTGGGCTTGCAACTAAAAAGTGCCGTTTTCACAAGACAAACTCATTGAAAAGCAGCACTTAAAATGACCAAATTCAAAGAGCTATGGAACTTCATCCTAACTTCAGACCCACATTGTATCCTCTGTTGCATACTTCCAATTGCCAAATATATAAATATGTACAAAGCTATATATTTCCAATATTAGATGTTTGAACATAGTGTAAAGCAGAATTTACCGAAACACCAGCAGGAGGATCGCGGTAACCAGTTAGAAGCGCAAACACATAATTCTGGCCATTATGACGAGCCTGGAAAAAAAACAAAGTATGATATATCGAGGATATATAACTGATAACTTCTGGAGTGATATAAAATGCAAGGCAGGAATTACTTTGGTAATGAGACTTAGATCTGGAGGATAAGCTCCTCCATTTGCAAACCTAGCTGCTTGTTCGTTTGCATACGGCTGAGGGAAGCGGTCGCTGAGTTTCCCTGGACGAGTAAACATCTCACCCTCATCATTAGGACCATCAACCACCTCGATCTCAGCTGCCATAGCTTTCGTTTCCTCTTCCGTATATGCAACGCCGACCAAATCACGGTATGATATTAGAGACATAGAGTGGCAGGATGCACAGACTTGCTGATAAACCTGGTGACCACGACGAATCCTGATCATGCAAAATTATTCTCACATTACAAACATTTCGATAACAAAAAACTAAATATCAGCAATGGTTAACCTAAAATTGCAACTACAGTGCAAGATTCTAAATATATTCCCTCCATTTTCACCGAATGGAACTTGAGAGTTCAGACTGATATCAAGGTTTCTTCCTTGTGTAGAGAGTAGAAAACAGTAAGAGCTAAAACGAAGAAAAAAAAACGTTCCTAAAAGGAAGACTCGATGGCCCTGGTTATATATACTGAAATCATCGATGTTTGTACTTGGATCACGTTTTTAAGTAAAGTTTATTCGCTCTTGTGCACATAACCAAAAAATAAGGACAAGCATAAAACTCACGAAGCATGGTCGTATGAACTGAGAATGCCCTGGTGAGGCCAAGGATAATTTGGAACTCCCAGCCCGTGTTCTGCCTCATCCGCAGATGCTACTGTTGCAAAACCTAGTAAACCAGTAACACCAGCTCCAATGAGTGCAACTGTCCTCATGCCAGCAGAACCAGCATCATCATTAGCTTTCCTTGATGTAAACCATGATAAAGCTTGAACCTGAACGATAATGAATAACAAACATTGATAAGTGGTAGAAAAGTATGGCAAGTTATATCCTATGGAAACTTCCATTAGTATCCAGAGATGAAAACTGAAAAGACACTACAAATTTCACAAAACTGGCCTCGAAAAGTTAGTTCAATTTCATCTTCAGGAAAGTGGAGAATCCATGTAGCTAAATATTTCAAGATTATCTAAGAAATTCTCACAGAGTCTTCATAAGCTCACTCCATTGATGAGCATAATATTAATGAAGGAAAAACTAGGAAAAGAATCTTACAGCAGATTGAGATTGAAGCTTCCTCCTTAAAACCTGGTGGATTAATCCTCCAGCCATTTCAGTTAATATCCCTGAAAAATCAGTTGAACCTTAACAAGCAAAATCATATTTACAAATAAAAAGACCAAAGGACCAAACAGAGAATTCATACAATATATTCTAAATACTAAAAAAATACATTTTTTCAGTCAAATAATCATTAATTCTCCAAAAAGGAGAAATCTTTAGTGTTAAAAAAACTGGGTACTCGTAAAACCAAGGAACAAACATGAAAACACAAATACAAGACAGATTTTTAGCACAAACCCAATCTATAAAACGTAAAAAGGAAGCCAGAAAAAGGGAAATTTTAGAAAATACTAAAATATGGGACCTGTGCGGGCAGATCCAACAACTACGGAGGAGAAAGAAAGAAATAAACCCAAAGAGTAAAAAGATGTAAGAGAGGCAACGAACTTACTTGAGAAAGTGATCGAAGGTCGACCACAGAGAAGTGGCGGGCAAAGGCACCGGCGGCGGCGGCGGCGGCGGCTTCACAGATCCAAAGGAAAACAGAGAAAACAGCTGAAAGATTGATTATAGAAGGAAGAGAAGGAGCAAAATTGGTAAAGAGAGTGGAGATTGATTCGGTCGTGTGTCCACCAAACATACACTTGGTTTTGGGCTTTTGGAAATGTGTCGAAAACAAAAGAACAGCCCAGTTTTTTGCAACCACCGGCCGACCCTGAAAACAACTGCTTGCCCCCTGGTTTTTTTCCACTTTTGGAAAGACATAAAATTTAAAAGGTCTAATTGTGGTTGTAGTCCTCTTGTACTTGTACTATATTGAATTCGAGAATTTAGCTTCTTTTGTTGGTCCTTTTACTAATCTATAAGTTGTGGTTTTAGCCTTATACTATAATTTGATAATTTTTAATCTTCGTACTTTTAAAATTTGAAACTTTAGTCCTAAGTCAAGCAATAATCGTTAGATTAAATCCTAACAATTTGTTCCTGTGTTATTTGTAATTTGGTATTTAGTTCACGTTATTCAATTTGATCATTTTGAGTACCTATAATTTAGTCATATTTTTCTATATTGTTTATGTTATCGTTTGAATTTCAAAATTCTAGAAATAAAATAATTAAAATTGACTAAATTACATCACGTTAACTAAGATTCCGTTTTGTAATATAGTTTTTAAAAGTAATTTTGGGCAAAAGCAATGCAGAACATATAGTTTTTTGAACTAAAAAATATCTTTTGGTTTGGTTGATAATAGGGATGGCAATGGATCGGATTTGGATCGGATTGTATAAAATCCAAGTCCGAATCCGTTACAATCGGACTCGGATATTTTTTTCGGATTTGGATTCGGATTTTTTTCAAACGGATTTGGATCGGATTGTTTTTGGATCGGATTTTTTCGGATCGGATTCGGATTTGTTTCAACCGCATTTAGATTAGAGTTTTTTTAGTTAGATTAAATTGTCATCTCTAGTCTTGACCCAAGTCTAAGGGGTAGATTCGCGAATTTTAGCGTCTTTAGGGTATATTGTGTTTTGGCCCTTTAATAATTTTATTTTAGTGCAATCAAGTTCATAATTTTGTATATTTAATTTCTTACACATTTAATTTATGTTATTTAATTCTACACTTGTTCATTTTTATCCCTTATTTGTTGACTACATTTTATTTTTTGTGTTTATTGTTTATGCTTTTAATTTGATTTCTATTTTAATTCATAATTTTAGTATAATATATCATAACTTTATCTATCGATTGCATATTACTTACTATTTCATTCACTAACTTCCTTAAGTTTTAGTAATTCATTGATATTTACATTTATTTGTTTCCCTATTGTATTTATTTTATCGTTTGTTTATCTATGACTTGATCTTGCATTTATTTTTTCATATTTATTTATACATGCATATGGTATAAATAAATATATTACATTATATTAAGGTTAATTAATATATATAGATCATAATAAATATTATTATTATTTAACTTACATTCTTAAGGCATTTATATTTTTATTATTACTTTTAATATATATATATATATATATATATAAAGTTAATGTATTTAGTTTAACCTTTTACTTTATTTATGTTGTATTTTTGTTTTAATGTAAATATTATATATGATATTTTGTATTAAGGAATTAAAAGTCTTAAATGTTTTGATTCAGACTCGGATATGGATCGGATGCGTCGGATTCGGATCGGACATAGATTTGGATCGGATTCGGATCGTATTCGGATCGGATCTTGGCATGATCCATATCCAACCCATCTCCTATTAGGACTCGGACATTTTTCTCGGATTCGGATTCGGATTTTTTTCAATCGGATATGGATCGGATAAATTTCTTCGGATCGAATCGGATTCGGATCGGATTCGGATTAAATTGCCATCCCTAGTTGATAAGTGTTTTTCAAAAATTGAAATGTATAGCTTTTGATTTTTTTTCAAAAGATTTTAGAACAAAAATACTCATTTATCCTCGTTTATATCATCAATTTTTTTTCATTGCCAAGCAAACTATGAAACACTCTTATCTTGAAAGAACAATATCAAAAGTACTTTTCCACCGTACTTCTTAAAAGCAACGCGGAACTAATTAAATCCGTATTAATACCTTAAATTTGATGTGAAAAATATCAATTAGCATGGGATAAACGGTAAGCATATTAATACAATATTAATAACGAGTCAGTCAAGCTAAAGTATAAGGACTAAGTCCCAAGTTAACTAACATCACATGGACTAAAAAACAAATTCTACCAAAATTTTAAAATACTACTGTAGTGAACCTCAAAAGACCACAAGAAAAGTAGAAAACCGTAGGCGCCCAACACATTTAGAAATTAGAATTAGCAGTTCAAAGTTAGTGCTGTCTCAAGCTGTCTATCTTTCTATGTTCTTCAAATAATGGAGATCGGAAATACAATTACTCCTGTGAAGTACCTGCAAAAAGAAAATGGGAAAAATTCTGCATCAACATCAAAGCAAGAACAACAACAGTTGCAGAAAACTTGTTTTTACTGTGTTTCTTGTCTGCATTTTGGGATTTGCTTGCATTCTAAATCTCTCCTGGGCATCTTCTTTCTCCTTTACCTCTTCATATCTCAGCTTTGCATCCAATTGGGTGTCTCAAAAACCTCGTATCTTTGTTGCTCGACAACAACAACAACACAATGTTGACGACAAGGTTTTGCCTTTTGTCTCACCCTCTTTTTGTTGCACTGTCTATGAACTGTTCACCGTATTGATTTGGTTGATTTTCATTTGTAAATTGTAGACAGGAAACAAGAGATTCTTATCGGCAACATTTGCGGATTTACCGGCACCGGATTTGCCATGGGAACAAATGCCATCAGCACCGGTGCCACGGCTTGATGGATCAGCGATACAGATTAAGAATCCTTTCTATGTTCTTTCTGGCTATGGCACCCTTGATTATGTAAGAGTATCAATCTATGAACCCTTTGGTTTTAATTGTTGCTTAGATTGAATGGTTGAATATGAAATAAATGATGTTGATTTGGTTTAATGCCTCGATCGGGTCGTGTAGGTGCACTCTCATGTTGATGTGTTTAACTTCACTGATAATACATGGTGTTCGAGGTTCGATACGCCGAAAGACATGGCCAATTCGCATCTAGGAGTGGCAACTGATGGGAGATACATATATGTGGTCTCAGGTCAATATGGTCCCCAATGTCGCGGCCCGACCGCTCGTACTTATGTTATCGATACTCAGACGAGGAAATGGCGGAGTATGCCTCCTTTACCGGCCCCCAGGCATGTGTCTTCGATCCGTGGTTACATGATATCAAACTGAACTTCATTCAATGAACCAACTTTCTGAAACTGAAATTTTTTTCAGGTATGCTCCAGCAACTCAATTATGGAGAGGCAGACTCCATGTGATGGGGGGCGGCAAAGAAAACCGTCACACGCCGGCATTGGAGCATTGGAGTATAGCAGTAAAAGATGGCAAGGCATTGGAGAAAGAGTGGCGGACCGAGATCCCGATTCCTCGTGGAGGACCTCATAGGTTTCTTTTACTGCCCTTTCCGAGATTAGGATTCTATTTACATCTTAATGTTCAACTGATTATGCAGCAACTAATTGTTTCAACAGGGCTTGTGTTGTGGTAAATGACCGATTGTTCGTAATCGGAGGTCAAGAGGGAGATTTCATGGCAAAACCTGGATCACCTATCTTCAAATGTTCCCGCAGACATGAGGTATGTATGTCATTGCAAGTCATGATGATCATTATTCAGACATGTTTTTCAAGCTGTCGTGTTATAGGATAAGTTTAGTTAGCTGTAGTGTGATGACCAATTGACAATGTTCTCCATGTTGGATTGTTGTCTGGTTTCTTATAACCTTAAATGCTTCATCAATGTTTTAGGTTGTCTATGATGATGTGTACATGCTGGATGCCGAAATGAAGAAATGGAAAGTGTTACCTCCATTGCCGAAACCGAACTCTCATATCGAATGTTCTTGGGTAGTCGTCAACAATTCGATCATAATCACAGGTGGTACAACAGAGAAACATCCAGTGACCAAAAGGATGATCCTGGTTGGGGAGGTTTTCCAGTTCCACTTAGATTCACTGGTATGTGCTTTGTCTGAATATAACATTCCTTGTACTCTTGTTTTTTTAAGGCAATGGGAGAAACCGAAACAGATTATAAACTTGGTAATTGCAGACTTGGACGGTGATCGGAAAGCTTCCTTACCGCGTCAAGACAACCCTTGCCGGATTCTGGGATGGATATTTGTATTTTACGTCCGGACAACGAGACAGAGGACCGGATAATCCACAGCCGAAGAAGGTCATTGGAGAGATGTGGAGAACCAAACTGAAGATCTGATACTTAACCATGTTTTTACATTATTATTATTATAGATGTTTTGCTTTCATGGAATACAAAACTTACACAGTTACACTCTTGTTTGTAGCTCTGAGTTTATTGTAACTAAACAATTCATCGTCAGCATCATCATGTGTAGATTACAACAGGGATTTAATAGCAGTCCGCGATTGTTATAGCGGCTGTTATATAACAGTTTTGGCGCTGTCTGAAACTGTTATACTTGTAACAGTTATGTCCATAATAATATATGTTCTTTGATGACTGTGATACTGACAATAACATTTCTTATGTCCGAAATCGCAATAAACATAATATGGCCGTAATTATAATTTAAATCCTTGAATTACAATGAATAATAATGAGAATTGTAGGCATTTCCAATTTAAACCACTCTGTATGATCATATACGATGTACATATATATTTGAATTATTCCAAGTTCTATTTTATAATTCAAAATTTATTTGAAATTTTTCGAATACTGAAATTACAGTGTCACAGGCCGATAATTTTCTTTCCATCTCTTCGTTCTATCAGATCAGATCTTCAAAATTTATTATTCGAAGCTTTCAATCTTCACTTCAAAGATTTAAACTTCATCCCAATGTTGCATTGAGAAGCCCTAACAAAATTGTTGCAAATGGATATTCTTTTTGCTCAGATCCAAGCGGACCTCCGCTCAAACGACGCTCTTCGCCAATCCGGCGCTCTTCTCTCCGCTCTGCAACAATCAGCTGCCGGTCGCGACATTTCCATAATAGCCAAATCCGCTGTAGAAGAAATCGTCGCCGCCCCAGCCTCCGCCGTCTGCAAGAAGCTCGCCTTCGACCTTATCCGATCCACTCGTTTAACCGCCGACCTTTGGGATTCCGTCTCTACCGGAATCCGTAACGACTTCAACTTCCCCGATCCCGATGTCGTTGCTGCTGCAGTCACCATCCTTGCCGCCATCCCTTCTTATTCCCTCGCTAAACTTATCACAGATTCCAACGCAGACATCTCTACTTGTTTCGATTCTCCTTCCGATAATCTCCGGCTATCCATTACTGAGACTCTAGGATGTGTCCTCGCTAGAGACGATCTCGTAACGCTGTGTGAAAATAACGTTAATCTTCTCGACAAGGTTTCAGCTTGGTGGGCTCGGATTGGGCAAAATATGTTGGACAAATCCGACACGGTTTCGAAGGTAGCATTTGAATCCGTTGGAAGATTGTTTCAGGAATTGGATTCAAAAAGGATGAGCAGATTAGCCGGTGATAAGCTTGTAGATAGTGAAAATTCTTTGGCTATAAGGTCTAATTGGGTTTCTTCAATGGTTGACTTCGTTTGGAAAAAACGCAGCACTTTAATGGCAAGGTCTTTGATTTTGCCAGTTGAGAGTTTCCGAGCTACTGTTTTTCCGTTAGTTTATGCAGTTAAGGCAGTGGCTTCGGGTGGATTGGAAGTTATAAGGAAGATTTCAAAGGGTTCAAAAGTGAATGGGACTGTGGTGGACTCCAATGCGGAGAAATTAGTTGGGGTTTCGGATTTGGTCACCCATTTGGCTCCATTTTTGGCATCTTCGCTGGAACCTGCATTGATCTTTGACGTTGGGATTAATATGTTGTATTTGGCAGATGTGCCTGGTGGGAAGCCGGAGTGGGCTTCACAATCAATCATTGCAATTTTGACTCTTTGGGATAGACAGGAGTTCGCTTCTGCTAGAGAAAGTATTGTTCGAGCTGTTGTTACTAATCTTCATTTGCTAGATCTTCATATGCAGGTACCTATGTTTTATCTTTTCTAATATTGTTTGCATAAATTAAATATCGCTTTAATGTGTATGAGATAGATTGAATCATTGATACAGTGAGTTTAGGGAATTTCATTGGCGAGGGCGCTTCTAGGTTAGCTGTGACATTGGTACAGAATAATGATATTTTATGTTAGAGTACATCCTTAGAAGTTTCTTTGTTGCTTTTTGTTGTTGTTGTAAGTCGTCGCGGTATTGTATTTTCAGAAGTGACTTGTGATTTCTGAAATGAGTCTTAGCTGTGTTTGTGGTTTTCTACCTTCTGTGTCTTATAAGATGTGTAAGAGCTTCAATTGCTTAGAGCCTTAGGTTTGTATTGTTTGAACTTGATGTAGAAAATGACCTAATCTGCTAAAATTGAACTTGAAGGTATCGTTGTTTAAGAGGCTGCTTCTTATGGTAAGAAACCTGCGAGCAGAATCGGACCGTATGCATGCTTTAGCATGTATTTGTCGGACAGCTTTATGTGTTGATCTATTTGCAAAGGAAAGTGTCCGAAGAGGTCAGAAACCACTTGCCGGAACAGATATAGCTTCCCTTTTTGAAGATCCTAGCATAAAAGATGATCTTCATAATGTTGCAAGTAAAAGCTTGTTCAGAGAGGAGTTTGTAGCAACTCTTGTTGAAAGTTGCTTCCAGTTGTCATTACCTTTGCCTGAACAAAAGAACTCGGGTATGGAGAGTAGAGTGATCGGTGCCTTGGCATATGGAACGGGGTATGGTGCATTAAACTGGACAGAGACAGCTCTTGAAGTGGTGGAAGTTTGCAGGCCCTGTGTCAAATGGGATTGTGACGGAAGAACTTATGCAGTTGATTGCTACTTGAAGCTGCTTGTTCGGCTCTGCCACATTTATGATACTCGGGGAGGTGTGAAAAGAGTCAAAGATGGGGCTTCCCAGGATCAGATCTTAAATGAGACAAGATTGCAGAACTTGCAG
The DNA here is from genome assembly GCA_030270665.1 of Hibiscus trionum. Taxonomy (NCBI): domain Eukaryota; kingdom Viridiplantae; phylum Streptophyta; class Magnoliopsida; order Malvales; family Malvaceae; genus Hibiscus; species Hibiscus trionum. Next base: position 381,247 of record BSYR01000013.1, read on the forward strand.
CGTGATCTTGTAAAAGATCTACGTGAGGTATGTGAGATCTTATAGAGAACTCAAATTCTACACTCTGTATCTTACGAGAAATGTTGTGCTCTGCAAATAGCTTTTGTTTTGTAGGTTGTTACTATTTTGATGGTGAACTAATAAGTACAGAAGTATTCTAATTTCTAAGGGTATTTAGGCTTGATTTTGGCCTGATTGTTACTAGCACTGTTATGTAGACATCTGGTTTGTTGGTGTTGTTTCATCTTGGTGTTCATTTGCTAGGTAAGTACCTCGAGAATATGTGCACGCCTTCTTTGGGCTATTTCAGAACATATAAACCTGGAAGGGCTGGATCCACTCCTTGCTGACGATCCTGAGGATCCTCTAAACATCATCGTGTCAAATATTCACAAGGTGCTCTTCAATGTAGATTCATCTACAGATTCCACAAATAGGCCTCAAGATGTTCAGGCTGCTCTTCTATGTGCTCTGCGGTTGGGATCTCGTCATCTTAGGGCTGGGCAGTTACTAACAAAGGAGCTTGAAGAGTTCAGAACCAATGCCCTGGCTGATTCTGTCAACAGGCATCAGTGCCGTATGATTTTGCAGAGAATTAAACATATCTCTAACCACCCTGACAGCAGGTGAGGTTTCTGTATGTAGCGTACATTCTGAAGTTCTGGATTTAAATTAACTGATCACCTATTGGATGTTTCTTTAGTGTAAAAGTGCTTTAATGTTCCCTTAGACATTGTGCTTTTCTAAATACTTTGGGCTGAATTTGGGATGGACTAAATTTTTGGTGAAAGGCTTCATGTTTATTATTAACCGGAGTGGGATATAGAAAGCTTCTTCTCTTATTTGAAGTGGTATTTCCAGTTTTGTTGCTATAAGAATCTTGTTAAACTTAGTTCTCTGGAGTAGCTTCTTCCTTTTATGTTTCTCAGGTCTTAAAATGAAATGGAAAAATAGATCCATTTGTATATTTGGCATTCTTATTAACTGATATGAGATATGGAATGTTTTTTTTTTCAGGTGGGTAGGGGCTAGTGAAGCCAGAGGAGATTACCCATTTAGCCACCATAAACTGACCGTTCAGTTTTATGATGCCTCAGCTGCCCAAGATAGAAAACTGGAAGGGTTGGTTCATAAGGCTATTTTGGAGCTTTGGAGACCTGATCCTAGTGAACTTACACTTTTGCTAACAAAGGGAATTGACTCCACATCACTCAAGGTTCCTCCAACTGCTTGCACTTTGACTGGTAGCAGTGATCCCTGCTACATTGAGGCCTATCATCTGGCAGATGCAGGTGATGGAAGAATCACTCTACATCTAAAGGTTAAAACTCTAGTTTCTTATTTTTAACTTCTTTGCCTCTTATACCCTTTTTTCTTTTAGTTTCTATATGATCTGAGGTAACATGTCTGTTGGTGGTCCGGAATATGTTGAATAGAGCCAACTTAATTTATTGAAACTTGATAAATGAATTTTGAAAGTTACCTAAATGTAGTGCCATAAATGTTCAACTTTAAGGAGACCATGCAGGGTTATCTTGAGTGCTTTCAAAGTGGTAAAATGGATTCTACTCTTTTATGTAGTGAAGTTTTAGTAGAAGGTTATGTAGTAATGCTAGAGAGTCATTTGTTTAATTGTTTACCAGTTGCTTAGTGTACCTTGTCATATTTGGGTTATGTTAAAAAAAAACCCTTGTCATATTTGGGTTATATGAATAAAATCTTTTTCATGTTTCCATCTATATGGCAAAAAACTCATGATAATCTGGAAGCGGTATCCATAATAAATGCCAGCTCTTCTTTTGTTGTGATTTATACTTGCTATGATGAGTAATGCCTGTTAATAATATTACTTGGTGAATTTTGCAGGTTCTTAATTTGACCGAATTGGAACTAAATCGTGTTGATGTTAGGGTTGGATTATCTGGTTCTTTGTATTTCATGGATGGGTCTCCCCTAGCAGTACGGCAGTTGAGAAATCTTGTTTCACAGGTTCCTTCTCATCTTTGTAAATAATTTTTTTCCCTTTCTGTTGTCTGGTTTTGTGGTTTCAACTACACAATTCTTACAATTTGTCTTATCTTGCAGGATCCTGTGCTTTGCAGTGTGACAGTAGGTGCTTCTCAATTTGAGAGATGTGGCTTTTGGGTTCAAGTCTTATACTACCCATTCTTTGGAAGTGGGACTGTGGGAGATTACGATGGCGATTATTCAGAAGAGGATCCCCAAATTATGAGGCTAAAGAGAAGCTTAAGGCCAGAACTTGGAGAGCCTGTGATTTTGAGGTGTCAGCCTTACAAAATTCCATTGACTGAGCTTCTCTTGCCCCATAAAATTTCACCTGTCGAGTTTTTCCGTCTATGGCCTAGTTTGCCAGCTATTTTGGAATACACTGGCACATATATCTACGAAGGAAGTGGCTTCAAGGCTACCGCTGCGCAGCAATATGGGTCATCTCCTTTCTTGAGTGGACTGAAATCATTGTATTCCAAGCCTTTTCACAGAGTTTGTTCGCACATTATTCGCACTGTGGCTGGGTTTCAGGTAGGACACATTTTCTTGATATCTTTAAAACCCATGTTTATAGATATTTTTCGAATTGTCAGTCTGAATTTGCAGTTTTTACCCAAAAATTGTCTAGTAATATTGATTGTTCTTGGTTTCTTGACGAAACTGATATTTATTTCCCCAACCTGTAACAGCTATGTTATGCTGCAAAAACTTGGCATGGAGGTTTCTTGGGCATGATGATTTTTGGAGCCAGTGAAGTGAGCAGAAATGTGGACTTGGGTGATGAAACAACCACTATGATGTGCAAATTTGTGGTCCGAGCTTCTGATGCATCGATCACTAAACAGATCGAATCGGATCCTCAGGGTTGGTTGGATGATCTGACTGATGGGGGTGTTGAATACATGCCTGAAGATGAAGTGAAGGTGGCTGCTGCTGAGAGGCTTCGCATTTCAATGGAACGAATAGCCTTGTTAAAGGCTGCACAGCCAAAGAAAACTCCGAAAGCTGATGATAAATCGGAAGACGAAGACGAAGAAGAAGAAGATGAAGATAAAGAGAAGAAAGAAGGTGAGGAAGATGGTAAACCTAAAGGACCTTCAACGCTGTCAAAGCTAACAGCAGAGGAAGCTGAGCACCGCGCTCTTCAAGCTGCTGTGCTGCAGGAATGGCACATGTTGTGTAAAGATCGAAACACGAAGATTGGTTAGAAACAAAGAGATTATAATCTTTGTTGTTGCTGTATCATGTTTTTTATTTGCATTAGTCAGTTATTGGAAGTTGATTCGAGTGCCATCTGTTCATCTACCGGCTTCATCTGTTATTCATTATCAGAGATAAGTTGTTCAACACTAGACCTTAGACTTCATAAACGCTTGGTTTGGTTTGTATTAAACTGTTTCTATTCAACACATTTTGTATATCAACATCTGAAATCAAGTCATTCATTTAGCTCAAGCTTGCAAGTACCAAATCTTTGGACGGTACATACCGGAATTGGTAAAATATGATCAAAATACACTAAAATATGTATTAAGTTAACTAGTATGTATGCTTTGAGCCTGTTGAAGTAACTTGGAAAAGCTAGTTCTTCCATCAAATTCTTCAATAAGCTCACACATCCACAGATTAGGTCACCAAAACTACATATTTTTTTATATAGTCACCTCTCTAACAAGTTGGAGCCAATTGAACGAATGTGTAAGTCTTACATCTCTCTCATTGCCATTTAACCACTCATATGTTATACCTCTGAGGAACGTTGTCAAAGTCGTCAAAGTCGAACCTCTGTCGCTCTCTCCCGGCCTGAACACAAACATGCAATTAGCTTCTACCCAATCAACGGTTCATAAACAATAGCTTTGCCTGAAAGTTGAAACTCCTTTTGATATCAAATACAAGTCTCACCTTTGCTAGATACAATGGATCACATGACATGAGCTCATCCATAACATTCAGCTTCTTCGAGACTGTCATCAACCTGTAACGGAACACACAGACACACACACAAAAAAAAAATCGAAAACTTTGATACATTATTCATGATGAGGTCGAGTTCGTGTTTATAATTGAAGGGCCATTGCAGTTAATGGCATTTGTAAAGTAAATGCCATAAGCATAAACATTATGAAATTATCTTTTAAGATTTAATTCATGTATACTTAAATTTGACATAATTTGGTCCTCAACCATCATTCATGTTATACCTTAGTCTAAATCACTATCACAGTAAAAAATTATGCTAGTCGGCTGATGTGGAATATTTTTCATTTTCAAGAACGATAACTTGAACCCTGAAGCTCACTATGTCATTTAAAAGGTGAAACTACAGTTATCAAAATAGTTATTTTTCACTAATTCTTCTTGGAAGTCTTTTAAAAAAAATCCAATTCAGCCTCATAATTTGGACTGTTTCCTTTTTTTATTCCAAATCAGTTAACGTAATATTTTAAAAGGTATTAGTGATTTGGACTAAGGCATAACATTAATAATTATAGTAAGCGGATCAAATGCTGAAGAAAAAAAGAGTAGGAGGATCAACTTATGCCGAATTTAAGTGTAGGGCTAAATCAGTAAATCCTCAAGTTGAGTACAGTATAGGGACAAAAACCATAATTTAACTTGAAATTATCTATTCAAACAAAACACAACATTATTGCTGCTACTGCCTATTCCATAGAGAGTGTACCTTTGGATTGATGAGTCAATACGCTCAATCATTTCACAGGTCTTATATTGTTCAGGATCTTCTAGGAATCGAACCATCCCATCCTTCTGGTTGATCGTTGCATATATCTCACCATCTTTAATCTAAAATTCAACATGAAATGTCAACAATGGAACTTCATAACAGATATATAGAACTGTAGTCTTTGATTAATCAAAACAGATGATCCAAAATTACCATTTGAAGAACATGCATTTCAGCTTCCTTAGGGCTATTCAGTTGCACTCTATTAGCAATATCCTGAAGCGAGAGAGTTAAATATGTCTGCGTCAACCTCTGGATATTCCGTTTATACATAGAAGATACGGCCTGCTTCACCAAGCCTAGATTGTTGTCCTGGTAAAAGGTACAAAGCTTCTTTCAGAAGGTTGAACGGAAAAAGAATCAATAGTAGCTTTGAATTATGATAGATCACTTACGCTTTCGAATTTATCCTTGTTTGCCTCTACATACGTCTCTAAGTCCGCAATTTTCCCATTGCTATAACTACTTGCCAGTTCAAAATATGGCTACTCAAGAGACAACAGTAAGAACTTCATTAATAAACTGAAAATTAAGGAAGCAAATCATTAATAACTAATTGCACAAACGTCTTCAAACTATGAGCTAGATTCTAAGTTGGTCTCAAACTTTAAAACTTTCTAATTGAGTCCCCAAAGTATCGATATCGTAGTCCTCAGCCTATCCGTCAGTTTGAACGTTAAATGCCAGCTCAGAACTGACATGAAGGCCAATTGTAACTTTTGGGGGGATTTTGAAATTTTAGGTTTCACACCAGACGACCTTTTTTTTCCATTTATGCTTTACTACGACTCTAATCTCCATCTATTTTTGACACGTAAGAATTGCTCGATGTGCCTAAATTGGCCTCAACATCATATCTGAGTTAGCATTTAAGCCTAGCCTAGCCTAGCCTAACGATGACACTAATGGAAGGACATGATTGATATTATGTTGATACTAATGGAAGGACCTGATCAATATGATGTTGATACTTTGAAAATTCAATTAAAACATTTTGAGATTTGGAACTAATTTAGAATCTGACCCATAATTTGGGGACTTCTCATGCAATTAACCCCTTTTTTAATTCATTAGAATTAATCTTAGAATTTAGATTTACCTGACATAAGTTCTTCAAATTTCTCTGAGCAACTGAAGAAGCATACTTGGGGAGATTGGTAGGGAACTGCAACCAAGAGGATGTAAAACCGCTCAGAGAGGAGGAAGAGCAAAGACGAACCATAACTTAATACATAATACAAATTTAGAACCAATTTTATAATTTTTCTTTCTTTTTAAAAGATTTCTCCGTACATTCTTAATACATCACATAAGAGAAAAACTTTGATACACAGTCCGTGTAAACTAAAGCTTACACGTGCTTGTCAAATTTAGGGGTTAGGGGTTTAGTGTAGGATTTAGAGTTTAGAATTTAAGATTTAGAGTTAGAGTTTAGGGTTTACAATTTAGGGTGTTAGGGTTATGGTTTTAGGTTTTAGATTTTAAAGAAGGGTTGCGTAAAAAGATTTACATGGGCTGTGCATCAAAATATAACCCCATTACATAATGTAAAAGGAATGTTGAATTGCGGAACATACCTGTCCATGGTGAATAAGAGAGACCAATATGTACTTTTTGAAAGCCTCGACAGCTATAGCATTGACAGTAGACATCGGAGCAGTCACAACCTAAACAATTACCATACAGCAAAAGAAAAAAAAAGAATAATCCGAAGTCAGACAGTAGGAATATTCGCAGCCAACCAATAATTAACATCAGTGCTTTAAAGAAACAACATACATTGTGTAGGAGCTCTAATGCTTTCCGAAACTGCTTTTGTCCAATGCTTATCATTCCCCTACATAATGTCAAAGAGGAAACCTTAATAAATGATACCCCCTCAATGATGCTATACCAGCGAAACAGTAAAATCAAGATGCATGAAACTTTACTGCTTATGGAAATTCAGATCCACAATGAAACTGGGAAAATGTTAGATTCTACATGTTCTTATAGAAGGAAGCTAATTTTCGTGTTGATAACGACGTGTAAAAGATAATAGCTCCTAGGAACTAAGCCTCTGAAATATACTTCATAATGAAATCAGGACAACGTTAGATTTTACATGTAAAAGAGAACGACAAGAGCTCCTAACAACCAAGTGTCTAAATACACAATGGCCAACGGTTAAATGCATAATCTGAGATGAAAACATAACGGTTTGAGAAGCAACCAACCCGTAATAGCAAAAAAGGAAAAGATCCCTTGGTTGATCAACCTCGAAAATATCGTCCTCCAAGATGGAAAGAGCAGTTTTATAGCACTTTGACAGCAAACAAAGCAAAAGAAATTCCGGATGTAATGCAGTCAAATGTTCGGAAGACGACTGAAGCTTCCGAATAGCAGTCAGCATTGGAGCCACTCCACGCAAGGGCTCCTCAAGCAAAAGAACTTGGTCTTTGAACCTCTTACAGACAGATATAACTACCAAATCACATTAAAATCAACATCAACAACTGAAAAAACAGAACCTTGGCAAATTATGATAACGATTTGATTCAATGAAAGAGTGATACACTTATCAGGTGCCAATCGAATTTGCTCAGTAACACATGAACTGATAAATCTGGCAATCGTCAACACATATGAACTAGCTAGCTCTTGTGTAACTGGACCGGCAGTGCACGCCTCACTGTTGAAATCATTAAAAGAACTCATAGCTGTTATTTTTTCCTTCTAACAACTTTTATTATAATAATAAAAAAGAATTAATATTATAAATGAGACTAAAAATTAAGACAAACTAACTACACCAGTAATTGAACACCTCCACAAAAATACCCAAGCTTCAATTTTCTTCTACTTCATTATTCTGTTCTCAGCAGCCAAACATCAAATTCTAAACAACATTAATAAAATTCATAGCTATTAGTTTTCCTTCTAACTGTTTTTTTATAAGAAACCCTGATTTTTTTTTGTATAAATAAGATTAAACCCTAATTAAACCAGTATCTGAAAACCTAAAAAAACCCCAGGATTCAGTTTTCTTCTACTTTCTTTTCAGTTCTTACCAACCAAACATCAAATTCTAAACAATACCCAGATCACTCCCAAGAGAAAAAAAAATTGACAAAAATCAACAAGAGAAAACGATATTTTCTTAAGACTCGAATGGAGAACGAACTCACAGGAAATAGAGGTAACCCAGAGAGTGCTTGGAAGGGTCGAGTTGGTCGAGAAAAAGCGGCAATCGAGTTGACTCGGCATGGAGTGAGTCGTCAGCTTGTTTAAGCAAATTTTGCAGCGATAAGACATCCGAGGCGGTGCCTGATAGTCCCTGGATTTGAGTCACTAAACCTTCCATTGAAATCACCGTTTGCAGCAGAGCTTTCTGATCGTATCGACTCGGTTACTACTTACCTTAACAAAAACCAAAAGTTCGATTTCCAGTGATACACCGTAGGTTTGTTCTTAAAAAGAAAGTTTTGGTTAAACTAGTAGATAGGTCCATATTTTACAATCTTCTGAACAAATTAGTCCCTCAATCAAGTTAGTGTTTCCTTTTTTAGGCTTAATATCAAAATAAGTGTCCAAATTATTCCGTTTTTTTAAGTATTTAAATTTTATTATTTTTTTGACTTTTTAAGGTCAATTGGAGCACCTAATTTGACCTAAAAATAATAGTTTGAGCACCTAAAAAGATCAAAAAAAAATTTAGGCATTTAAAAGAAAAAAATGAGATAGTTTGAACATTTATTTTGTTATTAAACTTTTTTTATCAATAGTAGACAGTGACAGAACTTAACATTATTTATCGAGAATAAAATATCCCTTGTTATCTTAAATGTCACACTAACTACTATAATAATCTTGATCAAATCAAATTTCAAATAACCATAATCGATGTAATATTTGTTTAATGTCCAGTCATCAATTCAAACACACCGATTTGAGGTGGCACACACGTCACTATTTACATGAATTTTATATTATTAATATACACGTCATTATATCTTTATTTAAGTGGAAAGAACTCAAGAAAGATTTAATAGTAAAGTGATGATTTTTTAATTTTAAATCAAGTGACCAAAAGAGAAAGAAATGATATTAATGAAGTGACTATTTATTTAAAAACATGTATAGAAAATCTAAAAATAAACTGAAATTGTAATGAAAAATAAATTAATTAAAAATCTGCTTGATTCAAATACTTTTATTTCTCTAGAGGAAAAAAACGGTCAATGAGAAATATAGGGTTGTTCAATGGAAAAAGGTGGATTTCCATGTAGAAGGACTTGTCACTTTTATTTGCTTAAAGTACAAAAGTATTCACCAAAAAAATATAATTTTATTACAAATTTTTAAAAGTTAAAAAATTATTATATTATTTTATAATAATTTTAAAAAATAATGATCATGTTGTAATTTTTAGAAGGTGAGTGACCAAATCGATCATTGTTTCATAATTTAGTGATTATTTATGTACTTTACGCATTTTATTTCAGTAAATTATTCTCCCGTAAAATAACCATTATTATCAAAAGCAAACGCAGCCAGCTCCTTTTCCCCGTTACTCTCTCACTTCCACTCCTCTTTCCGGCATCACCTCCTCCCCTCTCTCCGGTGCCCAGCTCCGCCCCTCTCTCCGGAGCTCACCTCCGCTCTCACGACTCCTCTACATGTATGTTTATCTGCTTTCTCCTAGATTTGCTTCTTCTTTTTTTTTTCTTTTAGAAAATAAGATTTCATTTTTCTGCAAGATCTGTTACGTAAATGGTGTTTTTCTTGGCTTAAGTCTTAGACTAAGAGAGTAGAACTTTGGGTTATAAACTAAATCGTTTGAAGTTGGGATCTGTAGAAGATGATGACGATTTGCTAAGAAATGTGTTTTTTTTATTATTATAATTTGTGATGCTTTCATATTGGGTTAACTTCAGATGTTATATGAACATATGGTATTGTTGCACGGTAAACGCGATTTTCTATTTTCACAAAAATGATGATGGCTATACGGATATATTTTAATTGGAAAAATACAAATTCCCTCTTTGTATTAGTAGTATAGAAAAGCTAGTAACAAGCAAGAAACATGGTTATCTAATCCTAATGATCAAGAGGAAAACTTCATATTGCAGAAATCCGAGAAATATAAGGGCATCAAAAGATGAATTCCGATTTTTTTTTTTTTATATTTTCTTTATCATATAAATCTTATATTGATCAGCTTTAAGGATAATTTCTTTGTTGAAATACTTTCATGTTGTATTTTGTGGCTGGTTAGTGTTTTAAATTTCTCTGTTTTGGTCGAATGTGCTATTTTTGGCTGCTACTTCTTCATGGGGTGAGTGTGGCAGAATCTTGACTAGTTCGAACCGTAGGGGATAGAATCAGTACTTCATATTCATATAACCCTTTTATCTTGATGTTGTTTAGAATTAGAAGCAGAGAGTCGAAGGATCAGAAAAAGAATAACAGACTTTAAATAATGGCGGATTACCATTACGTTTACAAAGATGTAGAAGGAGCTTCCACTCAATGGGACGATATCCAAAGAAAGCTTGGCAATTTACCCCCAAAGCCTCCTGCTTTCAAGCCGCCACCTTTTGAACCTGCACCCGACTCAGATTCTGCCCCCAGGGATAAGTCTTGGATCAATCAAAAGACTGAAGAAGAACTTGAAGATCTTGAAGATGATCTTGATGATGATCGTTTCCTTGAAGAATACAGGTTTTATTTTGTTTTTCTTCAATTGATTGTTTTTTTTCGGTTTTAAATTTGAGGTTTAAAACATTTCTGTTTTAATTATTGGGTTCAGAGATTATTTTTTATTGAATTAAAATATGGGTTTGGTTTATTGGAGATTTTTTTAAAAAAAATTGTAGACTAAGGGAAAGTTTTTAAATGAATAAGAGTTAACTTCTGTGATAAACTTTAAGGCTAATTATTGTTTGTTCTTCATGTTGTATCAAATTCATGATTTAAAAAAGTTGGAGCATTTGCCTTGTGACTGGGTTTTCATTTGCTCTGGATCTTTCAAATGCATGAAAATGTTAAACATATCGGTGTCGGACATATATTTGAATCCGGCTTTCACACTCAAGTTTGAGTAACATAAATGTTCATTGATATCTATATATATGTTTGTGCATTTTATTGGGAAAAATATTGTTGTTTTGATAGAAAGAAGAGGCTAGCTGAGATGAGGGAAGCAGTTAAGGTTTCAAAGTATGGATCAGTGGTGCAGATTTCGGGATCCGATTTCGTACGAGAGGTTTCCCAAGCTCCTCAGGATGTCTGGGTGGTTGTCCTTCTCTACAAAGAGGGGTATTTTACATTTGAAATATTGCTTGTTTCTTATACAATTATTAGTCATTTAAATTGTGACAAATTTGTTTGCATTGAGCACTTTCTAATCTTTGTGTTCGTAATGTTTTTTTTAAGCTTGTTGATGGGATTTTATTTGCTTAGTACAATATTTAGTGTTTCCTGCTTAACATTTGAAGTTAACTATATAAATTTTCATTTTTGCAACACTTAATCTAATTAAATCATACCATTTTTCCTTTTCAGCGTTCTACATTATATAGATGTTCCTTTCTGAGATGTAATTCCGATAAAACTATACGACTTATGAACCAGGAAATTTAAAATGCTCATCTTGTTGAAAAATATGTGTGGATGTTCCTTGTATTGAGTATTCTTTGCTTTGTTGGTATCTCTTATTAGATTTCCGGAGTGCGGGCTGCTTCTGCGGTGTTTAGAAGAATTGGCAGTTAAATACCCTGCCACAAAGTTTGTCAAGATAATATCCACTGATTGCATTCCTAACTACCCAGATCGAAATCTTCCAACTCTCTTGGTGTATAATAGTGGAGCAGTAAAAGCAAATTATGTTGGTTTGCATAGTTTTGGCAGGAGATGCACACCTGAAGGTACGCTATTGTAAAGGGATTCACACTCTTTTTTTTTTTTCTTTTCCTTTTTCCCACTCATTTTTCAAATAAATTTGTCTAGGTCTAGTAATTGGGAAGTAATTGGTGATGCTTGTCAACCTTGTTTTCTAGTCTTGGATTAATGAAATATTGATATTTTAGAGCCCGGGTTTTAGTCGAGTTGTTTCTTGTAGTCACCGTTAAAAGATGACTTAGTAGGTCTAGGGTTTGCATCTCGGATATTTTTGCACACAGTTTACATTCCCTTGTCTCCTTTTGCGTTCGACGTTCTTGATGACCTACTATCCCAACACTACCATGTGTTTAGGATTGAAAATTTGTTATATTGATTTTATTTACCAGTTTTTGTTATTCTCTTAAAATATAGGTGTGGCCTTAGTTCTCTGTCAATCAGATCCTGTTCTAAATGATGGCCAAAGTGGGAGTGACCAATCACAAAAAGCTGTTCTTGAAGGAGTTCGTAGGCGGTTTATTGAAAAAGTTGTTACCGAGCACGAGGATCATGACGACGGAGGATCATCCAGTGATTAGATGTTCAATGCATTCACTCAGTTTCTTTCGGTTGGGAATTTCTGGTTTCTTGCAGCTGATCTTTGTTTTTTTTTTTTGGTTGCTGATTTTGATGTTTTGTCTATCTATTATAACTCTCTACTTTGGTTTGATATTTAATACTGGAACTTACTGTGTTATTAGTTGCTCAAGCCTTTTCTAGCAGTAAACTCAACTTATAAAACCATAATGTTTCTTTGTCTCAGGGAGTTAAGATAGAAAAGAGTAAAAATTATAGGGGCCAAGGCCCTTACTTATACCCCTAAATTCATCTTTGCATCATAAATAAATACAAAAAATGAACTTGAAATTCAATTCGATTCGATTATACAACCAATTTTAAGTGCACTCTTACTAACGAAAATTCAGGAAAATCGGTTGTCTTTGTTTGGCTTCGGCTTCTTTGCACGCCTAGGATGAATTTTAGTTTTAAAAGGCACACCGAGGCAAATGGAGTCGAAGCGCAAGGCAAATGTGTGCGCCTTTCTTAGACGAGACCTACTTTTTGTGCTAGTTGCTGCAAGCTTAAAATTCATCCCTTTAATTTCTTTACAGCGCACAAGTCAGATCAAAACGATTTAGTATCAGTTTCAAAAGTAACTATTTCAAGCTTTCTAATCTTGAAAAAGTTCAAATTTCTAGTTCTTTTGTCGGGCATTTTTTACAGCATCTTAATCTCTTTCTGCAGGCTTGAACAGTTGCAGATATAATAGATGCTATTGCGGCCAATACAAACCACTATTTTTACAATAACGGTTTTGACAGCGGCAGAACTAGAATTATAAGGGGACCATAATGAAATTAAAATTTTTGAGGGGGACATAATAAGATTTTAAAAATATTGAAAAGATTATAGAACTAATTTTACCTTTTTTTTTCCTCTAAAAACTATTATATTATCATTGGAAAAAAATTGACAGGAGCCACGCCCCCAAAATTCCCCGTATATTCTGTCCATAAGATTTGGACGATGCCGCTACCTCTATATAGCGGCCAATCTCATTCCTAAGATGTTGGTTGCCTAAGAGTGAACCTAAAAATTAGGCTCATATTGAAAAATTGAATTTTAAAAGTTGTCTCATAATAACAAGTATTAAAAAAATTGGTTTTCTAATAAAAATTATTGAACAAAAAATATTAAAGTTTAAGAGTATATCCCTAATAATAAATATTGGAAATAAATTAGACCCCTAATAACGAGTTGGAAAAAACTGGATGCCTAAAAATAAATATTAGAAAAAAATTAAAATTTAAGAGTAAACCCCTAATTACAAATATTAAAAAAAATTGATCTCTAATGACAACTATTAAAAAATTAGACCCCTAATAATAAGCATTAAAAAATGTCTCTAATAACAAAAATGAGAAACAAAAATTAAATTTGAAGAGTATGTCCCTAATAATAATTATTGAAAAAAGTTAGTTCCCTAATAATAATTATTGAGAAAAAAATGGAACACTTATAATAAATATTTGTAAAAAAAATAATTTTAGGAGCATGCGCTAATAACAAATAGGGATAACTACACAAATAGTACCCCCACCTATTCTCGCGTTATTGTTTTAATACCACACCTTTTTTTTAGTAAAATGGTACCTAACGTTACATTTCGTTTTCAAAATGGCACCTCCACCGTTTAAAATTAACGAAAAAGTTGATGTGATTTTTTTTTCAATTTCCACGTCATTTTGTCTCTTCTAGTCAGCATATCATAATGTTATTTTTTAATATTTTTATTTTTCCAGCTTGGCACGTGTCACCTTCTTATTAGTTGAACAAAACCAAAAGAAATAAAAGTAGACTCATAATAACAAGTATTAGAAAAATTAGTTTTCTAATAAAAATGATTGAACAAAAAATATTAAAGTTTAAGAGTATATCCCTAATAATAAATATTGGAAATAAATCAGCCCCCTAATAACGAGTTGGGAAAAATTAGATGCCAAAAAATAAATATTACAAAAAATTGAATTTTAAGAGTAAACCCCTAATTACAAATATTGAAAAAAATTGATCTCTAATGACAACTATTAAAAAATTAGACTCCTAATAACAAGCATAAAAAATGGTCTCTAATAACAAAAATTAAATTTGAAGAGTATGTCTCTAATAATAATTATTGGAAAAAATTAGTCCCTAATAATAATTATTGAGAAAAAATTAGAACACTTAAAACAAATATTTTTTTAAAAAAATTAATTTTAGGAGCAGACGCTAATAACAAATAGGGATAACTACACAAATAGTACCCCACCTATTCTCGCGTTATTGCTTTAGTACCACACCTATTTTTTTTAGTAAAATGGTACCTAACGTTACATTTCGTTTTCAAAATGGTACTTTCGCCGTTTAAAATTAACAGAAAAGTTGATGTGATTTTTTTTTCAATTTCCACGTCATTTTGTCTCTTCTAGTCAGCATACCACAATGTTATTTTTTAATATTTTTATTTTTCCAACTTGACACGTGTCACCTTCTTATTAGTTGAACAAAACCAAAGGAAATAAAAGTAGACTCATAATAACAAGTATTAGAAAAATTAGTTTTCTAATAAAAATTATTGAAAAAAAATATTAAAGTTTAAGAGTATATCCATAATAATAAATATTGGAAATAAATCAGGCCCCTGATAACGAGTTGGGAAAAACTGGATGCCTAAAAACAAATATTAGAAAAAATGAATTTTAAGAGTAAACCCCTAATTACAAATATTGAAAAAAAAATTGATCTCTAATGACAACTATTAAAAAATTAGATGCCTAATAACAAGCATTAAAATAATGTCTCACTAATAATAATTGTTAGAAAAATTAGTCCCCTAATAATAATTATTGAAAAAAAATTGTAACACTTATAACAAATATTTGTAAAAAAATTAATTTTAGGAGCAAGCGCTATAACAAATAGGGATAACTACACAAATAGTACCCCACCTATTCTCGCGTTATTGTTTTAGTATCACACCTATTTTTTTAGTAAAATGGTACCTAACGTTACATTTCGTTTTCAAAATGGCACCTCCGCCGTTTAAAATTAACGGAAACGTTGATGTGATTTTTTTTCAATTTCCACGTCATTTTGTCCCTTCTAGTCAGCATATCACAGTGTTATTTTTTAATATTTTTATTTTTTCAACCTGGCACGTGTCACCTTCTTATTAGTTGAACAAAACCAGAGGAAATAAAAGTAGACTCATAATAACAAGTATTAGAAAAATTGGTTTTCTAATAAAAATTATTGAAAAAAATTACAGTTTAAGAGTATGTTCCTAATAATAAATATTAAAAATAAATCAGGCCCCTAATAACAAGTTGGGAAAAACTAGATGCCTAAAAACAAATATTAGAAAAAAATTGAATTTTAAGAGTAGACCCTAATAGCAAATATTGAAAAAAAAATTGATCTCTAATGACAACTATTAAAAAATTAGACCCCTAATAACAAGCATTAGAAAAAACAGTCTTTAATAACAAAAATGGGAAACAAAAATTAAATTTAAAGAGTAT
Organism: Hibiscus trionum; assembly: GCA_030270665.1. Taxonomy (NCBI): domain Eukaryota; kingdom Viridiplantae; phylum Streptophyta; class Magnoliopsida; order Malvales; family Malvaceae; genus Hibiscus; species Hibiscus trionum. The sequence goes on from BSYR01000013.1 coordinate 396,994, forward strand.
GTCCCTAATAACAATTATTGGAAAAAAATTAGTCCCCTAATAATAACTATTGACAAAAATTAGAATACTAATAACAAATATTTGTAAAAAATTAATTTTAGGACCACACCCTAATATCAAATAGGGATAACTACATAAATAGTACCCCACCTATTTCTACATTATTGTTTTAGTACCACACTTTTTTTTGACAAAATAGAACTTAATGTTACATTTCGTTTTCAAAATGGTACCTCCGCCGTTTCAAACTAACGGAAAAACTGATGTGAAATTTATTATATTTTTTTTCAATTTTCACGTCATTTTGTCTCTCCTAGTCAGCATACCTGTTGAGTGGATCGAAGAATCGATTTAAGCCAAGAGGGGGGTGAATTGAATTTTTAGAAATTCTTGTGGTGGAGTGGAAAATTAAAATTTGCTAGACAAGAGAATTTAGAGTGGTTCAAGTTCCAATTGAACTCTACATCCACTACCTTAGCTACCACTAAGGATTTTCCAACAATCCACTAATTGCTCTTCCCCTTTTCTAGGCTTAGGAGGTAACCTTTACAATACCGGTCAAATTTTCTACCCAAAATTTGACCCAATCCTCACTCAAGTAATACAAAGAAGTTTAAGGCTAAAGACTAGTATCTCTCAATACAAATGTAGCCCTTTTTACAAGCACTCAATACAATTGAACAAATAAGATTAGAAATACAAAGTTCTACAATTGAGGTTTACACGAAAACATGAGATTTTAGCACAATTGCTTGGATTTGATGTTTGGATAATTCTTTTGGGATAAATAGTTGTTGTTGGTGCTTTTAGAGGTCCCTTTTATACATTCTCATTGAATTCTAGCCGTTGGGGTTGTTGCCTTCATTATTATAGCCGTTGGGATGTTATTTTCCCTCCATAAATGCAGTTTGCAACTACCCGTTCCGAAACGCCCGACCCTGTTTCAAAACAGACCAAAATAGAAAGAGCCGTTGGGGTGTAATAAATAGGCCGTACCGAAATGGGCACGATCATTTCGATACGCTACGAGCCTGTTCCAAAACGTAATGAAGCCCGTTTCGAAACATTTTGCCACTGTCAAAATCTGTATCGAAACAACTTAGAAGCGTTTCGATACGCCTTAACAATATTTTTAAATTCAGTTATAAAACTTCAACGGTCATATTTTGAAACCAAGTTTGAAATTCGTTTCGAAACGTTTGAGGTCGTTTCGATACAGCCGTATCGAAACGGTTCAAACCGTTTCGTTGTTCTTCATCCGTTTCGAAACACAACTAGCTGTTTCGATACACCCGTATCGAAACGGGAAAGTTAGTTCCGAAATAGAGGTTAACAGTTTCAAAATGTTCTGAAACGCCCAAAGGCCGTTCCGAAACGGTGACTCGAAAATCACTGTTTTGACTTGGTAAACACTTAGAAAATATTTGATAAGTTAAGGTTTTGACTTGTACATTTTTCTTTTAAACACATAGAGAGGTTTTGAGGACTTAAAAATTCATTTTCTCTTTTTCAATTTAGTCCTTAAATCCTTTGTTATATCAAAATCAATTTATTAGTTTTACCATCTCCCCCTTTTTGATATAACAAAACCAAGTTAGAATTTTTAAGAGTTTTGAAATCTTGAAGACATTCTAACTCCCCCTCAATGTAAGATGGGTTTTAAAGTTTTGAAGAGGTTAAAATTTAAGTGTTTAAAACTCAAAACCTTCTTAAAAAATTTGTCTCTTATATTACTTCTCCCATTTTTGTTAGATCAAAAAGAATAATAATCAAGGCTAATCATGAGAAGAAACAAGATTATAAGCAAGAAACCAAACAACATAATATAGATAGAATTAAATTCAAATAACCAAACATAAATACTTAAAGCAACATAGTTTAATCTCAATCCCAAACTAAATAAGCAAAGCATAGGTCTTTAAAGCATAAAAAATTGAAAGGTGCAAACTTATTCCTAATATGATAGATTAAAATGAGATGCAATGGAGATCCTAAGCCTCGTCATCATCGTCATCATCATCATCGTTTTTAGCTTGAGCCCGACGAAAGTTCCTCTAATCACCATAGAATGTGGAGAAAGACAAGTCCATATATGATTGTTGATTCTCAAGAGCGGTAAGACGATTCTCGTTTCCAAGAACACGATCCTCCAAGGATTGCAAACGAGTGTTGATAGCACCAAATCCCGAAGCCATGTTCGTATCCATCGAGTGGAACCGCTCGGTAAGGAAAGCTATAAGAGCTTCATTGTTAGGAGCCGAAGCTTGAGGTGGTGGCTTAACTTGAGGTGGCGGAGCTTGCCTATCAACACGAACCCATTAGCCAAGAATATAGCAGAACCCAGACTTACGGAGAGAAGATTCACCAATCTTGTTCTTGCGGGGTTCCGGAGAATCATAGGAGCAATCAATGTTGAGGGTACCAAAGACATAGCTTAAAACAGCCCCATAAGTGAAAGATGTAAGAGCATCGGCTTCACGAATCTTCACATTATGGACCATCTCGACGAACATGATTTTGATAAGATTTGGTCGTTGTCCTTGGCGAAAGCACTCTAACCAAAAATAGTCAACTTGACGAACATGAGAGAATTTACCTCTGGAAGGGCGGATGAACCAAGAAATCATCAAATAGAGGAATCGGTCATGAGCATCCAATGAGAGAACGGATCCAGTGTGAGCACCAAAGTGGTTCTCATCCTCAATGCCTTCATCCTTGAGCCCAAGAGCATTCTCTAAAACGAATATACTAATGGTGAACTTCTTACCCAAAAGGTACGACTCAATGCCAATCACCTCGGTATGATCTTCATTATCAATAAGAACGGCATTGGAGTAGAAAAGGAGAACCATATGCTTGTAGACAATATCTGGAATGCTCAAAAAGGCCAAGAAGCTCTATTCTCGCAACCGAGCTAGATAGCGGAGTTCAAAACACTCGGAGTCAAGGAACTCGATATGCACAACACGCTCTCGGCAAACGGCTATATCTTTGATGATTTTGAAACGGTCCTTAGTCTCTTGATTCCGAAGACTCTTTTGAAAAATGAGGGTGATGTTAGGACGGATGTTTGCTTGGGTTGAAGCTTCACCCGTTTGAGTCTTCTTGCGTTTCTTGTTAATGTTTTTCCATGAAATTCCTAAAAACATAAAGCAAGCAATTAAACAAATTAAATGTATGCATATTAATCCTTAATTCAATCCAATGGAAAATCCCATTTAGGTTTAAAAAAAACTTTAAAAACATATATACATATAACAATTTTTTTAAAAAAAGAAACAACTTTTGAAAAATAGTAAAAAAATAAAAATAAATATATTCGAATCATCAATTTTAAGATTTTGAATTTTTTTTTCCAAGTTTTGAAGAACCTAAGTTGCAAAACATATAATTTATACAAAATTAATATTTCTAACCTAAGATTCGAATAAAATCAAAGGAAAAAGAAAAAGATGAAAAATACCTCAAATAGAGATTTTGGATGAATGAATGAAAGAAATTGCACCAATTTGTTGAATCTTGCTTAGACTTAAGTTTGTGAGTAAAAGCTCTCAAGATTTGATGAAAAACAATGAGGTTTAGAGGGTTTTTATAGGGAAAAATCGGGTTTAGGGTTTTTAATGAAAAGCAACTTTATCAATTAAAGCCCTTATAAAACCTGTCCACAGAGGCGTTTCGGAACAGGCACGATCGTTCCGAAACGTGTGTACTGAAACGTTGACTGACGTTTCGAATCATATTGACCGTTCCGATACGGCTTTGACCGTATCAAATCCCACGTGGTAACCCGTATCGAAACGCTTTTGGGCCGTGTCGATACAATTCTTGGCAGAGGCAAAACGTTTCGAAACCTTTTTAGGCGTTTCGAAACACCCTGGTCACAGACCATTCTATTAAGGCACCCTTATCGAAACAGATTGACCCGTTTCGATACGCCTATGCTTGGAGGTGCAGATGAGGCTCTAATATTGCAGAAAAATTGAATTTTATGAAGTCCTAGATGTATAAATGATATGAATGAGCATGAATAACATGTTAAAACACAAACATACTCCCCCTAACTATAAGCATGAATGAAATTAGGAATAAAAACACATAAGCATGACATTTTGCAAGAAATCAAGCAATTTAAGCACAAAAAAGTCCTAAAAGGTCAAGATAGGCTAGTTAGACCTAACTCTCTCCTAAGGGACCAAAAACGCTCCTTATCTAGAGGTTTTGTAAAGATGTTCGCTAGTTGATTTAAGGTGTCTACGAACTCTAAAACAACATCTTCCTTAAGGACATGATCTCTAATGAAATGATGCCTTATTTCTATATGTTTGGTTCTAGACGTGTTGGATGGGATTTTTAGTTAGGCATATAGCACTAGTGTTGTCACACGTAAGGGGTATGGTTTCAACTTTAACACCATAGTCTAAGAGTTGTTGCTTCACCCAAAGGACTTGAGCACAACAACTCCCTAAGGATATGTACTCGACTTCGGTGGTAGAAAGAGCTACACTATTTTGTTTCTTAGAGAACCAATATATAAGCATACTACCTAAGAATTGGCAAGTGCCGAAAGTACTTTTCCTATCAATTTTACAACCCCCGTAATTCGCATCCGAATAAGCATGAAGGTTAAAGGTTGAGTCTCTAGGGTACCAAAGACCTAGACAAGGAGTATCTCTAAGGTACCTAAAGATCCTTTTTACGGCTATAAGGTGAGACTCTCTAGGACTAGCTTGAAACTTAACACACAAGCAAACACTAAACAATATATCTGGTCTACTCGCGGTAAGGTAAAACAATGATCCAATCATAGAGTGTTAAAGCTTAGAGTCAACACACTTACCTCCTTCATCTTTGTCAAGCTTTGTAGATGAGCTCATTGGTGTGGCTTGAGGCTTTGCATTCTCCAAGCCAAACTTCTTGAGCATATCCTTGATGTACTTAGCTTGATTGATGAAGATGCCATCCTTCATTTGTTTGATTTGGAGTCCCAAAAACAATGAGAGCTCCCTCATCATGCTCATTTCAAATACACCATGCATCAACTTAGAAAAATCTTGACAAAGCAATTCATTAGTAGAACCAAATATAATATCATCAACATAAATTTGAACTACTAATATATCTTTGCCATTGTTTTTAATAATAAGTGTTGTGTCCACCTTTCCTTTCTCAAAACCTTTTCCAACTAGAAAACTTGAAAGTCTTTCATACCAAGATCTAAGAGCTTGTTTTAAACCATATAAAGCTTTTGACAATTTAAAAACATGGTTTGGAAAAATTGGATCTTCAAAGCCTGGTGGTTGTTCCACATACACTTCTTCATTTATAAAGCCTATTAAAAATGCACTCTTGACATCCATTTGAAAAAGCTTGAAATCATGATAACATGTATATGCAAGCAACATCCTAATAGCTTCCATTCTAGTTACGGGTGCATAGATATCATCAAAATCAATTCCCTCTTCTTGAGTGTAACCTTGAGCAACCGACTTAGCTTTGTTTCTCACTATGTTACCACTCCCATCTAGTTTATTCCTAAATACCCATTTAGTTCCTATAGCAGATTGATTTCTATGCCTTTCAACTAATGTCCACACTTTACTTCTCTCAATTTGATTTAACTCATCTTGCATGGTCATAATCCAAAAATCATCTTTTAAAGCTTCTTTAATATTTTTAGGCTCAATGTATGAGATAAATGCAACATGATTCATGAGTTTGAGAGAAGATCTAGTAGTTACCCCCTTGGATGGATCACCCAAGATTTCACCACCTTTGACATAGTTGTACTCCCTTGGGTAGCTTACTTCCTTTTTCTCAAGAGCCAAGTCCTTCAAGGCTTCAAGAGGTGGATCTTGTGCATCTTCCTTTTTAGTTAGAACCTCATCCTCCTTTGAAGTTTGTCCTCCATCAAAGGCATCAAGGATTCCTACATCATCATCGTCACAAGATTCCTTCCTCGGAAGGAGGTTATCATCGAAAATAACATGAATAGACTTTTCTACTACTAAAGTTCATTTGTTAAATACATGATAGGCTTTAGAGTTTAAAGAATACCCTAAGAAAATAGCTTCATCACTTTTAGCATCAAATTTACCTAAGTTGTCTTTACCATTATTTAAAACAAAACACTTGCAACCAAATGGATGAAAATAGCTAATGTTAGGCTTTTTAGATTTTAAAATCTCATATGGTGTTTTCTTTAAAAGTGGCCTAATCATTACTCGATTTACAATGTAGCAAGCGGTGTCTGTGGCTTCCGCCCAAAAGTATTTAGGTAAATTGTTTTCACAAAGCATGGTTCTAGCCATTTCTTGTAAAGTCCTATTTTTCCTCTCAACTACCCCATTTTGTTGAGGAGTTCAAGGAGCCGAAAAATTGTGGCTAATACCATTTTCATTTAAAAACTCTTCAAAACCTAGATTTTGAAACTCGGTTCCATGATCACTTATAATATGAGAAATCTTAAGTTCAAGATCATTTTGAGTTAATTTTGAAAGCGTGATGAATTTTTCTAAAGCCTCATCTTTTGTACTTAAGAATAGAACCCAAGTAAACCTAGAATAGTCATCAACAAGTATAAAAGCATACGATTTACCACCCAAGCTCATAGTTCTAATAGGCCCCAAAAGATCCATATGAATCAATTGTAAACATCTACTAGTAGAGACATCATTAATGGATTTAAAGGATGATCTATGTTGTTTACCCTTAGAGCATGCATAACATATTTTATCATTGGAGAACTTAATCTTGGGTAAACCTCTAACTAGATTTAGGGAAACTATTTTTCTAAAACACTAATGCTAGCATGTCCTAGTTTCCTATGCCTTAACCATGCATCATTTTCATCTTAAGCAACAAAACATGCATGAGATGTATGAATGTCATCTAGATGCACCATATAAATGTTACCTATACGATGACCAATGAGCATTATTTTATTTGATTTAATGTCAACAATTTTACACCCATTTTTATCAAACAAGACATTAAACCCTTTATCACACAATTGACTAATTCTCAATAAATTGTGTTTTAGACCATTGACATACAAAACATTTTCAATGAGTATAGTAGAGTGATTACCTATGGAGCCAATACCTTCAATGTGGCCTTTGGAGTTGTCACCAAATGTCACTACTCCTCCACTTTTTGGCTTTAAGTCTATAAATCGACTCTTGTCTCCGGTCATGTGCCTCGAGCATCCACTATCAAGGTACCATGAGTTTTGGCTTTGTGCTTTGGCCTTGTAGCAATGCTCCCCCTATAAAAAAAGAGTTAAGCTTTGACTTTTGGTACCCAAATCATTTTGGGTCCATGAGTGTTAGTTCCCAAATACTTGGTTCCCTAAGGAATCCAAGATGAAATGGCTACAATATTGTTAGAAATTACAAGTTCCTTAGGAACCCATACACTTCTAACTTTCTTGTTCTTATGATACTTATGGGAGCCTCTTTGTTTGTGGTTAATAAAGTTTCTCTTCACATGTTGGGATTTTTAAGAAGATGCTTTTTCAAAACCATTTTTCCCAACATTGGTTAGAGAAGCTTTGAGTTTACTCACCTCCTTTTGGTGGTAAACATGATATTTTTCAAGAAGGTCATTTAAATCATTTGATTTCTTTTCAAACTCATTTGAGGAATTTTGTAAAACCAAGACCTTCTTTTCTAATTCTGAGTTGGTTTTAGAAAGGGAGTCATTTTGGGTTCTTAAAACTGAAATCATTTTCTTATTCTTTAAAATCGACTCCTTGTATTTCTCAACCAACTCATCATATAGCTCTTACAACTCATCATAAGCATCTTGAAGTTCATCAAATGTAAAATCAAAGGTAGATGAGTTAGAGGTTACCATAGAGGAATCCTTCTCAATAGCCATGAGGCAAAGGTTGGCCACTTCATGTTCCTCATCCTCGAATGACTCCTCATCACTCCAAGTAGCAAGCTTGGCTTTGAGCTTTTTCTTCTTTTCAAAGCCATTCTTCTTGTGTTGAGGGCAATCGGAACGTATGTGACCCGACTTCTTGCACTCAAAGCAAATGATTTGGTCTCTCTCTTCTTCTTTGCTTTTGTTCTTGAAGTCTATCTTTCTTTGAAATTTTCTCCCTCGGTTGGACTTCATGAACAGTGAGAATTGTTTGGCTAACATAGCCAATTCCTCAAAGTCTTCCTTCTCACTAGAAGAGCTCTCCTCATGTAGAGAGGCTTTGAGAGCAACTCCTAGCTTCTTTTTCTTTTCTACCTCATGCTTCTCTATCCTTCTCTCTTCCTTCTTTTTCTCTTCCTCTCTTCCTTGCTTCATAATCTCGTATGTAAGAAGAGACCTAACAAACTCATCAAGCTTCAAAGTTTTCAAATTCTTTGCTTCAATGATGGTCGTCCTCTTACCATCCCAAGATTCCGGGAGAGAGTATAGAAGCTTCCTCACTAGCTTATCTTCAGGAATTACTTCACCGAATCCTTTAAGGCCATTGACGATGATCAAATCAAACATCTTTGAGACGCTCTCATCGGGGTCCATCTTAAAATTCTCATAGCTCAAGTTTAGCAACCCAATCTTCGTCTCTTTCACATCGCTAGTGCCCTCATAAGTCGTCTCCAAAGTGTCCCACACTTCCTTCACGCTTTCGATGGATGAAACTTTTGAGTAGATATTCCGACCAAGTGCACAAAATATGATATGTAGAGCTTTGTCGTTGACTTGCATCTTTCGTCTATCTTCCTCGGTCATCTCCGACTTTAGTTTCGGGACTAGTCTTCCTTCATCGGTTCTCTTAATCGAAATGTAGGGGCCTTCTTCCACCACATCCCAAACCATGTAATCTGTTGACTTTGTGAAGAGACGCATCTGATTCTTCTAATATGGGTAGTTGTCCCCATTGAAGAAGGGTGGTTTAGTGGTTGATTGTGACTCATAGAGGTTGGAGGTTGAAGTAGATGCCATGACTTGTCTTTAGAATAGATCACACTCTCATAGGAACTCCTCTTATGGTTGTTAATTCTTCAAAGAGGTAGGCTCTGATACCAATTGTTGAGTGGATCGAAGAATCGATTTAAGCCAAGAGGGGGGTGAATTGGATTTTTAGAAATTTTGGTGGTGGAGTGAAAAATTAAAATTTGCTAGACAAGAGAATTTAGAGTGGTTCAAGTTCCAATTGAACTCTACATCCACTACCTTAGATACCACTAAGGATTTTTCAACAATCCACTAATTGCTCTTCCCCTTTTCTAGGCTTAGAAGGTAACCTTTAAAATACTGGTCAAATTTTCTACCCAAAATTTGACCCAATCCTCACTCAAGTAATACAAAGATGTTTAAGGCTAAAGACTAGTATCTCTCAATACAAATGTAGCCCTTTTTACAAGCACTCAACCTAATTGAACAAATAAGATTGGAAATACAAAGTTCTACAATTGGAGTTTACAAGAAAATATGGGATTTTAGCATAATTGCTTGGATTTGATGTTTGGATAATTCTTTTGGGATCAAAAGTTGTTGTTACTGGTGCTTTTAGAGGTCCCTTTTATACATTCTCATTGAATTCTAGCCGTTAGGGTTGTTGCCTTCATTATTATAGCCGTTGGGATGTTATCTTCCCTCCACAAATGCAGTCTGCAACTATCCGTTCCGAAACGCATGACCCTGTTTCGAAACAGACCAAAATAGAAAGAGTCGTTGGGGTGTAATAAATAGGCTGTACCGAAACGGACACGATCGTTTCGATACACTAAGAGCCTGTTTCGAATCGTGCTGAAGCCCATTTCGAAACATTTTACCACTGTCAAAACCCGTATCGAAACGGCTTAGAAGCGTTTCGATACGCCTTAACAATATTTTTAAATTCAGTTATAAAACTTCAACGGTCATATTCTGAAACCAAGTTTGAAATTTGTTTCGAAACGTTTGAGGTCGTTTCGATACAGCCGTATCGTAACGGTTCAAACCGTTTCGTTGTTCTTCATCCGTTTCGAAACACAACTAGTTGTTTCGATACACCCTTATCGAAACGAGAAAGCTAGTTCCGAAACAGATGTTAACAGTTTCAAAATGTTTCGAAACGCCCAAAGGCCGTTCCGAAACAGTAACTCGAAAATCACTGTTTTGACTTGGTAAACACTTAGAAAATATTTGATAAGTTAAGGTTTTGACTTGTACATTTTTCTTTAACACATAGAGAGGTTTTGAGGACTTAAAAATTCATTCTCCTTTTCAATTTAGTCCTTAAATCCTTTGTTATATCAAAATCAATTTATTAGTTTTACAATACCACAATGTTATTTTTTAATGTTTTTATTTTTTCAACTTGACACGTGTCAACCATTGAGCCAGTCAACTAATAATGAATAGGACCAAAGAAACAAATATTTAACTTAACCAAAGTTACCTCCTCAAAAAAAATTGCTACTATAAAGAATTGAATTTGAAACCCCTTATAAAATGTATACTGTGCACATCTATTAAACTAAGTTAATGATACATTTAAAATTCACCAAAACTAATCTTTAAGTTAAATTACGCTACCACTAAACTAAATAAATATTTTTTATTATAAAACTAATATTAAAGCATTCCAAAAAATTAAATTCATAATCTTTATTTGACATAAAATATAAATTTTAAATTATTTTTAAAATTATTTATTTTTATAATATTATATTAGATAATGTAAAAAATAAAACAATTAATTAATTTTTTATTTTATTTGAAAATTTAAAAAAACTAATAAAATAACTATGTATTTATTTTCATAATATTATATTAGATATGTAAAAATTAAAATAATAAATTATTTGTCATAAAATACGATTTGGCATAAAATATAAATTCTAAATTATTTGTAAAATTATTTATTTTCATATTTTTTAGGAATGTTTTAATATTAATTTTATAAAAAAATAAATATTTATTTATTTAGTTTAGTGGAAGCATAAATTAACTTAAATAATAATTTTGGCGAATTTAAATGTATCATTAATTTGGTTTAATGGCTTTGCACAATATTTAATTTATAAAGACTTTTAAATTTAATTCTTTATAGTAGCATTTTTGTTTTATTTTGAGCGATAACTTTGCGTTAAGTTAATGGATTGAGAAGGGTGGTATTGAAATGTTGTTGTGGCAGTGTACCTACATTGGTTACGAGAGCAGTCTTTAAATTGTGTGGTTTGTATGGGTTGTCAAACTTGTTTGGTAGAGCTTGTAACAGTTGGTACTTTAGCGATATAGATATGGTGCATTTCTTTTTCTATATTTAGATTTAGGAATTTTTTTAAATGAAGCTTATATTTGTGCTTTGTATTGTATGAAATTCTGTAATAAAATCATACAATATTTTTTAAAAAAGAATATTTATTTGTTTGATTCTAACTACTACCAGTTATCTGGCTTAATGGTTAAGTACCCAAACTTTTGTCCATGATCTCTTTGGTGTTCAAATCCTACCAGCAACGAATGATACAGTTTTATTTTCTTTTGGTTTTATTCAACCAATCAGAAGGCGTGAAAATGTTGAGGTACTATTTATGTAGTTACTCCTAGTAAATATTGAAAAAAATAAACCTCTAATAATAAGTGTTGAAGTGGCCCCTTGTCCAGGACGACCCTGATAACGACCTCTACAATCGCTATTGCGTTAGCAGGCTGCTATATAAATCCCCGATCAACACCTCCTTATATATGGGTACATGCAACACGAGTTCTTAGAAGATCACCTTAATTATTTTATACCTTATCAAAATCCTACTTCTTCCTCTAACATCATTTATTTGCTTCTCTAGGACTTCTTTAATCGTTTATTTTTCATCAATTTCTGTTTTGGGTCATAACAATAAAGACTCATTTTTATTCAATATGATGTTTAAAATACCACTTTATTAGATGATGAAGCAAGGGATGACTTGTCACACATTTTCTTTATAACTTATCTTATTATAAATTATTATAACAAACTGTCAACTCATCATTTTTTTATTTTATCCTTTCACCAATATTATTTGATCCTATCTTTTTGACAACGGTCAATGCAACGACAGTGGCTGATCGCAATGATATAACTTATCTTACTATAAGTTGTTATAACAAACTATCAACTCATCGTTTTTTTATTTTATCCTTTCACCAACATTATTTGATCCTATCCTTTTGACAGCGGTCAATGCAACGACAGTGGCTGGTCGCAATGATAAGATACTTTTACAGCGACATCAAAATTACAGTGACATATCTGGCTGCAATAGAAGGTTTTTTACAGTGACATTAGAATTGCAATGAAAACAACAGAATTTACCAAATTCAGCACAAAACACACAAGTATAACTGAGCTAAAGGAAATGCATAATTAAACTAAAAAATGTAAGAAAGTATGCATGAGAAACTAAAGTAAAGACAATTTAATCAATAAATCTAGAAAAAATACATGCTCTTTAAAGAGTTATCACAAGCCTTTACTAGAGATTGCACAGATCAATGTATGATCTGTGCATTCAGATGATTCATTTACCAATCTCGAAAACTTGCCCAAAAAATTCTCCGGTACCAAGTCTGGTGTAAGCTCTTCTTTGATTTGCCAATGTAATGTTAAGGATTCAAATTTTCTCCAAGAATGGGTCAAAGATCATGAACAAAAATTATCTGCCTTCATTATGTATCCCTTTATGTGCCCTTCCACTATCTTCTTGACACGTGGCTCAAACTCGGAGATACCTTTTTACTCATTCATGGAGTAAATAACACATTTTTTTAATTTTAGAATTTTTAAAAATCTAAAACGTATTTTTCTAATTTTAGAGAGTTTTATTTTTTTTCTTCATATTTTTAATTAAAAACTATAATATTTCTAAAAATTTGTAAGGATTTTTTATTCAAAAAATGATTTTTTTTTTAAAAATTATGTACTTCATAAACATCAAAATTGGACATAGGGACTAAGAGTTTTTAATAAAAAGATAAAGAGCTTCAATATCCTAAAATTAAAGTTTAGGACAAAATTTTAAGTTTCAAAAAGAGTACAAGAACCTTTGGCATATTTGAAGTTTATTATTATCGGTGATTACAAGGTCATATTGTTCATGGATATTTTTAACCTTTTGACAATGCAAACACCTTGTAGACAAAACGATTAAACTCGAGTCTCCTAAAATGAACATCATCCGTGCACTTTTCCAGTAGAACCACATGTTCGTTCACATTTTCTATTAACTTTATCTTACTATAATTTGCTTTATTCCCAGTTTCACATGAACACATCTCCTCCTCGATTCCTTCGAAGTGAAAATTGAAAAGCATTGGCCATGGGATGAGACATGCTTTAACTATCTTTAGATTCTTTTCCAACACATTCACTCATTATGCCATCTGTTTGAGATAAGATAGATACAAGTTGTTAACTTCTTCAGATCAAAGCTTTGCTCTTTGGTTTTTTCAATAGTAATTATTCCAAACATTTTAGTATTGAAAGAGTTCAATTTTCTACCTTTTTCTGCCTCTTCTTTTACAATCTCTTACTCTCTTTTTTCAGGCTACAAGTGTAATCACTAATTTTGTCCGGACCTTGAACCCCTTTATGTTTGTGTTGTTAGTGGGCTTATCGGGCTATTAGGAAATTAAAAAATTTAAAAATATATGATAATAGAAAAGAAAAAAAAAGAAAAAGAAAAAGAAAATATGTATGTCATACATATTAATATTATTAGTATATGCATGTAACATAATGGATGTAGGTGTGTTTATATAATTAAGGAATATGTGAATGTGCGCATGTATGTATTTGATATTGTAGTTATTTTCTTCTTCTTGATGTTAATTATTATTATTTGTTTTTATTAGTGTAGCTTCTATTATTTATTACCGCTGTTATCTTCTATTGTTATCGTGTATTAGTTATTATTATATACTTTATTATTGTTATTATATTATCATATTTGTCAACTTTATTAACAAGATAAAAAATGATAAAACATAAGTAAAGAAATAAAAGCCCAAAATGCATTGAATAAATAAAATACAAGTCCAAAAATAAATGAATGGCCCGGTGAGCCCATACATTCTCAGCCCAACCAAATAAAATAGAAACCCTAACTGCCTCTTTATTTTCAGGAACAACCGCCACTCATCTGTGACCGTTGGATCTGGCCGCGATCCAACGGTCCAGATCGCGCCCGCAAAAGGAAACCCTAGGAGGAGCCCTAATGGCTTGGCGCCGCACGCCCCTTTACCGTTCGATCCGGGCGAGATCAACGGTCCAGATCGTGCCCGCAAAAGGAAACCCTAGGAGGAGCCCTAATGTCTTGACGCCGCACGCCCCTTTACCGTTCGATCCGGGCGAGATCAACGGCCCAGATCGCGTCTGAAGGAAACCCTAACGAGGGTATCAGTGTCCCGCGCCGCTCACATACCCCCGCCGTTAGATCAAATTTGATCTAACGGACCAGACTCGCGCGTACGTTGCACCAGACGCCCGTTCGTGTTCCACGCGCGCGTCCGTGACGACCCAACTCCCTCCACGCGCGCGTAACTCGGTCCCGTGACCACTCGTCTGCACACGCCTCTAACCTTCTGTCCCCGTCGCGCACCCTCTGCCGCCCCTGACCCGGTGCACGCTAACACCATTTTGGGAGAGTTCGTCATGCAACAGCCGAAAACAAGGAATCAGATGACCAAAAATGTAAACCGAGACAAAAAAGTGAAAATGTCAACCAGACATGAAATATCAGAGGGAGAGAGAGGATGGATCTTTTTTATTTTTTCCTCTCTGTAACCCGGGTATAAGAGGAGCCCGAAAATCTGTAACCCCTCCTTCTTAAGCGAAAACAGAGGAGAGGAATTTCAAAAAGCAATAGAAAAGAATTTTCAGAGGTATATCTCAGTTCATTTTTATGCAGCAATAGTCAAATAAAAAAAACAAGAGAAGTTCATTCTTTTTACCTTTCGAAAAAAGCTTTCCCCTTCTGATTTTTTGGTGTTGCCGGAAACAAGCCTATGGCTTTCGTCTCGGAAGCCGTCGGGTGAGCCACCGGAGTTACCACGTGACTCCTTTCTTAAGATTCGAACGAGGGAAAATTTTTAGGAACTAGCTTCTGTCTTCTTCTTTTTAAAAAAAGGGAAAAAGGGAGTTTTGAGAGTTTATTTCAGGGTTTCGGAAAGCATTTTGGTTCTCGCCGGCGCCGGATTTGTGGTGACCGGCGAGGTTTTCAGATCTGTTCAAGGGGGGAGAAGGGCTATTTTCGGTCTGAGTTCAAAATGGCAAAAGGGGGGCATATGTGTTTTTTAGGGCTTTTTATAAAGTTTTAATCTTTTAAAAAAGGTTTAATTCTTCTTTAGCCCTCCCGTGTTTTTGATATATTTTTCTGACCCTTCCGTTTCTTTAAACTACACGATCGGTCCCTCGTGCCTTCTCTGGTCTTTCAATCCAGTCCTGTTTTTAGTGTTAAGCCGCTGTCATGGTTTAATTCCATTTCTGGTCCTCAGAACGTTGCGAAACCTTTCAATCTAGTCCCCCAAAACGTTGAATCTGATCTCGAAGTAAAATGGGTTTTATTTCCTTTTTTCCCTTATACTTTAAAGGATTTTGGTGACCATTCACTTTCTCAAAGCGTAAATTTCTTCCCTGGTCCCTCTAGCTTTTAAAAGTTTCTGAATTTCAATCCCTTAAAATTCATATTCATGTTTGATATTAATATTTTAATTTCGGTTTTGTTGTGGTGTTGCATTTTTAGAGTAATGTTACACGTAGCTTAATTTTATATAATCGTATACCATGCATGATTTTATATAGTTTATCTATATTATATTTCTTGTCGTAACTTAATACATCGTGTAGTTTTATTTGTATATGCTTTCTTATGTTTTTATACCTTTTGCTTGGCTTTGCGTATATTTGTATGTCCCGTTTATGATTTTTTAAGTTGCATCTCGAACTCATAAAATGCAATGCGAACGTCTTTTTATTCGGGAACGAACGAGGCCAGTACCAGTCGTAGTGGTGGTGGTTCGGACGTTCCTTCTCGAATATTAAGACCTTTAAAATTCACTCGCTCGTATAACCAAATTTCGATACGATTCGTCACTTTAATTCGCAAAATTTAATATTAATTAAGCGGTAATGTTTTTGGTACCGATTTTCGGGCACGACGGGGGTGCTCATCCTTCCCCGAGCGTAACCGACTCCCGAACCCATTTTCAAAAGAAAAATCTCTGGTTTTATTTCGGTGTCCGATCTACCATTTTTAAATGGCCGGTGACGACTCCTCCTTTTTATAAATTCGACTAATTTTTCAAAAACCCTAAATCAAAACTCGGTTCGTCCGAGTGACATCCGAGGTACTTGAAATTTTTTAGTCGCAACAGATGGCGACTCCGCTGGGGACGAATTTTTGTTTTCAAAAACAAAAAAGAGAGTCAAGCCAAAAAAAATTTACTGCTCAATTAATATTAGAAGTTGCGAATGAAAGTGACCGAATTGATCGATATTTGTTTATAAGTGCGAGTTTATTTTAAACGCATTTAAAATTGGCATTTAAACTCGTTCGTTTAAGTGGGGGGAAAACGCTAGTGCTTTCGTGGGGATATTGTTCCTCTGTGTAGGCCTAGTAAGTACCTTCGGGGCTCGAATACCCTATATCTTCGTGAGAATATCGTTTCTCCGTGCAGATATAGCTAAAGGGTCCCCTCGAATTGAACTCGGTTGAGAGGAGCCTATAATGGGTGATGACCGGGGGCCTTGCTACCCTTAGAAGGGGACAGCAAGGACAATTCGAGTACCTCCTAGAACCAAAATTGCATTTAGAGAACTAGAATGCCCACCCCTTTTAGAGCCATGCGGATAACCTAGGTTCGTAGATTAATAAGGTTGTTTGTTTAATGCGTACTTTGCTTCCTTTCTACTTAATGTGTAAGATTATGTTTATTCGATACTGACATGCTCTCTTTGTCTTTCCTTTTTTTTCTCTTCCTTTTTTGCATTACTTTGGCATTTCCATTGCATATTCTAAAGGTGTTGAATCAAGGTGGTTCTACTCAGTTCCAAGGCATTCATTATGGACAGGAGGCTACTCAAAAAGGAAGAGGTTAATTCTCAAGTCAGAATTTGGTCAGAGATGAATCAAAGAGTTCAGGGGGACAGCCTACCAAGCGAGCGCATTGTACCGGGTTATACGTATGTGAGTATTCAACAAAGCGATCTTTACGAGTTAAGAGAAATTTGGGAAAGTTGGGATGAGAGGTTGCAAGGATTGTTCCGAAATAATTATGGTGATGTGGCGGATCTAATCTTTGTAAGGATCAACGAACCCTTATTCCGTGCTCTGTTTGAATTTTGGAATCCCGCTTTCTGTTGCTTTACTTTTAATGGGGAAGATTTGATGCCCACGATCGAGGAATATACGGCCCTCCTTCATCACAAGGGAGTAAACCGGGATTGGATTTATTTAAAACCTTCTAAATCTCAGAACTATCCGACTAAGCTCCGGGAGGCGGCCGGAATGAGCTCGGATTGGGTTAAGGGTCTGATTCGGCAAAGAGGGGACGACATGGTCTTCTTATGGGATTGTATCCGGGATTTGATACCGTTGCACCCCGACGAAGTAATGAAGATAGATCTTTTTGCCATAGGAGTGTACGGTTTGATTATCTTTCTAAGAGCTCTAAACGGAATTGACGTGGCTGTCTTAGACGTTTTTGAACGATTGAAGAAAAGAGCAAACCCTGCCGCGACAATCTTAGCCGAAACTTTCATCTCATTAAACGTAATCCGGAGGCATAAAGAAGGACGCTTTAGGGGTTGCGCTCAGTTACTCCAAGTTTGGATTCAGAGCCACTTTTGGGTAACGCCAAAAAGGGTTTTGTAAGGTGTGTTGTTCAAAAATTTCTCTCCGTTACAAGCATATTTGAGCAAAGAATGGCGGGAAGACATCAAAAAGGCGTAGTGGGCCACGATCCTTAGGAATATCCAAGAATGTGAGATAGTTTGGAGGGCACCTTGGTTGGGTCGGGTTTCCTACTTTCTTTATCATTGCGGAGATTATAATTGGCTTATGCTCTTGGGGCTTTACGGGGGAGTTGGATGTACCCCTCTCTTGGTATCAAGGCAGTTTGGGTCCCGGCAGCTTGTACCTTTTACTTCTGGTTTGAGCCAAAGTGAATTCCCTTTTAAAGGCGAATTTAGGGCAAAAATTGTGAACGCCACTCGGGCGTGGGATCATTGCTACCGTATTCGGATTGAGAAGAATGCGACCAATATGATTACCCCAGACTATGACTTTTGGAGGAAGTGGAGGACCAATGATGAAATTCCGAGGCCCGATCAAGGGCCAATCATGACTATGGAGGAACACATGAGGGTTGTGCCCTCCGAGGCGGACATAACAAGAAAAGAACTCGAGGAAATGAGAAAAAAATTGGAAACTTTGCAAACCAAGCATGCCGACGAGCTTTATCAGTCAAGCTTGGACATCGACGCTAAAGAAGGTACAATCAAAGATTTGAGGAAGGAAAATACTGAGTTAAAAGAAAAGATTACCCTTTATCAGCGAGATGCTGTCAAAATGCAAACCTCCTTAAGAAGAGCAAGTCAGAGGAAGCTCATGGCAGTCGAAAAGGAAAGAAGGTACGGTATGCGATTGGTTGAAGAAGAAAAGAAAAAGGGTAAACGAGAAGTTGAAGAAGAGAAAGATGGAAGTAAGTTGGTGTTAGAGAAGGAAAGGAAAGCTCTGAACAGTGTGATCAGCCGGGAGAGGGGGAAGGCAAGACAAGAGTTGGAAAGGGAGATGGAGAACCCAGCTGCATGGAAGAGAAAGGCGCATGATCACAAGAATCGAGTGCAGGAGCTGCAAAGCTTATATGAGCTAACCACCGAGAACTTAGAGCATAGTCAAGATTATATCACTCAGCTAGAAACAAGAGTGGAGGAATTAGATGTCACCTTTCACGAGTACCGTGAACGCAATGGTTTCTTCGAGCTCCAGAACACACAGCTAGAGAAAGCTACTCTCCAAACACAAATCGAAACCTTAAGAGCCACGGTACAAGATTGTGAGGCTAAGCTTTTGGTTCTTGAGGAAGCCGCAGCGGGTGGAGATGACTATTGGCGGCGAAGGCTCCGAGACGCAACTCGGATGATCCAAGATAGAGACGATTACTTTACTACCCTGATGGTGCATGTACAAGAGGTGGCTCGGCACGTGAAGAACTTGTCTGCGGAAGCCGAAGCATTGCGCCCTTTTGTCACTCCCGATATGGCCGAAGCCCCGAGATTCACCCAGCTACTCCAGGCAGTGGGGGAGTTAGGAGTTAGGGCAGTAACCTATCTTTAAATGACTGTTTCAGCTATTTTGTAAGAAGGGTCTCCCCTTTTTCGACGTTGGTCCGCCTATCGGATAACGTCTTTTGTTAGTAAGCGGGGGGCCCATTGGCAAAACTTTGATGTCATGATCTTTATTCCAAAGGGACTTCCCGATTAATGAAATGTGGCCTATGAGGAGCCACCCTTATGATCAACACCTTAGCTTACATGTTTGCATACATTCGTTGCATCCCTCATTCATTCCGCAGCATTACATGCATTGACTGATTAACATCAATAAGTTAACAATCGAAATACAAAATTTCAGAGAGAGGGAAAGAGAGAGAGAGCGGAAGAACCTCAATCTACAATCATTCCGCGCTCGTACGATACCCGTTCCCAATCCAGAGCGATGGAGGAAAGAATAGCAAGGGTCGAACAAGGCTAGAAGGACCTCGAAACTCGGTTAGACGGAATTGAAAACAACATCAAGGATCAAATCACCCAGTCACAAACTAGCATCATCGCCCAATTAACCGAACTACTCACAAAGAAGTTCAGTAAGGAAAGGGGCTCGGGGGAAGGAATAGAGGAAACCACGTCACACATTCAGCCGGAACTGCCTGCCACGGGAAAGAGAGTTCACATCAATCTCGGAGGGACCTCCAACCTGGTCGGCCCTCAAAATTGCCATATGGGCTCCACGGCTAATCAACCAGTGGACGTAGGGGAGGGCCCGGAACATGAGGTCCCAGATTTGAACATGATGAGCGAGGTGGAGGAACGAATTAGAGCCGAGATGGAAAGAAAATATGAGGAGAGGTTTCGTTTCTTTGAAGAAAGGTTCAAAGCATTGCAAGGAATGGATGAGCAAGGGGGTGACGCTAGTGATCTAAGCCTCGTGGCGGATCTGGTAATACTGCCAAAATTCAAGGTTCCTGACTTCGCTAAGTACGATGGGACGACTTGTCCTTCTGCCCACGTCACCATGTACTACCGGAAGATGGCGGCCTTCATTAAGGATGAAAAATTGCTCATTCACTGCTTCCAAGATAGCTTGACAGGTTCAGCAACCCGTTGGTACACCCAGCTCAGTCGAGCCAACATAAAATCATGGAAGGATCTCTCAAAGGCCTTCGTGGAGCAATACAAGCACGTGATGGATATGACCCCTAATCGCATCATGTTAGAAGGTATGGAGCAAAGATCGAACGAAACTCTGCGCCAATATGCACAAAGATGGCGTGATGTGGCCGCCCAGATTCAGCCTCCAATCCCCGAGTACGAGATTACTCCTATGTTCGTGAATACCTTGAGGGGCACTTTGTTTGATCGTCTAATAAACAACACCACTCAAAACTTTTCCGATATGGTAAGGACCGGCGAGTCAATCGAAGTAGCTATAAAGAGCGGCAGGATCGATAGAGGAGAAAATTCCCGGAGGAACTACAAGAAAAAGGATAGCGAAGTGAATACTGTAGGGACCTACAACACCTCGAAAAACTTCACTATCTCCCAGCCGAGAAACGCGATCGGAGGAGGGCCAGGCCCAAACAATAAAGATTCGAGGCCTCCAAGGAAGGAAAACGAGAAAATGTCATTTACTCCCCTACCAGTCTCGTATGCCGAATTATACTCGCAATTGCACAAGGCCGATTTGGTTAGGCCTCATTATGTCCCTCCATTTGAACCCCCGTTTCCCGCATGGTACGATGGGAAGGTGAATTGCGAATATCATGCTGGTGTCCCAGGGCACACAATTGAGAATTGTATTGTGTTCAAGAAATTCGTGCAAAACCTAATCAAGACGGGAGTGTTACAGTTAGACGAACCAAGCGCAACTAACAACCCCCTACCCAACCACGGGGGACGAGGTGTTAACGCTGTCGAATAGGATTACGCTAGGAGGGAAAAACAAAGCGTGTCCAAAATCAGATCCCCGTTGAGATGGGTTTTTCAGCAACTATGTATGGCCCGACAAATTGATCGAGGCATGGTGATCGTACAGAAAGGTTGCGGCCCCTATTGCGAGTATCACCAAGACCAGGATCATGACATCCAGGATTGTGAGGGTTTCAAACAACAAATCCAAAAAATGATGGACAATAAGGAAATCTCTTTCTTTGAGAGAGTTGAAGGAAAGAAAGAATGAGAAGTCTGTACCTCAGACAGCCCCAAGATTTCATATGGAGTCGAGAGACCGTTTAGAATTTCGGTCAAACCAAAGGAAGAATCACCCCAAGAGGCAAGTGTCAAGGAGACTCCCAAAATTGTGATAACGACACCAGCGTCGTTTCCTTTTAAAGACACCTGGAGTGTCCCATGGAATTACGCCGCCCAGATCTCTATACCGGAAGCTCCCAAGTTGCAAGGGGGCGAAGAGACATCAAAAGGGAAGGAGCCAATGCAAGAAGAGTCAACGGAGTGTGACTCTGGACCGGTAAATGAAGTGGGACATTTCACAAGGAGTGGTAGGTGCTATTCGCCGGAGATGGCTAAGGCTGCCGAAGAGCTGAAGCAAAAGGACGAGAAAGAAGGAGGTGAACCCGATAAGATTTTCGGAGAGGATCCACCGCCCAAGATCCATCAGCCTGTCACGGAGACACATGCTCAGGAATTCTTGAAGTTTCTAAAGCATAGTGAATATAGTATCGTGGAACAACTCCGGAAACAACAAGCCAGAATTTCGATACTCGAGTTACTATTAAGCTCAGACAAGCACCGGGATGCGCTACTAAAGGTGTTAAATCAAACCTTTGTCCCAGATAACATATCAGTGGGAAAGCTGGACCGAATAGTGGGGCACATCGCTGCCGACAATTATATTACTTTTAGTGATGACGAGATCCCGGATGGAGGCATGGGATCAACTAAAGCTTTAAACATCACTACCCACTGTAAGGGGCATATTTTACCCGACGTGCTTATCGATAACGAATCGGCTTTGAATGTGTTGCCTATGGCCACCTTGCAAAGGCTGCCAATAGACAGTTCACATATAAAGCCTTGTCATAGCTTCATTAGAGCTTTTGACGGAAATCAACGAGAAGTGATTGGGAAGATTGAAGTACCACTAGTGATTGGACCAACCGAATATGTTGTTGATTTTGTGGTGATGGACATCCGGCCAACTTATAACTGTCTATTGGGTAGGCCTTGGATTCACTCAGCAGGCGCTGTACCCTCATCACTACATCATAAAGTCAAGTTCGTCATCGACGGAAAGTTGGTAAGCGTGGGAGCTGAGTAAGACATCATTGCATCTGTAACCACTGACGCCCCTTATGTGCAAGTAGACGAGGAGGCCTTGGAGTGTTCATTCAAAGCCTTAGAATTTGTCAATGCCACCTTTGTGGCAGAAGGAAGCCAAATTCCGCGCTATCGATTATCCAACTGCACCAAGATGGCAGTTCAAGAAACGTTGGGGCGAGGGGCCAAGAAAGGAAAAGGTCTCGGAAGAAATCTCTAAGGGTGTTTGCGTGCAAAAAGTGTGATTAACAAGCAAGATAAGTTTGGGTTAGGCTTCAAGCCCAATTTTCAACAAAGGAAACAAGAATGGAGGAAGAGAGAGGAGCGCAGAAAGGCCAGGCTCAGGGGCGCAGACATCCCGTGGGAGCCCATGACTTACGCTGATTTGGAAAAGATCTTTTTATCCGGAGGGATAGTCAACGTGGAGCAGAAGATAAATGAGAATGATCAAGAAGTCGCCTAGCTCCTCAAGGAAGAAAAACTCAACAAGGCTTTTGAAGAAATGGACATTAACGTCGTAACCAGTGACGAGCATAGTGGCCAACTGTTAGCCGGAATTCGCCCATGCCGCCCAGGAGAGACGCTAAAAAATTGGACTAGCGTGGGCCTACCTTTAGTTTCTAGGTCAACATCAAAGTAATGCTTGGAATCAACCCTATCCGCTTTTGCCCGCGAGCGATAGGGATCTTTTGTAAAGGGCTCCTATCTTAGTTTAATCAATGAAAGGGACGCTTCCCAATATTTTCACAAATGGCAAACATCTCATTCATTACATTCTTTCATTATTTATCTTGAAATCACGTTATTCTTTTGATTCCCTATATACGTTTTTCTTAAATTTTGTTTCAGGGCTCCTGTGATCAGTCACGTGAATGACCTTGAACCCGTGGCCAAGGTAGATTTTGATCAGCCCTTGTACGCCGTCGAGTTTGATGAGGGGGATGAAGACTATGAGGTCCCAGATGAATTGCTTAGATTAATGAAAAGTGAAGAAAAGCAAATTCTACCCCATCAAAAGGACTTAGAGGTTATCAACCTAGGGACTGACGAAGAAAGAAGAGAAGTGAAGATTGGCACCGTGTTCTCATCCAAGAATAAACATGAGTTAATTAAGTTGCTTGTAGAATTCAAGGATGTTTTCGCTTGGACTTACCAAGACATGTCGGGGTTAAACACGGATATCGTGGTACACAAGTTACCAATAAAGCCCGAGTGTAGGCCGGTTCAGCAGAAATTGCGACGAATGAGAGCGAATATGCTATTAAAAATCAGAGAAGAGGTAAAGAAGCAATACGAGGCAGGCTTTCTCCAAGTCGCCAAGTACCCCGAATGGGTAGCTAATATAGTCCCAGTTCCGAAGAAAGATGGGAAGGTTCGCATGTGCGTCGACTATAGAGATCTTAATAGAGCAAGCCCTAAAGACAACTTCCCGTTACCCCACATCGACACTCTAGTAGACAATACCGCGGGGCACTCATGGTTCTCATTCATGGACGGTTTCTCGGAGTACAATCAAATAAAGATGCACCCCGAAGACATGGAAAGAACCACCTTTGTCACTATGTGGGGAACCTTTTGTTACAAGGTGATGCCTTTCGGATTAAAAAACGCTGGGGCCACGTATCAAAGAGCTATGGTAACCCTCTTCCATGATATGATGCACAAAGAAATCGAGGTGTATGTAGATGACATGATAGCCAAGTCACAAACCAAGGAGGAGCACATCGAAAACCTAAGAAAGCTCTTTCAAAGATTAAGGAAGTATCAATTAAAGCTCAACCCGGCCAAGTGCACTTTTGCCGTCACGTTTGGAAAACTACTAGGTTTTGTGGTTAGCCGAAAGGGGATCGAGATTGACCCAGACAAAGTCAAGGCTATTCAAGACCTTCCCCCACCTCAAACACAAAAGGAAGTCCGAGGGTTCTTGGGGAGATTAAATTATATATCTCGGTTTATTTCTCAATTAACTGACAAGTGTGACCCTATTTTTAGATTACTCCGTAAAAACAATCCCGGAGTATGGGACGAACAGTGCCAAGAAGCACTAGACAAGATCAAGGAGTACTTGACTAAGGCACCAATCCTGGTGGCCCCAACGCCAGGAAGGCCTCTGATCCTGTACCTAACAGTGTTCGAGAACTCAATGGGTTGTGTATTGGGGCAGCATGATGAGTCTGGAAGAAAAGATAGGGCCATTTATTATCTAAGCAAGAAATTCACTGATTGTGAGACCCGGTATCCACCCATCCAGAAATTGTGTTGTGCCTTGGTATGGGCTACCAAAAGGCTCCGGCAATATATGTTATACCACACCACGTGGTTAATATCAAAGTTGGACCCATTGAAATTCATGATGGAGGCGCCAGCTTTAACCGAGAAGATGGCACGATGGCAAATGCTCTTATCTGAATATGATATTGTGTATGTGAGTCAGAAGGCGATAAAAGGAAGTGCAGTAGCTGATTTCCTAGCCAGCCGAGCCTCGGAGGATTACGAACCTTTGGATTTTAAATTCCCCGATGAAGATATAATGCATACATCCATAGTAGAGGAAGATATCACAGAGGAGGGATCGTGGAAGCTCTATTTCGATGGCGCCTCAAATGCCCTAGGACATGGGGTAGGGGCAGTACTGATCTCGCCCGAGAACGTCTACTACCCGTTCACGAGTCGATTAGAGTTCTTTTGCACCAATAATGTAGCCGAGTACGAAGCATGTGTCATGGGGCTTCGTGCAGCCATCGAAAGGAAGGTCAGGGTCCTTCAAGTTTTTGGGGATTCGTCTTTGGTAATCTTTCAACTTAGGAAAGAATGGGAAACCAGAGATTCAAAGTTGGTCAAGTATTATGACCTGATCCAAAAATTAATCCAGAATTTCGAAAAAGTCAACTTCGCATACCTCCCTAGAGAAGATAACCAAATGGCGGATGCTTTGGCCACTTTAGCCGCCATGTTCAAGGCAAGAACCGAAGCAGAAATGAGACCGATCGAAATGCAGACTTTCGACTCACCAGTCCATTGTTGCGCCTTAGAAGAGGAGGCGGACGGAAATCCTTGGTTTTTCGATATCCTCCGATTCATCAAGCTCTAAGCTTATCCCCGAGGAGCCAATGAAAATGACAAAAGGACCATCAGGAGAATGGCAGCGGGATACGTGTTAGACGGGGAGGTTCTCTACAAAAAGAGCAAAGACCAGGTATTGCTAAGATGCGTCAATGCTCAAGAGGCCAGGAATATTCTAGCCGAAGTACATGACGGATTGTGCGGAACCCATGCCAACGGTTTCTCTATAGCTCGCAAGATTATGAGAGACGGGTATTTTTGGTCGACCATGGAAGGGGATTGTATCGACTATGCGAAGAAATGCCACAAATGTTAGGTGTACGCTGACAAGGTCCATTCTCCACCATTACCACTGCACACCATGAATTCACCATGGCCTTTTGTTGTCTGGGGTATGGACGTCATCAGGCAAATTCACCCAAAAGCCTCTAACGGGCATCGTTTTATCCTCGTGGCCATTGACTACTTCACTAAGTGGGTGGAGGCAGCCTCCTACGCCAACATTACGAAGGCAACTGTGTGCAAATTCTTGAAGAAGGAAATCATCTGTCGATACGGTTTGCCGGAAAGGATTATCACTGACAACGCTGCTAACCTAAACAACAAAATGATGGATGAGGTGTGCAAACAATTCAAGATCACCCACCACAATTCCACCACTTACCGTCCCAAGATGAATGGAGCGGTGGAAGCGGCAAATAAGAACATCAAGAAGATCATTTCAAAAACAACAGATACCTTTAAGGATTGGCATGAGAAGTTACCATTCGCCCTCTTCGCTTACCGGACATCAATACGAACGTCTACGGGGGCTACGCCTTACTCCTTGGTATAGGGATCTGAAGCGGTTCTGCCCATCGAGGTATAAATCCCGTCGCTTCGAATCTTGAATGAAGTAAAATTAGAGAATGCCGAGTGGATGCAAACACGGTTCGACCATTTGAACCTCATTGAAGAAAAAAGGCTGAAGGCCATTTGCCACGGTCAGATGTACCAAAGGAGAATGATGCGAGCCCATGATAAAAAGGTTCGCCCAAGAGAATTGCGGGAAGGGGACCTAGTACTTCGAAGAATCCTACTTAATCAAAAGGACTCTCGGGGAAAATAGATGCCTAATTGGGAGGGCCCATTTGTTGTCAAGAAGGCCTTCTCTGGAGGGGCGTTAATTTTAACAGAAATGAATGGAAGCAAGCTAAAATACCCGGTGAATTCAGACGCGGTGAAAAAGTACTACGTATAAGAAAAAGCACTCCTTAAAGAGGTGAGTACCCAAGGCGAAAACCCTTAAAAGGGCACTTCTAAAAAAAAGGGCTCACAAACGAACAAAAAGGAGAAGGAGATGGGGAGAGATCATGCTCAAGGCAAATCACGAACTCCGATACCCTTAAGTCAGAACTTTCGGTATAGTGCGAGGAACTTCAAGATCCAGCTTGGTCAATGGGTTCTCGGCCATTCACGCAACTAATACTTGAAGTCTTGTTTTGTTTTCGTTTTTGTTTTTCACTTTTTTTGTTTGCCATGACTTTTAAATCATCGAGGAATTATCAATAAAATCATGTCTTTTCTTATCTTTCGCCCTAAAGTGTTCCACGAGTAAATTGAGATAGGGATTATAATAGGCAAATGATTTCTTAGCATTACTATGATTTAACCATTTAAAGAGTAGATTGTCCAAGGGCAAACACCAGCGTCAAATTACGTCCAAGTCGGAGCAGGCAATCAAGTGAGCTCAAGCAAAAGTCAGTAAAACGTCTCAAAAGGGGCAGGGGCACCACAAAAAGGCAAACCCAGTGAAAACAAAAAAATCTCTAAAGAAGATAGAGAAAAGAGGAAAAGGAAAATAAAGAGGACAAAGAAAAGAGGAGACGCAATGGAAACCCGAAAGGCACTTTGGGAGTAAAGCAAAAATTAGAAGGGACACTTCAAGACCACAAAACTCACGGCAAAGAAGGCAGAAACCCAAAGCCAAAAGAATTTTAGAGCAAATGAGACAGATACTCAAAGCTCGTGACAAAGACATACGATATCTGCTCATCTATTCGGGCATTTGGAGAATAGAACCCACGTATCCGTTTAGGTACTTGGAGAATGGAAATCCGCCTATCTATTCAGGCAATCGAAAAAAAGGAGAGAGAAGGTTTCAAAGTGAAAACCCGAAAGGGCACTTTGAAGCAGACAATTCCGTAAAAAAGGATCAAGATGAAAAGAACAAGGGACAGGTAAAACCGAGAGGAGGTGCAATCGACGTAAGAGGAAGCACCAAAAGACACGCTGTCAACATAACTAACATGGAAGCCCCAGTCATGCATCATGAGTAGTTAAACATCCCTAGGTTTGGAGCATGCTAACTCATGACATCGTAGCATTTCGTTTTTTTCACAGGTACCCGAAAAGCGAGTTGGCCCCCTTTCATAAAAGGAGTGAGCGACAAAGCGAAAACCTAGAAAAGATTTTGGAGCAGATGAGCCAGATACTCAAAGCAAAAAAATTTAGGCGAAGAATTTCAAACTCGCCACGTAGTGATTTCAGGGCGAAAAGAGACAGAAACTCAAGACCCAAGAATTTCGGGGCGAAGGAGGAAGATACTCGCCGCTCAAAGATTTCAGGAGAAACTTTTCATAATCACCACTCAAGGATGTCAGGAGAAAGCTTTCAAGCTTACCGTCAGATTCCAGAATGAAGGATCCTACAGAGAAGGGATCCGAAGAAGTTCTGTATAGGGGGAACGTACGACTTCAGGATCTCGAGAGCGGAAGGTCCCACGGAGAGGGGACTTGTAGATCCTTGATTTCAGAGAGGAGTTCAATAGAGAAAGAACGACTACTCGAAGAGAATGCAAAGGAAGAGGAGTTCTGTGGAGAAAGAACTCAGAATCCTAAGGCTTCAGGTCTCAAAAGCGGAGGGTCCTACAAAGAGAGGACTTGGAGACCCTTGAAATACGAGGACGAGAGTTCTATGTAGAAAGAACTGCCACTCGAAGAACACGCCAAGGAAATGAGTTCTATAGAGAGAGAACTCATAAGGTTTCAAAGAGAAAATTACTCGGTGTAGCGCGTTGCAGCTCCAGGAGAGTAAATCGTCCAACAGGGAAGTTTGCTTTACGACCGTGAAGGGAAAGTAAATCCACTCGGACGCCCAAGTTCGCCTTTCGGCCGCGAAGAGGAGGCAAAAGTATTTGGAGTTTCAGCTTGCTTTTTGACCGCGAAATGGACAACTTGCTTTTAGACCGCGAAGGGAAGGCAAAGTTGTTTGGATGACTAGCTTGTTCTTATGAAAAAGAGAGGACAAAGATATTTGGAATCTGCTCATCTATTCGGGCACTTGGAGAATAGAACCCGCCTATCCGTTCGGACACTTGAAGAATGGAAATCTGCAAAAAAAAAACTCTGTCTACCTGTTCGGGGCATTCGGAGGGAGAACTCACGATTGGAAGGCTTTAGGAAGAGGAATTACTTGGAATCGCGTGGCTGCGTCGGGAGTGAACCGTCCAACAGGGAAGTAGGACAAAATTAGTGCTTATGGTCTTTGCTTTATTCTTGTTCCACAAGTATAAGCAAAGAGGGGTAGCTGTAATCACTAATTTTGTCCGGACCTTGAACCCCTTTATGTTTGTGTTGTTAGTGGGCTTATCGGGCTATTAGGAAATTAAAAAATTAAAAAATATATGATAATAGAAAAGAAAAAAAAAGAAAAGAAAAAGAAAATATGTATGTCATACATATTAATATTATTAGTATATGCATGTAACATAATGGATGTAGGTGTGTTTATATATAATTAAGGAATATGTGAATGTGTGCATGTATGTATTTGATATTGTAGTTATTTTCTTCTTCTTGCTGTTAATTATTATTATTTGTTTTTATTAGTGTAGCTTCTATTATTTATTACCGCTGTTATCTTCTATTGTTATCGTGTATTAGTTATTATTATATACTTAATTATTGTTATTATATTATCATATTTGTCAACTTTATTAACAAGATAAAAAATGATAAAACATAAGTAAAGAAATAAAAGCCCAAAATGCATTGAATAAATAAAATACAAGTCCAAAAATAAATGAATGGCCCGGTGAGCCCATACATTCTCAGCCCAACCAAATAAAAGAGAAACCCTAACTGCCTCTTTATTTTCAGGAACAGCCGCCACTCATCTGTGACCGTTGGATCTGGCCGCGATCCAACGGTCCAGATCGCGCCCGCAAAAGGAAACCCTAGGAGGAGCCCTAATGGCTTGGCGCTGCACGCCCCTTTACCGTTCGATCCGGGCGAGATCAACGGTCCAGATCGCGCCCGCAAAAGGAAACCCTAGGAGGAGCCCTAATGCCTTGGCGCCGCACGCCCCTTTACCGTTCGATCCGGGCGAGATCAACGGCCCAGATCGCGTCTAAAGGAAACCCTAACGAGGGTATCAGTGTCCCGCGCCGCTCACATACCCCCGCCGTTAGATCAAATTTGATCTAACGGACCAGACTCGCGCGTACGTTGCACCAGACGCCCGTTCGTGTTCCACGCGCGCGTCCGTGACGACCCAACTCCCTCCACGCGCGCGTAACTCGGTCCCGTGACCACTCGTCTGCACACGCCTCTGACCTTCTGTCCCCGTCGCGCACCCTCTGCCGCCCCTGACCCGGTGCACGCTAACACCATTTTGGGAGAGTTCGTCATGCAACAGCCGAAAACAAGGAATCAGATGACCAAAAATGTAAACCGAGACAAAAAAGTGAAAATGTCAACCAGACATGAAATATCAGAGGGAGAGAGAGGATGGATCTTGTTTGTTTTTTTCCTCTCTGTAACCCGGGTATAAGAGGAACCCGAAAATCTGTAACCCCTCATTCTTAAGCGAAAACAGAGGAGAGGAATTTCAAAAAGCAATAGAAAAGCATTTTCAGAGGTATATCTCAGTTCATTTTTATGCATGCAATAGTCAAATAAAAAAAACAAGAGAAGTTCATTCTTTTTACCTTTCGAAAAAAGCTTTCCCCTTCTGATTTTTTGGTGTTGCCGGCAACAAGCCTCTGGCTTTCGTCTCGGAAGCCGTCGGGTGAGCCACCGGAGTTACCACGTGACTCATTTCTTAAAATTCGAACGAGGGAAAATTTTTAGGGACTAGCTTCTGTCTTCTTTTTTTAAAAAAAGGGAAAAAAGGAGTTTTGAGAGTTTATTTCAGGGTTTCGGAAAGCATTTTGGTTCTCACCGGCGCCGAATTTTTGGTGACCGGCGAGGTTTTCAGATCTGTTCAAGGGGGGAGAAGGACTATTTTCGGTCTGAGTTCAAAATGGCAAAAGGGGGGCATATGTGTTTTTGAGGGCTTTTTATAAAGTTTTAATCTTTTAAAAAGGTTTAATTCTTCTTTAGCCCTCCCGTATTTTTGATATATTTTTCTGACCCTTCCGTTTCTTTAAACTACACGATCGGTCACTCGTGCCTTCTCTGGTCTTTCAATCCAGTCCTGTTTTTAGTGTTCAGCTGCTGTCATGGTTTAATTCCCTTTCTGGTCCTCAGAACGTTGCGAAACCTTTCAATCTAGTCCCCTAAAACGTTGAATCTGATCTCGAAGTAAAATGGGTTTTATTTCCTTTTTTCCCTTATACTTTAAAGGATTTTGGTGACCATTAACTTTCTCAAAGCGTAAATTCCTTCCCTGGTCCCTCTAGCTGTTAAAAGTTTCTAAATTTCAATCCCTTAAAATTCATATTCATGTTTGATATTAATATTTTAATTTCGGTTTTGTTGTGTTGTTGCATTTTTAGAGTAATGTTACACGTAGCTTAATTTTATATAATCGTATACCATGCATGATTTTATATAGTTTATCTATATTATATTTCTTGTCGTAACTTAATACATTATGTAGTTTTATTTGCATATGCCTTCTTATGTTTTTATACCTTTTGCTTGGCTTTGCGTATATTTGTATGTCCCGTTTATGATTTTTTAAGTTGCATCTCGAACTCATAAAATGCAATGCGAGCGCCTTTTTATTCGGGAACGAACGAGGCCAGTACCAGCCGTAGTGGTGGTGGTTCGGACGTTCCTTCTCGAATATTAAGACCTTTAAAATTCACTCGCTCGTATAACCAAATTTCGATACGATTCGTCACTTTAATTTGCAAAATTTAATATTAATTAAGCAGTAATGTTTTTGGTACCGATTTTCGGGCACGACGGGGGTGCTCATCCTTCCCCGCGAGTAACCGACTCCCGAACCCATTTTCAAAAGAAAAATCTCTGGTTTTATTTCGGTGTCCGGTCTACCATTTTTAAATGGCTGGTGGCGACTCCTCTTTTTTATAAATTCGACTAATTTTTCAAAAACCCTAAATCAAAACTCGGTTCGTCCGAGCGACATCCGAGGTACTTGAAGTTTTTGAAATTTTTTAGTCGCAACAACAAGATGGCAGTACAAAGCGAAAGATCAAATAAAAGCGTTGTAATCAATGTTCAATCATCGGTAGTTATAAAGCACGTGTACTTCAATCTAAAGCTGTTCTACGTACCTAATATATTCTTGTACCAAGGACGTATATAGTACGACTTAGGTACCTGTAAATATTTTTCTATTTTTTCTTCTTTTATTATCTAACCATTTTTTCTATTTTTTACGACTTTCTTTTGCCCATATGATAAGTATATGAGTATGTGTGATGTCATGCTCATATATATATATAGATAGATATATATATAACTTTTTACTTTTACATTTTTTAAAATTTTAAATTTATTTTATATTTACCATACCTTTTTTGTACCCGTAATTTGTAATCATAAAAATTATCGTTTCTGTGCTACTAACTGTACCCGTATCAGTGCAACATAGATTGATATCTTCTCTGAATGTTGGAATGAGGGATGCTTGTTTATCCATGCCCCAACATCTTCAACAGGTGCGGTACTCAATGAGGACCGGTGGGAGCCATTGCCCCAACAAATAAAAAAATGAATAAAAATTAAATCGAAGCAATGGTAAAATCGTATTTTAACCTCTTCAAAAAATATATAATTTTAAATGACCCCTCAGTTAGTAATGTTGAGTCTCGACACCTATGAAGCACGAGTACAACAGCCCAAGGCCGACTCACGTACCCGATACATCCCTGTAGAAAGAGTAGAAAACAGAATACTTTTTCTGTTATTCGGTGATTTAGAAAGATACAACATGAGACTCTTTTATAGAGTCACGTAGGAGTTCAACTAGGATAAGGATTCCTAGAACTACAAAACTTCTAAGTCTATACAAGGCTTAGGACTCTTTAGGAGTTTTAATCCTAATCTATTTACATAAAACAATAATTACATATAATAACAAACTCCTAAAAGTTTAATCCTAATCCAAATACAAGTGCAATATCCTACACTCCCCCTCAAGCTGGTGAGTATACATTGTATAGTCTTAGCTTGGATAGAAAGTCATCAAAAATTGTTTTGGATAAGGCCTTTGTGAGAATGTCAGCTAGTTGGCCTCCTGTGGGAATATATGACAAAGTAGCTATCCCATTGACGATTTTTTCTGCAATAAAATGCTTGTCTATCTCAACATGTTTTGTTCGATCATGTTGAACTGGATTCTTTGCAATCTGTATGGCTGATTGATTATCACACAAAACCTCGAACTTGTCTTCTTGGTTAGTGTGTAATTCCTTAAGCAACTTGAGGAACCAAATTCCTTCACACATTCCTAAAGCCAAAGCTCTAAATTCTGCTTCAGCACTGCTTCTGGATACCACCGATTGCTTCTTGCTTCTCCAAGTCACAAGATTTCCCCAAACAAATGTACAATACCCACTTGTCGATCTTCTGTCAGTTAGTTCTCTTGCCCAACTTGAGTCTGTAAAGATTCTCACAGTTCTGTCCTGTGTCTTTTTAAACAGTAAACCATGTCCAGGAGTTTTCTTCAAGTACCTGAGGATTCTGTTAGCTGCTGCCATGTGTTTTTCATTAGAATTCGCCATATGTTGACTAATCACATTGACTGAAAACGCAATGTCTAGCCTCGTCAAGGATAGATACATTAGTTTTCCCACTAATCTTTGGAATCTCTGTAAAACCTATGTTTGATTTTGATATAACTAGATCTTTAAGGATCAAATTGAAGAACTTAAAATTGTTTGTACAAATCCCTTAACAAGTTTTTGAAACCCCAAAGACTTTAAATTGATTTATTAGAACTCAAACTCAAATATTTTTTAAGTGTTCCAAGGCAAAAATAGTGAAAAACGTCAACCAGTATCGATACCCATCAAGGAGTATCGATACCTTTTTAGCAAAAGTTTGCCTCTGTCGGAACAAGTATCGAAACGGCAAACCCTAGTATCGATACGCTATGAAATCAGTATCGATACGGATGAACCAGTATCGATACCATTTTATAATTATTAATTTCAAAGTCAGTTTAAAAATATAACCGTTGAGATTTTTAAACGGTCACTAAACCGATATCGATACCCCTAACCCTAGTATCGATACCCGATTTGACAGTGAGCTATGTCGAGAAAAAGGTATCGATACAGCCTGTGCTGTTTCGATACCCAGTACCGATACGCCAAGAACGCGTATCGATACCCCTTTATTATTTGTACACAACGGCTATTTTCTTATGAGACAGGTATCGATACCCCACTATAGAGTACCGATACTCATAGCTGGAAAAGTGCAAGAAAGTGGAGAAAAAGCATCCCAACGGCTATAATCTTAAAATCAACACTCACAACGGTTGGAAATCATCAAGAGGCTATAAAAAGACCCCAAGAAGCTCCAGCAACATATTATTGAACCTCAAGAAGATATCAAAACATCAAATCCAAGCATTTGTGCAAAAATCCTACTTTGTCTAGAAATCCCAATTGTATCCTTCATTTCTATTTTGTTCGATTGGGTTGAGTGCTTGATATTGGGCTATCATTTGTATTGAGAGATACCTTATTAGCCACCAAATTTCTTTGTTCTATTGTGTGAGGATTGGGTTAATTTTTGGGTAGAAAAATTAACCGAAATTGTAAAGGTTGCCTCCTTGTCCTGGGAAAAAGGGGACGAACAATTTAGTGGAAATTGTTGGAAATCCTTGGTGAGACTAAGGTAATGGATGTAGAGTTCGGTTGGTGAACTTGAACCACTCTAAATTCCCGTGTCAATATTTTTAAGTTGCAATTTCCGTTACAACATCGTTAAAATTCCAATTCACCCCCCCTCTTGGTTATTATCATTCGTGTGATCCACTCAACAATTGGCATCAGAGCTTAACTCTTTGAGGATTAACAACCGCAAGAGGAGATCCTTGGAAGAAGTGTGATCATCATCAAAATATCAAGAGATGGCATCAACCTCCGCTCCCGGCATGTACGACTCACAATCCACCACAAAGCCTCATTTCTTCAATGGTGAGAACTACTCATTTTGGAAAAATAAAATGCGTCTATTTATTAAATCAAGTGACTACCTTGTGTGGGATGTCATTGAGGATGGACCATATATTCCATTGAAGCAAGATGTTGATGGCAAGATGGTGCTTAAAAGAAGAACGGAAATGAGTGAAGAGGAAAGGAAAAAGATCCAAGTAAATGATAAAGCTCTTCACATGCTATTTTGTGCTTTCGGTCCGGACATCTACTCAAAGGTCTCATCAATTGAAAGTGCCAAAGAAGTGTGGGATACTCTTGAAACCACCTATGAAGGCACCAACGATGTCAAAGAAACTAAGATTGGAATTCTCAATCTTAGTTATGAAAATTTCAAGATGGAATTTGATTAGACGGTGTCAAAGATGTTTGATCGATTCTCCACAATTGTGAATGGTCTAAAGGGCTATGGAGAAATTATACCGGAAGACAAGCTTGTCCGAAAGCTACTCTATTCACTTCCCGAATCTTGGGATGGGAAGAGAACCGCTATCATCGAAGCAAAGAATTTAAAAACTCTAAAGCTTGATGAACTTGTAGGTTCTCTCCTTACTCACGAGATCATGAAGCAAGGAAGGGAAGATGAGAAAAAGAAAGAAGAAAAAAGAATGGAGAAGCTTGAAGGGGAGAAAAAGAAGAAAATAGGAATAGCTCTCAAAGCTAAAACTTCCCAACTTGATGAAAGTTCATCTAGTGATGAGGATGAACTTGAAGAATTGGCTATGATAGCCAAACGATTCTCACGCCTTATGAGGTCCAACCGAGGAAGAAGAATCCAAAGGAAAATGGACTTTAAAGGCAAGAACAAAGAAGAAGGAAGGGATCCAATCACTTGCTTCGAGTGCGGACAACCCGGCCACATACGTTCGGAGTGCCCTCAACTCAAGAAGAAGGGCTTTGAGAAGAAGAAAAAGCTCAAAGCTAAGCTTGCTACTTGGAGTGATGAGGAGTCATCGGAGGATGACGAACAAGAAGTGGCGAACCTCTGCCTCATGGCACTTGAGGAAGATTCCTCCCTGGTAACCTCTAACTCATCTACTTTAGATTTTTCATATGAAGAATTAAATGATGCTTATGATGAGTTACAAGAGGTATATGATGAATTAGTTGAAAAGTATAGGGAGTCGGTTATTAGGAATAGAAAAATTATTATAGAATTAAAAGAGAAAAATGACTCACTTACTCAAACTAATTCTAAAATAGAGAAAAAGATATTAGGATTAGAAGATGAACTTAAATTCTTTCAAAAAGAAAATATTGATCTTAATAATCTTTTATCTCAAAATAATTGTGAACACCAAAAGGTGTTAAGTGAGCTAAATGAGCTCAAAAAGTCTTTAAAAATTAATGGTAGTGTTAAACATGACATAGGAGAATCCTCTAGAACACACCAATATAAGAAAAAGACTAACTACTACAAACAAGATAACTATCCTAGACATAGTAAAGTTAAAAGAATTAGAAATGTATGGGTTCCTAAGGAACTTGTTAAATCTAATGATATTATTGCTATGTCACCTTGGATTCCTAAGGGAACCAAAGTTTTAGGAACTAACACACATGGACCCAAAATGATTTGGGTACCAAAAACAAAAGTTTAAATATCTTTGTTTGTAGGGGGAGCATTGCTACAAGGCCAAAGCACAAAGTCAAAACTCATGGTACCTTGATAGTGGATGCTCGAGACACATGACCGGAGACAAGAGTCGACTCATGGATCTAAAGCCAAAAAGTGGAGGAGTAGTAACATTTGGTGACAACTCCAAAGGCCACATTGAAGGTATTGGCTCCATTGGTAATCACTCTACTACTCTCATTGAAAATGTTTTATATGTCAATGGTCTTAAACATAATTTATTGAGCATAAGTCAATTATGTGATAAAGGTTTTAATGTTATATTTGATAAAACCGGTTGTAAAATTGTAGACATTAAAACTAATAATATTATGCTCATAGGTCATCGCATAGGGAATATATACATGGTGCATCTAGATGACATTCATACATCTCATGCATGCTTAGTTGCTCAAAACGAAAATGATGCATGGTTGTGGCATAGGAAGCTAGGACATGCTAGCACAAGTGTTTTAGAAAAACTAGTCTCTCTAAACCTAGTTAAAGGTTTACCCAAGATAAAATTTTCAAACGATAAAATTTGTGATGCATGCTCAAAGGGTAAACAACATAGATCTTCCTTTAAATCCATTAATGACATTTCTACTAGTAGATGTTTACAACTAATCCATATGGATTTATTTGGGCCAATTAGGACTATGAGCTTGGGTGGCAAATCATATGCTTTTGTATTAGTTGATGATTTTTCTAGATTCACTTGGGTTCTCTTTTTAAGTACTAAGGATGAGGCTTTGGAAAAATTCATCACATTTTCAAAATTAATTCAAAATGATCTTGAACTTAAAATTTCACATATTAGAAGTGATCATGGAACCGAATTTCAAAATTTAGGATTTGAAGATTTTTTAAATGAAAATGGTATTAGCCATAATTTTTCAGCCCCTCGAACTCCTCAACAAAATGGGGTAGTTGAGAGGAAAAATAGAACTTTACAAGAAATGGCTAGAACTATGCTTTGCGAAAATAATTTACCAAAATATTTTTGGGCGGAAGCAACAAACACGGCTTGTTATATTATAAATCGTGTAACCATTAGGCCGATTTTAAAGAAAACACCTTATGAGATTTTAAAATCTAAAAAGCCTAATATTAGCTACTTCCACCCTTTTGGATGTAAATGTTTTGTTTTAAATAATGGAAAAGATAATTTAGGTAAATTTGATGCAAAAAGTGATGAAGCTATTTTTATAGGTTACTCTTTAACCTCTAAAGCCTATCGAGTATTTAAC
This sequence comes from Hibiscus trionum, assembly GCA_030270665.1. Classification (NCBI taxonomy): domain Eukaryota; kingdom Viridiplantae; phylum Streptophyta; class Magnoliopsida; order Malvales; family Malvaceae; genus Hibiscus; species Hibiscus trionum. Next base: position 434,847 of record BSYR01000013.1, read on the forward strand.
AAAAGAACTTTAGTTGTAGAAGAATCTATTCATGTTGTATTCGATGATAATCCCCTTCCTAGGAAGGATTCTTGTGATGATGATAATGTAGGAATCATAAATACCTTTGATGGAGGTCAAACTTCAAAGAAGGATGAGATTCAACCAAAAGAAGAAGACACACAAGATCCACCTCTTGAAGCCTTGAAGGACTTGGCTATTGAGGAAAAGGAAGTTAGCTATCCAAGGGAGTTAAACTATGTCAAAGATGGTGAAATCTTGGGTGATCCATCCAAGGGGGTAACCACTCGTTCTTCTCTTAGATTAATGAATCATATTGCATTTATCTCATGCATAGAGCCTAAAAATATCAAAGAAGCTTTAAAAGATGATTTTTGGATTATGGCTATGCAAGAAGAGTTAAATCAATTTGAGAGAAGCAATGTTTGGACATTAGTTGATAGGCCTAGTAATCAATCTACAATAGGAACTAAATGGGTCTTTAGGAACAAACTAGATGAGAGTGGTAACATTGTGAGAAATAAAGCTAGACTTGTAGCACAAGGTTACACTCAAGAAGAGGGAATAGATTTTGATGAAACCTATGCACCCGTAGCTAGAATGGAAGCCATTAGGATGTTGCTTGCATATGCATGTTATCATAATTTCAAGCTTTTTCAAATGGACGTTAAAAGCGCATTTTTAAATGGTTTTATAAATGAAGAAGTGTATGTAGAACAACCACCGGGTTTTGAAGACTCAAAATTTCCAAATCATGTTTTCAAACTTACAAAAGCACTTTATGGTTTAAAACAAGCTCCTAGAGCTTGGTATGAAAGGCTTTCAAATTTTTTGATTGAAAAAGGATTTGAAAAAGGTAAGGTGGACACTACACTCTTTATAAAAATGTATAAAAATGACATTTTAGTAGTTCAAATTTATGTTGATGATATTATATTTGGATCTACTAATGAATGTCATTGCCAAGAATTTGCTAAGTTAATGCAAGGTGAATTTGAGATGAGCATGATGGGGGAGCTCTCATTCTTTTTGGGACTCCAAATCAAACAAATGAAGGATGGCACCTTCATAAATCAAGCAAAATACATAAAGGATATGCTCAACAAGTTTGGCTTGGAGAACACAAAGCCTCAAGCCACTCCTATGAGCTCATCTACAAAGCTTGACAAAGATGAAGGAGGTAAGTGTGTTGACTCTAAGCTTTATCGCTCTATGATTGGATCTTTGCTTTACCTTACCGCAAGTAGACCGGATATACTGTTTAGTGTTTGCTTGTGTGCTAGGTTTCAAGCTAGTCCTAGAGAGTCTCACCTTATAGCCGTTAAGAGAATCTTTAGATACCTTAGAGACACTCCTTGTTTAGGCCTTTGGTATCCTAGAGTCTCTACCTTCAACCTACATGCTTACTCGGATGCGGATTATGGGGGTTGCAAAATCGATAGGAAAAGTACTTCGGGAACTTGTCAATTCTTAGGTAGTATGCTCATATCTTGGTTCTCTAAGAAACAAAATAGTGTAGCCTTATCTACCACCGAAGCCGAGTACATATCCTTAGGGAGTTGTTGTGCTCAAGTCCTTTGGATGAAGCAACAACTCTTAGATTATGGTGTAAAAATAGAAACCATACCCCTTAAATGTGATAATACAAGTGCAATATGTTTAACGAAAAATCCCATCCAACACTCTAGAACCAAACATATAGAAATAAGGCATCATTTCATTAGAGATCATGTCCTTAAGAAAGATGTGGCTATAGAGTATGTAGACACCTTAAATCAATTAGCAGACATTTTCACAAAACCATTAGATAAAGAGCGTTTTTGGTCCCTTAGAAGAGAGTTGGGTCTAACTAGACTATCTTGACCTTTAGGACCTCTTTTTAGAATTAAATGTGCTTGATTTTGTGAAATAATCATGTTTATGTGTTTAATCTCCCAATTTCTTTCATGCATATGGTTAGGGGGAGTATGTTTCTGTTAAAATATGCTTAGACCTGTTCATTCATCATTTACATACTTCTAAGAGATGTTAAGTTCATGTCTTTGGTTATTTTTAACCAAATAGGCAAAATTCTGGGCATAAGGTATCGATACTGCCCAATGGGTATCGATACTCGTTCTTCATTTCAATTTCCCAGAATTTCTCATCGCTTCACGCGTATCGATACCGCCTCATGCGTATCGATACCCTCTTCCAACGGTCAAAATTGAGAAAAGACAAGTCTATCCCTGTATCGATACCGTCTAATGAGTATCGATACCTCTTTCAACGGTTATATTTGTGGAAAGACAATTCTATCCTTGTATCGATACCGTCTAATGAGTATCGATACCTCCTTAAACGGTCAAATTTGAGGAAAGACAATTCTATCCCCGTATCGATACCCCCTGAGGAGTATCGATACCCTTTCGCGCTGATGGCATTAAATAGGCTTTTAATGAGATCTAGTTTTACCAAAATTAAAACTCTTTAATATCCTATTAACCCTAAACGTTTTTGGCTATATAAAGGCCTCCTCTCCTTCATATTCTTCACCAAAAATTCAAAAGAAACCCTTAAATCAAAGCTTTTGCTCTCTCTCAAAATTCTCTCTTCAAAAGTTTCTATTATCTATGGCACCAAAAGAGCATTCAAGGAAACGTCAAAGAGTTCTTCTTGCCGGAGACTCTTCAACTCCCGGATCGGTTGCTCGTCCGGATTATGCTACTATCTACAACCAATCCTTTGAAGATTCCGAGGGCCTTCCTTATTTCCGCCAATTCGAAAATTACAAAATTCGTGCGGAGAGAATCGTATCCATCCCCTTCCTCGACTCCGAGCGCTTCAAGTTTGAATATCTTCCGCTTCTTCGTCTTTGGAACTTCATGCATTTTCTCACTATTCCGGGTATTTATTATCGACTTTTGGTTTTGATTTTCTTCTCTAATGCTAAATGCATTTATCGTAATGGAGAAGTCGTTGCCATTCGATCGTATCTTATGGGGAAACAAATAGTTCTTGATGTCAAGTCTATTTGTGAAGTTTTTAAATTGGAGGATGAAGGTGAAGATAATGAGAATGCCTTAGGGCATGTTCTTAGCGGTTCCGTAACCGTCCTCAATGCTCATGATCGAATCCTACATTTGATGATATCATGGTGGCTTCGTCCCTCCGGAGGCAAATATTCCACCATCCGTCTATTGGATGATTTTTGGATTCGAAGTTTCCGACAACGAAAACGCCCAAATCTTGCTCGCATCATGTTCAATGAGATTGCTTATCATGTTCAACAACGTGAAACTCCTCTCATTACATCCTTTATCTACGGTACGGCCTTAAGCTATTACTTTGTTCAAAAGGATATTGATTGTTCGTTTGATCTTGCTTCTACTCTTACCGATCCTATCGACGAACATTCTCTTGCTCGAAGCAAATTTCATTATTTTAATGGAAATTGGCTACGTCTTACCGAGCTTCCACCCGAGGCCGCCGCCGCCTTAGAACAACAAGCTCCTCAAGCTCCTCAAGCTCCTCAAGTCCCACAACCCAATATGGATAATCTCATGACTTATCTAAATGAACAATTCACCGGGTTGAATACTCGTCTTACCTCTATGGAAACTACATTTGATACGAGGATGACGGGTATGGAGAATCGCCTTACATCTCTCGAAAGCAAGCAAAATTCCTCGAATATTTCCATTGCCGCTTTCCACGATGAATGGCGTAATAGCATGAGGAACAATGACCCCTTGGGAGATGAAGATGACGATGATGAAGACGATGAAGATAATGCCTAGTCTTCTATCCTTGCATATCATATCATATCATTTAGGATTTTTTTTGCACCTATGTTTTATGTTCTTTGAATTAAGTTTATTATTAGGATTAATACCTATGCTTTGATCTTTTAGGATTTAGGTTTGCTTATGTTTTGGATTTCTCGTTTATGATATAATAAGATTATGTTGCTTATCTTTATACTCTTGATATTTGATGCACATTATGCTCTCACAATTTCTTTTTGATCTAACAAAAAGGGGGAGAAGATATAGCTCACAAAAAAAAAAAAAAAAACTTTCAAATTTTTTTTTTGGTTTTATCAAACTTACATCAAGGGGGAGTTAAGAATTTTGATTTTGAGAAATTTCTTTGGTCTTAACTAAATTGAAATATCAAGCTTATATTAAGGGGGAGTTAATTTTCAAAAGTTGTCAAAAATTTTAAGTTTTGGTTTTGTTATATCAAAAAGGGGGAGATTGTAAAACCTATGTTTGATTTTGATATAACTAGATCTTTAAGGATCAAATTGAAGAACTTAAAATTGTTTGTACAAATCCCTTAACAAGTTTTTGAAACCCCAAAGACTTTAAATTGATTTATTAGAACTCAAACTCAAATATTTTTTAAGTGTTCCAAGGCAAAAATAGTGAAAAACGTCAACCAGTGTCGATACCCATCAAGGAGTATCGATACCTTTTTAGCAAAAGTTTGCCTCTGTCGGAACAAGTATCGAAACGGCAAACCCTAGTATCGATACGCTATGAAATCAGTATCGATACGGATGAACCAGTATCGATACCATTTTATAATTATTAATTTCAAAGTCAGTTTAAAAATATAACCGTTGAGATTTTTAAACGGTCACTAAACCGGTATCGATACCCCTAACCCTAGTATCGATACCCGATTTGACAGTGAGCTATGTCGAGAAAAAGGTATCGATACAGCCTGTGCTGTTTCGATACCCAGTACCGATACGCCAAGAACGCGTATCGATACCCCTTTATTATTTGTACACAACGGCTATTTTCTTATGAGACAGGTATCGATACCCCACTATAGAGTACCGATACTCATAGCTGGAAAAGTGCAAGAAAGTGGAGAAAAAGCATCCCAACGGCTATAATCTTAAAATCAACACTCACAACGGTTGGAAATCATCAAGAGGCTATAAAAAGACCCCAAGAAGCTCCAGCAACATATTATTGAACCTCAAGAAGATATCAAAACATCAAATCCAAGCATTTGTGCAAAAATCCTACTTTGTCTAGAAATCCCAATTGTATCCTTCATTTCTATTTTGTTCGATTGGGTTGAGTGCTTGATATTGGGCTATCATTTGTATTGAGAGATACCTTATTAGCCACCAAATTTCTTTGTTCTATTGTGTGAGGATTGGGTTAATTTTTGGGTAGAAAAATTAACCGAAATTGTAAAGGTTGCCTCCTTGTCCTGGGAAAAAGGGGACGAACAATTTAGTGGAAATTGTTGGAAATCCTTGGTGAGACTAAGGTAGTGGATGTAGAGTTCGGTTGGTGAACTTGAACCACTCTAAATTCCCGTGTCAATATTTTTAAGTTGCAATTTCCGTTACAACATCGTTAAAATTCCAATTCACCCCCCCTCTTGGTTATTATCATTCGTGTGATCCACTCAACAATCTCTCTTTCTCAACTAAAGTGCTTGTTTCTTTAGTGAATTTCAAGCCGACTTCCATTGGTGTATCTGTTGGTTTACACCCGAGCATCCATGCTTTATTAAGCAAATCAAGGACATACTTCCTTTGATTAATCACCAACCCTTCACTTGATCTAGCAACCTCCATTCCGAGGAAGTATCGAAGTTGTCCCAAATTCTTTGTTTCAAATTATCTATGTAGAAGGTTTTTCAAGCAATCGATTTCCTTCTCATCATCTCTTGTCACAATTATGTCATCTACATAGACAATTAAGATAACTCTTTTATTTTTTGAGGTTACCTTAATGAAGAGAGTGTGATCCGCCAATGATTGCTTGTATCCATCTTTCATAATAGCTTTGGTGAATCTGTCGAACCAAGCTCGAGGAGACTGTTTCAGACCATAAAGTGACATGTTGAGCTTACAAACTTTCTGATCTCTTTCAATTGATCTCAGACCAGGTGGAATCTTCATATAAACCTCTTCCTCTAACTTTCCATTAATGAAAGCATTCTTCACATCAAGTTGGTGAAGCTTCCAATCAGAATTGACAGCTAGACTTAGTAATACCTGAACAATATTAAGTTTTGCCACTGGAGCAAATGTTTCTGTGTAGTCGGTCCCATAGGTCTGTGTATAGCCTTTAGCCACAAGCCTCGCTTTGTATCTCTGGACACTACCATCAGAGTTAAATTTCACAGCAAAAACCCACTTACAACCAACAAGTTTTTTACCTTGGAGAAGATCAGTTATTGTCCAGGTACCATTCTTCTCAAGAGCACTGATTTCTTCTTCGACAACCTTTCTCCACTTAGGATGCTTTAAAGCTTGATCAACTGTGGAAGGAATCTGCTCTTTATCTAAGCTTGTTGTAAAGGCTTTAAAGGATGGCTTCAATGAACTGTATCCAGCAAATTTCTGAATATGATGTTTAGTGCACTTTCTAACCCCTTTTCTAATAGCAATAGGAAAATCATCAAGATTAGGGATAGTAGGCTCACTGATTATATTACCTTCTTCCTCCATATTGGCAGATGGACTCAAATTCAACTCACGACAAGTGTTAGATTGCAAAATAGCCTCTGGTATAGTTTTCTTTTCCCTTATATAGGTCAAAATTTGTTTAGGAGGAGGAGTAAGTGTTTTCGAAAAGTTTTGATGAGTTTTAGAAGGAGTGAATGTGTTTCGAATAGGTGTAGGTGTTTTGGAAGGAGTTGGTAAATGAGATGTAGGTTCGGATAAGGGTGAAGTAGTGGATTCAAAATCTGGTGGTATAGAAATATTGGGAGAGATTACCTGAGGGTGAGGAGAAGGCTGAAAATCATCCCAAGTCTCCCCCTGAATTGCAGCCTAAGGAGAGTAAGGGTCCTGCTAAAAAAATGTAAGATCCATAGTAACAAAAAATCTGTGAGAAGGAGGATGATAGAATTTATAGCCCTTCTTGAGTGAAGAATAACCAACTAGTATACACTTCAATGATCTAGGATCTAACTTGGACTTATTAGGGGCTGAATTATGAATAAAGGCGGTACAACCAAATATTTTAAGAGGTAAAATAAAAGAGATAGGCTTAAAATGTGGATAACTCTCCAGAAAGACATATTGAGGTGTCTGAAATTTCAAAACCTTACTAGGCATGCGGTTGATCAAATATGTGGCGGTTAACAAGGCCTCACCCCACAAGTATTTAGGGACATTACTAGTAAATAAAAGAGAACGAGCAACTTCAAGGAGGTGTCTGTTTTTTCTTTCTGCAATTTCGTTTTGTTGTGGAGTATCAGCACAAGAACTAAGTTGAACTATTTCCTACTTTTGAAAAAATACACTCAAAGACTTAGCAAAAAATTCACTCCCATTATCAGACTTAAATAGCTGAATTTTGGTTTGGAATTGAGTAAGAACCATGTTATAAAACCTCTCAAAAACTCTCGCAGTTTCAGACTTTTCTTTCATTAAATAAGTCCAAGTAATCCTACTATGATCATCAATAAAGGTAATAAACCACTTACTGCCATCAACATTCTTCACCTGAGAAGGACCCCAAATATCACTGTGGATCAAAGAAAAAGGGTGAGATGGTTTATAAGGAGATGGAAGATAAGATGCTTTAGTTTGTTTAGCAAGAGGGCAAATATGTCATTTAAATAAACTTGACTTTTTATTGATAAACAAAGATGGATATAACTTTGACAGATATTGAAAATTAGGGTGACCTAACCTAAAATGCCATAATAACACATCATCAAATTGTTCTAAAGCAGTAAAGGAGGAAAAAGAGAAAGAGGTGCAAGGTGATGGAGAGCTATGGAGAGCATAAAAATCATTGTGCAAACTGGCAGTGCCGATTGTCTTTTTTGAGTCCATAGCCTATAAAATACAACCAGAGTCATGAAACCCAGTCTTGATTGAATCTTCTTTTTCCACCCTGGAAATTCACCCCTTTAGTTTCTTTACAGCGCACAAGGCAAATCAAAATGATTATAAAAAAATATAATGTATTGTGTACCACTTGTTTAGATGATGAAGCAAGGCATCACTAATCCCCAAACACTTATTTTTGTTACCATAGTTTGCTTTATTCTCAGTGTCACATGAACATCTCCCCAAACATTACTCACTCATTCTGCCATCTGCTTGAAATATCAACTTGGGTGTTTGCAAACAAATCATTTTCAAGAGTAACCATTTCAAGCATTCTAATCTTGAAAGAGTTCAAATTTCTACTTCTTTTGTCAGACATTTTCCTACAGCATCTTAATCTCTTTCTGCAGGCTTGAAAATGGCAGCACAGAGCGTAAGATCGAACGAAATCGTTCTGATCGATGTCGGATTGTTGGCTTCTCTGAAGGTTGAATTGAGGGATGCACGTTTATCCATGCCCCGGAGCTACTGCATCTTCAACATCCCCAGCATACTCTTCAGGCACAATCAAAGCTCATTTCTTCCCAATTGTTTCTCCATTGGGCCAATGCACCATGGCAAAAATCACTTGGTTGCTGCTGAGAAAATCAAACTCAAGTACTTGAAAGCTCTGCTTGGCAGGGTGGTTACAAGCGGTCACGGGACGATGTCCGAAGAATCCAAGGAGATTGAAGAACAGAAAGTTTTATCTGATTTGGTTAATGCAGTTAACTCGATTGAGAAACAGGCCAGTGCTTGCTATGCAGGCCATGATTTTGCAGCTGAATTGGGTGATGAATTCGTTAGAACATTGCTGCTCGATGGTGTCTTTGTTGTCGAGCTGTTTCGTAAAGACGTCGAAGGGGTGAAAGAGCACGATGACCCCATTTTCTCCATGTCATGTATGATGCAATTTCTGCATCATGACTTGATTTTGCTAGAGAATCAAATCCCATGGTTTGTGCTTGAGATCTTGTTTGAAAAAACCAGGCTCCCTTGTGAAACCAAGTCCTTAATTGAACTTGCCCTTTCCTTCTTTGCTAATACATTCACTTCTCATCCACCTCTTATACAACCATCCCGTTTCAAAGACCAAAATATCAAGCATATTCTCGATTTGTTAAGATTATCCTTGGTGTTACCATCTCAAGAAATCAAAAAGAACACGGCAGCCGGATGGCAACCGATTCGTTCCGTCACAAGGCTCAAAGAAGCTGGTGTAAAATTCAAGAAAGGCGCGGCAGAGAGCGTCTTGGACATAAAGTTCACAAACGGTTGTCTCGAAATCCCGTCGTTGCTTATCCAAGAGACAACTGAAACGATCTTTCGCAACCTGATCGCGTACGAGCAGTGTTGGACGCATTGTCCACCTATATTCACTTGCTATGCCAAGCTCCTGGATAACCTTATCGACACCAACAATGACATGGAGATACTATGCAAGAGTGAGATCTTCGATAACTGGTTGAGTCTCGACGATTCAACCCAGTTCTTCAATAATCTTTACAATGATACTTATGTCAAGGAATTCTATTACTCCGAACTCAGCGATAAACTCGATGGTCATTGCAGAAGGTGGTGGCCTCAATGGCGGGCATACTATGTGCACAACTATTTCACAAAGCCTTGGGCTATCGCTGCTCAAATTTATGCTGTTATTATGCTTGTTCTGACAGTGTGGCAAACCTATATTAAGAAGGGGTAAATACCATAAATTACCATGGCGAAGGATCCTGCTAAGGCCCCTGTGGCTGTAATATTGTTCAGAAGTTTGATTTGATTTTCTGTTTTCGGTACTGCTGGTGTAGCTGTTGGTGTAGCAGGGTTATTATTTATATTATGAACCTGTATTTAATGCTACGATGCTATATAATTTTATGTACCGTTAATCAGGGACAGAGGTATATTGTTTATGGGAGGGGAATTTTTTTTAACTCTTTATAATTTTTGAAAAAATTGAAATAATATATAAATTTGCTCCCCACATTTTAAAATTTATGTTTTGCCCCACCCCTAAATCTTGGCTCCGTCTCTGCCGTTAATGAACAAGATTATGACATCATATAATTCACTAATGAGTGTTATTAAGTAGGGTAAATATTCAGCTGAACCGAGTGGAAAATTTTGAATTATTGGAGTTGTGAGTCTTACTTTTCAATCTTAATTCAACTTGAAATTTTTTCAAATGGAGTCGAGTTTAATTAAGTTCGATGTCCGTTAATTAGGAATGAAATTCGATTTTTAAAAATTTAGTATAATTTTGCGACATTCGGTCCTTGTACTTTTTATTGAAAGATCTTGGTCCTTTCATCCAAATTTTCCATTAATAGGATTAACACTGCAATTATGAAAAAGTAAAATAACTTTTTAGCCTTTAATGTTTATATTTTGTCATTTTGGTCCTTGCTCTTTAAAAGTACATAATATGCTATTCACTCCTTGAATGATAATAAGGTTTCTTCATAGTTTGAGTTATTTTTTCAATCCTATTTAATTGGATTTGAACATATATCTTGTTTATTTGTAGAAGCAAACATGAATTTTGGTTGCCAAATGTTTGGGCTTACCTTATCTTTCTTGGAAGAGGATCCCATTTTGGCAAAAATTCAAAAGTTCGTATTTGAATCTTGATTTTTTTTTTTATAGGACATGTTCGATAATTAACAAATTACATTAATTGATAGCTGATAGTATTAACTGATTTGACTAGAAAATTGTATTAGCTGATTGTATAAGAGTGTTTGGTAAAATTAACTGATAACTAATAGTTGTTTGATTATTTGAACAAGCAAAATGACATAAAAAGACATGGTTATATTCAATACTTGTTTGAATAATTTATTAGTTTTTAATATATTGTATCTATTAATATTAATTAGATTATGAATTTTTTAATATCATTGAGCAAGCGCATTTGGCCGGTTGGCCAAGCTACTCATCTCTGTTTCTCAATATTCTCTTAGGTCATGGCTCCTAGACCCACTAGGACCACTCCTTCCTTCCCCTAGAGTCTTTATAACCCTCCCTTTTAGGTAGAATTAAGACTAGATTTAAGATTTGTCAAAAAAAATCATTACTAAGCATATATGAAAGGTATATATATTAATTTTTTTATTTGTGAAATTATATTTTTATATAATTTTGATAATTATTAATTTTAGATGCATATATTAATTTCTTATTTATGATTTATTTAGAGAATTTTTTTTGTAATTGTCAATGCCAAAAAAGTCTTTACAATTATTTTATTTAAACCTCTAAATCAAAAGCTTTCATTCCAATTGAAAGGTTTCACCATAATCCGCTATTATAATCATCTATCTACCAAACATCTAAATTAGTATATTTAACTGATCTAACATCTAAAAATAGTTCAAACCTTTCATTTTGGCTCAAAAAGCAGTTTACCAAATAAAGCACTATATTTGAACAAATTATAGTGTATTTAAATAACAATATTTTGACCAACGGGGTTGGTCCAAGTGGTAAACAGCTTGGTATTGTTTAAGTAGGTCTTACGTTCGATGTCTTGTGTGTGCAGAAATTCTCGCTGGAAGACTCACCCACTAAAATCAGGTGTACGACGTGAGTCGATAAAAAATAATTAGGGTAAAACCTGGCGAACCGGGAGAAAAAAATATTTTGGATATGTAATTGATTTGAATTACATTAAAAGATATTTGTTCAAACCTAATATATGTGTCGAATGAACAACTCAAACTCTAAAAAAAAAACCTTATTATTATTACCCTCTCAAGGAGTAAATAACATTTTTAAAATTTTAGAGTTCTTAATTTTTTTTCATATTAGAAAAAAAAAACTATAATATGTTTTAAAAAATGTAGGGAACATTTTATTGAGATATTTTTAAAATAATTTTTATGAATAAGGGAAACTTGATAAAAAAAAATTATACATTTTGAGGGCTAAAGAGGTTACTTTACCTTTTTATAATTGCTACATCAGTCCCATAAACAGCAAAATTAGACAGATAGACTTTTTTTAAAAAAATTTAAATTTCAAAAGAGTACAAAAACCTTTTAACATATGTGAACTTTATTATTGTCATAGATGAAGCAAGGCATTGCTAATTCCCAAAGGAACTCCGCACACATTTTCTGTTAACTTATCTTGCTATAATTTGCTTTATTCTCAGTGTCACATGAAAATCTGATAACTGCTGAAAAAGCACAAAAAAAGCATTGGCCATGGGTTTTAACTATCTGTAGATTCTTTTCCAACACACTCACTTATTCTGCCACATGAACTTGGTTGTTTCAACTTGTATAAATTCATGAGGTACCCCACAAATCATGATAACTTCTTCGGATCAAAGCTTTCTTCCATAAGAATTTGGTATTTTCAATAGTAATTATTCCAAACCTTTTAATATTGAATGAGTTCAAATTTCTACCTTTTTTTTGCCTTTCTTTTACAATGTCCTACCCTCCTTTTGCAGGCTACAAGATGGCAGCAGAAAGTGGAAATGTTGTAATCAATGTTCAATCATTGGTATCTTCTCTGAATGTTGAACTGAGGGATGCTCGTTTATCCATGCCCCGGAGCTACTGCATCTTCGACATCCCCAGCATACTCTTCAGGCACAACCAAACCTCATTTCTCCCCAATTGTTTCTCCATTGGGCCAATGCACCGTGGCGAAAAGCACTTGCTTGCGGCTGACAAAATCAAAATCAAGTACTTGAAAGATCTCCTTTGCAGGATGGTCACAGGTGGTCACGGGACGATGTCTGAAGAATCCAAGGAGATTGAAGAACAGAAAGTTTTATCTGATTTGATTAATGCAGTTAAGTCTATTGAGAAACAGGCCAGTGCTTGCTATGCAGGCCATGATTTTGCTGCAGAATTGGGTGTCGAATTCGTTAAAACAATGCTGCTCGACGGCGTCTTTGTTGTCGAGCTGTTTCGTAGAGATGCCGATGAGGTGAAGGAGCAGGATGACCCGATTTTCTCCATGTCATGTATGATGCAATATCTGCATCATGACTTGATTTTGCTAGAGAATCAAATCCCCTGGTTTGTACTTGATATCTTGTTTGAAAAGAGCAGGCTCCCTTGTGAAACCAAGTCCTTGATTGGACTTGCTCTTATGTTTTTTGCTAATAAGTTCACTTCTCAGCCACCTAAGATAACAGGCTTTTTCGAAGAAGATCAAGATATCAAGCATATTCTGGATTTGTTAAGATTATCGTTGGTGTTACCATCCCGAGAAATCAAAAACAAAGCTACAGTCGGATGGCAACCGATTCGTTCCGTGACTAAGCTCAAAGAGTCCGGCGTCAAATTCAAGAAAGTTGCACCAGAAAGCGTCTTGGACATAAGGTTCACGGACGGTTGTCTCGAAATCCCGTCATTGCTTATCCAGGAGACGACTTTAACAATCTTTCGGAACCTGATCGCGTACGAGCAGTGTTTGCCGCATTGTCCACCGATATTCACTTGCTACGCCAAGCTCCTGGATAACCTTATCGACACCAACAATGACATGGAGATACTATGCAAGAGTGAGATCTTCGATAACTGGATGAGTCTGGATGATTCAACCCGGTTTTTCAATAATCTTTACAATGATACTTATGTCAAGGAATTCTATTATTCCCAACTTAGCGATGAACTCGATCGTCATTGCAAAAGGTGGTGGCCTCAATGGCGGGCATACTACGCGCACAACTATTTCACAAAGCCTTGGGCTGTCGCTGCTCAAATTTATGCTGTTATCACGCTTGTTCTCACGCTGTGGCAAACATTCAAAAAATAAGATTCAATAATAATAAAGGAAAAAATCCCTTAATCTCTTGCTAATTGGTATGTTAATGGTGTTGACCCATTTAATCTACTGCCATTACCGATTGATATGCTATTAAAATATTAATCTGCTAATTTAATAGACAATTCAATTGGTTTAATCACAGCCACCCATAACAGAAAGATTTTTGGTTGTTCACGTTGCAAAATTCAATGTAATTTTAAATGTTTTTAGACAAAGCATTTAAGTGCTTTAGTCGGGAAATATTCATGGGCGTTTTTACCCTTTGTATCAATCTATAAATTGAGAGATTTGTGCTTCATTTCAATCTATTCCATAGCAAAACAATTTGCTTTACTCTCTTTAGTCTCTCTACGTTTTCCTTATTTTCCTCTGAACACATTTTTGAGTTCTGTTTTTAGAAGAGTAATACCCTTTGTTGGTTCTGGTTTTTGGGTGTTTTGTCCATTGTAGCGATTACACATATTTGGACGAATTCATTTATAAGGAAATTTTATCACGACACAGTTACTTGTTCTTTTGATTATTTATTTAATTTGTTTTGTCAGTTCTAACGCCTTGTTTTGTAATATTTTTTTTAATAATATAAAAGTGAATTTTATACTGTTGTTCAATGCGATTGAAATTCAAAGTTAATTCAGTCTTGGAAAACAAATCCAATAGTAAACGCTACTTAAATCATTGATGGGATTGCGTTGGGTTGCTTAAGCAGCGTAGATAGGAATGTAAGTTTCCTATTGAATGTCATATGTGACTTCAGATAACAAAATTATTTTATTAAAGTAAATTTGTCATCTTTACAAAAATGGATCATTCTTCAACTATGCTATAATTTGCCTCGACAACATATTTTTAATTTTCTGTACTATACTTTTACTGTTAAAAGCTTGGTACATAGCATATAATAGCATAATTATTATAAGGGTAAACTACACCACATACCACTCAACTATGGTCTTTGACTCAAAAATGTCACCGAAAGTTTAAAACTAATACTGAACTTTAATATGTAACTCGAAAATACCACTTCACTATTAACTCTTAACATTCCGTTAAGCCAAAACGACGTCGTTTTGGTGCGGTTGTTTTGAAGTCTAATTTAGCCCAAAATGACGTCGTTTTGTTGGAGGAAAAATATTAAAACCATGCTCTTGGGGGTTTTGAACCCAGAACCTTTAGAAAAAAAATAATGTTTAACCATTGAACCAACATAATATTATATAATATTTTACCACAAATATTATATATCTCAAATTACTTGAGATTAATTCAAATTATTTTATGTAATAAATAATATTAATATATAAATAATATAAAATATATTATTTGTATATATAACTATATATATAAATAAAATGTATTGTTTTTATTTTTTATATAATATTAATAATATAAATATATTATTTAAAAAACCCAAAATATTCATAAAAATAATATATTTATATTATAAATATTATATAAAAACTCTAAACCTTAAATCTTAAACCTTAAACTACTAAGCCAAAAACTTAAACCCTAAATATTATGGTTTGAGGTTTGAAGTTTAGAGTTTTTTATATATTGTTTATAATATAAATATATTATTTTTATGAATATTTTTGGTTTTTTAAATAATATATTTTTATTGATATATGTGTAAATAATATATTTTATATTATTTATATATTAAAATTATTTACAGTAGTATTTTTTATAAAATAATTTGGTTGAGCCAAATGGATAAGTTTATATAACTTAAATAAAAATATTTTTATATATTATTTATAATATAAATATATTATTTTAAAAAAATACTAAATATTCATAAAATTAATATATAAAAAAGCCCTAAGCCCTAAATCTTAAACTCCAAGATTTATGGTTTAAATTTGAAGGTTGGGGTTTGTGGGTTAACAATTTAGGGTTTAGGGTTTTTATATATTATTAATAATTTAGAAATATTATTTTTATGAATATTTTGAGTTTTTTAAATAATATATTTATATTATTAATAATATATAAAAATAATATATTTTATTTAAATATACTGATATATATATACAAATAATATATATTTATAATTTTATATATTAATATTATTTATTTCATAAAATAATTTGAATTAATCTTAGCTAGTTTGAGATATATAATATTTGTGGTAAAATATCATATAATGTTATGTTGGTTCAATGGTTAAGATTTATTCCTTGTATTTGGAGATATAGGGTTCAAAATCCTCTAAGTGCATGATTTTAATATTTTTTGTAACACCCGGGTTTAGGGGTCGGGTGAAAATAATATTTTAGTATTGTCTCGGGTTTCGATTCTAATATTTTATTTAATAAAGTAATGGTTTGGGCCTCGGGTTTTAAGATTTGGACCAATTTTAAATCGAGCCCAAAAGCCATGGATGGCACCTATTGTGGTTTCCCTTTTTCTTTAAGGGCATTTTGGTCTTTGAACATTGAAATTTAAATTATTATAAAATAAAGTTTTAAGTTATCTTCTTCTTCCTCTCCCTTCCATTTCTTTCCAGCGCCAAAATCATCTCTCCCTCCCCAAATACTATTTCATCTCCTTTGTTCTTCGTTTTGGCTCGGTTTTGAAAGGTAATTACGTTTTTGACTTGCTCTCAACTTCCTCTCTTCAAAAGTACAAGTAGTTTTCATTTTCATCCATGTTTTAGAATTTGGATTTTTGGGAGATTTGAATGAAAATGGTTGTTTTATGGTGTTTAACTTGAGATTTTGATTTAACAGTGATAGATATGAAGTTTATGAACCAAACGGTTCAACATATATGATTTTTAGAGAGTTTTGTTAAGTTTCCTGAATTTGTGTTTTTATAGGTTTTTAGGAGGGTTTTTAGTTGAATTTTGGATGTGGTTTGTGTTGGAAATTGAGGGTTGATGTTAGGGTATTGGTTGGGGGTCGTTTTGGAAGCAATTGGAAGTGTTAAATGTGTTGGAATCATCGGTTTTGGACTGTGCTAAAGGGCTGCTCGGGAATGGCTTTTTAGTGGTTGTTCTTGGTTCGAAAAACAAGTGTTTGATGTTTGAATTTCATTCCGGGTTTCCTATGTTGTGTTGTGGACTGATTTGAAGTTAATTTACTTGTGTTGAGATGATTAGGAGCAAGGAATTTCGTTGGTAAAGTCTCGGGATCGATATCGGAAGTCAATGAGGCTGGAGTCGGCTTTGCTTGATTTGCTTAAGGAAGTGAGGTGAGTGATTAATGTTTTAATTTGATTTCAAAGGTTGATTCAAGCATGTGGATGCGAAAATGTTTTTAAGTATCATTTTGGTTCAAGGTTGGTTTTGAAGAGTTTAGTTTGGGCTTGGAAAATCAATTTTAAATTCAAGAGTAAATTGTGGTGAATTGCCTCTTTAATTTCCCCTTTTTACTGTTTGTTTTCAATTCTTGTGGTGGTGAATTGTTATGTGTGAATTCTAATATTTGAGAGGAAGCATGTTGCTTCTTATTATATCGTTGATTTTGTGTGATGGTAATTATAGTGTTGTTGATGTGCCTTGTATGATAGGTGTAAGTGGGTGCAGGTTGTGCACGGAAATGGTGAGTAAGACCATTTGTGATTGGTAAGGTTGTTTGTAACAATTTGGTGCCTAGTTGTGGATTTTGTTGCAGCTTGTGTGGTTGTGCATGATATAGTGAGTACATGTTGTGTGATGGTGATTTATGTGTTGTGTTGCATGGTTGTCGTTGCTCTGGTGATGTGTAGTCCCGCCGGTAGCAAAAGTATAAGACTCTGGTGATGTGTATTCCCACCGGTAGTCACTGGTTGGGTATTCCTTTGATGTGTAGTCCCATTGGAAACCCACTAGTTGAAACGGTGATGTGTAGTCCCACCGTACTTGTATGCTGATTGTGTTTGTGTAAACTACGTGTGTTGTCGTTGCTCCGGTGATGTGTAGTCCCGCCGGTAGCAAGTGTTATAAGACTCCAGTGATGTGTAGTCCCACCGGTAGTCACTAGTTGGGTAGTACTTTGATGTATAGTCCCATTGGAAACCCACTAGTCGAAACGGTGATGTGTAGTCCCACCGTATGTGTAAGTTTGGTTATGTTTGTGCGTACCATGAAGTGAATTGTCTATGTTGTTGACCTTTGGTTGAACTTGCATGTTAGTAGATGGATTAGGTTGTTGGATGACTTGTATGTGTTGGCCTTTACTTTTAAAGGAAGCTTTGAACCCTGCATTGTTGTTATTATGTTTTAGAGCTCTGCTCACTAAGTTTTATGCTTACGCTCTCCTTTTTTCGTCAATGCAGATCTTTAGCTTGGAGTTAGCATGGAGCAGGAAAAAGGGCGTCCAAGCGTGTGGTAATTTGCTCAAGTATGGCTTATTAAATAATGTAGTAGTCTAGCAATGGGAAATGCTACGTGTTTTAGGAGCTTGTATCTAGACTCCTTTATGTTGGCTTTATGTTGTCTTATGCCTTTTGGGGCCTTTGGAGCCTTTATGTATGCCTTATGTTTGACTACCTTGGGTATGAGGCCTTTTTGGTGTTAAGTATGTTCTTTTGGTGAGATTGCATGGACTATTTGAATTGTTTAATCCTTGTTAGAATTAATGCCTTGTAGGCTAAGTCTCGGTTGTAGTTTTGATGCATGTATGTTTGTATGTATATAGGCGAGTCTAAAATACATCAAGGGTCGAGTTTGGGGTCACCATGTTGGAAAAAGGTTGAGTTGCAAAGCAGGGCGTATCGATACGCTCAAGGGTGTATCGATACGGTCTTGCTTGCAGAACTCAGTTTTGGCTGGGCGTATCGATACACTGGGTGTATCGATACGGTATTAATTCTCTGGAATTCAAGTCAGGCTGAGCGTATCGATACACAAGGGTGTATCGATACGGTCCCAACTCTCTGAAATTCAGAGGAGTTGGTGGGTTTAGGTCGTATCGATACGGGGTTGTAGCGTATCGGTACGGTTCCATCTCGTTGACCTCGAAATGTTGACCGAGATGGACGTATCGATACGCTCAAGGGTGTATCGATACGGTCTTCCCTGAGCTGACTGAGAGGGTTGACTTTGGTCAAGGCGTATCGATACCCTCTGTAGGTGTATCGATACGGCCTGCTTAAAAGGGAAAATTTGGTTGTTTAATTGCATGTCTTGTGAGTTTTGTATCCGTGTTCGTTCGCTGCGTGTCCCATCACATAGGATTTAATACAGGCATCTAGAAAAAAAATAGGGTTGCTAATCGAGGGGAAAATTAACGGGTTTCACTCGGTTTTCCCCGTGTGGCCCACTCGGACCGGCCATCCGGCCAGACCGGGACGAGGGGGTTACATTTAGTGGTATTAGAGCCTAAGGTTACCGAGACCTTGGGTAGGTAAGTGAGGTAAGTTTGATGTGTTATGTTGTTGTTGTGTCTCGGTGAATATTTTGCCATGTATGCTTGATGTTTGCTTGTTAGTACGGTGTTTGAAAGCATGTGTAAGCTTGATGGTTGTGTTGAGGCGTAGTGTCGAGTTCCCATTGCTACTATTACTTATTGAAAGGATTTTTGTAAAGGAGTATACTTGAGCACCTTGGACCCTTGCTCTTGCTAACCCTGAATATTTTTGTTTGTGTGTTTTGTTTATTATTGTATTGTTGTCTTTAGGAAGTTTGAGGCCGAGGTGTAGACCTGGAGTTTGTAATTATGAATCTGAAGTTTTAGAGGATGTGAATGATGAGTGAGTTCATCGCTTTAGTTCAGGGCAGTACGACAGTACCAGAGTTAGAGGTACAGTTTGTTTGTTTGGGTCAGCGTGCCTTTGAGCTGGTTCCTGTTGAGAGAGAGCAATGTGACCGATCTTGATATGAGTTGGTAATAGAAGTGAAGACCTATGAGTTGGCTTCGGAATGATGTCGATGTTATAACAAGTAATTCCTCGATACAGTCAATGGGCTTGTTTTTCTGATTAATTCTGGATCTACGTGACCGTGTAGTTGGAGTGAGCATGCGAAGTTGTTGAATCTACATTGTGAGGTACTAGAGGTAGGTGTTGGTATTGCTAGCTTCTTCGGGGATACAATCGTGGTCAGAAAGAATTACAAGGAGTGTCCGTTGATGGTTCAGTGGCACGTGTTTTCAGTTGGTGCGATGGAATTGTTTTTTTTTTCGGTTTTGATGTGAAGCTGTGCATGGATTGGCTTGTAAAACATAGAGTTAGGGTAGGCTTTGAGACAAATGGAAGTTTTCTTAAAGCTTACGGATGACTATGAGATTGTAATGGTAGGTGGAATGTGGATTTCGTATCGAATGTTGACCCATCCTTAGAGGTCAAAGATTGATTGAGTTTGGTTGACAGGTTTGCCTAAAAGATGTGATGGATTTAAATTTTTGAGTGAGGATTAGACCGCAGAATGTTAGAATAGTTGACGTTTTCCTAAAGGTGTTGGCAAGAATTACTCGATTTGTCTCTTGTTAGGGAAGAAGAGTTTGTTATTGATACCGTCTCCGAGTTTGCTCCTGTTTTGTTTGCTTTGTATCTCGTGATTCTCGACCGACTTGAGAGAGTGTTGAAGAATCAACTTCGAGATTTGTTAGACCTTAGATTCGTTTGGCTTAGTACAATATCATAGGGTGTGACAGTGTAACTTGTGAAGAAGAGTGATGACACTACGAGAATGTGTTTAGATTGCAGACAATTGAGATAATTGACAGTGAGTAGTTAGTATCCGTTTCCAAACGTCAGTGATTTGTTGATCAGTTGAGGGGTGTTTCAGTCTTTACAAGATTAATTTGAGATCTGATTACTACCAGTTGATAGTGAGAGAGGTTGATGTACCAAATGAAGCTTTCGGGGCAGATGTGATCACTTAGAGTTTTGGGTTATGTCGTTTATTTGACTAGTGTGTTAATTACTCTTATAGAGATGTTGAGCAGAATGTTTTCCTAAATCCTCGGTCAGTTTGTGGTAGTTCTCTTGGATGATACGTGGGAATATTCACGTACTGAAGAAGATCATGACAAGCCTTGAAGTTAAGGTTGTGGATCCTTTTAGAGAATCAGTTGTATGCCAAGTTGAGCAAGTGTGGACTCTGAGTTGAGAAAGATGTTCCCCTAGGTCATGTAGATCAGTCGAGTATATTAGTGCAAACCCCAATTGGGCAGAAGGAGATATGAGTTGGAAGAAATTAAAGTCAGTGACATGTATCTATAGTTCCTAGGTCTAGCGCTGTTACTATCGAAGGTTTGTAAATGATCTTTTGAAGATAGCTGCCCCTTTGATAGATTGCTACAGAAGAACGTTCAGTTTGTGTGTTAGATACGAGACGTTGAGCCCTTTAGAAACTGAAAGAAACTTCGAAGAGAGTTAATGTAGTAACCGATGTTCCGAGTTAAATTTGTTGTTAGAGTAGTAGCCAAGTTGTGAGTTGTGTTTGCCGGATTCAGTTTATCATTGATAGTGGTTCTGTGGTCGAGTTTCGCGTTAAGCCTGCTCTGAGTCAGATACTTAGAGAGAAACAGTTGTAAGACAGGTTCTTGGCACCTCACATGCAAGAATTAGTGAAAGGAAGACCTCCAGAATATAGTTTTAAAGATGACAGAGTTTTGCAGTTCAGAGATAGAATAGTGGTGCCGACTAACATAGTGTTTTGAGACGTACTGTTTTGGCCGAAGCACATGGCAGTTCTTGTGTATTGCATCCGAATAGTGTGAAGACATATTGTAGGTTGAAGATGAGTACTCCTGGATTGAGTTGATGGATAATGTGGTTCAGTATGAGAGTAAGTGTGTAATTTGTCAGCGTGCCAAGACCGAGCATCAGTTTCTTCTAGTTTGTTACATTCGGGGGAAATTCGTATTGAAAGTGGGTAATAGATTCGAGAGATCTTGTGTCTGATTCGCCTCCTATTTCCTCAGTGAGAACTTAGTTGAGTAATCAATGTTAGTTGCACTGTATGTGGTCCTTTATACATGTTCAAGCTACTTGTACCGTGAGTAAGATGGCGGAGTTGTGCCTTAGCAAGATTGTGAGTTGTACATTGTCTTGAGATCGATAATGGCCGATAGAGATTCGAGTTTTGACTAAATTTTTGAAGTCGTCTGCATAGTGTTTGGTTGTATGTTGAGGTCTAATGATCAGTCAGAGAAAGTTATGGGTTAGGTAATAAAACATTGTTGTATGAGATGGTGAATCGGGTTAGTCCTGTTGTTTGTTTGTTGCAGTTACCACCATAGTTAAAAGGAGGTATGTAATGTGTTCTGTGTATCTATGATTCAGAAGTGTGAATCAATTTTGTCCCGTGTTATGTTGTTAAAGAGTTTGAGTTGAGTTTAAAATGGTCATGCATTGAAGGACCCGTTGAGATCTTGGCATCAGATAGCTAATGTTGTGTGGTAAGTCTACCGAGTTGGAGAGTATGTTGTAGTAAGAGAGAAAGTGTGGAGGAGCATGTGTTAGTGACTCTTCCTGTCTAATAAATTTCGAGGACGAAATTCCTTAAGTGGGGGAGAGTTGTAACACCCGGGTTTAGGGGTCGGGTGAAAATAATATTTTAGTATTGTCTCGGGTTTCGATTCTAATATTTTATTTAATAAAGTAATGGTTTGGGCCTCGGGTTTTAAGATTTGGACCAATTTTAAATCGAGCCCAAAAGCCATGGATGACACCTATTGTGGTTTCCCTTTTTCTTTAAGGGCATTTTGGTCTTTGAACATTGAAATTTAAATTATTATAAAATAAAGTTTTAAGTTATCTTCTTCTTCCTCTCCCTTCCATTTCTTTCCAGCGCCAAAATCATCTCTCCCTCCCCAAATACTATTTCATCTCCTTTCTTCTTCGTTTTGGCTCGGTTTTGAAAGGTAATTACGTTTTTGACTTGCTCTCAACTTCCTCTCTTCAAAAGTACAAGTAGTTTTCATTTTCATCCATGTTTTAGAATTTGGATTTTTGGGAGATTTGAATGAAAATGGTTGTTTTATGGTGTTTAACTTGAGATTTTGATTTAACAGTGATAGATATGAAGTTTATGAACCAAACGGTTCAACATATATGATTTTTAGAGAGTTTTGTTAAGTTTCCCGAATTTGTGTTTTTATAGGTTTTTAGGAGAATTTTGGATGTGGTTTGTGTTGGAAATTGAGGGTTGATGTTAGGGTATTGGTTGGGGGTCGTTTTGGAAGCAATTGGAAGTGTTAAATGTGTTGGAATCATCGGTTTTGGACTGTGCTAAAGGGCTGCTCGGGAATGGCTTTTTAGTGGTTGTTCTTGGTTCGAAAAACAAGTGTTTGATGTTTGAATTTCATTCCGGGTTTGCTATGTTGTGTTGTGGACTGATTTGAAGTTAATTTACTTGTGTTGAGATGATTAGGAGCAAGGAATTTCGTTGGTAAAGTCTCGGGATCGATATCGGAAGTCATGGAGGCTGGAGTCGGCTTTGCTTGATTTGCTTAAGGAAGTGAGGTGAGTGGTTAATGTTTTAATTTGATTTCAAAGGTTGATTCAAGCATGTGGATGCGAAAATGTTTTTAAGTATCATTTTGGTTCAAGGTTGGTTTTGAAGAGTTTAGTTTGGGCTTGGAAAATCAATTTTAAATTCAAGAGTAAATTGTGGTGAATTGCCTCTTTAATTTCCCCTTTTTACTGTTTGTTTTCAATTCTTGTGGTGGTGAATTGTTATGTGTGAATTCTAATATTTGAGAGGAAGCATGTTGCTTCTTATTATATCGTTGATTTTGTGTGATGGTAATTATAGTGTTGTTGATGTGCCTTGTATGATAGGTGTAAGTGGGTGCAGGTTGTGCACGGAAATGGTGAGTAAGACCATTTGTGATTGGTAAGGTTGTTTGTAGCAATTCGGTGCCTAGTTGTGGATTTTGTTGCAGCTTGTGTGGTTGTGCATGATATAGTGAGTACATGTTGTGTGATGGTGATTTATGTGTTGTGTTGCATGGTTGTCGTTGCTCTGGTGATGTGTAGTCCTGCCGGTAGCAAAAGTATAAGACTCTGGTGATGTGTAGTCCCACCGGTAGTCACTGGTTGGGTATTCCTTTGATGTGTAGTCCCATTGGAAACCCACTAGTTGAAACGGTGATGTGTAGTCCCACCGTACTTGTATGCTGATTGTGTTTGTGTAAACTACGTGTGTTGTCGTTGCTCCGGTGATGTGTAGTCCCGCCGGTAGCAAGTGTTATAAGACTCCGGTGATGTGTAGTCCCACCGGTAGTCACTAGTTGGGTAGTACTTTGATGTGTAGTCCCATTGGAAACCCACTAGTCGAAACGGTGATGTGTAGTCCCACCGTATGTGTAAGTTTGGTTATGTTTGTGCGTACCATGAAGTGAATTGTCTATGTTGTTGACCTTTAGTTGAACTTGTATGTTAGTAGATGGATTAGGTTGTTGGATGACTTGTATGTGTTGGCCTTTACTTTTAAAGGAAGCTTTGAACCCTGCATTGTTGTTATTATGTTTTAGAGCTCTGCTCACTAAGCTTTATGCTTACGCTCTCCTTTTTCCGTCAACGCAGATCTTTAGCTTGGAGTTAGCATGGAGCAGGAAAAAGGGCGTCCAAGCGTGTGGTAATTTGCTCAAGTATGACTTATTAAATAATGTAGTAGTCTAGCAATGGGAAATGCTACGTGTTTTAGGAGCTTGTATCTAGACTCCTTTATGTTGGCTTTATGTTGTCTTATGCCTTTTGGGGCCTTTTGAGCCTTTATGTATGCCTTATGTTTGACTACCTTGGGTATGGGGCCTTTTTGGTGTTAAGTATGTTCTTTTGGTGAGATTGCATGGACTATTTGAATTGTTTAATCCTTGTTAGAATTAATGCCTTGTAGGCTAAGTCTCGGTTGTAGTTTTGATGCATGTATGTTTGTATGTATATAGGCGAGTCTAAAATGCATCAAGGGTCGAGTTTGGGGTCACCATGTTGGAAAAAGGTTGAGTTGCAAAGCAGGGCGTATCGATACGCTCAAGGGTGTATCGATACGGTCTTGCTTGCAGAACTCAGTTTTGGCTGGGCGTATCGATACACTGGGTGTATCGATACGGTATTAATTCTCTGGAATTCAAGTCAGGCTGAGCGTATCGATACACAAGGGTGTATCGATACGGTCCCAACTCTCTGAAATTCAGAGGAGTTGGTGGGTTTAGGTCGTATCGATACGGGGTTGTAGCGTATCGATACGGTTCCATCTCGTTGACCTCGAAATGTTGACCGAGATGGACGTATCGATACGCTCAAGGGTGTATCGATACGGTCTTCCCTGAGCTGACTGAGAGGGTTGACTTTGGTCAAGGCGTATCGATACCCTCTGTAGGTGTATCGATACGGCCTGCTTAAAAGGGAAAATTTGGTTGTTTAATTGCATGTCTTGTGAGTTTTGTATCCGTGTTCGTTCGCTGCGTGTCCCATCACATAGGATTTAATACAGGCATCTAGAAGAAAAAAAATAGGGTTGCTAACCGAGGGGAAACTTAACGGGATTCACTCGGTTTTCCCCGTGTGGCCCACTCGGACCGGCCATCCGGCCAGACCGGGACGAGGGGGTTACATTTTTTCTACAGAAAAACGACGTCGTTTTAGGCTAAATTAGGCTTCAAAACAGCCGCACCAAAATGACGTCGTTTTGACTTAACAGGGGAGTTAAGAGTTAACGACGGAGTAATATTTTCGAGTCACATATTAAAGTTTAGTGTTAGTTTTGAATTTTTTTAAAGTTCGATGGCATTTTCGAGTTAAGGACTATAATTAAGTGGTATGTGGTATAGTTTACCATTATTATAAAAACCTTTTACAATGTTTAATGGTAATCCTAGCATCATATGATCCTTATTAAGTTAGTCTTTATTTTTTAGACGAATTTTATAGCTGTTGCATTCATTAAATTATTTTTTAAAGTTTCATACCTTTCAATAAGAATATCATAAAGGACATATGATGGTTACTATTAAAATTCAAACTTGATTAAAAAATTATTTTAATGAGTAGTGTAAAACCGTCTATTATGGAAGCAATTAAATGAAGCAAAACGTGGCAGCAAGTAAAACATGGCAGCATAACTGGAAAATCAAGAACTCCTTAGCAATAAAGCAATGGTGATGGATGGCAACATGTGATACAGTGATAACATTCCCAAGAATCAAATGGCAAATGGAAAGGAAAAAAATATAGGATAAGTATTGTTTAATTAGTCTCTAGAAAAATCTTTAAGTCGGTTTAGAAAGCTATAAATATGTGTTAGATGTTAGCTTGTGTGTATTATCACGAGGCTAGAGTTTCAGACTAACGAACCACGCGTTCTTAATCGATGTTCTTGAAACAAACGATTAAGTCAGTATGATTTCTCTCTTCGGAAGATCGAACTCTTCCTAGACACTAAAAACGTCGAATCATTCTAAACATAAGCAAACAATGAAATAGGTAACTTAAGAACAAAATAAGAACAAATAAGAAATCTCAAGAAAGCAATAGAGTATTTAGAGTAAATGCCATTTTAATCAAGATATGGGTGATAAAAAATGAGTCGGAATCCTTTATTTATGATTGAATCCCTATACAATGAATGACCGAGATCGATTTACATTAACGGCTAAGATCGAAAGATACCAACTACATTCTAGCAATCTATGGAAAGTCTGAATACTTTTCTTAGGTTCGCATTCACATGGATGTCCACATTGGTGGATATTTCTATCTCATGGAATATGCCCTAATAAGATGTCATCTATTAATTTACCAGTTTCAATGTGATAGGGCTTTCTATAAGTCTCCAATGGTCGGGCAAAGTCAAACAGTATTTTAGGCAAGCTCAAGATTTTACAAAGAACCTTTTGTGCAGCTTGTTGCACATGTGTCTCGGTTGTGAACTCGCGGGTCGTGACATTCTCCCTCACCTAATCCAGCGATGCCCTCATCACAGACTCAGAATGAGCATCGCTTGGTTGGATCTCCCTCGAAACCTTAGCTTGCTCCCAACTCGAAATCGGCTAGGTTGCCCCCTATAAGAACTCCTCGCCTTGGTTGCCCCCTATAAGAACTCCTCGCCTTGGTCTCTACTGCCATGTAACATCATCTTGCTCGCCATCATTGCATACATATCAATCGTAAGAGCACCCTTTTACAAGTTGTGATTTGCTTCGGAGTAGACCCTTATGATCTTTGAACAAAGGCTTGGACGCCAACGTCATTACATTAAACACTAGGTGCACTCTTAAACTCTAAAAGGCCTTTTGTATCCTCGCCAAGTCTTCGATCTTTCGCAACCTGTTGGGATATGTTTTCTACTTCCTACACCTAATAAAGGTGACAAATCAAACTGAAAAACACTATCAACGTGTTTGATATGTACCTCCATCGGCTCAATATTGGTGGCATTTGCTGCAGTTGGCATCAATTCTTCTCCCATGAAGCTTGATGCATTGTTTCCCTCTGGCAACCCTTTGCTCATAAACCATTCTTCCTCAAAGTTCGACGCCTCATCTCGCATTGATACTTCTTTGTCCACGAAGTTCAATGTTTCATCCACCTTGCCCATTGGTGGTAGTCTCCCTTATGCCTCGGCAGGTCTAATGTCTTGGGAAGGCTTTGGCTCCTCTAGTCCTTCCTCAATGGCAGCAACCAAGTAATCTTTTATAGCTAGTTGAACTACATTCATCACCTTGGTCTCTACCTTCGCGTCTCAATGGATCAGAACAATACCTTGCTTGTGGGGTTCCAAAATGCAAACACAGTCAACAAAAGGAACCATAAGTGCATTAAACCGACCAAAGAAATTTAAACCCATGACAAATTCAAAGTCATCCAAGTGAATAACCTCGAATGTTTCCTTCTTTGCCATTCTCCAAAATGTAAATCTACGCCTCAGACCATTCCAACTGTTGGAACACCTTTGGAATCGACGGTCTTGATTACCCCATTTGACTCTTCAACCTTCAGACCAAGTTTGTCGGAAGCTTTCTTGGACATGAACAAGTGAGATGCTCTTGCGTCCATAAGAGCGCTTCTCCTATGACCCTAAAACTTGGTGTCTACGAGCATCAACCCTTTCTACTTTTAGCCCTTCACCGCCTTGGCAAAACTCAGCAAACAAGCTTCAAAACCTCGTTGCACTTGGCTTGTCACCCTCCTTGGTGGACGACTTGACTCAATTTAGGCAATCTCACAACATACTTCATAAGCATAAACTCTATACTACATTTTAACTTACGAAAAATGAAGTTTTCCACAAACAATATATTTTTAGAGTTTAGGGTTAGGGTTTAAAGGTTTAAGGATATGATTTTAGGGTATATGGTTAGCTTTTAAGGTTTAGGGTTAGAGTTTAGAGTTGAAGGTTTGGTTTTTAGTGTGTAAGGTTTAGTGACCCTAAAATAACACATAACATTATTTGAAGTCCGCTTGTGGAAAGAAGAAACTCCATTGATGGTGCATCAAATATTAACCCTTTAACTTACACAGCCTCATTAAAAAATTGATAAAACAATTAATTTCTATAAACTAACAAATTTATCTGTTGAGTTGATCAATCAATGGAAATGGCCAAGAGAGAGTGAATTGACAATTAAAAAATTGGTGGAAGCAAATAGCAAAAAGAAAGAAAAATTGCGGAAGTGGTTAGAGTGTTTCAACCTTCTAAACAAGGTCTGCATCTATTACCTTAACTATCAACACTAAGGATTTTCTAAAATTCACTAATTTGTCTTTTTTAGGCTAAATGAGAGAACCTCACAAATCCTAGACTTATACCCCAAAGTCTAGCAATCGCTTTTCCTAAAGGTTGATACAAAGAAAAAAACTACAAAATTCCTCTAAAGAAAGATTGTTTGTACAATTCAAAGTTCTCTAAAACCCCAAACTTGATGTAAAATAAAATACAATGAAAATCACTAAAGTTGGTACAAGATTTTTGCAATGAAAGCTCTCCAAGGTTGGATATGTGCTTGGATGCTTTAGAATAATTGTCTTGTTGTTGAAGAAGATTTGGAGACTTGATTTTATACCCCTTCATTAATTTCTAGCCGTTTGAGTTGTTGAGAAATTGAATAGAGCCGTTGGGCTGCAATTTTCCTACATTAAATGATGTCTGGCAAGTGAGATTATCTATACGCAAATCTTTGTATCGGTACCTGCTCAAAATAGAAATAACCGTTGCAACAAAGGGGTACCGATTTGCAGGCTAGCGTATTGGTACGAGGTGAAGAAATTACAAGCAGTACCTATACGCTTCGTACCATACCAATACTGATTTTACTCACTGGAATCCTCTGAAATTTTTGTGAACTTAGCGTATCAGTACTAGGGTTAGTGTACTGGTACTCAGTTTAATTTAAATTAAATTTCACACTAAAATTTGACAAGGCTTTTAAAATTATCTAAAACATTTAAAATATTCAAGTCTTGTACTGGTACGCCAAAGGCCGTAACGGTACTCAGTGCACATTTTGATTTTACAGTGAAAAAAGTCGTACTGATACACGTATAGCTGTACCGGTATTCAGTTAACCATTTGAATAAAATTTATTTCCAGTAGCAAAAACATGTACCGATACGCATATAGCCGTACCGATACTCACTTATCAAAATAGCTAGTTTGAGTACCAAAACACTTAGAAAAATATTTGTCTTTCAATAATTTAACTTAGAAAACATTTTAGTTAGAATGCTTATCAATTGTGAGTAATTTTAAAGTAATTTAAAATTTTATTTATTTGTAATTAAGTTATTTTTATATCAAAATCAAAATATAGTTTTAACAATCTCCCCTTTTGATATAAAAAATCAAATAATTTTTTAATTCACTTGCCTATTTTTAAGACTAAAAGGCTATAGGTTTTTGAAAAAAAAAAGGCATAAATTAAAAATTAGCCCCCAACGTTTGACCTTTTGGTAACTTTAGCTCATATTCTTTTTTGGTGCAAACAACCTCATAACGTTTCATTGGTTTTACAGTGAAAAAAAGTCGTACCGATACGCGTATAGTTGTACCGGTTGTCACATCCCAAAAACCGGTCTATTCAGAATTAAGTTCCGGTGACCGAATATTTTATATCGGTTCTATAAATTATTTGGTCTTATTAATTATTCGGGTTTATTATTATTAGATTATTCGGGTCTAGTAGAAATTAGGTTTGAAACCTATTTATTTGGATTATTATTATATTATTTTAAATGGTTTGGTGGGTTTTATTAATTGATTTGGTTTATCTTATTAATTAGGTTTGGTGGTCATTCGGCCAATTTGGTTTAAGATGTGACAATTGCCACCTACTTAATTGTTTATATAAGGATAATTGCCACATATTTCCACTACATGTGGTAGGAAATTAAAGAATGAAAAGCAATTGAAAAAGAAAAGAAAAGAAAAGAAAAGAAATGAAGACCTAATTAAGTTAGGTAAAGTAAGTGAAGTGGGATTTTTGTGGCTGAGAATTGAATTGTAAAGCTTGGCAATTTAGTATAAATAGGAGGGGAAGAGTTTGATGAAATACACGGCAGAGAAAGAAAAGAAAGAAAAAAAGAAAGAAAGAAATAGGTTACGATCCAATGTTTGATTGGTAGTCCGATATTTTCGATATAGTAATATCGAATCTCTACCGACGTCGGGGTAAGCTCAAATCTCTAGTTAGTTTAAGTTTCGGTATCGAGTTGATTAATATTTGTTATATATATTCGATACTGTCTTATTGATTTTAATTGGTTTTTATTAATTATCATGGTATACGAGGTCGATTCGGAACAACCGTCAAGCCCAAGAAATAAAAATAAAGTACCGGTCTATCAAGGTGAGTGAAATAAATTAGAGTTGAGATTAGAGTCTCAACTACCTTTAATTTAATGTTAGAATATATATTAAGCATGAAATTGGATTAATTAAAGGTTGGTAAAAGATAAGGGTAGAAAGAATAAAGAAATTCGGATTTGTAAACGGTCCTGTAGAAAACTGCATTTTTGAGCATGTTAGAGTCATTTCTGGAAAACGTGTTCTTCTACAAAGTTGTAGAGGACAAAATTTTATATGGAATAGAGGTATTATTTGCTCAAAAATGTTAAGTATAAGTCTCTGAATTGTTCTTAGAAGTTACGGGACTGAAACTGAATAAAATTGGAAATCTGCTGGGCTAAATTGTGAAATTCGAAATGTTTAGGGGGTCAAATGGTGTTAATAAATTCTGAAAATTTATTATTAGAACAGGGGAATTCATGAAATGAATTAAATTAAATGTCCAAGCTTGAATTAAGTCTCAATTGGTAAGTTAAATGTACACTAAAGTGGTAAGTTGAAAACAGTGGGCAGAATAGGTCTACGAGAAAGCCCGGTTTTCAAACAATAAACTGTATTGATAGAGAAATTATAAAATTATGTGCCATACATGGTTGTAAAGGTGTGTTTATAAGCTTTCTAGAATGGTAAAGAACTCCTTATTTGGAGTTGTGAGTAAAAAGATATGAATTTTTGAGTAAGTAAAGATCATAAAAACAGGGTAACAGTTTGCCCCTAAATCTGCATCAACATTAACTTTAAAAATTCATTATAAATTGTATAAGAAGAATTAAAAGTTATAATTTATATGGTTTAAAAGGTTATTAAGTCTAGTTTCGTTTAAAACAAACGAAATCAGATTTTGAATTATAGAACATTTTATATAAATATTTCTTTGAGGAGAATGCAAGCTGCCTAATGTACTAAATGATATATTTCTTTAATGTTTGGTTAGAAAAGAGTAGAAATGAAGGAAACCACAAAGTTGGAGAATAAGGAAAATGTCTCTAAGCTTGGATTGAGGTGAGTGTGGATGCATTTGTCTCGGGTGACGCGGTGTCATTCCGATCATTGTTTTTACGTTCTGATATGTGAGTGTAGATGCATTTGTCTCGGGTGACGCGGTGTCATTCCGATCATTGTTTTTATGTTCTGATATGTGAGTGTAGATGCATTTGTCTCGGGTGACACGGTGTCATTCCGATCATTGTTTTTATGTTCTGATATGTGAGTGTGGATGCATTTGTCTCGGGTGACGCGGTGTCATTCCGATCTTTGTTTCTTTGTTCTGATATGTGGGTATAGTCGTGTCAGGGGTAGGCTCGGTGCCTTCCTATTGCATTAATTATGAATTTATTTGCATCTGGTAAGTACCCTGCATTATTTGGATATGCTCAAAAATGATTATGATATGCTATATGTACATGAAAATAATATGAAATGTTACCTGATAGGGAGCTACGGCTCATCTTGTTATTTAATATGATATGATCTGAAAATCATGGAACATGTAATGAATTTAATAATGATTGGTAAAATTTAAAATGATAAGGAAGAAGGATTAAAGGCAAGAATATTGACTTAAATGTGTATTGCTTGTTAGATAAGCATGCTTAGCATAAAAATGATTAGTTGCTATGATGTGTTGATTGCTTGAGCTATGTGAAATGAGACTAAATGATAAGCTTTGCTACTGATTGTTGATGGTTATAAAATGAAAATGATCTCATGTGCTTACTGGAATTTTAGATTTACCATGATGCCTGATTGATTATATGTGTATGCCTATTGAAGTGGTTAAATACCTTTGAAATTATGAATGATTGGCAAGTGAATGCACTTGTTAATAAAGAAAAATAAGTAAAGTCCTTGGGTTGATTAGTGTCTATAGGTAGAAGGGCATGCCTTAGAGTCATTGAGCTCCCCTGATCTTTGTTACAGGATGGTGGTTAGTCACCTATAAACCTGATAAGGTGGTTAGTCACCTTGATAATTGAATGGTGGTAAGTCACCATTGATGCCTATGCATCCCCTGTTATATGTTGAAATGAGAAATGGATACTTTGAGTATCTAATGTTACATGTTACATGAAGACTTGATTACCTATTTCATTAATCATCCAAGGCAAAATATTTAAAAGTTACATGACTTGAAAGATAAGTACTTAAATGATAAGTACCAATGAAATGAGATTGATATGCCTACTTGTCTTGTATATGCTAATGCTTTTAAATGATGCTTGTTGTTGTATATGATAATGTTTGATCGATACTTGTTGTATAAATGAATATAAAAGTACGATGTTATTGTTGTATCAATGATTACTTGAAATAGTTACAAGATTAGCATGGCCCCTGTGCAAGGATGACACGCACAAATCAAGAAATGGTACCAATATATTATGTGTTTGATACATTATGCTATGTTATGCTCATAATATGATATTATGTTTTGTTATGAATATGAAGTATGCCATGTTATTGCATAATTAGCATGACATTCATTTTTAGAAGCATGTTACATGACATAATATGATCATTCATTGTCATTGGCTACCTCACTTAGACTATGTAAGTCTAATGCATTCATTGCATAACATTTCAGGTTAAGGAAAGTAACAGATCGAGATCGAGATTAGTTGGAAGGTTGGCAAGTCACTACAATTAAAGAGTAATGTGTTTTGTCCTTATGAACTCCTAGTATGGTGGTAAAGTGGTTAAAGTAATTAAAGTAGTTATACTAATCTTGTGGGCCTACTATTGTGAAATTTTACCTATGTTTTATATAAGGTTTAAAAGCTATATAGACTATTAAGTTAGTAATAAAATTGACATAATTGGTAGTAAAACATTGATTAAAAGACTCTATGATTTTTGTGAGTTGTTAGGCTCATTGAAATATGTAAAGAATTTTAGTAAGATAATTCAAAAAGTAATAGATTTGAATACTTTACAAAATAGTCACTGAACAATACCTAGTCTAATCAGATAGGTAAATGACCTCCGTTAGTAATGATATTTTACAGGCTAATAACTAGTAAGTTTAATTTCAGTATAATATCACGAATTTCAGATAAGGACCCCCAATTTGTAAAAAATTACAAATTAGTCCCTGAGTTTGAAAAAGTTTAAAATTGACCCCAATTCAAATAAGTTGTTAATAAGTTAAGTGTTAAGTCTTAAAAGAGATTAATAAAATATGCCGAAATGATTTTTGAACTTTGGAATAAGTTCTGATCTCTAATATGTTATGTCACTAAAAGATTTATGTCTCCGATCTCCGTTATGTTTTCCGGTAGCACTCTCTGACCCGGTTCTCTACCAGGCCGGGAAGGGGGTGTTACACCGGTAGTCAGTTAACCATTTGAATGAAATTTATTTCCAGTAGCAAAAACCTGTACCGGTACGTATATAGCCGTACCGATGCTCACTTACCAAAATGGCTGGTTTGAGTATCAAAACACTTAGAAAAATATTTGTCTTTCAATAATTTGACTTAGAAAATATTTTAGTTAGAATGCTTGTCAACTGTGAGTAATTTTAAAGTACCTTAAAATTTTATTTATTTGTAATTAAGTTCTTTTTATATCAAAATCAAAATATATGTTTAACAATCTCCCCTTTTTGATATAAAAAACCAAATAAATTTTTAATTCACTCGTCTATTTTTAAGACTAAAAGGCTATAAGTTTTTTTTTTAAAAATAGGCATAAATTTAAAAATAGCCCCCAACGTTTGACCTTTTAGTAACTTTAGCTCATATTCTTTTTTTGGTGCAAACTACCTTCTAACGTTTTATTTTCATTCAAAATTCAGCCTCGTTGGATGGAAACCGTCAGTCAACGCCCTCCGCTAACGTGGTATGTCTACATGGCATGACTTGCTGACGTGGCATCACCATTTTTTTAAAAAATAATTATTTTTAGTATTCCTTTTATATTATGTGGCATCATCTGATTGGTTCAAAGGCGGATAAATAAAAGCTTAGAATTGAGGGAGTTGGGAATTGAACCCATGACTAGTGGATGAAAGACATGATGCCTAACCACCAAGCTAATCCAACTAAATTTTTATTTTTACCAAATATTATATTTATCACATTCATTATTATCTATCCCTATTACTTTCCCTCTCACTGTCGATTCCCCGCTAAATCCATTCTTCCCAATTCCTCCCCTGAAACTCCAAAGTCATTATTTACCAAATTCATAAAAAGCATCCGATCATAAAAGTAGCAAGGTTTGTTCACAAGACTCCATTGTAGCTCGAGCAAGACAAAATTTCTCAACACTTGGGTTCGTACCCTAAAAACCCTAGGGCACAATTGCTGTCGAAAGCAGCTGATTATAAAAGTAGCAAGGTTTATCCATCAAAAACACTGCTAGATTTTAATCTGAATGAACCTTACGTGCCTTAGATAATGATGAGAGCTCAATCTGATTATGAATCTAGCTTGTTTGTTAAGAACAAATTTCTGGGTTTCAACTAGCATTTGTTTTTCTTACATGCTTGGTTCTTAGTTTCTGATGATCTTTTATGTTTCTCAATTGAAATTTGTGTCTGAAACCCTTTTGCTTATGCTTTGTTTTCTGAATCATATAATGAAATTGGTAAAAAAATGACTTTGGAGTTTGAGGGGAGGAATTGGGAAGAATGGATTTGGTAGGGAATCGACAGTGAAAGGGGAAGTAATAAGGTTAGATAATAATGAATGTGATAAATATAATATTTAGTAAAAACAAACAATTAATTGGGTTAGCCTAGTGGTTAGGCATCATGCCTTTAATCCACTAGTCATGGGTTTGATTCCCACGTGTCATCATCTGATTGGTTAAAAATAATATAAAATAAATACTAAAAATAATTATTTTAAAAAAATGGTGATGCCACATCAGCAAGTCATGCCACATCAGTGAAGGGCATTGACCGTTAGTTGACATACGGTTTCCATCCAACGAGGGTGAATTTTGAACGAAAATGAAATGTTAGGAGGTTGTTTGCACAAAAAAAAAGAATATGAGCTAAAGTGACCAAAAGGTCAAACATTGGGGGCTATTTTTGACTTTATGCCAAAAAATATTATACCCCACTTCTCCCCTTTTTGTTAGATCAAAATCAACATGGTAAAAATAAAAACATAACAATAGATAAAAAAAATAGCTCTAAATTATAAAATCCATAATTATATTAAATCCAAAGCATAATATCCAAAACATAAAATTCAACAATATCCAAAACATAACCCAAACATAAGTAAATATAATCTAAGTCATAGGAAATATAAAATCAAACATAGGTGCATAAGTCTATATGATATGCAAAAGATAAAGCCTAAGCGTCATCATCGTCGTCGCCCTACTTCTCATCGTCACCATAAACATTAGTACGCCATTCATGATGAAAAGCGGTAAGGGAGATATCCATCAAAGAGACGCAATGCTTTAAGCTAGACAACCTCATGTCCGTAGAAGCAAACCTCGCATCCAAGCTAGTTTCAAGAGCGACAAACTTCCTATCAAGACAAGTGATGAAGGCATCAAAGAAAGGTTGAGAAACCGGAGCCGCATGAGCATTCTCCACTCGAACATCCTCAGGTAGTACATATTGTGGATTGGGATTCTGAACCCATTCAACATTAAAGAAGTGAAACTTTTCATTTAAAACACACCTAGCATTTGAGTAAAAAATTAGAACAAGTGTTTTATAAATAGTGCCGGGAATTTGAAGAAAATAAGTAAATTTCTATTCCCTCACAAAATTAAAATATTTGAACTTAAACTCATCGGAGCACATATAAGTATAATTAATGACACGCTCACGACGAATAGTAAAATTTTGAAATTGTTTAAAAATTTCATTTTGGTGTGGGTTATCCGGCTCATTAAAACTTTGGTTATAAATTTAGGTAAGGTTTGGTTTGGCACCATTACCAGAATTGGAAGAGCTAGCGGGATCGTTTCTAGGAGGCATGGTTAAAAAGGTTAGGGATATAAAACCTGCAAAATTCAAACCATAAAACAATATGTATGCAAACTCATCAAATTTAATCTAATAAATCAACCAATAATCAAGGTAATGTAAACATCTATAATTTATAGGTTAAAATCATATACAAATATAAAGAAATTTTTTATAAGTATAGATTTTGAAATCTGTGAAAACTTATATAAGAATATAAATATATATTTGAATAAAAAAAATTTAGTTTTGGAAAGGATTTTGTAAAACTTTTGAAACTATAGATTTATACATCCTAAATATAGTAAATTCAAGCATACATGAATAGCATTCAAAGATGCATACTCCCCCTAACTATTTGAATAGATGCATTTAAGGAGAAAATCACATAAACATGGATTTCAAATAAATTCAAGCAAGATTTAAAAACAACTGAAGGCTCTAAGGTTCAAGAAAGGCTTCTAAGCCCTAGCTCTCTCCTAAGAGACAAAAAACGCTCTTTATCTAACAGGTTGTTAAAGATATCCGCTACTTGATGGAAGCTATCTACATATTCTTGGACGATATCATCTTTTAAGACATTATTTCTAATGAAATGATGTCTTATTTCTATATTCTTGGTTCTAGAATGTTGGGTGAGATTCTTAGTGAGACAAATAGCACATGTATTGTCACACTTAATGGGAATGGCACCTACATCAATTCCATAATCTAAGAGTTGTTGTTTCATCCATAGGACTTGAGTACAACAACTACTGATCGAAATATATTCAACCTCAGTGGTAGATAGTGCAACACTATTTTGTTTCTTAGAAAACCATGATATGAGCATTTTACCTAGGAATTAACAAGTACTAGATGTACTCTTTCTATATATCTTACAACCTTCATAATCCTCATCAGAATAAGCATGCAAACTAAAGGATGATTCTCCAGGATACTAAAGAACTAAACAAGGAATATCTCTAAAGTATCCAAATATTCTCTTAACGGCGTGTAAATGTGATTCTCTAGGACTAACTTGAAGTATAGCACACAAGCAAACACCAAACATGATATTCGGTCTACTTGCGGTAAGATAAAGCAAAGAACCTATCATAGATCTATAAAGTTTAAGATCAACATATTTACCCTCTTCATGTTTGTCAAGCATTGTAGAAGAGCTCATTGGTGTGACTTGGGGCTTCACATTCTCTAAGCCAAAATTCTTGAGAATATCCTTGATGTACTTAGCTTGATTGATGAAAATGTCATCCTTCCTTTGTTTGATTTGGAGTCCCAAGAAAAATGAGAGCTCACCTATCCTGCTCATTTCGAACTCACCTTGCATTAACTTAGAAAAATCTTGGGAAAGAGACTCATTAGTAGAACCAAAGATAATTTCATCAACATAAATTTAAACTACTAAAATATCTTTGCCTTTTCTTTTAATAAAAAATGTACTGCTTTTGAAAGTTTGAAAAATATTGTTTGGAAATTCCGGATCTTCAAAATCGGGAGGTTGTTCACCATACACTTCCTCATTTATAAAACCATTTAGAAAAGTAGTTTTAACATCCATTTGAAAAGGCTTGAATTCATGAAAACATGCAAATGTAAGAAACATCCTAATAGCTTCCATTCTAGCTAAGAGTGCATATGTTTCATCAAAATCAATTCTTTCTTCTTAAGTGTAACCTTGAGCAACAAGTCTAGCCTTGTTTCTCGCCATGTTACCACTCTCATCTAGTTTGTTTCTAAAAAGCATTTAATACCTATATTAGATTTATTACCAGGCCTATCAACTAATGTCCAAACTTGACTTCTCTCAAATTGATTTAATACTTCTTCCATAGCCAATATCCAATAATCATCATTTAATGCTTTTTTAATATTCTTAGGCTCTATGCATGAGATAAATGCAACATAATTACATGTATTTTTAAGAGATGATCTAGTGGTTACCTCTTTGGATGGATCACCCAAAATCTCACCACCCTTGACATAGTTGAAATCCCTTGGGTATGTGACCTTCCTTTACTCTAGAGACATGTCCTTCAAGGATTCTAGAGGTGGATCTTGTGGTTCTTCTTTTGATGGAACTTCATCTACCTTTGATGATTGTCCTTCACCATTATTGGCATTTAAAATTCCTGTATCATCATCACAAGTATCCTTCCTCGGAAGGAGGTTATCATCGAAAACAACATGAATAGACTCTTCAACCACTAAAGTTCTTTTATTAAATATACGATAAGCTTTAGAGTTTAAAGAGTAACCAAGAAAAATTCCTTCGTCACTTTTTGCATCAAACTTGCCTAAATTGTCTTTTCATTGTTTAAAATAAAACATTTGCATCCAAAAGGATGGAAATAACTAATGTTAGGCTTTTTATTTTTGAGAAGCTCATAAGAGGTTTTCTTTAAAAGTGGCTTAATCATTTCTCGGTTAACAATATAGCAATAGGTATTTGTGGCTTCCGCCCAAAAATACTTTGACAAATTATTTTCACAAAGCATGGTTCTAGCCATTTCTTCTAAAGTTCTTTTTTCCTCTTAACAACCCTATTTTGTTGAGGAGTGCAAGGATGATGACTATGTGAATGCTTGGAAAAGGGGTAGAAAAATGTGTCGGGAATGTATGAAAATAGTGCCAAGATTGAGTCTTTTGCGTGCAAGTATACACGAAAGCCACAAAATTTGTCAAAGTATACATGGGAAGGCACTGTGCAGCTTCTAGTAGGTTAGAGTGCCCAAAAATGTGGCAGGCTCTAGGCTAATCACTAGAAGTGCCCAAAACTGGCTCTAGTAGGTTAGAGTGCTTATAAAAAAAGAAGAAAAGAAAAGAAAATACCTAAGTTAAGTAGGTTAGTGCTTAAGTGTTTACTTAGAACCCGGGTAATCACCTTGTTCACAATGCATGCACACACTCACAAATCTTATAGTTTGATTCCAGGGAATTCCTAAGGCATCTAAAGACTTAAGGGCCGAACTTTCTTTGCTATGGTTTCGAGAGAAGAAGGAAAAGTAAGGCCAAGGAGGATTTTCATGAAAATTAAGGTTTGGCAATTGATGATTTGCATTGCTTGAGGACAAGAAATAGTTCGAATTTAGGGGTGTGATAAGTGCCTAGAAGTCCTATATTTTTACCCATTTTACATGGAAATTATGGCTTAACCTACACCCATTCGAGTGGCATTACGACCTTATATGCATTATTTACACTGCTTTTACCTTTGATCCTGATATTTGATTTATTTAATGAAAAGGTATTGTTTTAATGCACGTTTGGTGCTTACGCAGATTTACTCACTGCTGAGGGTAGGTGATGTTGAGCGGGCAGTGAAGAAAAGGAGAGATGGTGCAGAATGAGCTCGAGACCGATCCAGATCAAGACAAGCCATAAATGACAGCTTCGACTGACGGAAGCTAAATTATGAAGATGAAGCAATGCGAAGTAGATCCAGTGACAGACCCCTACCGAGGCAGTAGATATTCTCTGCCGAGGCAGTGCACCTGCCAACCTGCCGAAGGGAAATGAATGCAAAGTGATAGTCGATTTGAAGAGCATAAAACGTTGGATTTTTCTACATACTTTGCATGACAACCGGGGCACTAGAAGATGATGAAAACATGGAAGGAAGGTTAAAGATGGAATTTGGAAAAAGTGGATAAAGGCATTAAAGTTAAAGAGATTCACCTCTTTAATGAAGACAAGTCCAAGTCCAACTTAACTTCCTATCCAAGAAAGACTTTTCCCTACTCCTCTTCCTATATAAGCAAGGCTTGGCGCACACATCAAAGGGAGAGGGAGATCATCATCGAGAGAAGAGTCAAGAGATTGAGATTAGGGTTTAGTCGTGTGTTCTCCATGTCCATTATGTTCTAAACTTTCTTAGGGTTAGGATTATTTTGCTTAGTAGTTGTGAGAAAACAATTGTACTTTGTTTAAGTTTTTAATGCAATATTAGTTCAAGGTTTGCTTATTCTTAACATTGAATTCATTCTTGCAATCTCATCGAGAGAGATCTTGTGAGGTTATATATTTGTTTGGCATCGAGATAGTTAGACTTACAAAACGAATAAGAATGGTTTTCATCCCGAACGGTGGAAGCTAACTCGGCTTAGAGATAGAGTTACAATGGCTAAAAGAAGCGTGAGATTGGTTGGTGTTTAACTTTGGTTTATGCTGAGAGGTATTATCAAGGCCCATTCATCAAAATGGTTTCGAACTTAGATATAAGGAGGAGCTTTCGAAGGACGCTTTGTCGAACCTTGACATCACTGCCGACCAAAAAGAGATTGCCAAGGTAGCACATCCTATTGCCGCGACAGGAACGAAGGACACTGCCAAGGCAGTTTGGTGATCATTGAAATTAAAGACCGAGACAAGTCAATTGGATTCCACACTACGACGCAATCTAATCCGCCCATTATATCATCTTGATTTCTCAACCTTTACTTAATTGCTTTAGTTTATGTTCTTTAGTTTAGTTAAAATCCAAAATCCCTTTTACTTGTGTTTTTACTTTTTCATTTTCAGTGCAAGAAGGTAGTTGAAGGAGGGCATCCCAATTCCCGTGGAGACGATACTATAATACTTATCACTTTATTACTTGAGACGTGTACACTTGCACTAATTGCGGATCACCTTTTACACGCAACAAGTTTTTGGCACCGTTGCCGGGGATTGGCAATAGCGAATTTCAATTTTATTTTCTTACACTCATTATTTATCTATTTTTCGAGCACTAATAAACATTGGTTTTGCATTGGTGTATGACCAGGGCGAACCCGAAGTATCCACTCCATGACCTTGATCAAGAAATCGATCGAAGTTGTCAGAGACTCAAGCAACAAATAAGACAACAACTGCGACCAAATATGGCACACATAGTTAGCGGCAAAGATGCCAGCAACAACCGGAATGCCAATGGGCAGCAACCTGCCGACGGGCAGCCAGTTGCAATTGGGCAACAGAATGTCCCTATAGGAGATGGAGAAATTCCGCAAATTCAATTCGCGCCAGTACGAAACCCAACGGGCCGAGACTACCTTGAAGAGGATCTGAACGAACTAAATCCTGAAGTTGTTACACCAGAAATAGAGGCCGCCCACTTTGAACTGAAGCCCGTGATGTTCAATATGATCAATACCACGGGGCAATTTGGCGGCTCAGCGACTCAAGATGCCAGACAGCACCTCAAATCCTTCTTGCAGATTTGTAATTCGTTTAAAATACATGGAG
The DNA here is from genome assembly GCA_030270665.1 of Hibiscus trionum. NCBI lineage: Eukaryota > Viridiplantae > Streptophyta > Magnoliopsida > Malvales > Malvaceae > Hibiscus > Hibiscus trionum. Next base: position 476,363 of record BSYR01000013.1, read on the forward strand.
TACATGAGGATAGTTTGAGATTAAAATTGTTCCCCTATTCATTGAGGGATAGGGCAAAAACTTGGTTAAACAGTATTCCAGCATGATCAATTGGATCCTGGAGTAATTTATGTCGTGATTTCTTAGCACGTTTTAATCCTACGAATTTAACTAATAAATTGCGTAATGAAATCACTTCTTTTTGACAGGCTGACGATGAATCCATGCACGAGGCTTGGGAGCGATACAGAGAGTTGTTACACAAAAGCCCATTGCTCGAATTCCCATTGTGGACGCAGGTAACCATGTTCTACAACGCTGTCAACATGACAACTAGGATGATGCTCGATGCCTCGGCAAACGACATACTCCTAGACAAAGAACAGGAGGAAGCAATGGATATTCTGATCAGGACGGCCAAGAATGACTATTAGTTCCCAACAGCCAGACGAGGAGGAATCCGACGCCAACCCACAGTAAACGAAATAGGGTCCTCGGACTCGATTTCATCCCAAATTGCCACCTTGACAAAGCTGGTCATGAACAAGCAATCACAGAACAATTACCAGGAGGTCAATGTAATGGATTTATTTTGTGAAAATTGTGGAGGTAACCATGTTTCTTCTGAATGTTCGCAGAATACAAAATCAAGCTATTTTGTTGGAAATTACAACCAGAAAAATAACAACACGTTATCCAACAACTACAACTCGGCCTGGAAGAAACTCCCAAATTTCTCCTGGAGCAACCTCAACAACGGACTCAATTCGAACAATCAGAATGCTCTAGCTGCAGGATTTCAGCAAAACAATGCCCCTCGGCAGACCATGCCGCAACATCAGCCTATGCTAACTAGTTCCCTAGAAAACACTCTTAATGCTTTTATGTCTCAAACTAGTGCATATATGGCTAATACTGATAAGTTCATAAAGAAAACTAAAGCTTTTATGGACATGATCGAGATGCGGCTACAAAAAAAATGAGGCAACAATGAAATCCCTAGAGACTCAAGTCGGGCAAATTGCGCAAATCTTAAACACAAGGCCGACGGAAGGTTTACCTAGCGACATAGAAGTAGCTAAGAGAACATTGTACGAGCAATGCAATGCCATAACTAATCGAAGTGGTATTCAGGTTAAGGAGCCCCAGGTTATGGAAACAAATCAGGAAAAGCCAAAGGAGCCAACTGCCACAACAGCGCCCAACAACACTGTCGCGTCAGCAGACCATGATAGCACTGCCGCGGCAGAACCTGTGGCAGCACCAACAGAAAAGCCCAATGTCGATGTTACTAAAGGCATGAACACTTAAAGTATAAAGGATACCCGACAACCCCACCATTCCCACAAAGGCTGAAACAACAAAAGCAAGAGTGCCAATTTAAGAAGTTCCTGGACATCCTAAAATAGGTACACATTAATCTACCTTTAGTGGAGGCAATCAAGGAGATCCCAAACTATGCCAAATTCCTAAAAGACAAGGTGTCAAAGCGGAAAAGGATTGAGGAATTCGAAACGGTGGCCATAACAGAGGAGTGCATGGCCACACTACATAACTGAGCTCCACCTAAGCTAAAAGATCTCGGAAGCTTTCTCATACCATGCACAATAGGGAATTATTATTAAGGGAGGGCACTCTGTGACCTAGGAGCAAGCATAAACATCATGCCTAAGTCAGTCTTCCAAAAATTGGGGATTGGGACGGCCATACCTACAACTATAATGCTATAGCTTGTTGATGGATCCCATGTGCAACCTGAAGGGAAAATTGAAGATATAATGGTAAAAGTGAATAAATTTATTTTCCATACTGATTTTCTCATTTTAGATTGCGATGCAGATGAAAAAACTCCACTCATTCTGGGACGACCATTCCTTGCCACCGGGAGGACGATAATCGATGTTGAAAAGGGAGAGCTAACCATGAGAATCAACGACGAGCATGTGAAACTCCACGTACTAAACACAAGGAAACATGCTGAGGATTCAGAAAAATGTCAAGTAATCCAGGCCACAAGGAAACCATGCCTCAACAAAGAACCGACATGTCCCGGTGTAGAAGCTGCACAGTGCCACGACAACACACATAGGACCCTGCCAGGACAACTGCCACGCCACTCTAAAGGGAGATCATGGACACAAGCTACTAACCCATTCGGGATCACATATTATACGGGATAAGGAAGAATACACTCTAGGAGATGCATCCACATGCACTCCTTTATTGCAATAATCTCTTTTTCCCTTTATATTTTATTTTATTTTTAGTCTCAGTTATTTTTAATTTTCTATATTTTTAGGTATAAAATTTTATTTTATTTTATTTTTAGGATGGAGATCAAGAAAGAAAGAAGAGAAGACCTAATGGCTAAGTAAGGAGAAGCCGCTGCCGTAACGACATGATCTGCCAATGGGAATAAAAACACAACGGCATGATATGCCAATGGGACACAAAAGTCGTAACAGCTATATTTGTAACGGGAAGAAAACTGTAACAGGCAGAAAACGGCTAGAGATGCTGCTCTGCATTTAATGTCGCACGACATGGCTTGCCAAACTCTATATAAAGGTCACTCTTCTCTAAACTGTTCATCACTCAATATTCTCTAAGTTGTCCAGTTCCTTCCATTCCCTGCCACCGTCACTGTTGCAGCCGCCCTAGAGCCACGTGCCGCCGCTACCCCAGCACCACACGCCGAAGACACACCTACCACTGCCACTGCCCAGGACTCACCAAGGCACTATGCCCAGGTAGGACTAGACACTCCTCAAGGTTCACTAGTCGAAACAGAAGGCTTCTCCTATTGGACCGAAACTGCCCAGTCTATTGAAACGACATTCGGAACGGCCAAACGCAAGGCATCCGCCATGGAGGCAATGAAGGAGCTCCACATCGACACGAATGGAGAGAAGGAAGTGAATGCCTCGGCTAAGCCAAGCCAACCCCTCCCCCAACGTAAAACCTCAATTTAAGACTTCACATGCTTGTTCTCAATTAGAAAAGCTTAAAGAGTATCTCATGTATAAATCACATTATACAAAATCTCAACACAAATCATGATACATTTGTTCTCATATATTGGCTTAACAAGTGATCAAAACAAAGATCATTTCTTTACACAAAACTCTCATCGGATACACAAGTTTCTAAAGTGGTTACTCTTCCCACTTAACATACATCCTCGAACTGTAGTATCAGAAACTTAACACCCTATGATTATGATGTATAACTCCACCAGTGGGAGAATACGACACAATTAACCCCTCGACCGCTGCGGTTCACATGGTGGAGAAAATGATACAATTAACCCCTCGACACACATGTGGCAACTTATTATAGTGCACTTCACTCTATGGCCGGCCAACTATATCCGATAACATTTTAAACCATTTTTCACTAGCCAATATATAGTTTCAAACCACATTACCTCACTTTTTTTTTCATATGCATCAATCAAAACAATTCCAATATCTCATTTCAAATGCTTTAAACATTTCTAAATCATGTTGCAAATCATTTTCTAATCTCATAAATCATCATCATATAAACATTTGCAACATCTTTCAATCTCAAACATGCATAAAACAGTAAGTAAACATATCCATTTAAAAGAGCATGAGATTGTAAACAATGAACCGAAAACGAGAGTGAAAACTTCCAATACTTACTTACGCGCTTAAACAAGCGTTTCAAGCTTTTTCTAAACTCCAAAAATCACTTTCAAACCTTTAGAAAGCTGAAAATCATGTTTCTACTCACCGACTACGCAAAGTATCCACGCCGATGCGAAAATCAAGCGTTCGATGCTTCCAAAACTTCACCTCATGCTTCCAGATTATCCTCCCTTCTTTTATCCACATAAAACCAGAAGATTAATGCTTCACTTAGCATCCAAAAATCCCAGCAACAACAATCCTCAACTTCGCTTCACTAAACCTCAACAAACTCCTCCCGAAACAACCGAAAACACCAACAAACACCACTCTAATCAAACTCAGCCATAACCAAACGATTCGAACAACACATCAACATCAATTAACACTCAAAAACACTCTAATATCATCCTTATACCTCCAGCATTCATTAATCACCCATAACTCCTCAAAAACACAATTCTAGCAACCTAGAAAATTAGAGATTCACCTAGTTCCGGGATTCCAATGTTAAAACCAACTTATTAACATTATAAAAGATCAATATCATGTTCTTATCTGATCAAGAACCCAACAAAATAAACCCGAAATGAATCTCAATCAATTTCACCAATTAAATCTCAATTAAATCAAATTTACACAATTAAATCACCAAAACCCATTAGAAAACATATGTAAAGGATCAAGAACTTGGGAATTTCAGTAAAGAACCATTCATTAAAGGAGAAAAACGAACCTCACATCTAATGATTGAAATCCCTCTCAATTGGATGATTTTCTCTTGAAAAACAAAGGAAATCAATGAGATCTTGTAAAAAATGAGTGTTCAGCTGAAGAGATTTTGAGAAAAAACTATTGGAGAGAAAAGTTACGTTCAAATTTGTTTTTAAAAAATAACTACCTTCTTTTTAATAAATCTCTTTTAATCCTTTAATTAAAACACTTTAAAACTAATCCAATTGAGAGAAAAATCTGATAAAAACATTTAGGTATATTAGCTCCTTAAAGATTCAAATTTTTTACCCTTTTACAAAACAGTCACTAAAAACAATTTTACACTTTTTACATTTTGGTCACTAGTCCCGAAATGTCAAATCTCCAAAACTCATTTTCCAAAATTGATTTCACCAAAATCATTTATATATTAAATGAAGATTTTAGAACATTTCTCATATTTTTATCATTCTCAAAAATATTTATTCCAAATTAAATCTTGAAACTAACTCAAATCGCTAACCCGGTTCTCCCGAACCGTCTAATCTTTCTGGTTAACATCCAAGCCCAAAATTTGGGCGTTACGCTTCCAACTCATTTAGGTCTAGTAATCTTTTTTCTCCAGCAACTCTCCATGCCATGTCAAGTGTTCTGATGGCCTAATAGGCTTTATGTTCCAACTCTACTGGCAAATGACATGGTTTTCCAAAAACAAGTCTAAATGATGAAGTACCCAAAGGAGTTTTAAAGGCGGACCTATAAGCCCACAAGGACTCATCTAGTCTTAAAGACCAGTCTTTCTTTGATGGATTTACAGTCTTCTCTAAAATATTTTTGATCTCTTTGTTTGAAATTTTGGCTTGCCCATTTGTTTGTGGATAGGATGCCGTGGCAATCCTCTGCTGAATTCCATACCTGCGCAAAGCTTTAGAAATTAGATTGCATTTAAAATGGGTACCCTAATCATGAATAATCACTTTAGGGGCACCAAATCGAGTAAAAATGTGTTTGTGCAAGAACTTGGCAACAACCTTGGCATCGTTTGTTGGCAGGGTAACAACCTATACCCATTTATGATGGAGGAAATGGAACCATAAAGTATATCCCTCATACATCAAATAAGTCCACAAGCATAATGTTTTGGAGCGGCAATTGGTGTCTAACAGAGACTTTTCTAGTCCGTTGGCATCGATCACATGCCTTGGCATAGTTGTGGGAATCTTTGTATAGCGTGGGCCAAAAGAATCATGACTGTATCACCTTGGCATCAGTCTTCATCCCGACAAAGTTTCCTTCATATGGTGTGGCATGAAATAGTTGCAATATGTTGTGTTGCTCATCCTCTGACACACATCGGCAGATCACTTGGTCGGCACACTACTTGAACAATATTGGATGGTCCCAATAATATTTCCCAACATCTCGTAGAAAACGTTTCCTAGCATTAACTGCAAGCAAATACTTGTTTGAGAATTCATCTCTTATGGCAGCGGTCTTACCATCTTCAAGGTGATGCTCTAGGTGTGATAGGTGATCAACTACACAATTTTCATTGCCCTTATTGTCTCTGATCTCGAGGTCAAATTCCTGTAGAAAAAGCGTCCATCGGATCAACCTGGGCTTGACATCCTTCTTTGCCAAGAGGTACTTCAGTGCCGAATGATCTGTATACACCACAACTTTGTTACCAACTAAGTAAGATCTGAATTTATCAAAAGCAAATACAACTACAAGAAATTGTTTCTCAGTTGTAGAGTAATTAAGCTAAGCTCCATTTAAAGTCTGGCTGACATAATAAAAGGTATGGAAAACTTTGCCACACTGATGTCCTAACACTGCTCCAATGGCATAGTCGCTGGCATCGCACATGAGCTCGAATGGCTCATTCCAATCTAGTGCCACAACTATAAGGCATTAATCAAATTCTGCTTAAGTTACTAAAACACTCTCAAACAAGCATCATCAAATGCATAAGTGGCATTTTGTTCCAATAACAAGCATAAATGTTTAGAAATTTTAGAAAAATCTTTAATGAAGCATCGATAAAAACCTGCATATCCTAAAAATCTTCTTATAACTTTTACACTCGTAGGAGGTGGTAATTTCTTGATTACCTTAACTTTTGCTTGATAAACCTCTAATCCCCTCTTGGTTACCTTGTGGCCGAGAACAATGCCCTCCTTCACCATGCAGTGGCATTTTCCCATTTCAAGACTAAGTTTGTCTCAATGCACCTCCTCAAAACTTGCTTCAAACTCTGAAGGCATTCCTCAAATGTTTTGCCAAACATCGAGAAATCATCCACGAATACTTCCAAGTTATACTCAATCATGTTAGAAAAAATGGCTATCATGCAACTTTGAAACGTTACCGGGGCATTACACAACCCGAATGACATTCTTCTGAAGGCATACGTCACATATGGACACGTGAAGGTGGTCTTCTCTTAATCATCAGGGTGATGAAAATATGGTTATAACCTAAATAGCCATCCAAAAAAACAATAGAAAGATTTACCTACCAGCTTGTCTAACATTTGGTCGATGAAAGGCAGTGGGAAGTGATCCTTTCGCGTGGCATTGTTCAACTTTTTGCAGTCCATGCACACTCTCCATCATGTGATAGTCTTGGAGGGTATCAATCCATCCTTGTTGTTTTATATCACTGTCATGCCACCCTTCTTTGGCGCGCATTGTACTGGCTAACACATGAGCAATCGAAAATGGGGTAAATTATCCCAACATCAAACCATTTGATAATCTCCTTCTTCATTACTTCTTTCATGCTCAGATTCAGCCTTCTTTGGCCTTCAAGAAATCTTGTGCATGCAAATGATTGGGCTTATACCTCGGATATCGGCCAAGGTCCAACACAAAGCTTTCTTATATTTGCTTAATATTTCCAGCAATCTTCCCTTCTGATCATTAGTGAGATCAGCTTCAATGATCACTGACAAAGTTGAGTTTTTACCTAAATAAGCATACTTGAGGTGATTTAGCAATGGTTTCAGCTCCAATTCTGGTGGCTCATCAGTTGATGGTTTCGGTGCATTGATTTCTCTGCCGGTCAACTCTAATGGCTCGAAATAAATATCTTCAGCCTCCAACGCTGTTTCTTTAAGCTCTTCACTCGTCTCATCATTGCCAACTAGTTCATTGGCATCATCATCTGTGTCTTGGCACAATTGTGCCACGTCCAAAGTAAAAATGGACTCCATCATCTCATTGGTTCAGTATTCATCAGGTTCATCTACACATTTCAAAGCTTGAAACACATTAAATGTAACATGTTGATCATTCATGCGCATTGTAAGTTCACCCTTATGAATATCAATCAAAGCCCTACTCATGGCAAGGAATTGTAACACCCGGGTTTGGGGGACGTGTGAATTTAAAATATTAAAATAATATTTTGGGGCCTCGTGTTTTCAAAACAAATATTTTATGTTGGACTTAATTTGATTTAAAACCCAAATTCCATGGATTTTAGGATTTTTAAGATAGCCATCTCATTAATGGCAATTTGGTAAATAAGTGGACTTGCAAAAATAAAACCCTTTCTTTTATTATTCAAACACCAAAAAGCTATCATCTTCTTCCCCCTTCTCCCCATTTTCACGATAAAAACACATTCAACCTAGTGTTCACTGTTCCATCATCCCTCTTGCTCATTGTTGGAGATTTCTCAAAGGTAAACTCACTTTTGACTTGTCCTCATCGTTCCCTACAAGTCTATGGTTTTATTTTTCATTAAAACTCATGATTTCTCATTTTGGTGTTTTGAAGTTTTAGATTAAAAGTGTAAACTTTAGTAGCTTTAACTTAAGCTTTTGATTTATTAATGTTATATAAGCTGTTTACAATAAAAAAGGTCCAACATACTTGATTTTTACTTGGTTTTATGTTGATTCCCGAAATTGGGTTTTAGGGAGGTTTTGGAGAGTTTAAATGTTGAGTTTTGGGGGTGTTTGGTGTGGGAAATTGTTGGCTGATGGTTAAACTATTTATAAGGGTTGTTTTGGAAGCTTTTAGGAGTAATATAAGTGTTGGAATCAATGGTTATGGACTGTGCTATAGGGCTACTCGGGAATGAGGATTTCGGGGTTGACTTTAGTTTGAAATCATGTGTCTTGTGCTTAGTTTGAGTTCCGGGTTGGCTACATTGAATTTTGGACTGATTTGTGGTTATTTTAATTGTGTTGGGATGATTAGAAGCAAGGAATTGTGTTGGTGAAACCTCGGGGGCGAATCCGGAGAATTTGGAGACTTGGGCTTGGTATTCGGCTTCCGTTTGGGTAGCAACGGTGAGTGGAAATGTTTAACTTTGATTTGCTTTCAAAAAGGGACTCTTGGGGGTTTGGGTGGGACCTAGAGGGTTCTCCTAAACCCAAGTGTAAGCTACTACTCCTACCCTTTGTTATGTGTTGATGAATGGCTATATGTTGTGGTATCATGTGCATTTGAGTTGCTTTACATCCGTTGTTGTTGTGTAGTCATGTTGATGTCGAGCCTCACGTGATGGTTGCTATAACTACGATGATGAGTGATCCCACCTGTAGTGACTAGTAGTAGAGTAAGGTGATGAGTGGTCCCATCGGAAAACTACTAGTCGAACGGTGATGTGTGGTCCCACCGTGTGTGTTGGTTGTGCATGTGCAAACCATGTTAAGTCTTGTTGTGTTATCATTCGTGCATCCATTGATATTTGTCAATTATGAAAAGTGTTTTGAAAACTGCATACTTGTTGAGTTTTAGAGCTTCACTGTAACACTCGGGTTTGGGGGTCGGGAGAAATAAATAAATAAAATAATATCCCGGTTTTGTTTTGCAAAATTAAATTTAAGGGTAAACTATTGCGGTGGTCACTTATGTTTTACTTTAGTACAGAGTTGATCACCGATTTTGAAAAATGACAAGTAAGGTCACTTACGTTTTCGGGGCGTAAACTTTTGGTCACCAACCGTTTAATGCCGTTAAAATTTAACGGTTTTTTGATCTGGCAATTGAAAAAATAAGGGTAAACTACTGCAATGGCCCTAAAATTCCCAAAATTTTAGAAAACCCCCAAATTCATAAATTCCTAAATCCTTAAATACTTAAATCCCTCAATTTGGTTACTCTTGCCGTCGTTGGCCACGATTTCGGCGACGGAATGGAGCGTCCTCCTTTCTCCCAAACACCCATGCACCAATCGTCGTCGTTCAATCGTCGCTTGTTGCAAATCGATCGAATAAATTTTTCAAATATTTCAACCTTCGTCCGACATTTTGCACTACTCCGATCAATTTTTGGCAGCAGCGTGGTAGGGTAAACGATCATGGTGGTCCGGCGACGGATGTGGTGGGTGGCGGCGTTACAATCGGCGACGGAATCGACTTAAATCGCGATTTAAGTTTTGGTGAGTTGGGGATTTTAAATAAGAGGGTTATTTTGTGAATTTTTAAGTTTTAGGGATTTTTTTAACTGCCAGATCAAAAATTCGTCAAAATTTAACGGCATCAAATGGTTGGGTGACCAAAAGTTTACGTCCCGAAAACATAAGTGACCTTACTGGTCGTTTTTCAAAATCGGTGACTAACTCTGTACTGGGGGAAAACATAAGTGACCACCGCAGTAGTTTACCCTAAATTTAAAGTGTTGGACCACATTTATGATATTTAAGCCCAATAGCCATTTTAATGGCATTTTTGTAAATAGTTGGGCTTCCAAATTAAAAACCCCCATTTTAAATTAAAACACCAAATTTTCATCTTCCTCCCTCCTCATCTCTTTATTTTCACAATAATGGGGGAGTTGTTCTCCAAGTTCTATCCAACCTTCTTTTCTCCTTCATTTTGGCTCGAATTTGAAAGGTAAACACATCCCCATCCTGCTGTCATCTTCCTCTTTTTAAAAGTACAACTAGATTTCATTTTGGTTCAAGTTTTAGAATTTGGGTTTTTCAAAGTTTTGGTTAAAGGTTGTGACTTTATGAGTTTTTATCAAGGCTTTCGGTTTATTTATGGTAGATATGTTGTCTATGAACCATAAGGTCCAACATATGTGATTTTTAGAGTGTTTCAAATGAATTCCCGAATTTGGGTTTTGGTGGGGTTTTAGAAGGGTTTTTAGTTGAGTTTTGGGTATGGTTTGTGTTGGAATTTGATGGTTGATGTTAGGGCAATAGTTGGGGGCTGTTTTGGAAGCATTTGAATGCGCTAAATGTGTTGAAATCACAAGTTTTGGGCTGGGTATAAGGGATGCTCGGGTTTGGTAATTTTGGGGGTTGTTCATGGCTTGAAATGTTGAGTTTGGTGTTTGATTAGTATTACGGGTTAGCTACCTTGATGTTTGAGTTGATTTGAAGTTGTTTTGCTTGTGTTGAGGTGATTAGAAGTGAGATTATGTGTTGGTGAAACCTTGGGAACAAATCCGAAAATTTGAAGACCATGGTTGCTTGGTAGTTGAGCTTGGAGGTGGAGGTGAGTGGTTAATGTTTTTAAATTGGTTTTTTTAAGTGGTTGGTTCAAGCATGTGGACTAGGTTGGGCTTGGTAGACCCACCTAGAGTTAGGGTTAGGGTGGTAGCCTAATCCTAAGCTTCAGTTAGAAACAATGGATGAACTCTTTAATTGACGTTATGCCTTATGATGATTGTGTAATGCGATATACATGAACGTTGAGACATAGCTTAATGCATCGTTATATGCATGTTGATGACAACTATAATGTGGATATACGTATGTGTGAATTATGATGCGATAATTGTTTGGATGATACACATGTTGTGTTGGCTTGTGAAATGAGGTTATGAGGTGGTTGCATGATTTTGAGGATCATGGTGAGTACGTGCTAAGCACGGAAATTATATTGAAACTGATGTGGTGAAAGGTTGTGGATTTTATTTAATATTGGCACTAGTATGCTTGGGTACAATGATCGATCATTAGGATGAGTGTGCACACGAGAGTCAAAACGCGCGTGGCCTTGGTGGCGTTAAGGCACCAAGGAGGAGTACGGGTACGCCCGGAAATATTTATATTAGTCGATGATGAGTGGAATCCCATCGACGGGGCGTGAGGATGAGTGGAATCCCCTCCGCGAGAACCGGTGATGAGTGTAATCCCACCGCAGGTAATGGTTATGTTGGAAATGTGTTCCAACATGTTATCCGCGTATTCGAGTCATAGCTAGTTGCCAATATGAGGTTGTATGTATATACCAATATGAGTTTATATGTGCCTTGATGACTTGAGATGTGTTGCCTATATGATATGAAATGTGATTTTCTAAAATTAATCGATAGATGATGCAGTTAATACATCGAGTTATGTATCATGGTATGTAGAGCTTATGAGTTGTTGAACATGACATAATGTTAAATACATGTTCATGCATCATGATAATTTTTGGCTCTTGCGGATCGGAGGTAAGGTCATGCATTTAATCTTGGTTGTAGCTCGTGCTTGGACCCTGCATTGTCGAAGGTTTGTTTTATGAGCTTACCCTCACTAAGCTTTTATGCTTACGCTCCTTTTTGTTCGACAATGCAGATCAGTAGCTTGTGGGTGGCAAGAGCAAGGAAAGGCCTCCAAGTGTTGCTTACGATTAGCTCAAGTATGATATTTAAATTGAAAGATTGTAATAGTAAAACAATCGGATAGATGTCGTTGTTTAAGCCTTTGAAGTATGTTATGTTGGTTGTTAGGAGCATGCTAGACTCCATCCATATGTTGTATTGATTTGGCTTTTGGGTGGTATGCTTTGCTTGTGAACCATGTTGGATTTGCTTATCTTAATTTGTCTAAGTGTTGGACTTGTTGAAGTTTGATGCCCTTTTTAAATGCCATGTTGGATGCCTCATCTCATGCCTTGTATGGTTTGAATATGTTTCGCCATAGGATCCATGCCTCTAGTTCATATTTGTAAATGTTGAGTGCTTCTTGGGGTCGTTTAGGCCCTTTAGATTTGTTGATAAATGCCTAAGTCTGGCATTTGAGGGTTGCCGACAGCCCGTGTTTCAAAACGAGCTGGGCCGTTTCGGAACGGGTAAGGCTTCAGGGACCCCGTATCGGAACGCGTTTCGATACGGTTTGGCCACTGTGAGCCCCTGTTCCGATACGGGTTTCGGAACACTTTGGCTACTGGAAATCTGAGAAATTGCCGAGATGAAGGCGTTTCAAAACGGGTCTAAGGGTTTCGAAACGGTCAATATCTCGTTGACCACGAGAAGTTGACCGTTGAGGGTGTTTCAGAACGGTTGACCTCCGTTCCGATACGGCCTCCTCGTATGGGCTTGGGGCAGTTGACCTGGTCAAGGCGTTTCGATACGCCTCAATGGTGTTTCGAAACGGCCTGTATAATGGATTAAAATTGGACTGTTTAATTGCTGTTTTGGGTTCAATTGATTGTCTTCCTCATTTTATTCTGCTGTTATGATCACATAGGACTCAAATGTGCCATTAGAGAAGATAAGATTAAAAGAAAAAAATTAGGGTTGCTAACCGAGGGGGAACCTTAACGGGTTTCGCTTCGGTTTTCCTCGTGTGGCCTACTCGGACCGGTCATCCGGCCAGACCGGGACGAGGGGGTTACATTTGTTGGTATCAGAGCCTAAGGTTACCGAGACCTTGGGCAGGTAAGTGAGATAAGTTGAGTTTTATGTATTGAAATGCACGGTGGTTGCTTGCCATGTAAGCATGTTGCTTGTTATTCGAGTATGCTGTAATGAATGATTGTTTGATTTTGAACGTATGTTGCTTGAAGCATGTTGAGTAGAGTCCCATTGCTACTATTAATTCTAAAAAGAATTTTAAGTGAGGGAACATACTTGAGCACTTGGAAGCCTTGCTTGCTAACCCAATCTTGTGTGTTTTATCGTAGTTGTTGTTGATTCATTGTTTTTTTAGTAAGTTTGAGGCCAAGGCGTGGGCCGTAAATCGTTAAGTAGAAGTTGTGGTTTCTGGAAAAGTGGATGATGTTGGGGGAGTTCATCGCTATAGTTAGGGAAGTACGGTTGTACCGGAGTTGAGGTACAATCGGTTTGTTTAAGTCAGTGTGTACGTGGGTTGATTCCTGTTGATGAGGGATAACGTGATCGTTTCTGGTATTAGTTAGTAAAAAGAAGTGAAGACATGTAAGGGAGGTTCAGAGTAGTATCGATGTCATAATAGATAAGCCTTGGTACAGTTTTGGGTTTGTTTCCTCCGGTTGATTCTGAATCTGTACTTCTGTATGTTGTTAGCAAGTATGCAAGTTTGGATATGCCCGGTGAAGTGTTAGAGGTAGGTCTGAGTACCTTAGTTCTTTTCGCGAGATCAGGGTAAGGGTCTCATGTGAGTAATCTGAACCTCAGAAATGTTAGTTGGTGATCAATGGAGTTCGGCCTATGGTTTTAATACAAGACAGTCGATCAGTATCCGTGAGTGAGAGTCAATTTGTGTGTTTGGGCCAGTGTGCGTCTGAGTTGTTTTCCAGCATGGTTGTCTGTGTGTGATCAGAACTGCATTTTTGAAGTTTCGAAATACTTTAAGAACAGTCTAGAAGAGTCAGATTTTGTTGAAGAACCAGCCTGAAAACAAGAGGACCGAAGACTAGCAGCTGTGTACATGTGAAGTTGCAATTTCTGCGGATTTTTCCTTCTGTGTGTGAGCATGTAAGGAAGCTAGATATCTCTGTTGAGATTTTAGACTTAGGGACACATGTGACTAGACCTTTTGGGAGATAGTGGTGGTCAGAAAGATGTATGGAAGATGCTTGTTGGTGGTTCAGGGTTACGTGTTTCCAGTAGATGTGAAATATTTGTCTTTTACGGTTTCGATGTACCTTTTGACATGGTTTGGCCTGTAGAACACATAGCTAGGGTAAACTTTGAGATAAAGAGAGAGTTGCTTTGAAGTTGCAGATTTTTGTGAGATTGTAGTGGTAGGTGAGGATGTGAACTTTTATCGAATGTTGATCAAGCTTAGAGGTCGAAGATTGATTGAGTTTAGTTGACAGGCTTGCCTAGCTATGTGATTGATTTGATTTTTAAATGAAGATTAGACCGTAGAATGTTAGAATAGTTTGTGTTTTCCTAAAAGTGTTTGGAAGAATTGCTGGTTTGTCCCCTGACAGAGAAGAATAGTTTGTTATTGAGACCGTCCTCGAGTTGCTCATGTTTTATTTTCTCTGTATCTTATGGTTTTCGAAAGAATCGAGAGTGTTGAAGAATCAACTTTGAGATTCGTTAGACCTTAGATTCATTAGGCCTAGTACATCATCTTGGAATATGTCAGTGCAATTTGTGATGAAGAGAGAAGACAATACAAGAACGTGTTTAGATTCCAGGTAGTTGAAACAAGTGACAGTGAATAAGTAGTATCCATTTTTGAGCATCGGTGATTTGTTGATCAGTTAGGGTGTGCTTCAGCCTTTTCAAAGATCAATTTGAGATCCGATTACTACCAGTTGAAAGTGAGAGAAGTTGAAGTACCGAAGACAGCTTTCGGGGCAAGATGTGATCGCTTTGAGTTCTGAGTTATGTCGTTTTGTTTGACTAGTGTGTTAGTTACTTTTATAGAGATGTTGAGTAGAATATTTCTTGAACTCCTTGATCAGTTTGTAGTAGTCATCATAGATGATACATATGGAGGAGCTTTTGGAGTTCTCAAGTAACTCAAGTATGATTTACGTGTTTGTAATAATGCCTAGACGATGAGGGTGTAGACTTGTTTGGAGTTGGTGTCGAACTCCTTAGTTTGATTTTGAGTATGTATGAGCATGTTGAATTTGTTGATGCTATGTTGTCCATGTCTATGCCTTTATGTTGTGGATTGTAGACCATGTATTGCTTGATGCTTAAATGCCTTTTGTTTGAAGACCTTTACCCTTTTCCCATGAATGCTATGTGTGTTTGTCTAAGGCGTGTTATCTTAAATGCCATGTATGCATCCTTGATGAATTGATGTTCTCTTTGAATGGGTTTTATATGTATGATGAGTGCTAAGCATGTTGTTTTAGGGTGCCTAGCATCTAGAGTCGTTGTATGTTTACTTGTGGGAGGTTTTAGGTGATGTTTAAGGCAGCCTTGTGCCATAAACCAGCAAAAACATGTCTGTTCGCAGCAGGTGTATCGGTCTCTTGTTTCAGGCCAGGCGTTTCGATACGGAAAGGGGGCGTTTCGATACGATTTTGCTACTGGAAATCTGAGATTTTGACGAGAATTTGAGGGTATGGAAACGGTCCTAGGCGTTTCGGAACGGTCTTCGTAGCGTTGACCACGAGAAATTGACCGATGAGGGCGTATCGATACGGTTGACCAGCGTTTCGATACGGTCTCCTCGAGTTGACTTTGGCCAGTTGACCTAGTCAAGGCGTATCGATACACCCTCTGGGCGTTTCGATATGGCCTGCCTTTTAAGCTAAATGGACTGTTTTTGGTATGCTGTTTGGGTTGATCGCCTCGTTTGTTGCTTCCGTTGTTGTCTTCCCACCTAAGATTTGTTTAATCCATTTAGATAAGATAAAAGTTAAAGAAATTTTCTAGGGTTGCTAACCGAAGGAGAGCCTTAGCGGGTTTCACTTCGGTTTTCCCCGTGTAGCCTACTCAGACCAGTCAGTCGTCCAGACCGGGATGAGGGAGGTTACATTTGGTGGTATCAGAGCCTGAGGTTTCCGAGACCTCAGGTAGGTAAGTGAGGTAAGTTTGAGTCGTTATGTGTTGTTATGTCTCGATGAGTGTTCTTACCATGTATTGCATGAAGTTTGCTTTCTAGTACGTTGTTTGAAAGCATGTTTCAGTGGCTTTTCTGTTTGGGTTAAGGGCTAGTCAATTTCCCCATTGTTAGGTGTTGTTGTCAAAAAGGAAAATTGTTTTGTTTTAACGAGCTTGAGAACTAGAGTCCTTGCCATTTGCTAACCTAACGTTTTTCTTCTTTGTTTTTTTTGTTGTTTTAGACCCTATTTTGCTATGGTGAGAACAAGGGGGCGACCTAGAGCGGGTGACCAGGCACCGGGAGGTGAGCCTCATGTTCCTCCTGCTCCCGGTGGTAATGGAGTGGGTAGCGAAGGTGACGTGCCTCAGGCTGGTGCGCAAGTCGGAGGTGATGGTAATGGGCCTCAGGCCGGTGCAAATGATGGAGGGTTTGGGCTCGGGCGAGTCAGGGTCCAGCAGGTGCGGACATGACCCATTTGATTCAGACCATAGCCGGAGTTTCTCAGACAGCTTTGGTCGGTGCACAAGCTGCGACACCACCTCAGGGTGCGGGGACATGATTACCCCTAAAGAGGCTTCGTAACTTGGGAGCAGTTGAGTTTCGTGGGTTGGCTCCCGAGGGTTCGGAGGCATGGCTTGAGAGTACTACTCGCATCTTGGGTCAAATGGAGTGTTCAGACGTCCGTAAGTTGGGTTGCATTGTCTCCTTGCTTCAGGGGGATGCATATACTTGGTGGATCACGGTTACTTCGGGGATGGCCGAAGCGGATATCACGTGGGAATTCTTCAGAAATGCCTTCAAGAGGAAGTATCTTGGGGTTCGGTACTTGGATGAAAAGAAGAGGGAATTTATGACCTTGGTTCAGGGTATCAGGACCGTGACTGAGTACAAGGTTTAGTTTGTGAGATTGAGCCAGTATGCACCTGAGTTGGTCCCTAATGAGAGCGAGCGGTGCGAGTGCTTTCGATATGATGAAGTTACCCTTCTACGGTTTTGACATGATTTTGGGCATGGATTGGCTCGTAGAGCATAGAGATAGGGTTGACTTCGAGACCAAGAGAGTCTCCTTGAGGCTTATCGACGACTTTGAGGTAGTGGTAGTTGGTGAGAACGTTAGGTTCTTGTCCAACGTGGTTTCGGCTTTGGAAGCTCAGAAGTTGTTGAGTTCGGGGTGTCAGGCTTACTTGGCTTATGTAATGAATCCGAATATGAGTGAGGTGAGACCTTAAGACATCAGAACAGTATGTGATTTTCCGAGTGTTTTTCCGGAAGAGTTACCGGGTTTGTCTCCAGACAGAGCAGTTGAGTTTGCTATTGAGACGTATTTTGATTCTGCACCAGTGTCGATTGCTTCGTATAGAATGACATCGAAAGAGTTGAAAGGGTTGAAGACCCAGCTTCAGGAGTTGACCGATAGAGGTTTCATTAGGCCTAGTATTTCTCCGTGGGGTGCTCCGGTCTTCTTTGTGAAGAAGAAAGATGGTAGCATGAGAATGTGTATATATTATAGGCAGTTGAATAAGGTGACAGTGAAGAACAAATACCCTTTGCCTAGGATAGATGACCTGCTAGACCAGTTGAGAGGTGCTTCTGTGTTTTCGAAGATTGACTTGAGGTCCGGGTACTATCAATTGAAGGTAAAGGATGTGGACATACCGAAGACAGCCTTTCGTACACGTTATGGGCACTATGAGTTTTTGGTGATGCCTTTTGGGTTGACTAACGCTCCAGCAGCTTTCATGGATATGATGAACCGTGTGTTTCATGAGTTCTTGGACAGGTTTTTGGTAGTGTTCATAGATGACATCTTAGTATACTCTAGGACCGAAGAGGAGCATGATGAGCATTTGCGGTTAGTACTTCAGACCCTACTAGAGAATCAGTTGTATGTCAAGCTAAGCAAATGTGAGCTTTGGATTAGGGAGGTGGTCTTCCTAGGTCACGTGATCTCGGCTAATGGGATTAGTGTGGATCCTAAGAAGATAGAGGCTATAGTGAATTGGAAACAACCGAAGTCAGTGACAGAAATCCACAATTTCCTAGGTTTGGCGGGATACTATAGAAGGTTTTTTGAGGGGTTTTCTAGAATAGCGTCTCCTTTGACTAAGTTGCTACAGAAGAATGTTCCGTATGAGTGGTCAGATGCAAGGCAAGAAGCATTTGAGAAATTGAAGAAAGCTTTGACCGAAGCTCCTATCCTGATTCAGACTGAACCGGGAAGAGAATTTGTGGTGTATAGCGGTGCATCATACGTAGGTTTAGGTTGTGTGCTTATGCAAGAAGGTAAGGTGGTAGCATATACTTCGAGGCAGTTGAAAGTTCACGAGAAGAATTATCCCACTCATGACATAGAACTCACCGTAGTGGTGTTTGCATTGAAGATTTGGAGACACCATCTTTATGGTGAGAAGTGCACCGTGTATACCGACCACAAGAGTTTGAAGTATTTGATGTCTCAGAGGGAGTTGAACCTCAGGAAACGTAGGTGGTTAGAGCTTCTTAAGGATTATGACCTCACGATAGAATACCATCCGGGTAAGGCAAACGTAGTGGTCGATACCTTGAGTAGAAAAGTGGTTGTTGAGTTACGAGCTATGTTTGCGAGATTGAGCGTGTCTAATAATGGTGGGTTAATAGCCGAGATTCAGGTTAAGCCTTCGCTAGTTCAGTTAATTCGAGAGAAGCAGTTGCGAGATGAGTCTTTGGCACCTCACATGCAAGACATAGCCGAAGATAGGCCTACCGAGTATTGTTTTGGTGAGAATGAGATCCTATGTTACAAGGATAGGATAGTGGTTCCGGAGGATGCCGAGTTGAGGCGTACGATTTTGAATGAAGCTCACAACAGTCCTTTTGCTATGCATCCGGGTAGCACGAAGATGTATCGAGGGTTAAAAGAAGAGTACTATTGGGTTGGTTTGAAGAAGGACATGACCGAGTTTGTAAGTAGGTGTATGGTTTGTCAGAGGGTCAAGGCGGAGCATCAGTTTCCCTAAGGATTGTTACAGCCGTTGAAGATTCCGGAATGGAAGTGGGAACGTATTACCATGGACTTTGTGTTGGGGCTACCGTTGACTCCTTCGAGGAAGAATTTAGTATGGGTGATAGTGGATAGGTTTACTAAGTGTGCCCACTTCATACCAGTTCATACCACCTATACCTTAGACAAGTTGGCCGATCTGCATATCTGTGAGATAGTGAGACTACATGGGGTACCGAAATCGATTGTGTCAGACCGAGATCCGAGATTTACAGCTAGATTTTGGGAGTGTTTGCATCGAGCCTTGGGTACTTTGTTGAACTTCAGCACTTCGTATCATCCGTAGTCAGATGGTCAGTTTGAGAGAGTGATTCAGGTGTTGGAAGATATGTTGAGATGTTGTATCATTGATTTTCAGGGGTCGTGGGAGAAACATCTACCGTTAGTAGAGTTTGCGTATAACAACAGTTTTCAGTCGAGTATTCAGATGGCTCCGTATGAGGCCTTGTATGGTAAGAAGTGTAGGACTCCGATTTGTTGGGCCGAAGCCGGACAGAAACTTGTACTGATGCCCGATTTGCTTAAGGGCGCCACCGAGAAGGTAAAGTTGATATGTGATCGTTTGAAGGTAGCTTCAGATTGGCAGAAGTCCTATGCCGACTTAAAGAGGAAAGAGGTACAGTATTCCGTGGGAGATAAAGTGTTTTTGAAAGTCTCACCTTGGAAGAAGGTGATGAGGTTTGGTAGGAAGAGTAAGTTAAGCCCAAGATTCATTGGACTATATAAGGTAGTTGAGAGGATTGGTCCCGTTGCATACAGGTTGAGACTCCCGACCGAACTAGAGAAGATTCATGATGTGTTTCACGCGTCGATGCTCCGAAAGTATAGATCGGATCCATCCCATGTAATGCCCGTAGAAGAGATTGATTTGAATCCGGACTTGTCTTACAATGAAGAACCAGTTGAGATACTTGCTTCTGATAGCAAGGTGTTGCGTGGCAAGATCATAGAGCTGGTCAAGGTGTTATGGAGACATTGAGGTGTGGAAGAGGCCACGTAGGAGACGAAACTCCTTAAGTGGGGGAGAGTTGTAACACCCAGGTTTGAAGGTCGGGTGAATTTAAAATATTAAAATAATATTTTGGGGCCTCGTTTTTTCAAAACAAATATTTTATGTTGGACTTAATTTGATTTAAAACCCAAATTTCATGGATTTTAGGATTTTTAAGATAGCCATCTCATTAATGAAAATTTGGTAAATAAGTGGACTTGCAAAAATAAAACCCTTTCTTTTACTATTCAAACATCAAAAAGCTATCATCTTCTTCCCCCTTCTTCCCATTTTCACAACAAAAACACATTCAACCTAGTGTTCACAGTTCCATCATCCCTCTTGCTCATTGTTGGAGATTTCTCAAAGGTAAACTCACTTTTGACTTGTCCTCATCGTTCCCTACAAGTCTATGGTTTTATTTTTCATTAAAACCCATGATTTCTCATTTTGGTGTTTCGAAGTTTTAGATTAAAAGTGTGAACTTTAGTAGCTTTAACTTAAGCTTTTGATTTATTAATGTTATATAAGATGTTTACAATCAAAAAGGTCCAACATACTTGATTTCTACTTGGTTTTATGTTGATTCCCGAAATTAGGTTTTAGGGAGGCTTTGGAGAGTTTAAATGTTGAGTTTTGGGGGTGTTTGGTGTGGGAAATTGTTGGCTGATGGTTATACTATATATAAGGGTTGTTTTGGAAGCTTTTAGAAGTAATATAAGTGTTGGAATCAATGGTTATGGACTGTGCTTTAGGGCTGCTCGGGAATGAGGATTTTGGGGTTGTCTTTAGTTTGAAATTATGTGTTTTGTGCTTGGTTTGAGTTCCGGGTTGGCTACATTGAATTGTGGACTGATTTGTGGTTATTTTAATTGTGTTGGGATGATTAGAAGCAAGGAATTGTGTTGGTGAAACCTCGGGGGCGAATCCGGAGAATTTGGAGACTTGATCTTGGTATTCGGCTTCTGTTTGGGTAGCAACAGTGAGTGGAAATGTTTAACTTTGATTTGCTTTCGAAAATGGATCTTGGGGGTTTGGGTGGGACCTAGAGGGTTCACCTAAACCCAAGTGTAAGCTACTACTCCTACCCTTTGTTATATGTTGATGAATGGCTATATATTGTGGTATCATGTGCATTTGAGTTGCTTTACATTCGTTGTTGTTGTGTAGTCGTGTTGATGTCGAGCCTCACGTGATGGTTGTTATAACTACGGTGATGAGTGGTCCCACCTGTAGTGACTAGTAGTAGAGTAAGGTGATGAGTGGTCCCATCGGAAAACTACTAGTCGAACGGTGATGTGTGGTCCCACCGTGTGTGTTGGTTGTGCATGTGCGAACCATGTGAAGTCTTGTTGTGTTATCATTCGTGCATCCATTGATTTAGTTGTCAATTATGAAAAGTGTTTTGAAAACTGCATTCTTATTGAGTTTTAGAGCTTCACTCACTAAGCTAGATAGCTTACGCTCTCCTTTATTTCGAACATGCAAATCGTTAGAGTTCGGGAGGTAAGTGGGCAAGGGAGGAGCTTTTGGAGTTCTCAAGTAACTCAAGTATGATTTACGTGTTTGTAATAATGCCTAGACGATGGGGGTGTAGACTTGTTTGGAGTTGGTGTCGAACTCCTTAGTTTGATTTTGAGTATGTATGAGCATGTTGAATTTGTTGATGCTATGTTGTCCATGTCTATGCCTTTATGTTGTGGATTGTAGACCATGTATTGCTTGATGCTTAAATGCCTTGTGTTTGAAGACCTTTACCATTTTCCCATGAATGCTATGTGTGTTTGTCTAAGGCATGTTATCTTAAATGCCATGTATGCATCCTTGATGAATTGATGTTCTCTTTGAATGGGTTTTATATGTATGATGAGTGCTAAGCATGTTGTTTTAGGGTGCCTAGCATCTAGAGTCGTTGTATGTTTGGTTGTGGGAGGTTTTAGCTGATGTTCGAGGCAGCCTTGTGCCATAAACCAGCAAAACATGTATGTTCGCAGCAGGTGTATCGAAACGGTTGGGACCATTTCGATACGGTCTCTTGTTTCAGGCCAGGCGTTTCGATACGCAAAGGGGGCATTTCGATATGATTTTGCTACTGGATATCTGAGATTTTGACGAGAATTTGAGGGTATCGAAACAGTCCTAGACGTTTCGGAACGGTTTTCGTAGCGTTGACCACGAGAAATTGACCGATGAGGGCGTATCGATACGGTTGACCAGTGTTTCGATATGGTCTCCTCGAGTTGACTTTGGCCAGTTGACCTAGTCAAGGCGTATCAATACACCCTCTGGGCGTTTCGATACGACCTGCCTTTTAAGCTAAATTGACTGTTTTTGGTATGTTGTTTGGGTTGATCGCCTCGTTTGTTGCTTCTGTTGTTGTCTTCCCACCTAGGATTAGTTTAATCCATTTAGACAAGATAATAATTAAAGAAATTTTCTAGGGTTGCTAACCGACGGGGAGCCTTAGCGGGTTTCACTTCGGTTTTCCCCGTGTAGCCTACTCGGACCGGTCAGTCGTCCAGACCGAGACGAATGGGTTACAGGAATGGTCTACCTAAAATAATTGGGACATCAACATTTGTCTCATATTCTAAAATGATGAAATCAGTTGGAAAAATGAATTTGTCTACCTTTACCAACACATCCTCAATCTTACCTTTAGAATGTGCAAAGGATCAGTCTGCCAACTGAAGTGTCCCCGTGGTAGGTCTCGCTTTTATGCCAAGCTTTCTAAAAACTGACATTGGCATTAGGTTGATACTGGCTCCTGGGTCACATAGTGCCCATGAATCTGTTCCCAATGGTGTAGGGAATAGTAAAACATCCCAGATCTTTCAGCTTTGGTTTCAATCGATTGAGTGTCATGGCACTACATCTTTCAGTGAGAGCTATAGTCTCAAAATCTCCCAACTTTCTCTTTTTGGACAAAATGTCCTTCATGAATTTGATATAGTTGGGTATTTGCTCAAGAGCCTCTATCGATGGTATGTTTATTTGCAATTGTTTAAGAAATTCTAAGAAGCACTTAAATTGTTGGTCTCGCTTATGCTTTTGAAGCCTTGATGTAAATGGTGGTGGTGGGTAAGCAAATGCTGGCTCCACTGGCTTTGCCAAGGTGGTGCTGGCATCTGACTCCTGTCTGGTATTCGTACGCTGCTTGGCTTCAGAATGTTATCTGGCATCAGGTCTGGCATCATTATCTTTTTAGTTTGACAATTAGTTGACTGCTTGGCAGCCATCTCTATCTCACATTGCTTGTCACTCCGAAGAGTTACAGATTTGCATTGCTCATTGTCTTTATGCCGAGCATCCTTCGTATCACTTGGCAACGCTCCTCGGGGTAGATTGCTAAGTGAATTGGCAATCTTCCCAAGCTGAATCTCCAAGTTTCTCATTGATGCTGCCATACTCTGGACTGTTGCATCATTTCTCTTCATGTACTCTATGAGAGTGTTTCCTTGGTTATATCTCTGCTCTTGATGAAAATTGTTTTGGGCTCTATGTGGCATGACATTCTGATTGAATGGTGGCATGGCATTGTTATTCTGCCAATGGGCATTGTTATTCTGACGCTGGGCATTGTACTGGTTACCTCATTGATTGCCCCAAGCTAGATTTGGGTGTTGTCTCCAACCTGCATTATAAGTATTGGTGTTAGAATTATAGTAACGACTAAAATTACCAATAGAATTTACCGACTCATTATTGGCAGGACAATTATCCGTTTGATGATCTTCTCTACATGTTGTGCAAAATGGTTCTAATGCCTTGACTTCTCGGGAATTATTACTCTTTTGTAAAGTTTTCACAATGCTAGTAAGATTGGAAATTTGAGCATTAATGGATGCTAGTGCATCTAGCTCATATTTTTCAGCTGATTCCGTGCCGGTCCTTAGTCTGGAAGTAGGATACTCAAAATCGTTGGCATCAATCCTCTCAAGGATGCTAACTGCTTCTGTGTAATTTTTGTCTAATAGTGAACCATTTGCTGAAGAATCAACAATTGTCCTAGCAAGTGCATTAAATCCATTGTAGAAGGTCTCTATTCGGGTCCAATTGGGAAGCCCATGCATAGGACACCTCCTCAACAAGTATTTGAATCTCCCCAAGCATCATATAAGGTCTCGTCATCAGCTTGCCTAAACTTCGTGATCTCATTTCTCAGGCTGACATTAAGCTTAGGTGGTTGGTACCGCAATAATAACTTCTGGCATAGATCTGCCCATGTAGTCACTGATCCAAGTGGCAAAGAACTTAGCCACGTCTTAGCTCTATCTCTAAGGGAAAATGTGAACAATTTTAGCTTCATTCTATCCTTCGGAACTCCAGGTTGTTGAAATAGTTGGCAAACTTCCATGAATTGCTTCAAGTGTTGCCTGGGATCTCCAGTGGGTGATCTGTCGAACTAACCTACATTCAAAAGAGTTTGAATCATTATCGGTTTAAGTTCAAAATTGGCAGTATTTACCTCTATGCCAACTAGGCCTGACATTAAATTGTCAAGATTTGGTGCCAAGTGCTTTCTAATAGGTCTCTCTATGGCATCGTCTACTACGGATGCGACAGGGGAAGCTGGTATCCCTCCGTGTATATATGGATCTACTTGATTGTGTGGGACACCCTCTACTTCTCCATTACCGTTCTGAGCCATATCTCTGATTTTCTTTTTCAATCTGTGATAGGTTCATCCAATTTTAGGGTCAAATGATTGATAGTCTGTAGGGTGGTTCCTACTCATACACCAAACAAAACAAATAAGTAAAATAAAATGAAAACAAGTAAAAACAAAAAAACTAAACTTTGTTGCAATCCTCAGCAACGGAGCCAAAAACTTGTTGACTCGCGTGATTTCTTGGCAAAAGGCTTAGAAAATGTATTGGAAATGTATAAAAACAGTGCCAAGTAAGAGTCTTTTGTGTTCAAGTATACACGGTCTTCAAGTAATATAGTAGTGAGTTGAGTATCGTCTCCACATAGATTGGCCAAGAGTTTGAATGCTTTGAATGTTTAATTGTCAAGGGAAAGTGTTGTTTGATTTGGGAGTTATTTGAAAATGATTTAAAAGAAAAGAAAAATAAAATAAAACAGCATTGGCAAGGAGAGTGTCAAATGAGTGATGAGCGTTGGCAATGGATGCATGGTTTTCACGTTGTACATGCCATGACAGCCTTTAATAATTTAGTGACTTGGCATCATTTAACGAGAAGATTCAAAGTTGGCAAAGCCTCTTTCAATGGTCATTACCCGAAATTAACCATGTAAAAACCCCTATATTTCTATAGTGATATTTTTTCATAAATTAATTTGATTAAGTTCTAATCTATACTCCAAAGGGGTAGATTCACTTCAGAAGTAAGCTCATCTACTTGAACATCTTCTTTCGAAGCATCCTGCCTTAGTATCTGGAAACAGATCATTGCCCCCTTAGTCTATTAAGATATTAAGGTTCAATAAGCCAACAATGCCAGCTTTCGCTTGGCACAATTTTGATAAAAACTGAAGAACATGCAAGATAGGGAAAACAATGTTGAAGCATTTTTATTATTAAAAACTAAACATAGAAACAACGTTCAATGCAAACATCCCTCACCAACTATTAAATTACTTCATGCTGAGGGTATCAAACCCAAAACCTTCATCGTTTTGCAAACACATCATCATTTAAAAAGAAAATAAAAGCAACTAAACAAAGAGAATGGGGGAGAAGAGGTCTCTCGATGCAGCCCTTCAAGGTCCAGGCTCTCGGCCAAGCTGGTCAAACCACATCTCCTTGGTGCAGCCGGTCGTTGATGGATCTTTTGATCTCCCAATCGTCCTCTCAAATGCTTGCTTGATCGTTCTTTAAATAGGCGTGCAAGGAAGACCTAGGATGAGCTCTTGAGTTTGAGTTTTGAATGCTCAAGGGATGTGATCATCTTATCCGAAGTTTGAATGTGAGCTGATCAGGTTAGAGCTGACGTCATTTGTCGTCACTACTTCGCTAGCCAAACCTGGCATCATTTTGCCAACCAAGCTTGGAACTATATCTCCACTATTTTTCCAGAGTTTGATCCAATCGCTATTTTCTCACAGCCCGATCTGGTCCTATTTTCTCAGGTTCAACATCTTACTTGGCCGGGCAACAGATTTCTCTTCTCTTCCAACCCGTGCTTTGGCAATGTTTGGTCCATATGTGCCAACAGCATCTGGGCATTCTCTCTGGCATTCCTTCCTACGTTGTTGTGTTCTGCCATCCGCTATGGCATACCTACAAAAATGCCAACAAAACAACCTTTCACACTGACATAGGAAAAATTCGTAACTTCTTAGGCAAATGCATGGAATTAACAACTAATTGCACTCAAAAGCAAGCAAAGGCATTGTAAAATAGGCATAAAAATCAGTACTTTTGAAGAGGTAACATTTACCGAATTAGGGATTTTAGAATTTACGGGAAATTTTTGGGGTGTTACACTTTGGAAGCATCTATGTTTGTACCCATTAAAGTTCATCTTCACATAGTTGGGTTTTGAATGATTTCCTTGTTC
Source organism: Hibiscus trionum (assembly GCA_030270665.1). Classification (NCBI taxonomy): domain Eukaryota; kingdom Viridiplantae; phylum Streptophyta; class Magnoliopsida; order Malvales; family Malvaceae; genus Hibiscus; species Hibiscus trionum. Next base: position 502,940 of record BSYR01000013.1, read on the forward strand.
AAAAAGGTTAGTCCCAACTTTGTTAAAGAAAGCTTTAAGATCACTCACTTCCTTTTGGTGATCATCATGGAATCTTGAAAGCAAGTTATACAAGTCTTATTTTTTCTTTTCAAATCTTTTCTTTTTTCTTGCTATCATCAAAATTTCTTTCAAGCTCCATTTTAGTTTTGGATAAAGAATCATTTTCGTTTTTCAAATCCGAAATAATTTTCTTATTTTTGAAAATCGATTCTTTGAAATCCAAAACTAGTTCATCATAAACATATTGTAATTCGTCATATGCTTCTTGAAGCTCATCAAATAAGAAATCAAATGTAAAAGAATTAGAGGTTACATAAGGGTCCTCTTCAAGTTCCATGAGACATAGGCTGGCTACCTCTTGCTCCTCCTCATCGGATTAGTCTCCATCGCTCCAAGTGGCCACATGAGCTTTGAGCTTCTTCTTCTTCCCGAAGCTCTTCATGTTTAGTTGGGAACAATCAAACTTGATGTGTCCTGACTTTTAACACTTATAGCAAATGATTTTGGTCCTTCTCTTCTTCCTTTGATTTATTCTTGAAGCTCTCTCTTCGTTGGAATTTTCTTTCTCGGTTGGACTTCATGAAACTTGTAAATCTCTTAGCCATCTCTTCATCTTTCTCATCTCTAGAACCACTCTCATCTAGTGAAGCTTTGAGCGCAATCCTAACTTTATTCTTCTCTATTTCCTTCTTCTCTTCCTTCTTATTCTTATCATTATTCTTTCCTAGTCTCATTAACTCATGAGTGAGAAGAGACCCCATAAGCTCATTAAGCTTCAAAGTCTTTAAATTCTTTGCTTCGATGATGGCGATCTTCTTTGAATTCCATGAGCCGGAAAAATAATAGATAAGCTTTCGATCAAGATTGTCCTCTGGAATAATTTCTCAAAGCCCTTGAGCCCATTTACAATGACAGAGAATCGATCAAACATCGACTTGACGTTTTCATTCGATTCCATCTTGAAGTTCTCATAGGTTAGATTGAGAAGCCCAATCTTGTTTTCCTTTACTTCATTTGTGCCTTCATGAGTAACTTCTAGCTTGTCCCTAATCTCATTGGCACTCGAGCAAGAAGACATCTTGACATACTCATCCGGCCCAAGAGAAGAAAATAAGATATGCATAGCTTTGGCATTGAATTGCAACTTCTTCCGATCTTTATCGGTCCACTCTTGTCTTGTCTTCTCGACGAGTAGGTCACAGTCTCTCTTCATCGGGATAGATGGACCATCCATCACTACATCCCAAAGGATGTAGTCATTAGATTGGATGAATAAATTCAATCTATTTGTGGAAGCAAATAGCAAAAACAAAGAAAAATTGTGCAAGTGGTTAGAGTGGTTCAACCTTCTAAACAAGGTCTACATCCACTACCTTAGCTATCCACACTAAGGATTTTCTCAAATTCACTAATTTGTCATTCCTTTTAGGCTAAATGAGATAACCTCACAAATCCTAAACTTATACCCCTAAAGTCTAGCAATCCATTTTCCTAAAGGTTGATACAAAGAAGAAAACTATGAAATTCCTCTAAAGAAAGATTGTTTGCGCAGTTCAAAGTTCTCTAAAACTCCAAACTTGATGCAAAATAAAATACAATGAAAATCATTCAAGTGGGTACAAGATTTTTGCAATGAAAGCTCTCAAAGGTTGGATATGTGCTTGGATGTTTTAGAATAGTTTTCTTATTTTTTAAGAAGCTTTGGAGACTTGATTTTATACCCCTTTATTGATTTCTAGCCGTTTGGGTTGATGGGAAATTGATTAGAGCCGTTGGGCTGCAATTTTCCCTCATTAAATGTTGTCTGGCAAGTGTGGGTATCTGTACGCGGATCTTTGTATCGATACCTGATCAAAATAGAAATAGTCGTTGCAACAAAGGGGTACCGGTACACAGATTAGTGTATCGATACGGAGTGAAGAAATTACAAGGGGTACCAATACTTAGTTCAATTTAAATTAATTTTCACTCCAAAATTTTACAAGGCTTTTAAAATTATTTAAAACATTTAAAATATTCAAGTCCAGTACCGGTACGGCCTTTGTGCACATTTTTGTTTTATAGTGAAGAAAAGCCGTACCACTACGCGTATAGCCATATCAGTACTCAGTTAACCATTTGAATAAAATTGATTTCCAGCAGGGAAAACCTATACCGGTATGCATATAGCCGTACTAGTACTCACTTACCAAAATGGCTGGTTTGAGTATCAAAACACTTAGAAAAATATGTTTCTTTCAATAATTTGACTTAGAAAATATTTTAGTTCGAATGCTTGTCAATTTGAGTAATTTTCAAGTACCTTAATAAATTTATTTATTTGCAATTAACTCCTTATTGAATCAAAATCTAAATGTAGGTTTAACATTATCTTTCCAGAAAATATGGCTAAGGCGGCAAGCAAGGATATTTGGATATTTGTTTATTATTTTGATTTTAAGAAAATTATTTATTTGTAAACAATCTCTAGAGTAAGTGGTTAAAGCTCTCAGTTGACACCCTCTCTTTTTCTTAGGTTGTAGGTTCAATACTTATTAGGAATAAATTCCCTTTCCCCTCCCCTAAGTAGAAATTGTTTAAAAAAATTATGCACCCTTTAGTCACATTTGGAAACGTATGTTGAAAAAATATTAAAACCCCCACTATAAAATGTATACAATATACCTTACGTTTACAATTGCACAACCCTTTCATCTTTCCCAAACTTAGGTTTTCTCTCAATGTCTTTGTGTTACTTTTTCTCTTTGATTTTTGTTTAGCCGACGACAATACAAATTTTAATGTTGGTTGTCGACTGATGATGTTTGTTTCTCTTGTTTTTACATACTATGTCTTTTGTTTTTCTTTTCTTTTTGATTTTTTTTTAATTTTGAATAAGAATCTATGCCCTTGTGACACGTTTTTCTCTACTAATGTGACATGTCTTTTCTCTGCTCTTGTGGTACGTTTCTTATGCCTTTTGGGTACGTTTTTCGCATACCTTTGTGGTTGTTGTGGTGCTCACACAAAGACCCTCATAGCTTTTATTTTCTGATTGGTTTGTCGGTTGTCAAGTATAGTCAGATCCTCTCTTTGGTAAAAGGTTGTTTGCCAATATAATTAGAATTGTGTAGCGAAGCAGCTTGCTAGATAGTTTGGTTCACTCACCACTCCTTTATCACTTCGTAAAGTGTCTCGTTCGACAAAGACAAAGAATTTTTATGAAGGTTACTGATTTCTTTTAATGTTGGACGTCATTCTCAAGGGAATGTTTTGTTCTTCTTCGTATCTTTGGGTTTATTTTTTTGTTTTATGTATGAATTTTTTGTGACTATTGTCCCCATTTTTTTCTCTATGCTTGGATGAGTTGTAATTTTGATTCATTCCATTATTTTTATTAATGAAATTTAGTTGTCATTGTTAAAAAAATCGTCATCAACGAAAAATAAAAAAAATCAATTAAGCCCTTATGAATTTTTACGCCCAATTTAGCCCTCATAATTCAAATTGCGATCAATCAGAACCTCAAAATTTTAATTGTGGTCAATTTAGCACTCTCGTAATATTGATCATTAACTCACAAACAGTCAGTATGACAGTGACATGTTGCACACCCTGAAAGTGCCACGTCATAAAACAGTAAAAATCATTAAAATTTTCAAAAAAATCTATAAACATCTAAAAAAATATTTAAAATTATATAAAAACTTAAATTAGGAAAATATAAAATTTTTATTTAAAACCTTAAATATTTTTTATTAAAAAAATACATGATTTTGTTTTCTCCACACACACTTTACGATTGAAAACACCAAAATGATCCAAAAATGCATAATTTTCTTGTAGGCAACTTTTCTGACAAAAACACATCAAATTTGTTAACATCATAATACTTAAAAACAATCCCACTTTCCTTCAGAAACTCTTCTATCAATTTCTTATAACGTTCATGCTCTTTACTCTCGCATTCAATGTCATAACTAACCCCAAAATCATGATCAGTTTTCATAGATCTCCAATTTCAACCCGTTACAATCAAAAACCCCTCTAAAATTCTTAAACCATCCCAAGCAGATCAACCCCAAATTCACCTGTGATCTGTTTGGATTTGGGTTTCAATATTTTTATAGTATTTTAACAATATTATTACTACTATGGAGAGCGAAAACCCTAATAACATGAGAAACCCTAGTCTTGATCTCATGGCAGCCCTGGGGGTAGGCCGCCGAAGGAACTGGCTCACCTAGGGGTGTCGCAGGTACCGTAGAGGCCTGCATCGCCCTTAGCTTTGGAGGACCAACAGGTGGCCAAAAAGGGTAAGAGTGATGGTGACTCGATTGATCCTCCATTAGGACCATTAGATGCTACGGATATAGAGGTGGGTGGTTTTACCGATGGTACACCTACTTCAATCGTTGTGGAACCTGGTTTGAATCTGATCCCAAGGAAGGAGGGGTCCTCGTCTTATGTTTCTGTGGCAGCCAATAAATCGGGTTTGGATGAAAATGGAGGGTTTGGTTTGGGATTTGATATTGATGTGGTGGTTGTTATGGATGAAGAATGCATTCTTGATGAATCAGGAGTGTTTCCTACAATTAAATTTTCGGATCGTGTTCATGATCAAATCGATCGCAGTATGAGGAATTCACTCATTGTTTGTCTGCTAGTGAGGGATATTGGATACAATGCTTTACTGAATAGAATTTATGTTTATGGAATCCCCCATCTAATTGATCTCGAGAATAACTATTTCCTGGTCAGGTTTGAGGATAAGCGTGATTATGCACATGTGTTGATTGATGGTCCGTGGACGATTTATGAGAGTTACCTAACTGTCTAGCCATGGAGTAGGTCCTTTTGCACTGCGGAAAAGTATCCCTCATTGTTATTGTTTGGATTATACTGCCTGGATTACCGTATAGATATTATTACAAATCCTTGTTCAGAGGTATAGTGCAAGTTATGGGTAGGGTGATCAAGGCAGATTATAATACAAAGGTAGTGGAACATTGTAAGTTTGCTAGGCTCACGGTGGTGGTTGATTTGAACAAGCCGCTGATATCGTGTATTGGTATAGATAACTTTGTGCAGAAGTTGGAATAAGATGGACTCCATCAGATTTGCTTTGGGTACAACGTTTATGGTCATGCAAAGGAAAATTGTGGGATGGAAAATTCCAAGGTCAGTGGGCAGCAAAGTTTCGATAATAATACAGCTCCTGCAAAAATATTTGAGCCGTCGACAAAGGAGTTATATGGGCCATGGATGGTTGTAGCGAACTGCAGCAGAAAACCTATGAAATATGCTATAGAAAGGAATAGTGGTAATACAGTCGAACAAGCAAGGGGATCTCGATTTGCAGCATTGGGTGACGATGCTCAAGATGAGGGGATGGGGGATAATCCGTCGATGGTGGTTCACCAGGCACCGATGCAAGTTAGTCAGGGTGCAGGATCTTTGAAGGATGAAAACAATGCTACTAATAAGGTTGCGCATGTGGCCGTGACAAAGAATGCAATGTACTTGCCTTCAAATCTTGAGCGGAAATCCGAGAAATCTGGGGTGATTACCTCTCCTTTGATAGGAGCGATAGTGGTGCCTTTAGAGAGAAGACGTAAGGCAGACGTTGTTCTGCACAATGTAGCAAAAGGAAAAGGGAACCAAGCCGTGGTGAACATTGTTGAACCTAGATTTGAAGTGAATGTTAATGATGTGAGGCGTTCAAGCAAGGCTCGTAGTAATGCTAAACAAGGCTGGGAAGTGAATAGGAAGGGATTGCAAATTCGAAAACAGTAGGATTCTCGTTCGCTCTCTCGTGCGACTCCCTCGGAATAGGCACAACAATTGTTCGAATAGCTCAACGAGTTAGGTGACCTGGCCCAGCTCCAGACAACAAAGGGGACTATGGTTTCTGGTCAGGACGAGCTCATGGGGAACTCCTCAAATTATGGGGATTATGTTGATGACCTGGCCTTTTTGTTCATTTTTTACAATGACGGTTGGTTTTTTTGGAATTGTCAGAGTCCATCTAGCCCAAATTTCAATGGATCATAAAGGCCTTGGTTAGGGATCATCGAGTGGAGGTTATGGCTCTTTTCGAGCCAAGATTGTTTGGCTCTAATGCGGATAGGGTCATCTCCCAATTTGGGTTTGAACATTCGTTTCAGGTGGAATATCATGGCTTTAGTGGTGGCTTATGGTTACTGTGGCAGGAGTCTGTCCAATTGGAGATTTTACATAGTTCGAATCAGTATATTAATGGTCGAATGTGTAAGGGTGATCGACTAAGTTGGATTTATTTTACGGTGGTGTATGCAAGTCCTAATAAGTCCAAGAGGAGGCGATTACGGGAACAACTACATTCACTGATCTCGGGAGGAGATTCTTCATAGGTTTTAGGTGGCACTTTTAACACTATTTTGGAGCCGAATGAAAGAATTGGAGGATCGACTAATGCTCAGGGTGTGATTCGTCTATTCTCGGAGTTTATTCACAACACTGGCCTCATTGATTTAGGTTTCCAAGGACAGCCATTCACATGGTCTTGAGGTAACTTGCATCAACGGTTAGATCGTGTCTTCCAAAATCTAATTGGGTTTCTAATTTTTGGAATTCATTAGTAACGCATCTAGATTAGATTGGTTCGGATCATCGCCCTTTGCTCCTTTGTTTTATTGATCATTGTTTGGATAAGCCTAATAGACCGTTCCGGTTCATCGCAGCAAGGCTGGATCATCCTCATTTCCAGGAGTATCTACGGTCCAATTGGTCAGATAATTATCCTTTGGAGGAAAATCTTGGGTCCTTTAAATCAGCAATTTATAAGTGGAACCTGGATGTGTTTGGTCATATAGGTAAAAGGAAGAAACGTCTTTTGGCTCATTTACGGGGCATTGATAAAGCACTGCTACGTTCGCACTCGGAATTTTCGGTTGAATTATAGAAACAGCTGAGATAAGAGTTTTTGACTGTGTTAGAACAAGAGGAGAGTTTATGGCGTCAGAAGGCATATGTACAATAAGAGTTGCAGGGGGACAGTAATACTAAATTTTACCATGCCTCGACATTGGCACGAAGAAAGGCCAATAAAATATTGGCTCTATTATGTGTGGATGGAAGTTGGTGTACCGATCCTGAGAAGCTAGAGTTTATGGCTTGCGAGTTCTTTCGTACATTGTTTACTTCCTCGGGCTTGGATGGTACGACTTTCTCGATTCAGGGCCAGTTTGTGTCATTGTCTCATGTAACCAATGACTCTTTAGAAGCGCCAGTGTCGGACGATGAGATTAGAGGTGCGTTTTTCAGCATGGGTGGTTCCAAGGCTCCGAGTATAGATGACTTGAAAGCAAGGTTTTATCAGTGTAATTGGGACATAGTGGGGGATTTTATTTGTCGATGTGTTCAGAAAATATTTGAGGATGGTGTGATTCTGGATGATCTCAATCAAACTCTTCTTGTCTTATTACCGAAAGTAACTTCTCTTGAATGGGTGAACCGATTTAAACCCATTAGTCTTTATAACGTGGTTTATAAGGTGGTTACAAAGGTAATTGTTCACAGGTTGAAACCTCTAATTTCATATTGGATTTTGGATAACCAAACTAGTTTCATTCTCGGTTGGGCTATTATGGAAAATATCGTTATTACCCAAGATGTTATTCATTCGGTGCATCGGAAAATAAGGAAGCAAGGTTTGATGGAAATCAAGATCGACTTGAAAAAGGCGTATGATAGATTGCAGTGGCGATTCATTGTGGATACATTAACTGAAGTGGGTATTTCGGATAGGTTATGTAACTTGATAATACAATGTGTTTCTTTGATTTTGATGCAAATCTTATGGAACAGTGCTCTATCTAAACCGTTCAAACCATCTAGGGGGATTAGGCAAGGTGATTTGTTGTCGTCTTACTTATTTGTGCTCTGTATGGAACGTCTCGCATAGGCTATTCAGGTGGAGGTCAATAAGGGTCCCTGGAGACCCTTCCAAACGTCCAGACGTGGCCCTGATATTTCACATTTATTTTTTGCAGATGATATGATTCTTTTTGCGCAAGCATCTATGGATCAACTAGAGGTGAATCGCAGAGTCTTGAATCATTTTTTGAGACTTCTGGTCACAAGGTGAGTTTTGCTAAAACGACCATTTTCTTTTCCAAGAATGTTTCTCACGAGTTGTGTTCTCAGATTAGTAGTGCGTTTGGTTTCGAAGAGTTTGCAGATTTAGGGAAGTATTTGGGAGTCACTCTTCTACATAATCGAGTTACATTAACATCCTACGCTTATTTGGTTCGGATGGTTCAAAATAGATTATTTGGTTGGCTAGCCAAAAATCTTTCTCTCGCAGGCTGTACTACGTTAGCGAAAGCAGTCCTTGCTGCTATCCCAAAATTATACTATGATGGCAGCTTTAATCCCTAAACGAAATTGCATGGAATTGGAAAATTAATAATAATATTTGTTTGGGGTAATTTTCCTGATAGCAGAGGTATTCCCTTGGTCTGTTGGGAGGATGTATTTCAGGCGAACGCTCAAGAAAGGCTTAGTTTTCGCAAGTTGAGTATTCAGAATGAGGCATTTTTGATGAAGTTGGCATTCCAATTAATATCTAAAAAGGACACATTATGGGTTCGATTCCTAAGGACTAAGTATAAGTGTGGTCCTCTCGTGCCGAATACGATCTGTAATCATAATTTTTCGAGGCTATGGAAGGGTATTTGCTTGGTTTGGAGTGATTTCCGTGAGAATCTCACCCATTGTGTCGACAATGAGGACAATTGATTTTTCACGCGACTCTCTCCTTGGTTGGATTCATCCTTTGATTTCATATGTTTCTCGGCATTTGTTAGCACTTGTTGGGTCCAAAACGGTGGTTGATATGACGGATGGTTTTGGCAATTGGCTTTGGGATAAGTTTCAAAGTTTGCTCCTTCTTGATATCCTTCTTCGTGTCGCAACTAGTATTTGTCCTTTGGGCTCAACTTCTTGCGATTTAGCTTGCTGGAGAGGTCGAGTGGACCAACAGTTTTCAGCCAAGTCTGCTTATAGAATTAGATGTGGCGCAACGGTTGAGATGGATGAGACATTGTGGAAAACAATTCACAGTTTTCGCAACTTACAAAAAGTGAAGATTTTTATGTGGCTTTTGTTTCATAATAAGGTTATGACGAATGTGGAACGAGCCCGACGACACTTTGCTACGGATGATCGATGTCTTCTTGTTTCGGTGCAGCAGAAGATGTAGAGCATGTGTTTCGCGACTTTTCAAAATTTGAGGGCTATTTGAGTTATGCTTGTCCGTGAGGGGAGGGTCGATGAATTCCTTTCAATGGAGTTTCGGGACTAGATGTTGGTTAATCTTTCAGACCCATCTCGGTTTGTGATTGATGCTCGTGATTGAGACATATTATTTGGCTTGATCTTGTGGAATATTTTGCTTGAGCGAAATGTTATGGTGTTTAATAACCCCTTGGAAGACCTTGGTTTGATCATAGAGAGAAGTAGGCGTTTGCAAGCCATTTGCTGCTCGGATAGGTAATCTAGCCTTGACCAGACCATCATTCCATCTGCTTCGAACGTTCATGCTCCGGTAAATCCTGTTACTGGGTGGAGTCGACTGGAGTTTGGGTGGTTGAAAATTATTCTGATGGCAGTCGTGATCCGGGTAGTGGCAATGCCGCGTGTGCAGGGGTTATTCGAGATCACATGGGTAGTGGGTTTCCATAAATTTGTTGGTATTTGCTCGATTGTTGAAGCGGAATTATGGGGAGTGTATTTTAGCTTGTTGACTGTGTGGGACAGAAGGTTTCAACGGATTGTATTGGAGACATATTATCAAGATGTTATCCGATTGGTCTCTTCAACTCGGATCAGTACCGGTGGTCTGCCTTTTCTTCTCCACATTCATGATCTTGTTCAAAGGTCATGGACTGTTTGATTTCATTATGTGCCTCGATCCTGTAATCGGGTTGCAGATTGTCTGACTAAATTAGCAAGCTCTATGGATTTTGATGTGCATTTTTTAGATGTTCACCCAGTTGATGTGAGGAGGTTGGTCTTATCGGATGCATTGCTACATGAGGAGTGAAGGTTTGGTAGAGTAGATGTTTTGTGGACACTTTGTTTTATTTAGTTTGCGTTGTTGCTTTATTTTATAGAGGCATTGTGTGTACTCTTTTCCTCCAATTAAGTTTAGGGAGGTTTTTAACGAGGCACATGATGACCTTTCCCATGTATGATTGTTTTCAATGCAATCATACGTATTTCACTGAAAAAATAACTTTATAGTATTTTAATATTTTTATTTTAATATTTTTTAAATATTATTTTAGGATTTTAAATTTTTTTACGGTTTAATGACATAGTACTTTCGAGGTGTGCCACGTGTCATTTCCTTATTGGTCGTCAATGGGTTAACGGTCAAAATTGGTCAACCATTGAGGAAGGGTTAAATTGAGTGCGATTTGAATTATGAGAGCTAAATTAAGATCAAAAAATTCATAAGGACTTAATTGATTTTTTTTAATTTTTCGTTGAGGGTTAATTTGACCTTTAATCCTTATATATATATGATAAAAATAAAATGTATACATTATAGATAAATATTATATGAGTCAGGAATTGGATTAATTAATTTTAATATTTAAGATTAAAAGTTTTAATTATGATAGTTCACTTTTTTCTGCAAAATTTTATCATTGTTAATATCAATCATCATTTTTTGTTAATCTAACAATCTAAAATTAAAATCATGTAAAACTGTTAAGTTTTATATTGTGGCAAAAGATCTAACCCATTTAGATTCAATGCAGCATATAGTTGAAAACTATAAAAAATGAATTTATCAACTTGAAATTTAATATGAATTTCAAAATCTCTAATAAATAAACATCTAACAAATTTATGAATTTGAAAAAAAAATGAATATTTTACATTTAAACAATTTATTATTCAATTTACACCTTTTTAAAATTTATATTCCCAAACGCTACCAAACGAAATACACATAAGCTATATTTTTTTTTGAGTAATCTAAAGGTGATTGCAAGGTAGTATCTGTTTATAAATATTCTTAACCCTTCGATAATGCACCAACACTTTACGGACAAAACGATTGAACCCGGACCTCCTGGAATGAACAACTTTTCCACTGAGACTATTTGTTAGATTTCACATAGACTATATTATATAAATGCATAATATAAAAAATATATAAATGTTATGAATATTTATCTATGTGGATGTCTATCATGATTAGAACTTTATCTAAGGAGATTGATTTACTTTATCATTAGGAATATTATCTCATTTAATTAGAGTTCAGTATAATATGTACTTCTTATGCCTATAAATAGATGACTTGATGAAGGCATTGTACACAAGTCTATTTTTGAGAATAATACAAATCTCCTTCTTTCTCTCATCTCTTTGTTCTTTTATTCTTGTTCGTTGTTCTTGTTATTTTATTCACAACACGTTATCAGCACGACTCGCTCAATTATCGTGGTTCTTGTTGGTGGTTCTTTTCATCATGTATACTTTTTCGGATTCCTTAATATGGTCGATATTAAACTTGGGAACCATAATGTAGTACTGATACGGTGCGCACAAGAAATCGTGCGGTCGTACTTTACGAATAGGTAAATAATAAATATTACCATGAGATTTATTCATTTATATTTTATCATAATTGCCGTGAAGTTTATGTGTATAGGGGCCGGAAGGTATATATATATATTCCTCTATCTCTTTCATATCGGAAAACAAAGAACTAATGCATGATTGCTTAATCACGTGTACACATGCTTTAAAGAGAATGTAAAAATTTCATATCAGATTATCTGTAGTTTCTAGTCTATTTACTTTAGTTATTGCATACTTTCTTTAATTCTATTTTATTCTAAAATAGTTTATTATTTATTTTATTCTATTGATTGTTTCTAACCGAGATTTGAGTTTTATGTGTATTTAAATGGCGTGGTAAGAGCATAATATAAAGAGATTATGAGAAGCTGTCTTGGCTGTTTGCTATGTCTCCATCGTCATCGAGAGGAAACACAATTTTGGTAAACTCTATTTTTATTTTTATCCTTTAAAATATGGTTTTAAAGTGCGATAAATCATGATAATTTTAAATTTACAAGAAGATTATTATAAAGTCTATATTTGCTCGAAAGCAATATTTCTTCTTCGTCGAAAAACTCGACCATAAACATCTCCCAATTTCTAGTTACGAAAATTCGTCTTGATCCAAAAAGTTTTATGGGAGGCATTCCTTGAAGTGAATGCAAAGCATGATGTTTAATCCATGCGATTATCAATGATGGGGCATTCCCTGAAGTGAATGCAAGCATGATGTTTATTCCATGGGATTCTTGGAACTATTTCATTCCCTGAAGTGAATGCAAACATGGTAAATCATTATTCAATTAGAGACATAATTTCGATATAATCCAAGTAAATTGGCTGGACATCCCGTTCTGCGAGGCTACTGGTCTCAAATGAGGTTTTTAAAGGACCTTGTGGACAGGTTTAACAATGTCGCGTACGAGGATTAAATCTTTGTTCTCAGTGATAAGGATATGTGAAAAAGATTTCAAAGGCCCACTGGCTCTACTCCATTCCCTGAAGTGAATGTGAGATTATATTATGGAAGGAATAAAAACCACATTAGAAGTTGTGGTCGTGGTCGAGGTTATGAATATAAACATGAAAAATATGGTCATTTTAAGAACACTTTTACCCACCGGTAGTGAGGTTATAAGGATGACAAGAGTGATAAAGATCATTCTAAGAAAGTGGAATCTTTTTTTAATTACCAATGTGATGTTATAAACCATTGGTCTCGTACTTATCGTACGTTGAAAAAAAATCAACAATAATTGAATGATAAAGGAAAGAAAATAAAAGCAAATTCTGTTTGCGAAATATGACAAAGATGATATTGGTCCAACTTATTTGGACATTGTTAGTCCAACTCATTTGGACGTTGTTGATTTTCTTATAACCCTCGAAAGGAATAAATCATCTTCTAATTATTCTCATAACTTTGAAGAGAGTTATTTATTTATTTTTATTTATTTTACACACATTAATTATTTACGTTTTATATTTATATTTATATATTATGATATTTATTTATTTTGTTTAACATGATTACTTGTCAAATACAATCTATGGTGACGATTTATGCTCAATATAAGCATAAGATATATTTTCCCATTTAAATGCAAGGGAATAATGTGAGTACTATATCTCAAAGTACTGAAAATATTGATGGTCTAGAAAAGCAATAAATTCTTGAGAGAAAGCACATTATGAAAAGTGCAGAATTGCGAATATTGCAATAATTACCACTAATGGTAATAATATCGTCACCACTATAAGTGGAAATTTTAAGAGAGCAATATTAGTTCGCAAACTATCCCTTTGGGAATTATAGATAACATATGTTATCAATTGGCATTTGAAATAAGTCAATATGGATATAAGTTTTGGTAGCCAAAAAGTCAGTTGAAAGCTCTAGAAGAGCTATATATTGCTACCAAAAGATAATTTCAATTGAAAGCCCCGAAAGAGCTGAATATATTCCTATTTAAAGGAACAATTTTGATGGTCGTACTAGACATGTACGAGTGAGATTGAATTACATGTTATGGTAAACAAAGAGTTTACAAATTCAGAGATATATACACACATATATATAGTTGGTATGATCGGTTAGACCATCCTGATCAATAATGGTGCAAAAATTATTGAGATTTACATGCACATATATTAAAAGAACATGTAGTTCTTGTGGTGCTTATTCTCAAAGGAATGGATTAAATTACACTTATTAAAGAACGTGAAGTTCTTGTGTTGCTTAAAGGAATTGATTAAATTCCACTTACTAAAAGAACTTGAAGTTCTTATGTTGTTTGTTCTCAAAGGATATAGATGATCCCACTTATCAAAAGAATTAGAACTTAAAGTTCTTGTACTAAAGTTGAGACTGTATGTCTTGCATATCTGAACAAAATATGGGCCCATATATCCACAAATGTGGAAAGTTTTATATGATTTTAGTATATGCGTCTACATTATTTTATCTACTTACAACCAGAAGTTTGTGAGATTGATTCTAAAAAGATTCAGATTATGCAGTTAGACTATTCGTCTTGAAAAACTAGTGGGTTTATATTTTAGGCTATATCGGTTGTTACAAAGCCTACTGATTATGAAAAAATACAGTTTAAAATTTTTTTAATTGGATGTCTCTTATTTAATAGCTAAACTGTGAGAACAAAACATTTATTATTTATATGATATTTCCATATAGCAACACTTATACGCATCAAGCCAACGAGTTATAATAAACTCCCCATTATGATTTGACTTTTGGTCAGAAGTCATATTTCCCATTTTTGAATTTTTGAATGTGCGATATATAGTTAAATTGCTCCACCACAACGCACAAAATGGGCAAGTAAAAAGGGTTGAGAATATATATTGAGTACGAGTCTCCTTTTATGTTTAAATTCTAAACATTAATTGGAGAATCATTTATTAGATGATTTTTTTCTCAACATCAGGGGAGAGAATAATCAGCTGGATAAAAAAGGAAATGAATTATCTAGATCCTCGAATATGAACTAAAAGTTTATAAGATAATTCTTGTTATTTCATGTCAACTGCCAGACATATTTACTGACCCAATGAGAGTAATTAAGTCTCATATATCAGCTGAAATGCTCTAAGTTTAAATTACATGTTAGAGCAAGTGGATGTAAATCATGCTTGAAGCTTGATAGTTGAAATGGTTCCAATGATCAAAATTCTCGTAAATGAAAAGTATTTTGAGATGGTCATATATTTGAGGGGAGTGCTCCTAAAGAGACCCAATACATAACTAATAATAAAACTCTTGAAGAGTTTCAGGTACCTGAAATAAAGATTGAAATCTTGAAGAGATCTCGATGAGTTATGTCATTACGAGAATGGAACCAGAAAATTGAAAAGTTGTCGACAATAATTTTACAAACAATTTTACATAAAATACTTCTATAGAAGTAAAGAAAGAAATCGAGGATCTTGTATAAAATCTATCTAGAAGTATAGATATTGAATTGGTCTATGTTGAAAGACGCTTTGAACTTCTAAAATAGAAGTATTTGGACCAGCAGTCCAAACACCCAAAGGTGTAATGCAAGTGAGGCACAAATATGTAGTCGTAAATACGACTTGAACTATGATTTATGAAAAGTTTTAATTACTTCATGGTGGATACAATTACTTTGGCAGTTATGAAAATTTTGCATGCGTCTAATTATTTGTGGATCCATATTTATCCTTGAAGGATTTAAAATGCTAGAAGCATTTGGAAATTTCCGAGGAAATTTATTTAGACATGTCTCATGAATATTTTGGCGCATTTGGTATAATCGCCTTAGTGAATACTAATTGAGAAAATACTATAAGAATGATCAGATTTCCTTATGTATTTTATAAAGGAGTTTGGATCAAGATCCATTATGATAATTTTAGAACTCCTAAAGAGCTTCAAATTGGAAACTCGTGAAGTACTTTCAATACAAGTACTTGAATCTTGACATCAAGTTTATCTCGACCTGAAGATCGAGCATTTTTATATTTCTTTTTGTCTATGAATAGACATACGCTGAAAGAATCTTAAAGAAGATTCAATATGAATATAGCATATCTATTGAGTATCCCGATAGTTGTAAGATTGTTAGATGTGAATAAAGATAATTATATTTTTTCTTGGTTTTGAAGCACCATATATTAGTTGGTCAAGCAATATCCATGGATATACAAAGATCATTACATTTAGATCTTCAAACATTCGTTGATGCCTCATCAAATGTCGTAGAAATAATTGTTATGCACGAGGCAAGCCAAAAATGTGTTTGGCTAAGATCATTGACCCAACATATCCAAAAGATATGTGGATTTACTTTTACAAGATATGATAAAAGCTATCTTGTGTGAAGATAATGCAAGATGTATATCTCAGTTTGAAAGTGGATACATCATGGAACATATTACTCCAAAGTTTCATCCCTCACGATTTTTAGAAAAATAATATTCAATATTGAATTATGAAGATTCAAAGATCTTCTGTGATGTTTTCATAAGGGGGAGTAAATACGCGTTGCACTCTTTTTCCCTTAACCAAGGTTTTGTTCCAATGGGTTTTCCTAGTAAGTTTTTAATGAGGCAACATGTTATGCGTATTAAAGATGTGTGTACTATTTTTCCTTCACTAATGAATTTTTTTCCCACTGGGTTTTTATCTTAGTAAGGTTTTAACGAGGCACATTATCTACATAGACATCCAAGGGGGAGTGTTATGAATATTTATCTATGTGGATGTCTATCATGATTAGAACTTTATCTAAGGAGATTGATTTACTTTATCATTAGGAATATTATCTCATTTAATTAGAGTTCAATGTAATATGTACTTCTTATGCCTATAAATAGATGACTTGATGAAGGCATTGTACACAAGTCTATTTTTGAGAATAATACAAATCTCCTTCTTTCTCTCATCTCTTTGTTCTTTTATTCTTGTTCGTTGTTCTTGTTATTTTATTCACAAAAATAAATAAATGTCCTTTCAGATCTATATATGTGATATAACTTTTAGAAAACGCTTTTAGAAGTGTTTCTAAAAAGTGTAAATCACATTCATTTTATTAATAAGCATTACAATTATAGGTAATGGAGAAGAAATCGTTGGAGAGCTGGTCGGTTTGGAGAAGAAAGAGCAATTACAATAATATTTTAAGGTTTTCGCATTGATAGACTTGGGGTCCATTGAACTCAAAGGAGCTTGAACATCAATTGGAGACATATTTGAATACGATCAACACTGAATTCTGTAGGTTAAGCTTTAAATTCTAAACCCCTATCAATCCTTTTCCCCTTAATTCTAAACTCTAAATTAAATATTTTTAGTGTGGCGACATAAATAAGAGCACTAAAAAAGTAAAAGATTAATTCAGTTTTCATGGATGTATTTGGTTATCGAGAATGTATTAGACAAGAGAGTCTTAAGTGATTCCTGTCTAGTTAGCTTTCAATTATGTATTAATTGGATATGGCTTCAGTTGGCTTTAACTTTGTAACCACCTTTTTTCCGCAAAGCAACCTATTTATTAATACTAAAACACTCAACAATGGATAAAAAATACCCCACAACCAACAAGAGTTAGATGCAAAGATAAGACACATTACTTTCTCGATGAGAGAATTTGAGTTCAACCCTTAAAAACGGCATTATTGGAAGGGATGACTACGAATGTTAAACATGGACCATTAAATGGATATGCACTCTATAAAAAATGTTTAAATATATATTTGGTACATGAACTAGGTATCTTCTCTCAAATTGGTACCTAAAAATTTTTTTCTCCCAAGTTGGTACCTGAACTAGACATTTTTTCCCAAATTGGTACCTAAAGTGTAGCATCCCCTTCCCGGCCTGGTCGAGAACCGAGTCGAAGCATGTTACCGGTGAACGGTGCTATAGATTTTCAACTTATTAATAACATTTAATTAAAATTACACAAACAAACATTACCAAATATACATATTAATCCTTTTCGTTCATAAAAGAACCGCATTTAACCATTTAGGACTGTTTATAACTTTTACAAGTTTTAGGGACTAATCTGTAAATGTTATAAACTGGAGGTCCTTTGATGCATTAAAAAATACCATAATGAAATTCAGTACAACATTGATTAGTATGCAAAATTTCATGCATAATGGTGATCATTTACCCATTCAATTTACTCATGCAAACTAAGTGACAAAAATGTAAACAGTGCAGACTTGCAGATCAGGCTTTAACCACTTTAACTAAAACTGTATCCAAACGCTTAGAGCCGTTTCGATATGGGTAGACGATGGTCAACCTTGTTGACTTTTCCCTTTTGATCGTATCGATACGAGCAAACCATGTATCGGTACGGGTTGACTCCATTTGACTTTGACCCGTTTCGATACGCTATGAACTCATATCGAAACATGGGATTCCGGAGACAAAATGTTTTGGAACGAGACTATATAGTTCCGATACGCCCTGACCCCTGGGCTCAATTATGCTTAGCCGCATCGAAACGCTATCACCCGTTTCAATACGGCCTGACCCTGTAATGACAGATTTTTGCTGGTGTTTATTCAATTTGACCTACCGAACGATGTTCAAACGCAACGAAACTTTACACACAACATTTCAATGATATAAACTACCAGTATGCCAAATTTCATGATCATACGAATGCGTCTACTATGTTTTTACCTTTTTGAGCCAACTATGCATTTTTATACTACTTTAAGCCAACCAAAAAGGCCATTTAGGGCCACATACCATATTACAACTTAAGCATTACATCAACACATCAAAATAGGCACAAACGACTAGTTCAACTACTTTGCCACCTTCCTAGGAGTCTATAAGTCAAAATACATTACTTTGAGGTTTGTAGTGACTTGTCTTGCCTAGCCAAATCCGATCTTCCGATACTCGATCTTTCAACCTGAAAATGCATGAGATGAGACACGTTAGGCATACATTGCCTAGTGAGGTAGTCATAAACAATATGAACAACATTATATCAAATATAAGTATGCATAATCTCATGCTTATCAATGTCAAAGCTATGCATCAATATACAATGTTTAGCATTTTCATTTCATCATTAATCCTTGGATTGAATCAAGATAATGGATACGTGAATTCCTACGCCTCGCCAAATCAATGAATGGTCTGATCCCTCCGCCTCGCCAATATGACCAATATCAATACACATCCCTCCGCCTCGCCAAATCAATATAGGTCGTAGCCTTAGGACCGTAGTCCACTTGTACACTGAGCTCATGAATTCTATGGCATGCCAATTGTATCCAATGTCTATTCAAATCCAAGGTTCCAATGTTCATATCCATTTCAATAATTAATAGTATTCCAATGTCCGATGATTTCAATATTACCAATGACAAGCATATATGTATCTCATCTTCAATATATCATAATCCAATGTCAATATCAATGTCCAATGATTTCTATACAATAATCCGATGACAATTACTATATCAATGACAATGCACAATGACGACATCGATGACTACATCTGATGTTCAATAACAAACTTACCGACACTTATCAAAGTGTCTGATTAACCATCCAATGCAATTTCTTCAACAACAATGTTAGCGATGTAATCTAAATTATCAAATAATGATCCGGGAAGGCCTTTCGCCTAACCCGAGACTCCGATTACACTTACCTTAGCAATCTGAAGCTTTCAAGGCTCTCGGATAACAATCCCTTTGATCCTAGCTTGAGATGGAGACGGTGAAACCTCTTTCTCCACTTCTTGAGCTAGAAAGTTAATAGAAAACTATTAGATTTGATATTACGATATCAAATTCAATACAACGATATCAAAATCAATATCCGACTTTAATATAATCACTAATGATAAAATATCCATGGATGATCAAAACCCTAACTCAAGATTAAACTCAATATATCCATGAAATCCAACGATTGTTTGAGGATTATTGCTTACCCGATCGATAGCAACGATTTGATATCAATAAAATGAAGGAAAACTAAACTAAAGCTTGCTCTCCAATGGAGGTGCCTACTTCAAGGAAGAAGATGAGGAAGATGAAGATGTTTGCTTGGGGTTCTCGGGTAAGCTTCTTTCTTTTTACTTCTTTTTGTTTCTACAACATATATTTTAAGGTAATTAGTGAAGGAAAGCTCTCAGACAATCCACGTAGACTCAAATTCATTAGGGAGGGGCTAATCGTAAGATTAGTCCCTCAATTCTCACTCTACTTCGGTTTTACTTCCCAACTTGCATTTTCTTCAATTTAATCACTATATAGGTTCAAATCATTCAATAGAGTCCGATGACAATCTTTTTAACTCAATTAAGGTTCAATATCAATAATTAACTAGTCGATACAATATTTAGACTTTATCAACATAGAATTTCCGATCACCGGAATTAAATTCCGACTAAACCAGATTTTGGGGTGTTACATAAAGAATTTTTGTACTCAAGTTGGTACCCAAACTTTAATTTCATTCATGGTTTTGGTATTTTTATTAACAAATTTAGTCCTAAAAACTTATACATTCTATCAATTTGATATTGTCAAATCAAGTGAGTCTATCGGATCAAAGGAACAATTGAACAACTGCATTCTACGATAAACAACAAATTATTATTAAACTTTTATTATATCATGAAAGTAATGTAACATTCTTGAGAATGTGTACAAACAATTTAGGAGAATAACATAAAAATAATTTCGTCACGTAAAACATGGGAGAAGCCTGCAACCGGTAGTCACACTATTCGTTGGAAATTTATCTCCAACAATGCATTGGAGTGGATTACGACAAGGTTTCGGGTATCATGGTGATATTATTGACAACTTCGTGGCGAATAAACGAGACAGAAATGGGAGAAGGTTTAGTTTTGTGAGATACAACAACACAAGGGATGCAAACAAAGCTATTGATAGACTGAATGGCTTCAAACTTTACGGTTCACGCATTTCAGTTTCTTTTGCAAAATTCGGGAGTAGATCAACTTATTGGAGGAAGGTTAGAACTAATGTGAATAGAAACCATGGCTATAATTTCGAACGAGGGGAATCAAGTAACAGCAAAGAAGACGATGTGATGAAGAAAGAATGAGTGGGAAAATAATGTAAATGGTGAAGGAAGGAAGGAAGGAAGGAAAACACACCGATTGAGGTTAAGAACCAGACCAAGGATGAAGGCAAGCTCAAAAAAGTTGTGGGGCATGTGGAAATGAAGAATTATGGAGATTCAGGAGATGCTTGGTAGGAAAAATAGCATCAGTTTGCAGCGTGAGGAACGTAATGACAACTGACTAGATTGGATACTTAGGGGTTAGGGTGGCAAGTTGTGTTACAGAAATGAAGCTGGAAAAAATTGTTTATTCATGTACAAAGTGAAGAAAAGCTTCTAATTAACCTTAGAAGCAAGGTCTTTATTTATACAACATGATAAGCTAGTTTAAACAAACTAACTAACGTCTAACTAACCTCTAACCAATCTTAACAGATCCTTCATATTCCAATAGCCCCCCTTCAAGATGGACTGGGATGAACATCGATCAGTCCCATCTTGAATACAAAATCAGAGAAAGAAAGAAAATGCAAAGCCTTTGTAAAAATATCAGCAAGCTGGCCTTTAGATCGGATGTGAAACAGTTTAAGGAACCCTGAATTCAACTTCTCTCGTACGAAATGGCAATCGACTTCAATATGCTTCGTACGCTCGTGAAATACTTGATTCGAGGCGAGATGAAGTGCAACTTGATTGTCACAGTAGAAAAAAAACAGGTGAGGTTTCAATGTGAAATGAAGATAGAAGTGCAGCCAACCAGACAAGCTCACAAGTTGCTGAAGCCATGGCCCTGTATTCCGCCTCACAAGAAGACCGACTCACGGTGTGTTGTTTCTTCGATTTCCATGAAACTAGATTGGTGCCAAGGTATGTACAGAAACCAGTGATAGAACGTCTCGTGTCTGGACAAGCACAATAATCAGAATCCACAAAGCAACTAAGTTGAAGACTTGCTTTGGAAGAGAAACATAGACCTAGGCCAAGAGCTTTCTTTATGTATGATAGAAGATGATGTGCTGCATGAAGATGAGGAACACGTGGCATGGACACAAATTGACTCAATTGATGAACAACATAGGTGATGTCTGGACGAGTGTGCGTGAGATATAAAAGGCGTCCAATCAGTCGACGATAAACTTGGGGATCAGAAAGCAAATCCCCATCATTCATACTGAGTTTGTGATTGGCAACGATAGGTAAATCAGCAGGTTTCTTACCGAGAGAGCCAATATCCTCAAGAAGCTACAAGGCATAATGACGTTGACATAAGGAGATGCCATCGTGATTGCGAGAGATTTCAAAACCAATGAAGTATTTCAAGGGTCCCAACTCCTTGAGCTTGAAATGATCTTTGAGGAAATTCTGAACAGCCAGCAAAGATTCTAAATGCTTGCCAGCAAGAACCACATTGTCAACATAAACAAGTAAAGCCACTAAATCATCACCAGCTCATTTAATGAAAAGGGAATGCTCATATGGGGATTGAACAAAACCAAATTTTAAAACCACAGCATGAAAGGTCTGGAACCATTGTCTATAGGCTTGTTTCAGGCCATAAATTGATTTCTGAAGCCTGCACACCAAGTCAGTCCCTTGAACATCAGTCTTGTAACCAAGATGGAGCTTCATGTATACTTCCTCATCAAGTGATCCATTGAGAAGTGTGTTATTGACATCCAATTGTAAAAGATGCCAATCATGGACAGCAGCTAGACAAAGCTGAACTTTGAAGGATGTCATCTTGGCTATAGGAAAAAAGGTGTCAATGTAGTCGATACCCTCAACCTGAGTAAAGCCCTTAGCCACTAACCGTGCTTTGTATCTGTCAATGGTGCCATCAGAGTTTTTGTTTAATTCTATAGACCCACTTGCAATCAATAGGTTGCTTGCCTGGAGGAAGAGAGACAGCCGTCCACGTATGAAGTTTTCCATGGCTCGCAACTCATCTTGCATGGCACTTCGCCATTCAGGGAATTTAACAGCCTGATGATAGAATGATGGCTCGGTCGTGGAAGATAAGTTGGCAAGAAAAGCAGCATGAGAAGAAGAAAATGAAGAAGAAACAAGTTGATTCTCAATGGGATATGAACAAGAGGAAGCAATATTACAGTAATACTGATGCAAGTAGGAAGGCTTCTTGGCAACCCTAGTGGATCTGCGTGGCTCAGGATCGAGAGATTGGCCAGGCACGATAATTGGATCATCGAGATATGTGGTCTCAGGCATTGGTTCAGGATCAATAACCGGGTTATCCTCATGCTCAAAACCGGTTCAATAACAGGTTCAATAACAGGCTCAATAACAGGTGCAATAACAGGTTCAAGAATCGGGTTTGTGGCAGTTTCTGTAACCCCCTTAACCCGGCCCAGACGGTTGAACCGAATTAAGAAGTTTACACGGGGAAAACCAAAGTCAACCCGAAAGTCAACTTTGATTAACGACCCTTTTTTTTCTTTTTAATCTTATCTAAATGCACATTAACCCTAGACATGTTCACAAGAACAGCATACTCAAAGATTACACCAATCAAAGATCATTCAGGGACTCAATTGCACAAAATACAACTTTAGGGACCAATTTGTAAAATCTGAAAATTATAAGGACTTAACCCAATTGAAGGTTACCAATATGAAATTAGTCAAGTTTCATGCTTCACTGCCAAAATTCAGCTCAAACGAACATCTCAAACTCAACCAAATGCAACAACAAGGTTCAGGACCAAAACGCAAAGGTTTCAAAACATTAAACCGTCAATTTCAGTGCCCAACGGTCGAGTGTTTCGGAATAGGGAAGACCCGTTCCGAAACGCGGGACCGTTCCGAAACTGGTACCGAAATAGGGCTTGGCAGTAGCCAAACCGTTCCGGAACAGTTCCTTCCATTTCGGAACGCCCAGGCCATTTCAGGCCTCCGTTCCGATACGGTAGCACCTGTTCCGAAACAGGCTGCCCAGATTGTAGAATAATTGCTGGTTTAACTCACATTTGACCCATCAAACATGCTCCAAAGGCAACCAAATCACACCAGCAAGTCATTCAACATACAAGGGACATAATTGCGTCAAAATCTAGATACAAGACCATCCCTAGGTGCACCAACTCAATCAAAATATCCAACACTCAAACATGCTTTTAAACAAGAAGCATAACATAACAACTTAAGCACAAGGAGATTCAAACGTTGCAACATTAATCCACATGATTCAAAATCATAAACCAAACTTGTCCAACATACACAACCTCATTAAACATCAACATAAGAGATTCTTTCCCCATTGCCTTTATTATCTATAGCTATTAACCAAGACATACATCTCAAGTGGAGTTCTCCTTGAATCCCTTGCTTCTCGCTGTTCCAACTTCAAATATCTGCATTGATGGACAAAAAGGAGCGTAAGCACATAATGCTTAGTGAGGAATGCTCAAAACCAAAACACCATCAATGCAGCAAGTCATAAAACCACTTTTAAAAGCCAACTCGATTCGATAAACCAAAGCAAAATTTGAAAACCCTTTTCAACAACATGCTTTAAATCATGCATTGCTCAAACATGAAAACCCAGCCCTTAGCTTAGAAAAGCTAAATACACCTTTTCAAAGCACAAACTTGTAAAACCATCAATTCAACCATTCCATGCATGAACGTCATATGCAAAGCTAAATTCAAATCCTTGGAAAACACTTCCACTTCACATCATAACCTTCTCATACTTGAATATCATTTTAAAGCAAGAAACCTTCAAAACCATTTACTCATTCTATCAAATACGTGCATTAAACAAATGCAACATATGAACCACATCATCAATATTTGCATCACATGCCTTTAAAAACAAGTCTTCGCAAGACTTCAATGCACTAACGAGATTTCATGTACACATGCACCATTCTCAATAGATAATCAACATTTGATTAAACCAACAAGCAAACATGCATTCATAGTACATTACACACTTCTCATGCAACCATGCATCATTCCAAGCATCTCATGCTTCATTATATTCAAGGATATTATATTGGCTTCCAAGTGATAACCAAACCCACTTTTCAACACAACATCCAATCGGATACGCGGATCACAAGCGTTGTCCCCACGCTTCATACACACTACCAATCCCAAGGTCCCCAAATGGAATTTTAACCACCATTTGACCTTACCATACACAAGGTCCTCATATGGAATTTTAACCACCATATGACCTTAACATTCACAAGGTTCCCATATGGAATTTTAACCACCATATAACCTTAACATTCACAAGGTTCCCATATGGAATTTTAACCACCATATAACCTTAACATTATCCATTGGTAGTTGTATAACATCACTAACGAGATCCAGGACATACTCCACAAGATCCACACATGGACTTTACACCACCATTGTGATCTTAACAAGCACAAGGTCCTCAAATGGAATTTTAACCACCATTATAACCTTTGCTTACCCAAGGTCCTCGAATGGAATTTCAACCACCATTATGACCTTAACATAAGACCCACCCATGGAATTTTAACCACCATGGTGCTCTTAACCATCTCGTTAGTGTACTTGGATGGAGTTACCGGTTCACTAACAACCACTCCACATCCAAGGCGACTTTATTCACGGTGCACCCAATCCTATAGCCGGCTAACTATATCCGATTAAAGTAACCAAGAACCACTTACATCACTTGCCAATATAACCATCTTACCACATTAATCCATTGTTTTACAAGCATAACCAAAATGCAAAAACCACCATTTACCATCATCAATCCACTGTTTTGAAGCATTACACAAAGCCATTAAACATCATGCAACACTATGCATCAATTCCACAATTCCAATGTACAAAACCAAGGAACTCTTACCTTGAGCATCCTTCACACACGACTTTCAAATCCAGCATTAAACCATGCTATTAAATGCTTCCAAAACAGAATTTAAAACATGCAAATCACATGCATTGCAACCAACAATCACAAGTGCTTTTAAAAACCATTTCATAACACAACCAAGAGAGAAATTCCATTTACTTACTCTTGAGCTTAGCTAAGTTGTTTAGACTTAAACTAAGCTCCCAAAACCTTCAAACCTTGGTTAAAAAGCTGAAAACCCAACTTCACTCATCGATACACAAAACAAGGCTAGCCAACAAGCCTTACAAGCATCCGAAACCTTCCACACCACCTCTAATGCTCACGGATCAATCTCCCCTGTTTCAAACACACAACAACAGAGGATTAATGCATCATTATGCATTAAAAATACCAGCCACACAACTCAACTCGCTGCTCTACACAAATCCAACATTTCGGCTACCAAACACAACCGAAATCACCTCCAAACACTTCCAAAACTTAACCCAGCCAAGATCCATCACTTCTAACCATTTTTAAACATCAATTAACATTCAAAATGATCCCAAACACGTCCTTATACCTCCAGCTATAACAGATCATCAAAAACATTCCAAAAACAACCAAAAACCCAAGCTAAACTTAGGAAAATCAACCTATCCGGGATTGCATTGATTAAACCTCAACTTCTCATCAATTTAACATTCATTTAACATCAAATTGACACCTCAAAACACTGCCCAATCAGATCATACGAAATTTCATCAAAATCAAGCAAATCTTGCATTTAAAAGCCAAGATCAAGAACACAACCTTAAAACCTTTTATAAAACACAAATTAAGGATTGAGAACATGGGAATTTCAGTAAAGAACTGAGAGTTTAGAGGAGAAGGACGTTCTTACCTCCAAACTTGAGTTTCTCCCTTTTTAGAACCAAAATCTTGAAAATCCAATTAGCATATGGTGAGGTTTTGTTGAAGAGATGATTAGAGATCAAAAGAGGATTAAAACCTCATGTTTGGACATCAAAATCAGAAGGAAATGCTCTGGAGAAAATGTGTTTGGTTTGAGAGAAAGATGAGAGAAAAATGGAAATGAAACTTTAGGAAAAGTTAGTTGGAAAATGCCAAAATATCTTCCCTCCTTTTTAGTTTTATTTAAAAACCTTTAATTAATCATTTAATATCTTAGAAAAATCTGGAGAAACTCCCATTGGGTAAATATCTCCTTAAAGATTCAAAGTTTCAATCCTTTTTAAAACAGTCACCCAGTTTTCAAAAATTACAGTTTAGTCACTAACCCAAAATGTCACTCTTCCAAACCTCATTTTGTAAAATTGGTTTCACCTTTCTCTTATATATAATAAAAGAGGATTTTAGGACATTTTTCCATATTTTTAATGCAACCCGAACTAGGCTTTCCTAATTTCACCTTTATATATTCGAACCGCACTCCGACCGAACCGGTCCGAAACCCAAAACTTCTAAGCCCAAAATTGGGGTGTTACAGTTTCAACTACCGGTTCAGCATGCACATCAATCTCAACAGCAACTTCAGCAACCTGCATCCTTGGAGAAATTCGAAAAGCATCAAACTGAGTAGAATGATCAGGTATGTTAGTAGAAACACCACTGGGTAAACAAATGTCAGGGAAAGGATCAATAGAAGCCTCAGAGTTTGTAATAGTGTGAAAAGGATATATGCCTTCATGAAATACCACATCACGAGAAGTCGCAATAGAACGAGACTTAAGAACGTAAATCTTATACCCCTTCATACCAGGAGCATAGCCAATGAAAACACCAGGCAATGCTCTCTCACTGAACTTGTCTCGATGAGCTCGTAATGTTGAAACAAAGCATAGGCTCCCAAAAACTCGAAGAAAGTTGTAATCAGGAAGGCGATTGTGTAAGAGTTCAAATAGAGATTTAGCATCTAACAATGGAGAGGGTAGCCTATTAATCAAATATGTAGCAGTCAACAAGCAATCACCCCAAAACCTCTCTAAAACTCGTGATTGAAAAAATAGAGCTCGAGCAACGGCCAATAGATGCTGGTGCTTATGTTCAACAATGGCATTTTGTTGAGGTGTCTCCACACAAGAAAATTGATGCACGATGCTAAGAGAAGCAAACAATTCAGTAAAACGCAGTTCAAGGGCATTATCAGACCGAAAAACCTTCAAATCATAGCCATATTGCTTTTTCACCATATTAATAAACGATGGAACTATTGAGATGGTATCAGATTTATGCTGCAATAAGAAGGTCCAAGTGCATCTGGAATAATCATCAACTAATGTCAAGAAGAAGTGTTGCTTGTTATATGTTGGAGTCTTAAATGGACCCCAAATGTCACAGTGCACTAAAGAAAAAGGACAATCAGCTCGAGAATTGGAAGGTAGAAACGGCAAACGATGTTGTTTAGCAAGTGAACATATGGAACAAGGAGAATCAATTTTATTCACAGAACAAGGGGATACAATATTCTTTAACAAACGCAATACATTCGAGCTCGGATGACCTAATATGTCATGCCAAGAAGCTAAAAAAATAGAATTCATACAAGATGTATTAGCTTCAATCAGACTATCATGAGAATTCACATCTGGCAAACGCAGCAAATACAACCCTTGAAAAAGCTCACCCTTCCCAACCACTTACTGAAGATCCTGAATAACACAATGAGAATGGCAAAACAAAACACGAAAATCAGAATCTTTGGTAAGGGCACTGACTGCCAACAAGTTGAACCTGAACTCTGGGACAAAAAGAACCGATTCAAGTACCAAGCTAGGAGATAAACGAACAGTTCCAGCAAAACCAACTGAAATGACAGATTTATCAGGAAGAAGAATGTTTCCTCCTTTAATAGGTGTTAGAGATTCAAACAGATTCTTTTCATAACAAATGTGACGTGAAGCACCTGAGTCAATGATCCAAGGTGACTTAGAATCAGAAAAACTTAAATTGTTAATGTATGCTAAAAGCTTGCCTTGCATTGTGAGATTAATTGATATGGCCATGACTGTATCGATACGGGTTATTTGTCCAAACCTGTTTTGAAAACTATATTGAAAGAAATGGAAAGTGGGTGATGATTCACCACCTTGCTTGCCTCCCCCACGTGACATAAGCTCAGAGGAGATGACTACTAGTCATCAATTACCTTAAAGTTGTAAAAAGACGTATGAATTGATGGAAGTAATAAAATAAGCTTTCCATTGCCCAAGGGAAAGCATCCTATTGGTCCTTGATGTGGTGGGGATTTGACTAAAGCCTTGGCTTCCTTAAATGAGTAGGAAAAACATCCTTCTTCATCTTTGAATCCCCCGTTCATCAAAAACATCCCTTTTGCCTTACAACAAGCACACACCTTCATTGTCTTTTTCAACCTCAAGCTAAGCAAGCACCTCGGTTACATCTTTGACCTTTGTTCGACTTCGATACTCTGTTTGAAAGCCTACAACTCGGTGAGTAAAACCCCTAAGCTAATTCAGTGATTCCATGATTCCTCGAGGTTTAATTTTAAGATTAGGTTTTCAATGTTCAAATAGAAGCCCATGGATTAGGAAGCTGATTTCGTTATTCCGATATTTTCTACAAGCTTTGGTGAGCTTGAAAAGTGTGTCTGGATCCTTAGATTAAATTCTAATGCAATCCCTAACCTTGTTCTAGCTCAAGAAGTGGAGAAGGAACCCTCGTCATCTCCAACGAAAGCTAGGCAACAAGGAGTTGTAATTCAAGAGCCTTGAAGTTAAGGTGAGTGTAGTTGTGCCAAGGGATAGGCTAGGTGCCATCCCATTGCATTTGATTATGAATTTGATTTGCATTTTGTTAAACGCTCAAGTAGAGAAACCATGCATGGATTCGAATGGTAAGGTTGGTAAGTCTTTTGAATTGCTTTGATATGTCTATAAGCATACATGTGATATTCGAATTATGTGGCTTATGGAATTTGATATGAATATGTTATGTGATATGAAGCTACATCTCGTTTTGTTATATGATATTATATGATCCGAAAGGTATGAATTATGATGAGATATGTGAACTTGGACATTTGTGAACATTGGATACAATTGTCGTGCCATAAGGTTATTCGATCTCATTAAGTAAGGGATTCGATTACGGTCCGAGGCTACGGCCTATATATGTGGCGAGATATCCTTATCTGATTCGGACATGGTTGCGAGGTGGGAATCATTGACTAAGGAGGCGAGAAAGGCAATTAAGCTTGGTAAGAAGCTAGGGATCCAGTTTGTTAGTGATGAAAATGAGGTAATTAGGGACTTTGCACTTCTAGAAAAAGCAAGCTGTTGAGATTTTGTTAAGTGGGCTCGGGGATTTGCGGATTCTAACACGAAATGTTAGGGGGTTAGAGCCTGAAAAAAAATTATCTACAGTAAGAAAATTGTTTTCTACTCAAAAAATGCAGATGTTTTTCTTGCAAGAAACGGAGATAGGCTCGATTATAGAAGTAGAGGATTAAATGAAGTGGTATGATTATGAGTATCATTACTGTATTTCAGATTTAGATGGTAATTCAGGGGCTTTGTTACAATATGGGACAATCAAAGTTGAGCTGAGAGCATCGAAAATTTCTTAGAACTTTATCACGGTCAGGGGTAGGTGGGTGCAAATTGAGTTGGAGGTGACTTTAATCAATGCATATGTCCCCTCGTGTTGTAACCGGTGAAACATCTTTGTGGAAGAAGATATTTAATTTGAAAAACTCAGGGGATGAAGGATCGAATTACCTGGTTGGTGGTGACTTCAACGCAGTGAGAAACAGGAGTGAAAAAAGCTGAACGACTTTCAATGTGGGGGGAGAAAAATAATTTAATCAAAACATTGAAGAATGAGAGTTCATATAAATGCCAGTGCAAGGAGTTTGTGCAGAAATGATTATCTTGAAAAGTTTCTTATCATGACCCTGTGATACTGTCAAATGAGAATCCAGATTGGGGGCCGATTCTTTTCAAGTTTATCAACTCATGGCTTCGAAAGGATAGCTGCGGGGAGGTGATTAAGGGAATCCTTGAAGTAGGATCAGCCTTTTAATATGATCTACATGTTAAGCTTAGAAGACTCAAGAGCGCTTTGAAGAAATGGATCAATGAGTCATGTGGTTATCTTGATGAGAATATACAAGCTTTGGAAAGGAAGATTAATAATTGAAGAACAAGGGGAGGGTGCAGCTTGGATTGCTGAAAAGGAGGTAGAGGTGAAAAACTACAAGATCGATTTTTGGGATAATCGAGATTTGGAAAGGAATTTTATATGTTCAGACCGTCTCTCTTTAAGGCTTGGTGGTAAGCTTTATGCCTCGTGGTGTTCTTAGGAGTTAATTTGATTTTTCCTTCCTTTTGTGCTTTGCTCGTTGGGACTTTTGTAGTATGTAATCTTTGACAGTAGGGTGATGTTGATTTGTAATGACTCACCTGATCAGGATGCGATTTTGCGGTGTTTTGTAACCCTCGATTGTATGTACTCTTTTCCTTCAATCTAAGATAGGAAGGTTTTTAATGAGGCATATGATCGAGTTAGATTATTATAATAAAACAAACTCTTGCCGAGCAAAAAAAAAAGAATTGTGTAAGGGACTTATCTGGAGTTACGGCCTATTTTTTGATATGTGTGGTGTACAAGGGAATCCATGTATCCATTGGTTACTATGTCCAAGGAAGTGATATGTGATTATGATATGTATCTTGTATATAAAAATGTGTCACTTGAATTGAGCATGAGATACAAATATGATTTATGCACGAATTATTTGCATTTGTTATAACTACCTCACTAGGGTATGTAAGCCTAACATTCGTGTGTCTCATGCATTTCAGGATCTTAAAGAATCCTGGCCTCCGATCGTGTTGTTGCAGTTCCATGTCACTCTTACGAATCATATGTATGCTTATCTTTTGCTTTGAACTCCTAGTAAGGTGGAATATGGTTAGATAAGTCATGTTTGACTATTTTGATATATGTATAATGACCTAAATATGACTAAGTGTTGTATGGACATTTTGGTGTGTTTGTGAAGTAGTAAACTTAGTAAAAAGGAGCTAAAATGTGCTAAAGGTGAAAACTAGGTAGACAGATTTGGAACGCTATAAATTTTGACATGCTATTAGAATTATGGTTTTTAAGCTTGATGGTAAAATTTGGTAAAATTAGGACAATGTTCGCTAGGTTAATTCGAATAAAAACCAGTAAAAATCTGTCATTACAAGTTAGGGCGTATCGATACGGGTGATAGCGTATCAGTACAGTCCTTGCATTTTAGGTCTGGTCAATGCTGGTCAAATAGAATGTATCGATACAGATTTTGGTTACTGGAATCTGGTGGAAAATGGTATCGATACAGTCTAGAGCGTACCGATATGGAGTCAACGAAGTCAACCCGTATCAATACAGGCTTAGCCGTATCGGTACGGGCTTGTCACCCTTTGAATCTAAAATTTGGAAAATAGGCTTATCGTATCGATACGGCTTTAAAGGTATCGGTACAATATTTGTTAATTCAGCTAAGAGTCATTAAATCTTAGTTTTGCAATATTTATAAAATGATCACTAAATCTCAATCAGCCTAATTGGATAGGTAAACGATCTCCGTAAGTAAGGAGATTTCACAGACCGATAATCGGTAAGTCTAATTGTAAATTGGTAATATGGAATTCTGATTAGGTCCGTTAATTTATAAAAATTATGTTTTAGCCCTTAAGCTCGAAAAAGTTTAAATTTGACCCCAATTCGAATAAGGTTAGTAACAAATAGGTTCGATAAGTCTTAAAAGGCGACTAATAAGATATTCAGACTAAGTTCTAAACCCTGATTTTGTCTCTAATTTTTGAATTCGCTTTCTGGTAACACTTTCCGAACCGGCCCTCTACCAGACCAGGAAGGAGGTGTTACATATTATGTACCGTGTTACTAATTGGATTGTTTTGGGTGTAATTTATACATTGTTCTGTGTACTCTTTTCTTTCGTTTAGGTATAGGAAGGTTTTTAATGAGGCACTCAATGTAGGTCTTGGGTTTTTACCCTATAATAAAATCTCAATTGCTGAGTAAAAAAAATAATTTGACAAAATTTGTAAATATAAAGTGTTAAATGTATTGATTTGTTTCAAATTATGACCAGGTTGATAGAATGTATAAGTTTTGGTACCAATTTGGGAGAATGTGTCTAGTTTAAGTATCGACTTAGGAGAATATGCCTAGTTTAGGTACCAATTTGGGAGCAAAAATTCATTAGGTACCAACTTGAGAGAATGTGCCTAGTTAAGGTGCTAAATGTATATTTAAGGAAAAAAAGAAAACACCCCCACAAGCTTTTTGTCCATAATTAAGAAAGGCATGTATGTGTGGCGTAATCTAAATAGCGTTTTGTGTTGTTGGTTTTAGAGATGAAGAGTAATTGTTTCCATTAGGGCTGTAAATGAGATGAGACGGATCGAGAGTTATTCGAGCTCGGCCTGGTCAAAGCTCGGTCAATACTCAACTCGAGCTCGAACTCGGCTCGAGTTCTTAATGAGCCGAGCTACTTGATATCCAACTCGAAAAGCTCGCGAGCTACTCAAAAATATAATATACTAATTTTTTTAATTTTTTAATTTAAAATCTAAATTCCTAAATTCTTAAGCATAAGTTCAAAACCCTAAAATCTAAATCCTAAATTCTAAGCCCAACAACCTAAACATCTAAACCATAAACTAACACCATAAACCCTAAAAATAACAAGCTTGTGTAAACTAAAGTTTACACAACTTATGTATCAAAGTGTTTTTCCTAATAAAGCTTTACATTTGGCGAGGCATCATAAAAAATTTGGTGAATCCGGATGTTAATAGATGGATGAAATTTGAAGCTTTCAAGTGGTTAGTAGGGGATGATTTTTCCATACTTTTTTTGGGAGGATTAGTGGTGCGGTTCACAGCCACTTTGCAAGGCATTTGGGAGACTCTACAGACTAGTAATTAACAAAAGCATATTGGTCGCGAAAATGTCTTCAGGAGTCGAGCTATCGAGAATTCAATGGCATGAAGTTTTTTCGAGACAGTTACTTGATAAAGAATGGTTGGTGGTGGACGAGTTAAAGAAGATAATTGGGAATGTTTCTTTGCGCCCTGGTGTACCAGATCAAATCGTTTGGATTCATGACAAAATGGGTCAATTTTCGGTTTAAAAAACTTTCTTTCCTGCTTGTCGATTCTGATATTGTGGCTCTGAATTTCAATTTTGGTAACATGTGGAAGATGAAAGTACCTCCAAAGGTTAAAACTTTCTTTGTGAATGCTTAAACTAGATAGAGTTCTTACGAAAGCGTTCCTTAGAGCAAGAGGAATTGCTTTAGATGCGAGCCAATGTATGTGTGTTTGGTGTGGATTAAATCATGAGGACTCAAACCATTTGTTTGTTTATTGTACGTTTGTGAATTGCTTTTGGGTGTTGTTTTGCCAATGGTGGAATATTTAGAAGAGACACTTCTAAAACGTTAAGGGGTTGTTAGATTTTTGCTTTGAAGTTTCGCTATCGGGTGACATTAAAAGTATATGGTTAATTTCGTTTACGCCCCTAATTTCTAGGATAGAAATCTTCTACCCCTTTTCGGTGCCCCTACTTATGCCCCCACACTTAAAATTAGGTTTAGGGTTTTATGTTAGCGGTTATGGTTAGGATTTAGGAAATTTAGGGTAGGGTGTATTTTTTAGGGTACAGGGTGTAGGGTTTAGGATTTAGAATTTAGGATTAAGGCTTAAAATTTAATTTTATTGTATTTTTTAGTGTTGTGACGTAAATAGAAGCACCGAAAAAGGACAAGAGATTTTTATCCTAATTTCCATACTCTACTAATTGTGGGCCTCAAGGGAAAAGGTATTCTCCTTTCGACATTAACTGATGTTTCATTATTGTTTCCATCATTTGAGAAAGAAAGCTCTACGCCTCTACCTACCACTACGCTTATTTCATGTAGGAAAAGACAGCATATTTCATGTAAGAAAAGACAGCAGTGAAGACGAGGGAATATAATATTTCAGGTTTACTTTATCAATGTTCAGAAAATTTTTAAAAGAAGACTGGTTAAAAGGAGGTAAAAAAGAGGCGGTATATAAATTTTTACAAAAAATTATAAAATTTTTTGTATAATTTTTAAAAATTTTTAAAATGGTAAGAATTTTTGTATATACACAAATCTTTTACAAAATTGTAAGAATTTGTGTTTATACACAAAGTCGATACACATATTTTTACAATTTTTATAAGAATTTGTGTAGCACCTCTTTTTAGTCTCTTTTTAATTGTTCTCTCCCTAAAATCTCCCCAAGATTCAGTTTTGATGCATCACATAAAAAAGAGATTATTGGAGTGTAAATAAAGTTAAGGAGGAAAGAAAAAAAGTTGGTTTCTTAGCAATGACATAGTACAAACAGGGACTACCGGAATTTTATGTCATGGGTGCATAATATTATAGAGTTATATTAAAAAAGTTTAGGGGTGTAAAATTATAAAATTTTATGAAGTGGGAGCTTAAATAATCGATAAAAATATAATATATATATATATATATAAATTATAGGAGAGTTTGAAATTTTTAAAGGGTGCGACTACCCCCTCTAACACCCCTCGGCCCATCCCTAGTTTAATTTAAGGTTGTGGGACTAAAATGTTCTCTTTTTTCGGTTTTCCTTTTTATACCAACACTAAAATATCAAATTCTATGCTCTTACCCTTAGTTCTAAATTCTAAAAAGTATACTCTATCCCAAATTTCATAAACTCTAAACCTAAACCCTAAACCAAAAAAAATTTATTCATATGTTATGTAATAAAATATTAATAAAGGCTGCAAAGAAGGTACTGACCGAAGCTTGCACCAGTGGTGGCTGGAATATCGGTTACCAACTTGTAGTGTTTTATTTTGATGCAAAAGTGTTGGGCTATGTTCGGCAGAGCTTTTCTATCAGTTTTTTGAAAAGTTTTACCGAACAAGTTATTTTTGGCGTCTCTGTACCCTTACTTTTTTACCAATGTTGCTCTAAACAACTGCGTTTAGAAAAGTTAAAAATTCTAGCTTCTCTCTAAATACAAATTCTCAACTCAATATAAGATTTTGGCAACGGCGCCGAACGGAGCTTTAATAAAGTACTGTAATACCCAAGAAGTAACTAAACTACAAACTATCTGATGGAATAAAAAGATTTCTGTCCTTTCTGTAATATTTCAATAATTACTATTTTCTACTGGATGACCAATCATATTTATCTATGTACGAGAAGAATCTTTCTTTCTTTCTACTTTTACTTTTAGTACAATTATTCTATATGTATAAGGTTTATTTGGAAGTACCCTCAAAAGCCGTGGCTAGAATGTCGAGTCCATTGTCTTACATATATGTATATGTACGTATGAAGAGATTAATTGATAGAACGGTGAGCACGATTGAGAGCGTGCAGTTTGTGTATGTTCAAAGGGAGAGTAATGCAATGGCGGACAAGGCAGGGCGAAGGAGACACATCTTTTCAAAGCTTGGTGGTAATATTGAGGTCTGGTTTTATGGTTTGCTTGCTGTCTGGATTTGGTATTGTGGAATTCCATGGATATGTCTGGTCACTGTATTCTCTTGTTCCACCTACTCTCTTCGTTGTATTGTACTCTTTTCTCCATTTAATATTAAAGTTTTTTAACGAGACATATAATTCAGAGAGATCAGCTCACCAGTGCAAGTACTATTTCCTGAGGTTAGGGGCATCAGGATCCACCATAACCTACACCGAATTCGAGTATATACGTAAGCCAAAAATGCGTGTATATATAAAGGAAGTATTACCAGAGTGTAGAAAGTCCTGAAATCATCCCCGTCAATATCGATCCTTGGCTGGTGTTTGGTGTGTCGAAGAAGATGTTTTTCTTGGATGAGAATTTCGGTGAGGAACGGGGAGAGCTTTTTGTGGGAGATGAAGCTTTACTTTGACTTCCATTTGGGTTTCAAAATTGAGAGAAAAAGTGGTAAACATTTGTCATCTTTTTGGATTTGGGTTGGTTTTGTTCTAAATAATCTTTTTATTTTTTATAATATTATTGTTTTTGTTAATAATTTTTTTAATAATCTCTATATATTTTCAACATTTTTATTTTTAAAATTTTTAATATTATTTTATAATTTTTTAAAATTTTACGGTTTAATGACGTGGCACTTCTGGGGTGTGCCGCGTGTCATCACCTTATTGGTCATCAATGAGTTGACGACCAAAATTGGTCAACCGTTGCAGAAGGGCTAAATTGAGTGCGATTTGAATTATGAGAGTTAAATTGAGTGCAAAAAATTCATAAGGACTTAATTAATTTTTTTAATTTTTCGTTGAGAGTTAATATGATATTTTTTTTAGAAAGGGAGAGTTAATTTGACCTTTAAGCCTTATATGTGTATGCGCGCGTGCGTGCGTGCGTGATAAAAATAAAATGTATACATTATAAAAAAATATTATATAAATTAAGATCCATTTGTGCAATGTAAAACTTAAAAGTATTACACGTTTTTTTTTACATCATTGGATTAACTAATTTTAGTGTTTGGAATTAAAAGTTTTAATTATGATAATTCACTTTTATTCTGTAAAATCTTATCATTATCTATCGTTAATATTAACAATCGATTTTTTTAATCTAACGATTTAAAAAAATCGTGTAAAACTGTTAAGTTTTATATTATGGCAAAAGATCCTAACCCAATTAGATTCAATGCAGCATATAGTTGAAAAGTATAAAACAATGAATTTATCTACTTCAAATTTAGTATGAATTTCAAAATCACTAATAAATAAACATCTAACAAGTCCGTGAATTTAAAAAATGGTAATGAATAGTATTTTACATTTGAACATTTTATTATTCAATTTACACCCTCTTTAATTTTTAAAATTATTATTTTCAAACTCTACCAAACGAAATTCAAAAAGGCTATATTTTATAAATGCTTAATATAAAATAGAATATATAAATAAAGGTCCTTTCGGATCTACATATGTGATATAATTTTTAGAAGTGTTTCTAAAAAGTGTAAATCACATTCTTTTTATTAATAAGACAATGTACTAAAGTAAATTACTATAATTAACGGTACGCAGTAGGTTTTTGTATCACATGAATGATATTATTGTGCCCTGCGGCCACCGGAGCCACTCTCCCTCTGGCAGTTGAAATAAACGGCAGCCACTGGCTGGCCGAGGTTGTAAAGCTCTGCAAAGTCTCTGGTATTGAAATTCTGGCGCCAACCCGGTGCGTACACGGTTTGCCTT
Organism: Hibiscus trionum; assembly: GCA_030270665.1. Lineage (NCBI taxonomy): Eukaryota > Viridiplantae > Streptophyta > Magnoliopsida > Malvales > Malvaceae > Hibiscus > Hibiscus trionum. The sequence continues at coordinate 540,769 of BSYR01000013.1, forward strand.
CCCAGTTGCTGAAACAACACGAACACGAACCGGTGGATCCCAACCGTAGGTCGTGGGCTCTCGTAGCACACTACTTCTTGCCCTATGTTTTCATAACCCTAACATCGTCAGTCATCACCATATATTCTATATATATATATATATATATATATGGTCTTCTTCGACAAATTTAGATATAGCACGAAAGCAAATCATTACACATAATGTACCTAAAACTCTTGCATTGAAAAAAAACATCCCCACGATCAACAAGAGTTGGGTGCAATGCTAAGGCACATTGCTTTTCCAAGAAGAAAACTCGGATTCAAATTTTGGAGATGACATCTTTTGGAGGAACAACTACGAATCTCAAACATGAACCACAAAATAGACATGCACTTACCAAAAATAACACCCTCACAAGCTTTGTGCCCAGAATTAAGCAAGACGTGTATGTGTGGCGTAAATAGTGCTTTGTGCTGTTGGAGAAATTATATTATAGGCTTGTTCCGTCACATCATCCATGGTCTCAACTAATAAAAATAATTTATTTCATTAATTTTTTCATGTCATCTTTTTACGAAGTGAATCTCCACATGGTAAATATTATTTTTTAAATTTAATTTACAGTAAATATGAATGAAGATTCATTGGGTAAAAAGATAATATGAAAAAACCTAATGAAATAAATCATTTTTATTGGTTAAGACCATAAATAACGGGACGGGACGGATCTATGATATAATTTCTCGTACAATAAATTTTAGAGATGAAGAATAATTGTTTCCATACTCTAATAATTGTGTGCCTATATGTTCAAAGAAAAATAATTGTGGACCTCAAGAAAAAAGTTATTCTCCTTTCGACTAGGGCGATAAATGAAACGAGACATATCGCAAGTTACTCGAGCTGGACTCGGTCATAATTCAGTCAAAATTCGACTCGAGCTTGAACTCGGCTCGAGTTATTAACGAGCCGAGCCGAGCTGAGCTAATTGATACCCGACTCAAAAAGCTCGCATGCTACTCGAAAATATAATATACTATTTTTTTAATTTTTAAAATTAGAGTGAACTAAAATGTAGGTTGTGTATTTTTTGTTGTTATGTTATGTTGGTTTAACTTTTTGTATATTTTCACGTGTACTCTTTTTCTCCGACTAGAATTAAGGGTTTTTAATGTGGCACATGAAAATATTTCTTTTGTATGATTCTATCTATAATGAAATCATGCAATTTAATGATAATGATAAGAATATTAATATTTTTTTCAAGTCATAGGGTGATTTTTGAAATTTCAATAATAATAATAATAATAATTTATTATTATTATTATTATTATTATTATTATTATTATTATTATTATTATTATTATTATTATTATTATTATTATTATTATCAGGGTTGTAAATAAACGAGACAGATCGCGAGCTATTTGACTCCGACTCGGTCAAAGCTCGATCAACACTTAACTCGATTGGACTCGATTCGAGCTCGAATTCGACTCGAGTTCTTAATGAACCAAGTCGAGTTCAGTACACTCAAACTCAAATTAAGCTCGAACTCGACTCAAATTTTTAACAAGCTGAGTCGAAATTAGCAATACTTGAACTCAATTCGATTAGTTTACCCCCTACTTTCGACATTAACCGATGTTCCATTACTGTTTACATCATTTGAGAAAGCTATACCCACCACAACGCTTATTTCATGTACGAAAAGACAGCAGTGAAGGCAAGGGAATATAATATTTCAGGTTTACATCATCAAGGTTCAGTTTCTGATGCATCACATAAAAAAGAGATTATTGGAGTGTAAATAAAGTTAAGGAGGACAGAATAAAGTTGTTGATAGCACTGACATGGTACAAACAGGGAGGACCATAATTTTATGTCACAAGTACGAAATTATATTAAAAGTTTAGGGTCAAAATTATAAAAGTTTAAGGAGAGTGCGCTTAATTATCGATAATAAATACAAATAAAATATGGATGGAAATCATCTGCCCCCAAAGTATGTCCCCATTTGTGCCCCCACTTTAAAATAGTGGGTTTAGGGTTTAGAGTTTGAGATTTAAGGTTGGGGCTTAAGGTTAGGGTGTAGGGAATTAGGGGTAGGGTGTATTTTTTTAGGATTTAGGGTTTGGGATTTAGGATATAGAAATTAGGGTTATGGGGCAAGATTTAATTTTTAAGTATTTTTAGGCAGGGGCATAGAAGGAGGCATGGTTAGGGGGCAGGAGATTTTTACCCATAAAATACATAAATTATAGAGGAGTTTAAAATTTTCAAAGACTGCGACTACCCCCTCCAGCACCTTTTGGTCCATTCCTAGTTCTAATGAATCTTAAACTAAACCAAAGCTATATTCATATAGATATGTTATGAGACAAAAATCTTTGTTCCTTTTTGTGTCCTAACACTAAAAATAAAATAAAGTTTTAAATCATAACCATAAATTCTAAATTCTAAAAAAATACACCATATCCTAAATTTTCTATACTTTAAACCTAAAAGCTAAACTCAAACCTTAACCCTAAACCTAATGATTTCGATGTGATGTATTCCTTACGTTATGTGTACTCTTTTCCTCTAATTAGATTTAGAGAATTTTTTAACGATGCACGCAACGTGGGCGCAAACTTTTAAATTATTATAAAATAAAATTTATTTTGCCGAGTAAAAAAATAAAGGGTGCAAAGAAGGTACTGACCAAAGCGTGCACCAGTGGTGGCTGGAATATCAGTTACCAACCTGCAGTGTTTGATTTTGATGCAAAAGTGTTAGTAAAGTATTGTAATACCCAAGAACCAAACTACAAACTATCTGATGGAATAAAAAGATTTCTGTCATATTACAATAATTAGTACGGGATGACCAATCATAATGTACGATAAGATTCTTTCTTTCTACTTTTTCTTTAGTATTATTATTCTATGTGTATAAGGTTTATTTGGAAGTACTCTCAAAAGCTGTGGTTTGAATGTAGAGTCCATTGTCTTACATATATTTATATGTACGTATGAAGAGATTGATAGAACGGTGAGCACGATTGAGAGCATGCAGTTTGTGTATGTTCAAAGGGAGAGTAATGCAATGGCGGACTATCTTGCCAAGGCAGGGCGAAGGACACAAGATCTTGGTAATATTGAGGTTTGGTTCTATGGTTTGCTTGCTGTCTGGATTTGGTATTGTGGAATTCCATGGATATGTCTGGTCACCGTATTCTATTGTTCCAGCTGCTCTCCTGATTGTGTTGTAATCTTTTCTTCCATTTAGGATTATGAAGATTTTGAACGAGACACATGATTTCAGAGTTAGGCATTTAAGATCATCTTCTACGTACGTACGTACATACATACATATAAAGAGAGAAAGATCAGCTCACCAGTGCAAGTATTCCCTGAGGTTGGGGTCACTTGGGCTGGGGGCATCAGGATCCACCATAATCTACACCGAATTCGAGTATATACGTAACTGATCATAAAGAAGCCAAAATGCGTGTATATATAAAGGAATTTACCAGAGTGTAGAAAGTCCTGAAATCATCCCCGCCAATATCGACCCTTGGCTGGTGCACAGCTTGAGCAGGTTTGAGCTCAACGCCATTATTAACGTCGCTAGAACCGTAGGACACCTTGAGAGCAGTAGTCCTGGTAAAGGAGTCCAAAACATCTCCTATAACCCTACCAACTACTAGTGGATCCCTGTCTCTACGCATGACCGGAAAATTTTTGCTTCAGTTTAGTTATGGAAACAAGGGGTACCTGAGTGGGATTTATATAGGACGGAGACTACCTTTATCTTTATGTCCCTATTAATAGAATCTTTCCTGCTTTTATTACAAGAGTATAATTTTTCCGCCAAGGATTTCATTTTCATTCGTGGGAACTGAATATGCAAACCAATGCTGAAACTTCTATGACCAAAAACATGTGAACCGTTCTAGTATTTTAGTTAATAACAACATGATGAACATATTATCTTTAGACATTAGCATCTAATTACACTAAAAATAAAACTTGCAGGTTAACTATTATAGTATGTTGGTTAATTATAAACAACACTAAGATCTATATGACCAAATTTATCATGAATGAATGGATCTATGGTCCATAAAAAAATTAAAATTATATTTTGTCCCTAAAAGTTTATATAATTTGTTATTCATCCTTTAAATTCAACTTTTTTAAATACCCTCGTCAAATAATATTAAGTTCATGTATGGCGTTTGTTCATATATGATGTTTATGGATTAGTATGAGTATTCGTTTTTTCCGACTAAGTTTAGGGGATGTTTTTAATGAAGATAGTGCTAGCTCCCCTTTGTATGATTTCTCATTAGTAAAATCATACTAATTTGATAAAAGAAGAATATTAAGTTCGGCCAAAACAATTCCTTTAATTTCGAAAAGCCATTCCACAGCATCCCATCATGATCATGGTACAATATGTCTTCATCAGTTGTTTTTTTGTTTTTTGTTTGCTTCGCGAAAGAATTTATTCGGTTGAGCCCCCACAAAACCAAGATGACTGACACCAATCTTGCCACGTTGAGTTAATTTAGACTGAGTCGTTTGTTTGAGTTTTTTTTTGTCTTTTAATTTAATTATTTTAAATTTAAGTTGTTTTAAGCTTTAGACATTCCACCACAATTAAAACCCTATTCACTCTCTCCTTATTTTTGTTCTTGCGTCGTTCTTCTTTTATTTCCCGTATATTTTTCATCGCCAGTGATAGCACGATAGTATTAATCTTAAGTTGATCGTCAACAGCTGATTTTTTCTTTTCTTCTTCTTCTCTTTTTCTAATATACTTATTTGATTTTGTTTTGAGTTATGCTATTTGATTTTGTTTAGTTAGTCTCCTCTTTCCCTATAAAAATGGTAGATCTTTTTATCTGCTTTTGTTGCACGTCTTTTTTCTAATCGTGTGGCATGCTATTTTATGTTATTGTATCATTTTTTAAATTTTTTTAGGGTTTGATTTGAAATTGCATCTCTACATCTAGATGGTATTCATTGTGTTACCTTGTTGATTTGTCCCTAGTTTGGACTCTTGTTCGCAATCTTGAAGATAGGTCGTGATTGAGTTGTAATAATACTAGGTTGCCAATGAGTCATCATTGTTATATGTATTTTTATGTTCGTGTTGATAATGTTTATTCTTCGTCGCCTATAATGGTGATTGTATGTATCTATCATTTGTCTGAATTATTTGGTTGAGATTTTAATCATGTCTGTATTTGGTCTTATTTTATTTTTTAAGTGGCTAGTTTGTGCACTATATAATTTTAGAAGAAATAGTTCAATTAATCTATTATTATTTGTAGAATGTTATTGTAATTTTAGAATATTTCTTTTTTTATTCAATAAAACTAGCTGTTATTATTTGTCAAAAAAATTCAAGTCATTCAAGTATTTGTCAAAATCTTTACATAATTTTGGGTGCAAGTTGAGATCGAACTTGATTTAGTTTTTTCTTAATCAACTAGTCTAGGGGTGTGCAAAACCGGGTTCGGTTAACCATTAGCAAATTATTTCGGTTAACCGATAAGTTCGGGTCACCAAATTATCGACCCTAAACCGTATCCATTCAAGCGGTTAACCGTTTAGTCGGTTAACCGAAAAAATCGGTTCGGTTCGGTTCGGGTAACGGTTTTTTTATTTTGTTTATTAAAAATATAAATTTTAATAATATGTTAGAAAAAAGTACATACTTTTTAAAAACGACACATGATATTATTATCTTTTCTAATACTAGCAAGTTAAACACTTAAACTTGATAAAATAAAATTATGGTTCTACTTTTGGGGAATGAGAACATAAAATAAAATAAAATTTTTTAATATAAAATAATAATATATATTATATAATCGGTCGGTTCGGTTACCCGGTTTATCCCAAAACTGTAAACCGTAACCGAACCAGTTTCTTTTTAAAAAATAAAAACCCGAACCGAAACCAAATTTTTCGGTTCGGTTAACCTATTTTTCGGTTCGGTTTTTTCGGGTTTCGGAATCGGTTTCGGTTTTTCGATTTTTTTGCACACCCCTAAACTAGTCTATGGTAGTGTGTGGTTAGTTAGGTTTCACAAGTGGCAAGTGAACTGGATTGCACTACGCCTGGTGATTCCAATGAACGTCGACAGCCTCCATTTTAACCACAAGACTGGGCTGCTTCAACGTTGCCTTTTCAACATTCCGATTCGGTAAAAGCTCCAACTGGGTCGATGCCTTAGGCTTTGGTAGTGGACGGAAGAATAAACCTAATCCTACGCTCAACTTACCAATTATCTGGGCGCATAATTTTTTTTTATCGAATCTACTTTGATTAGACGTTATCTCGTATTTTGAAGAATAGAAAACATTTGTCCATTTTCGGTGCTTTTATGTATGCCCTATGTTAAAAAAAATTAGAGTTTAAGGTTTAGGATTAAGATTAAAGTTTAGGAAACTAAGACTAAAGTGTATTTTTTAGGGTTTAAGATTTAGGGTTAGAACTTAAAATTTAATGTTTTAGTGATAAGCATAGAAAGGGGCACCAAAAAGGAGTAGAAGATTTTTGTCCTATTCTGACACCAACACAACATTTTTAAATGAACTTTAATTTGGAAATTATTCAGAATTTCCTTGAATAATTCTAGTTAGAGTTGTGACCTAAATTCTAATTTAGGTTATTCAAATACTTGAAGAACTTTACTTCTCTCTTTGGATATGTGTTGAAGAGCAGAGAATCTAGTTTGAGTATAACTTTTTTTTATATAGGTTTTCTTGGAAACAAGTTTCTTATCTCTATAATAGATACAAGAGATTAAGAATTTATTCATTTAGTTGCAATATTTTATTATGCGTTATGGTGAAAGTTCTCATTATCTGCCTGTGATTTTTTCCCACTTTAAATTTTTCTTGTAAATCATTGTGTTTATTTTTCTTTTCTGCGTTTGCTATCATTTATTTTTCGTCATTATCATCTCGATAATTATAATAAATTAGTATCAGAGATCTAGGTTTCTTATACTGGTCACGGTAATGACAACAATGAAGTGTGATATTCCGCTATTGGATCACAACACCATATTCTTGTTATGACAGGTGAAGATTCGAGATGTACTTGCACGTATGGACTTAGACGTGTTAGAAGGGTTTGAGAGTTGTCGCCAGAACGGTCAGATGCAAAAAATGTGTCATAGGGAAACCATATCCCAAATTCAGTTGCACTTAACAAATCATATTTTGTAGAATGATATAGTAGGGCAAGGTTGAACTCCTCTACCACAAACTCCTTTTCCACAGATAAAATCCTAATATTCTATTGTGGTGGACAGACCCATAAGGGATGTCAGACGTTCAAAGAGATATGTGAAAACTGATCTATCGACATATATGTTGAATGTGTCGAACAATATAAATGCAAGCCAAGCACCATCAACATATTATGAGGTCGTTGGTGGTGAACACTCAAACGAGTGGATGTTGATTATGCAAGAAGAGATAGAGTCACTCCCTACAGCCAAGTTTGGGCAGAGCTTGAACTTGGTCAAGTCTCATTGCTGAAGACTGCCCCTTGAAGGGGTTTCTTGGAAGAGGTGAAGATATTGTTCGAAAAGAATTTGTCTCTAGGTGAAGATTTGTTAGAGTTTTGATCTTAATTCTTTTAGGATTTGATTGAAAGTAAGAATTAAGGGTTATAATGAGCCTGACCAGCTCGCAAGCTACTCAGGCTCGGCTTGGTCAAAGTGCGACTCGAGACCTTAACAAGCTGAGCCGAGTCGACCCAGGCTCGGCTTGGTCAAAGCGCGACTCGAGACCTTAACAAGCTGAGCCGAGTCGACCCAAGCTCGGCTCGAAAAGCTCGTGAACAGGCTCGAAATAAATTATATATTTATATATGCATTTGTATGTTTTAGTGTTGTTAACTTGTTATCATGGTTAAATACTTTAAATTGTATAATTTAGAAAATGTACTATGGTTACTTGCGAACTTCAAAAATAAATTTTATCTTTTCTCAAACAGGTTTTTACATGTTATTTTTTAAAACTTCAAAAAAAATATTTAAAAACAATTTGAGGAAAGCAACAAGCTGAGCTCGAGCCTCGAGTTGAGCCGAGCTCAAACAGTCCAATTCGAGCTCGAGCCTAAAATTTTGAGCTCAATAAGCCTCGAGCCGAGCTTGGGCAGGCTCGGGCTCGGCTCGTTATCACCCCTAGTAAGAATCTTATTTTTAGTAGATCTTGTTTACTTTACATTAATCAAAGTTAGAAAACACAGTTTGAGTGAATCTCTTTCTATGCAGGTTTCCTTTGGAAACAAGTCTCCTATCCTTATAAATAGATACATGAGATTAAAGGGCTTTTCATTTAGTTGTAATCTTTTATTCTGCGTTATAGTAAAAGTTCTCTTCCTCTGCCCGTCGTTTTTCCCTATTTTGGGCTTTCGGCGTAAATCGTTGTGTTTAATTTTCTTTAGAATTATGAGAAAATAATTAAATTGAGTTTTAGGGATAAATAAAAATAAATTAGGGCAAAAGGGGATTTTTATTAAAAGAGAGTTTTTAAGATAAGAGAGAAATAAAATAGAATATTTCAAAAAAATGATACCCACTTTCTATCTTCCTCCCTTCTCATTTTTCATTTCACGTTAAAAACACCCAAAGCTAACCCACCATCCATTTTCATCAATCTCCACCATTTTGAAGGTTTCAAAGAGGTAAACAACTTGGTTTTCACTCTTCCCTTTATTTAAATCTTGCTTATAACATTTTCTTTCCAAAAGCTTGGTGATTTCTAAAGTTCTCTTATTTTGGGTAAAATGGGTTTTTGAAGGGTTTAAGCAATTTAGTGAAAACAATGATTTGGGTAAGCTTTAAATCATGTTTTGAGTACACAATAAGGTTAAGATGATGGGTTTATCAAGAAATCCCGAAATGGAATAAATGGGTAAATTTTGAGTTGGGGGAATATGGGTTTTGGGTTGGAAATGGTTCCTAAGGGGGTTTGTGGATGTGTGTTGAAGGTTTTGAAGCTTTTGGGTGTGTTTTGGATGTTAATTTGATGATGTTATGGCTGATTTTTGGTTAGAGTGGAAATGTGATTGGTTTTGATTAGTTTCAGGTAGGAATCGGAAATGGTTGTTGTTGAATTGAGATGGAGTTGATTTCAGTGGGTTTGATTGTTGAAAAGTATGTTAACTCTTTGTTTTGATTTGGGTAGAAGCAGCGGATAGAGATTTGGGTACTTCAGATGCGACACCCGGTGTTACGGATGCTTGAAATTGGTGTTTCGGCTATTGTTGGGTTCTACCGGTGAGTGGAAATGTTTTTGAAAGTTTAGGTTGAGCTTGAAAGGCCAACCTAAGCTCGAGAGTAAATATTAAATGTTTACGTTTTACTTTTCCGGAATTCTATATATTTCAATCTTGTTACGCATTGTTGATATGAGATGAATGTGTGTATTTGATTAATGAGTGTGGTATTGTTATGTTGGTTTATATGACGTTTGAGTATTGGCAAATATGAGAGTCTTACCGGGTATAATTGGTCGACCATAGGGTTATAGTGCACTTGTAAAATTCGTGCGTGACCCTAGTGATGTAAGCTGCCATTAAGGAGGAATACAGTGATGTAAGATGCCACCAGAAGCTTTATTGTTTGACTTCGGTGATGTAAGATGCCATCGTGAGTCTTGTTGTTCATATAGATTCGGTGATGTGAGATGCCATCGAATCCAATCCGCGTATCCGAGTAATGTAACCATAATTGCCATAATACTCTTATGTTGGAAGATTGAATGTTATCTTGATAGATGTTGAGAGTCATGCTATGTTGTTATGTTGTTGTATTTCTTGATGTAAGATGCCAAGCACATGTAAGATTGTTGATAATCATGTTGATGGAATTCATGTTTGTGGTTTTATTTTCAATTCATAAACGGTTTTATTAAAACTACATTGTTGTTGTGGTTTTGAGCACCACTCACTAAGCTTTATGCTTACGCGCTCCTTTCCAACAATGCAGATCATTAGCGATCCGGGAAGCAAATGAAGGCGAGGGAAAGGCTTCGGTGGTCGTATTTTAAGTTGTAATAATAATTTAGCAATGAGAATACTTACTTTTGTGGTTAGGGAGGTGGTTGTAAACTCCCATGAGATTGATCATGTTGCTACATGCTTTAAATGTTGAAACCATGCTATGTTGAGGCTTGCTTTTGGTTTTGGTTAAATGCCACGTGTTTTGGCTTGTTGTTATTTTGAGTTACAGTGTTCCTTATGAGCTTTTAAGTTTGAGATCGATGCTTGTGTGTATGCATGTTTGAAACCTGTTCTTAGGGTGTCTTGCCTCTAGAATGTTTGCTCAATATGTTGCTTCGTGGTTTGTGCTCTTTCGGGGTAAGTTTGGGGATGCTAAATTGCATTTTTGGGTCAATCTGTACCCAGGCGTTTTGAAACACCTAGTATGGTTTCGGAACGGCCAGGCGTTTTGGGGGACCCGTATCAGAATGAGGGTGGTGTCGTTTCGGTACGTTTTGCCTATGGAGGCTCCCGTTTCGAAACCAAGGGAGACGTTTCAGAATAGCCTACTTTTTCTTTTTGTCGAGAGTCCGCATTTTGAAACGGAAAACCCTTGTTTCGAAACACATGTAGTTAAAGTGGTTAAAAGGCATATTTGTAGGTTTCCAAATGTTACATTTTAGTCCCTAATGCTTGAATGCTTCCTAAGTGAGTTTATATGTCTTGTTTGTGTTGGTCTTGCCTCGTGTACTTGAAATATGACTAATAAACTATTTGGTAAAGTTTAAATTATCTTTTTGCCCCTGTTTTGGTGTGGTTTTGCAAAATGGTCCTTTGTGACTGTTTGGATCCAATTGGACATCTGATTGATGTCCGATTGAGATGTTGTTCTTCCGCTGTAACCCTTAACACCATAGAACCGTTAAATTGTATTTAGACAAGATAAATATTAATCTAGGGTTGTTAATCGGAGGGAAATTCTCAGATTTTTCTCTAGTTATCCCCGTGTGACTCTCCCGATTCGGTCTTGCGACTAGACCAGGTTGAGGGGGTTACATTTGGTGGTTTCAGAGCTTCAGTTTCGAGGTTTCCTGGGAAGGTAAGTCAGGTAAGTTGATTCTGTGTATGTTTGTCTGTTTTGCACGGTGTTTGTGAGCATGACTTTGTGTTTCTGTTAATGTTTGGAGGTTGGTTAAGCATTCCCATTGCTTGGTATTATTACTATAGAAAAATGGTTTTGATTTAAAAGGGCTTGAACACACAGATTCCTACCTTTGCTGACCCAATGTTTTCTTGTGTGTTATGTTTGATGTTTTATATTGTATCTTTATTATGGTGAGACCAAGGGGAAGGCCTAGAACGGGTGACCAGGCACCCGGGGATGCGCCTCTTCCTCCTCCTCCTGGTAATGGGGTGAATGTCGGAGGTAATGTACCTCAAGCTGGTGCGAATGTTGGAGGTGATGGTAATGGACCTCAGGTTGGCCAGGGTAAGACTGGTGTGGACATGGCCCAGTTACTTCAGACTTTAGCCGGAGCTTTTCAGACGGCTGTTGCTGGTCTTCATGCTCCAGCACCACCTCAGGGTGCAGGGACATGTTTGCCCCTTGAGCAACTTCGTAGCTTAGGCGGAGTCGAGTTTCGTGGTATGTCTCCCAAGGGTTTGGAGGCATGGCTTGAGAGTACTACTCGTATCTTGGCTCAGATGGAGTGCTCAGACACTCGTAAGTTGGGTTGTATTGTCTCGTTGCTTCAGAGAGATGCGTATGCTTGGTAGACCACAATTATCTCAGGTATGCCCGAGGCAAAGGTTACTTGGGAATTCTTCCGTAGTGCGTTCCGCAAGAAGTACCTTGGTGCTCATTATCAGGACGAGAAGAAGAGAGAAGTCATGGCTTTAGTGCAAGGCAGTATGTCCGTATCTGAGTATGAGGTACAATTTGTGCGCTTGAGTTAATATGCTTCAGAATTGGTTCCCACTGAGAGGGAAAGGTGTGAACGGTTCCGTTACGGGTTGGTTACGGAGGTAAAGACCTACATGCTTGCTTCTGATTACACTGAGTTCGATGTCTTGGTTTCTAGGGCCAAGGACATTGAGCAAAGTCAAAGTTTGGTTGCACGATCGGGTGGATCCAGTTGAGGGAAAAGGTCTGTCGAGTGGGAGCGAGACCGTAACAAGAGGCACAAGGATAGAAGGCACCAACCAGACTTTAGGCTTGGAGGTGGTAACATGGGACGAGGCCATCAGGGTCGAGGTTTTGTTGTTCGCACACCCGAGTGTGCTAGATGTGGGAGGAACCATTCCAGAGAGTGTTGGGGTACCTTTCGTACTTGTTGGAACTGTGGATCCTAGGCGCATTTGAGGCGTGAGTGTCCTCATCTGGCTAGGGATGGTCATACACCAGTTAGAGCTGTTGAGCATCAGAGAGGTTGTGGGTGCGGTCGAGGTAATTTCCATCCTAAGAATAATGGTCAGAGAAATATGGCTCATGTTGTCGCGGTACAGCCCAAGGGTGGTGGAGCGGCTAGAGTTTATGCACAACGCGAGGCTAGGAATGACACGGATGTGATCGCAGGTAATTTTGTGTTACAGTTCTTATCTTTGCTTTCGTTGATTGATTCCGGCTCGACACATTCGTATATTTTGGGTGAGCATGCAAGATCGTTAGGTTTGCCTTTTGAGTTATTAGATATAGGTATGAATGTTACGAGTTCTTTTGGTGAGACAATTGTAGTTAGGAAAGTGTTCAGGAGATGTCCCTTGATGGTTTAGGGTCACGTGTTTCTCGTTGACATGATAGAGTTGCCCTTCTATGGTTTCGATGTAATTCTGGGTATAGATTGGCTTGTGGAGCATAGAGCTAGGATAGATTTTGAGACTAAAAGAATTTCTTTGAGGCTTTTTTATGACTACGAGGTAGTGGTAGTTGGCGAGAATATTAAGTTCTTGTCTAATGTTGTTTCAGCTTTACAGGCTCAGAGGATGATGGATTCGGGTTGTCAAGCTTACTTAGCTTATGTATTGAACCCAAATATGAGTGAAGTTAGACCGCAAGATATCAGAACATTTTTTGACTTCCCGAGTGTTTTCCCAGAAGAATTGCATGGTTTGCCTCCAGATAGAGATGTTGAGTTTGCTATTGAGACGTATTCAGATTCTGCTGCCGTATCGATTGCTCCGTATAGAATGACACCTAAAGAGTTGAAAGAGTTGAAGATACAACTTCAGGAACTGTCAGATAGAGGTTTTATTAGGCCTGGTATTTCCTCTTGGGGTGCTCCAATCTTGTTTGTGAAGAAGAAAAATGGCAGTATGAGGATGTGCATAGATTATAGACAGTTGAACAAGGTAACAATGAAGATCAAATATCCCTTGCCGCGGATTGATGATTTGCTTGATCAGTTGAAAGGTGCTTCAGTGTTTTTGAAGATTGATTTGAGATCGGAGTACTATCAGTTGAAGGTAAAAGATGTGGACATACCGAATACTGCTTTTCGTATGCGATATGGGCACTACAAGTTCTTGGTAATGCCCTTCGGTTTGACTAATGCCCCAGCTTCATTTATGGACATGATGAACCGAGTGTTTCACGAGTTTTTGGATAGGTTTGTAGTAGTGTTCATAGATGACATTTTAGTGTATTCCAGGACCGAGGAAGAACGTGCTGAGCATTTGCGATTAGTGCTACAGACTTTGCTTGAAAATCAGTTGTATGCCAAGTTGAGCAAATGTGAGTTTTGGATTAAGAAAGTAGTCTTTCTAGGTCATGTGATCTCAGTCGAGGGGATTAGTGTGGATCCCAAGAAGATAGAAGCAATAGTGAGTTGGAAACAACCGAAGTCAGTGACCGAAATCCGTAGTTTTCTAAGTTTGGCTGGGTATTATCGAAGATTTGTTTAGGGGTTCTCGAAGATTGCTGCACCTTTGACTAATCTGTTACAGAAAAATGTTCCGTATGAGTGGACAGATGCAAGGCAGCAAGCGTTTAAAAAGTTGAAGAGAGCATTGACGAAAGCTCCTATCATGATTCAGCCGGAACCAGGGAAAGAGTTCATGATTTACAGTGATGCGTCATATTTATGTTTAGGTTGTGTGCTTATGCAAGAAGGAAGAGTTGTAGCTTATGCTTCGAGATAGTTAAAGGTTCACGAGAAGAATTACTCTACCCACGACATAGAGTTAGCGGTCGTGGTCTTTACTTTGAATATTTGGAGACACCACCTTTATGGTGAGAAATGAACAGTCTACACCGACCGCAAGAGTTTGAAATATTTGATGACTCCGAGAGAGTTGAACCTTAGACAGTGTAGGTGGTTAGAGCTTCTTAAAACTATGACCTCACAATAGAGTACCATCCGAGTAAAGCAAATGTAGTGGCCGGTGCTTTGAGTAGAAAGGTGGCAGTTGAGTTTCGAGCTATGTTTGCGAAATTGAGTGTGTCACAGGATGGCGGTTTGATAGCCAAGCTACAGGTTAAACACTCGTTAGTTTAGTTGATCCGAGAGAAACAGTTGCAAGACAGGTCTTTAGCACCTCACGTGCAAGATATAGCCAAGGGTAGACCTACAGATTTCTACTTTGGCGAGAATGGGATCTTATGTTTTACGAATATAGTAGTTGTTCTAGAAGATGCCGAGTTGAGACGTACTAGTTTGAATGAAGCTCATAACATTCCTTTTGCTATGCATCCGAGTAGTACGAAGATGTACCGTAGGTTAAAAGATGAGTACTTCTGGATTGGGTTAAAGAAAGATGTGGCCGAGTATGTGAGTAGATGTATGGTTTGCCAATGCGTTAAGGCCGAACATCAGTTACCTTCAGGTTTGTTACAATCGTTGAAGATTCCAGAATGGAAGTGGGAACGGATTACCATGGATTTTTTATCAGGTTTGCCGTTGACTCCTTCAAAGAAAAATTTAGTATGGGTAATAGTTGACAGATTCACTACTAAGTGTGCCCATTTCATGCCTGTTCATACCACTTACAGCTTAGACAAGTTGGCTGAGTTGTATATCAGTGAGATTGTGAGACTGCATAGTGTACCGAAGTCTATTTAGTCAGACAGAGATCCGAGATTTACAACTAGATTTTGGGAGTGTTTGCATCGTGCCTTGGGGACTTGGTTGAACTGTAGTACTTCGTATCACCCACAGTCAGATGGTCAGTCGAAGAGAGTTATTCAGGTGTTAAAGGACATGTTGAGGTGTTGTATCATCGACTTTGAGGGTTCATGGGAGAAACATTTACCTCTAGTAGAGTTTGCGTACAATAACAATTATCAGGCTAGTGTTTAGATGGCACCGTATGAAGCTCTGTATGGTAGGAGAAGTAGAACACATGTTTGTTGGGCTGAAGTCGGACAGAAGCTTGTACCTATGCCAGACTTGCTTAAGGGCACTACCGAGAAGGTAAAACTGATTTTTGATCGCTTGAAGGCAGCTTCAGACAGACAGAAATCGTATGCAGATCTGAAGAGAAAAGAGGTTGAGTATGATATTGGCAACAAAGTGTTCTTGAAGGTTTCCCCATGGAAAAAGGTAATGAGGTTCGGTAAAAAGGGGAAGTTAAGTTTGAGATTCATTGGTCCTTACAAGATAGTTGAGAGGATTGGTCCTATTTTATATAGGTTGAGATTGCCATCCGAGCTTGAGAAGATTCATGATGAGTTTCATGTTTCGATGCTCCGAAAGTATATATCAGATCCGTCTCATGTGATGCCAGTGGAAGATATTGAATTGAATCCAGATTTGTCACATGATGAAGAACCAATTGAGATTCTTGCTACAGACAGTAAAGTGTTGCGTGGGAGGACCATTGAGTTAGTCAGGGTTTTGTGGAGACATCGGGGTGTGGAAGAAGCCACCTGGGAGAGAAAGGCGGACATGGAATAGCAATTTCCGTACCTCTTTCCATCAAGTAAATTTCGAGGACAAAATTCCTTAAGTGGGGGAGAGTTGTAACGCCCCAAGTTTAGGGTCTAGGAGTTCGGACCGGGACCCAAGAAAGGTTTGTAAATCGAGTTTTGGGGTTCGAGTTGTCTTTAAATAAAAATAGTTTCATAAAAGAGTTTTAAAATGTTAAATTGAGTTTTTAGGGATAAATAAAAATAAATTAGGGCAATAGGGGATTTTTGTTAAAAGAGAGTTTTTAAGATAAGTGTTGAGTGTGTAAAAGTTCTATTATTTACCCCCTATTTAACCCATATTTCTGCTGCATTCAAGCATAATTCATTGCATTTAGGTTAGATTACAGTTAGACATCACAAATATATTAAATGGCACAGTTTCTACTGAAATTGGTTGCTTTTGGCAGGTTGCTGTTGTAGCAGATGGAGAGGCAGGCGCTGGGCGGTGAAGCAGAAGAGCTGGAACTGGATGAGCAGTCACGGAGGACGATGCTGCCATGGTTGCCGCCGTGACAGCAGAGGACGACAACAGTTTTGAGGAGAAAAAGCAAAGTTGACCTCGACAGAAAGAGAAAATTCAGCCCGTCTGTCGTGTAATACCACTATATTTTTCCGAGCCCTAGATCAGAATGAAGGTCAAGCCCAAGGTTCAAGGAAGATATCCCAAGAAAAAAGGAATGACGAATTAAAGACTGTTTTTCTGAAGATTTAGTCTTTATTAGAATTGTACTTTAATTTAAAGTTGTATTCCTTCCATATTAGAAAACTTGAACCCAAGGCCTATAAAAAGGCATGTAATTCAACCTAGGAGAGAATAATCATCTATCTCTAGCCTTCTTCCAAAAACCCTAGCCGTTTTCCCTTTCTCACCATGTTCTAAATTCCTCTTAGGGCCACGGGTTGATTTGTAAAGTAGTTGTAAGGGTTGCTTTTGTTTTAGGAATTTTCAGTTCAATAAAATAAACTTCATGTTCTCTTATTCTGGTTATTAACATCTTGCAAGAGTATCGGGAGAGCATTGCGAGGTTATCTATTTACTTAATATCGGGAGAGTTAAGTATATGAAAGGGATAAATGCGAGTTCTCTAGTTTATAGTTGAGCTATCTCGGACCTAGGGATATGACGAGGTTAAGTGGCTAAAGAAGAATTCAACAACATCGGTGTTCATCCTTCGATTCACATCGGGAGGTATCATCAAAGACGTGTTCATCGACAGACTTGGACCTAGGGATAGGCCAAGGCACAGCAGGGATTCTTGCCAAACTTGAAGTACTGAGTTGGGTAATCGCTGCCGCGATAACCAACGGACCGCTGCCGCGACGGGAACGACGACAGCGCTGATATTCCTCGACTTAGCAATACCTGCACTACTGAGCAATTCAATACCAGCCCATCTCTCTATCTTGATTATTTCAATCTTATTTTCCAGTGTTCTTTATTATTATTATTTTCGTGACAACATCTTAAACTATTTTCTTTACTTTCGTGCAGTAATTCAAGGTGAAGCTATTAGCCCAGTCCCTGTGGAGACGATATCTGATACTTCAGTATCGCTTTACTACTTGCGTCGTGTACACTTGCACTACAATTGCGATAGACATTTTTACACGCAACAAGGTTTTGGCGCCGTTACCAGGGACTGGCAACATATCTTTACCCTACCTTTTACTGCATTCGTTTTATTTTTCTATTTTACTTGGATTGTCCAACCTATACCTTTGACAAGGTCTTTTGTTTTCGTATGCGCAGATCTCAACGAGGGAAGGAACCGGAATACCAGTTAGATCCTGAACCAGAACGAATGTTCAATCTCAAGAAAAGAGTCTGTTACCTCGTTGAAAGGAACGAATACCTAGAGCAACAACTCGAAGCAATGGTGAACGAAGGACATGAAGAAAGAATGGACAACCCAAGAAATCCTCGGGATGCTGTAGATCCTGCCGGGAATGGAGGGAACGGTCATGCTGCCAACCCTTCTGCAGTTGCCGCACGCCGGTCGTGCCAAGACTACATGTTTAATGACCATGTAGAACTAGAAACCACGCTGCCAGATGTAGATGTTGACAACTTTGAGCTGAAACCTGTCATGTTCAGCATGATCAACAACGCTGGCCAATTTAGTGGTGCTGCTACTGAGGATGCTAGGGAGCATCTAAAGACGTTCCAGGAAATCTGTGGTTCGTTTAGACTACCAGAAGTTAATCCGGAGATACTGAGGCTTCGGCTATTTCCTCATTCATTGAGGGACAGGGCAAAGACTTGGTGGAATAAACTTACGCTGGGTTCAATTAGAACTTGGGCAGATTTAACTCGTGAATTCTTATCTCGTTTTAATCCTTCACACTTATCTGAGCGATTACGTAACAAAATTGCTACTTTCCAACAGGAAGAAGATGAGCCAATGCACGAGGCCTGAGACAAATTTACCACTCTTCTACGGAACTGCCCAATGCATGGATTCCCCGTTTGGATCCAGGTAACAAAGTTTTAAAATGCTGCTAACTTACAAACTCGTATTCGAATTGATTCAACAGCAAACAGATTACTACTGGACAAAGACCCAGATGAGGCAATGCAAGTATTGAAAAATCTGGCTAAGAATGAGGAGCAGTTTTCGACAGCAAGAAGAGGGGGTAAACGGGTTCTAGCTGTAAAGGATTATGAGGCCGACAGTACACTGAAAACACAAGTGGCATATCTTACTAAGGCAATGAAAAAGCTCTTGACCGATGATTCACAGCCTGTATTCGCTGCTGAAGTGGTATGCGAAGGAAATCACAGTACGGATGAATGTCCAATACAGTTAGAAGAGGGGAAGTATGTTGGAAACTACAACAAGCAGAATTATAACTCCAACAATTACAATCCCAACTGGAGAAAGGATCCCAACTTTTCTTGGAGCAATCCTAACAATGCTCTGAATCCTCAAGCACAAAATAATCAGAACCATGGAGGACCTAGATTGCTGACTCGGCAGCAACCGCAGCAACAGAAGCAACAACCACCAGCTGCCTCGACTAGTATACTGGAACAAACCCTAGCTAAGTTTATGTCTCAAACAGGAACATACATTGAGAACATGAATCACTTTTGTCAAAAAGACTGAGACATTCATGGATACAACAGAGATGCGGATGACCAATCATGAAGCTACTCTGAAATCATTGGAGACACAGATGGGTCAGATTTCCCAGCATGTTAACCCAAGGCAGAATGGCGGATTTCCTAGCAATACTGAAAATGCTAGATAGCCCACACATGAGCAGTGTAAAGCCATTACTACTAGGAGTGGGAAGAAATTACCAGGGCCAGAGAAGGAAGCTGAAATAGTTAAGAAACCATCCTTGGAGTCACCTGTCGAGGAAGCTGCCCCGACAGGTAACAAGCAACCTGCTGCCGATAAGCCTGTCAGGACAGCATAAGGGACAGAGGAGAAAGATGATGAACCCGAACCTCCTCAGATCCGTATGCAGTGGGAAGGATGTATTGCTGATTATCGTCCCCCACCACATTTCCCTCAGCGGCTATAGAAATTAAAACAGGAATCACAGCTTAAAAAAATTTATGATATTTTTAAGCAGGTTCATATCAACATTCCGATGTTAGATGTTGTTAGGGAAATACCAGGTTATGCCAAATTTCTCAAGGATGCCATATCGAAGAAATCCAGACTTGGGGAATTTGAAACGATAAATATGACACATGGATGCATGAGTATTCTACACAAGTATCCACCCCAGAAGAAGAAGGATCCTGGGAGTTTCATCATACCATGCATCATCGGAGACAAATTTGTGGGTAAGGCACTTTGTGATCTTGGTGCTAGTATAAATTTAATGCCACAATCTGTTTTTCAGAAATTAGGTATTGGAAAAGCTCGGCCCACAACAGTAGCACTGCAGCTGAAAGACCGCTCTTACGTTCACCCAGAAGGAAAGATCGAAGATATTCTGGTAAGAGTGGATAAGTTTATTTTTCATGCTGACTTTATTTTCTTAGATTGTGAAGCAGATGAGAACGCACCAATCATCCTGGGGCGACCCTTCTTAGCCACGGGAAGATCACTAATTGATGTGGAAAGGAGAGAACTAATTATGAGAGTGAACGATCAAGAAATCAAGTTAAACGTTCTCCAAGAAATGAAACATGCTGATGCAGGAGAAGAGTGCAAGACCATCACTGCAATTACCTTTGACCAACCCTGCATCAGATCGGGCTGCCACGACATCAAAATTGGTCACTGCCTCGACAGCCATTTAGAAGATTGTCACGACAGCACCGACGGCAGCAGCTCCTCAGAATCGATACATCTGATATTGAAGATCAGGAGGAGGTAAACTAGATAGGCAATCGTATAGGTAAGTTATTCGAGCCTTTAAATTATACCTCGGATAACCATGCAATTCAACAGCCATCAACTGTTAAGCCCCCTGTTTTGGATCTTAAACCCCTACCAGGGCAGCTAAAATATGCTTTTCTTTGTTTAAATGATACGTTGCCCATAATCATCTCTTCCAAGTTGATGCAGGAACAAGAACAACAGCTAATAGGGATGCTGCAGCAGCACAAAAAAGGCGATTGGATGGACGATAGCTGATATCCAAGGCATTAGTCCGACATTATGTATGCATAAAATTCTTCTATAGGATGATCATAAGCCGACTATTGATGCACAGAGACGACTGAACCATGCCATGAAAGAGGTGGTGCGAAAAGAGATAATCAAATGGTTAGATGCTGGAATAATCTACGCCATCTCGGATAGCAAATGGGTGAGCCCGGTGCAGTGCGTTCCTAAGAAAGGAGGAATGACCGTGGTGACCAACGAAAACAATGAGCTAATCCCAACCAGGACTGTGACCGGTTGGAGAGTTTGTATGGACTATCGAAAGCTTAACAAAGCTACCCGAAAGGACCACTTTCCATTACCCTTTATTGATCAAATGCTTGATAGATTAGCGGGTAAACCTTACTATTGTTTTCTTGATGGTTATTCAGGTTACAATCAAATAGCTATCGCACCGGAAGATCAAGAAAAGACGACATTCACATGCCCTTACGGAACTTACGCTTTTAGGAGAATGCCTTTTGGACTATGCAATGCACCAGCCACCTTTCAAAGGTGCATGATGACAATATTCTCCGATATGGTGGAAGATTTTCTGGAGATCTTTATGGATGATTTCTCAGTCTTTGGAGACAACTTTGAAAGCTGCCTAGGCAACCTACATAAGGTACTCGAAAGATGTGAAAAAGAAAACTTAGTTTTGAACTGGGAAAATGTCACTTCATGGTGGATGAAGGGATAGTCCTTGGCAATAAGATTAGCTGTCGTGGCATAGAAGTCGACAGGGCGAAGATAGAAGTGATCAAAACGCTGCCGCCGCCCACCACAGTCAAGGGAATCAGAAGTTTCTTAGGACATGCTGGTTTTTATCGAAGGTTCATTGCGAATTTTTCAAAAATCACCAAGCCCCTATGCCATCTTCTGGAGCAGAACCGACCCTTCGACTTTAACGGTGAATGTACTGAAGCATTCAAGGTTCTGAAATAAAAGCTGGTAACAGCCCCAATAGTACAGCCACCAGACTGGTCACTGCCATTTGAGATCATGTGTGATGCTAGTGACTATGCTGTCGGGGCAGCACTTGGGCAGCGGGGGGACAAACTCTTTCATGTCATATACTATGCCAGCAAAACACTGAATGACGCCCAAGTAAACTACACCACCACAGAAAAGAAGTTATTAGTTGTGGTATTCTCCATTGACAAGTTTCGTTCTTATATACTTGGAACGAAGGTCATAGTGCACACAGACCACTCTGCATTGAAGTATCTGTTCGCAAAAAAGATGCAAAGCCTCGACTGATACGTTGGATCCTACTATTGCAAGAATTCGACCTTGAAATCAAGGACAAAAAGGGGACAGAAAATCAAGTGGCATATCACTTTTCAAGGTTGGAGAAGGGACAGAGTCTACCGACAGATGAGACAAACATATTGGAGACCTTCCCAGATGAGCAGCTATTTGCTGCCGCAGTTACTGCCGCGACAGCCATGGTGGCAGGTAAGTCTACTGAACTCCCCTGGTATGCAGATTTCGTTAATTTTTTAGTTAGCGGAATAATTCCTTCTGACCTTAATTATCAAGCCAGGAAGAGGTTCCAAAATGATGTTAAGCATTATTATTGGGACGAACCTCTTCTTTTCAAAATCTGTGCAGATTAGGTTATAAGGAGATGCGTACCACAGGACTAACATGAAGATATACTTCATCACTGTCATGCTTCACAGTATGGAGGACACTTAGGAGGCAACAAAACTGCTGCCAAGGTTCTACAGTCAGGATTTTATTGGTTGTCACTGTATAAAGATGCTCAAATCTTCTACAAGAGCTGTGACAAATGCCAACAGACAGGAAACATCTCAAGGAGACACGAGATGCCGCTGCAGAACATTCTTGAAGTTGAGATCTTCGACGTTTAGAGGATCGATTTTATAGGACCATTCCCATCGTCATGTGGGAATTTATACATCCTCCTGGTAGTAGATTATGTCTCTAAGTGGGTTGAAGCTATCGCCACTCAAAAGAATGATGCCAAGACAGTTCAAAGGTTTTTACACAAAAACATCTTTTCCAGATTCGACATCCCTAAGGCGATTATCAATGATGAAAGGAGGCATTTCGACAACAGGGTTATAGCTGCTTCCTTGAAGAAGTATGGTGTCAAGCATCGGATCGCCACATCATATCACCCTTAGACCAATGGACAAGCTGAAATATCCAACAGGGAAGTGAAGAACATTCTTGAAAAGATGGTTAAGCCAACTCGAAAAGATTGGTCTTTACACCTTAATGATGCATTATGGGCTTATAGGACAGCTTTCAAAACTCCATTGGGGATGTCTCCTTAGCGATTGATTTATGGGAAAACATGCCATTTACCTGTCGAGATAGAGCACAGAGCATACTGGGCAATTAAGGCAGTTAATATGGACTTGGAAAAGGCAGGACAGAAAAGGCTACTTGACCTTAACGAAATTGAAGAAATTCGGACAATGGCCTATGACAACGCAACAATCTACAAGGATAAAACTAAGAAGTGGCATGGTAAAAAGTTGCTGCCACGACAGTTCTGCCCAGGGCAACTTGTATTGCTATTTAACTCTAGATTGAAACTCTTCCCAGGGAAGCTGAAATCTAGATGGTCTGGCCCGTTCCAAGTTGTACAGGTTTTTCCCCATGGTGCCATCACAATCAGATCTTTAAAAGACGGGCACCAATTCAAAGTCAACGGACAGCGCTTGAAGCATTATCAGGGGACTGAAGCCCCAAGAATGCATGAAGTGGTTACCTTAGGAGATGCCCCACCTGGCATCCCTAATTTAACCTAATTTTTATTTTTTTAGTATCTATTATTAGGAAATTAGATTTATTTTATTTTTAGTAAAGTTTTTATTTCTTGTTTTTAGGAAATCAAGGAGACAAGAAGAACAGGAGAAGTGAACTCAGCCCACCATCCTTCCACCAGCCCAACAAGCCCAAAAATTTGGAGCCTGTCGTTACAGCTGCCGCGACAGACGCGAAAAATACAGGATGTCGACACGCTGTCGCGATAGACACGCAAACGCGTAACAGACACACAGCAGACACGGAAACGCGTGACAGACGCGTCAGACACGCAAACACGTAACAGCTGGCCCCGTTAATCGCGCCTACCGTTACAACTCCAACGGGCAGCAAATTTTTCTCTATATAAACCTCGTTTAATTTGTTCATTTTCACTCACTTCTACTCTTCTCACTTGCTTTCTCTAGAATTTTTTGCTTTCACTTTCATTTTCTCAACCCTTGCAACAATGTCTTCTAGAAATACCCGTATGAGTGCTGCCTCTGGCTCCACACTGACATTTGGGAAGAAAGGGGATTCATCTACACTTCAAAGGAGGGAAACTTTGGCCTGAAACCGTTCATCGCTCCCAAAATAAGGGCTCTACAGTGGCAGATCTTTGCCGAGCAACCTGATGAGATGAACGTCTCTCTAGTTCGTGATTTCTACGCTGCCATCAACAGCAGAACGACGATAGTAGTTACCGTACGAGGGAGGGAAGTGCCATTCGAAGCTGAATACATCAACACCTTGTACGGATTTTACGTCGGCAGCAACGACAACAGCCACCAACAGTTCCTAAACAGCCTTGACCCTGCTGCCTATGATGTTGTCATGGCAGAGCTGACTGAAGAGGGAACACAGTGGAATACCAACAGCAAGAACCCGAGGACGGTAAAGCAAACTCAACTCTTGCCGAAAGCCAAATTATAGAACGCTTTCATCAAAAAGCGCATCATGCCGTCATCGCACAATACCACTGTCGACCAGCCCAAGTTAGCCTTAATTCACTCCATTTTACATGAGAGGCCCATTAGCGTGGGCAGCTATATCCGTGAAAGCATTCTGGAGTGCACACACCGGCCGACGGGACCGCTCTACCTTCCTTACCTCATCACAGCCCTCTGCCGAGGTCATGGGGTACCCGAAGCTAACACCGATTTTAGAGTCCAAGGAAAGGGATGGACGGACAAAAACATACTCAGCCTAATGGAGCTGACTGTTGCCACCCCTCTGTCCTCATTTGATCCAGCTGCCACGACAGCAGACACGACAGAGCCAACGGAAAATGACCCTGCTGCAACAGAACCAAGGCAGCAACCACCAGCAGCAGCCCCGACCGACTTTTCCTCCCAGATCCTTGCTGCCTTACAGAAGATGGAGGAACGAAAGCTTGGTCTTATGAGCTTCATCAGGGATTTCACTGCATCCACGGTACACTTTATCCACAACTCTTTAAATTTCCCTGATGTCGTATTTCCCACCTTCCCTGCCCATTATTTTGCTGTATCAACCCTTGCCCACACCCCAACACTTGTTGCCACACCATAAACACCTACTGCAGCATCCACACCAACACCTGTCACGACAGCCGCTGGCAGCACCCGTGCTGAGACTTCTGCCCGTGGAACAAAGAGAAGAATGACCTCAGAAGAACTTGATGCCTTCATCGCCGGTTTCTCTTCTTCCTCCATTTGGTAGGAAAGCGACAACGAACCCTCTGTCAAGAGGAATCTAGCCAAAGAGTTCACACCGGTAAAACGGCAGAAGAGAATGGCAGACAAAAGTAAGCCAGATAGCGGCAGCGGCAGCAGCAGTGACGACAGCAGTGGTGAGGACAGCAGCAGCTCAGAGGTCCAGGTTGTGGAGAAACCCCCTCATATCTCCCCTACCAGAATTCAACCTCCGAGGGAGGCCAAAACGAAGAACACATCTGCCTCTCTCAGCCGCCAGCCAGCTTTGAAGGCCCGTGCCCGCCGCCAGATCTGAGTCAACAGCAGCAGTGACGACAGCGCTTAAAAATTTGAGTTTCTTAACTTATTATGCTGTCTGCTTATATATTTTGTGATGTATTTTTTTTATCTTGTCATTTGCGTTGAGGGCAATGCAACCCTCGAGTTTGGGGGTGGCATCCCTCCATTAATGGAGTCTAATTTAGTTTTAAAATTGTGTCTTTTTACTTAGTTTATTTTTCTCTTAAAAAAATGAAAATGTTGGCTTAAGTCTGTGAACTGAACTTACCTGTCGTGACAGTTCTGTCATGATAGTGCCTTTAGGATAGTTCTAGGAGCAGTTTAGAGCCTTTCTATAGTTCTAAAAACTTAAACACCATTGTGACTGTTATACTGCCTAGAACTCTTTTAGTTAACTAGAATAGGAAGCTTAGCACTTGAATAGCCCCTAGAGGTGCCTAACACTGGCTCTAGGAAAGAAGTTAGCAAAAGAGACTCAATAGCCCTAGAGGTGCCCGAAACCGGCTCTAGGAAGTTAACTAGAGGTGCCCGAAACTGGCTCTAGTGAAACTTTAGCTTTAAAAAAATAATAAAATCGAGTCAAAACAAAAAAGAAAAGAGCATAAGAAGTGCCTTCAAAAAGATAAACTTTGGCATAAAAATTCGAGTTAGAGGCTGAAATATTCTAGTGAAACTAAGGGAGTCTTGGCATATAATTGTTCACAAGCATGCACACACTGCACGAGGACTATAGTGAGATTTCGGACAATTCCTAAGTTATCCGACAGGGTGCTGCCGTCGACAGAGAAGGAATGGAGGGTAAGAGAAAGTTCACTGTTTTAAGCCAAAACAAAAATATTTGTTTTTCTTTTAGGTCTGAATTGCTTGAGGGCAAGCAAAAACTTGAGTTTGGGGGTGTGTTGAGTGTGTAAAAGTTCTATTATTTACCCCCTATTTAACTCATATTTCTGTTGCATTCAAGCATAATTCATTGCATTTAGGTTAGATTATAGTTAGACATCACAAATATATTAAATGTCATAGTTTCTACTGAAATTGGTTGCATTTAGCAGGTTGCTGTTGTAGTAGATGGAGAGGCATGCGCTGGGCAGTGAAGCAGAAGAGCTGGAACTGGATGAGCAGTCAAGGAGGACGATGCTGCCATGGTTGCCGCCGTGACAGCAGAGGACGACAGCAGTTTTGTGGAGAAGAAGCAAAGTGGACATCGACAGAAAGAGAAAATTCAGCCCGTCTGTCGTGTAATACCACTATATTTTTCCGAGCCCTAGATCAGAATGAAGGCCAAGCCCAAGGTTCAAGGAAGATATCCCAAGAAAAAAGGAAGGACGAATTAAAGACTGTTTTTCCTGAAGATTTAGTCTTTATTGGAATTGTACTTTAATTTAAAGTTGTATTCTTTCCATATTAGAAAACTTGAACCCAAAGCCTATAAAAAGGCATGTAATTCGACCTAGGAGAGAATAATCATCTATCTCTAGCCTTCTTCCCAAAACCCTACCCGTTTTCCCTTCCTCACCATGTTCTAAATTCCCCTTAGGGCCACGGGTTGATTTGTAAAGTAGTTGCAAGGGTTGCTTTTGTTCTAGGAATTTTCAGTTCAATAAAATAAACTTCAAGTTCTCTTATTCTGGTTATTAACATCTTGCAAGAGTATCGGGAGAGCATTGCGAGGTTATCTATTTACTTAATATCGGGAGAATTAAGTATATGAAAGGGATAAGTGCGAGTTCTATAGTTTATAGTTGAGCTATCTCGGACCTAGGGATAGGACGAGGTTAAGTGGCTAAAGAAGAATTCAACAACATCGGTGTTCATCCTTCGATTCACACCGGGAGGTATCATCAAAGACGTGTTCATCGACAGACTTGGACCTAGGGATAGGCCAAGGCACAACAGTGATTCTTGCCAAACTTGAAGTACTGAGTTGGGTAATCGCTGCCGCGATAACCAACAGACCGCTACCGCGACAGGTGCTGCCACGATGGGGACGACGACAGCGCTGATATTCCTCGACTTAGCAATACCTGCACTACTGAGCAATTCAATACCAGCCCATTCTCTCTATCTTGATTATTTCAATCTTATTTTCCAGTGTTCTTTATTATTATTATTTTTGTGACAACATCTTAAACTATTTTCTTTACTTTCGTGCAGTAATTCAAGGTGGAGCTATTAGCCTAGTCCCTGTGGAGACGATATCCGATACTTCAGTATCGCTTTACTACTTGCGTCGTGTACACTTGCACTACAATTCTGATAGACACTTTTACACACAACAATAAGAGGGGAATAAAATAGAATAATTCAAAAAGAAAAAAGGATACCCACATTCTATATTCTTCCCTTCTCATTTTTCATTTCACGTCAAAAATTCCCAAAGCCAAGCCACCATCCATTTTTACCAATCTCCACCATTTTGAAGGTTTCAAAGAGGTAAACAACTTGGTTTTCACTCTTCCCTTTATTTAAATCTTGCTTGTAACATTTTCTTTCCAAAAGCTTGGTGATTTCTAAAGTTCTCTTATTTTGGGTAAAATGGGTTTTTGAAGGGTTTAAGCAATTTAGTGAAAACAATGATTTGGGTAAGCTTTAAATCATGTTTTGAGTACACAATAAGGTTAAGATGATGGGTTTATCAAGAAATCCCGAAATGGAATAAATGGGTAAATTTTGAGTTGGGGAAATATGGGCTTTTGGGTTTGAAATGGTTCCTAAGGGGGTTTGTGGATGTGTGTTGAAGGTTTTGAAGCTTTTGGGTGTGTTTTGGGTGTAATTTTGATGAAGTTATGGCTGATTTTTTGTTAGAGTGGAAATGTGATTGGTTTTGATTAGTTTCGGGTAGGAATCGGAAATGGTTGTTGTTGAATTGAGATAGAGTTGATTTCAGTGGGTTTGATTGTTGAAAATTATGTTAACTCTTTATTTTGATTTGGGTAGAAGCATCGGATAGAGATTTGGGTACTTCGGACTCGACACCCAGTGTTACGAAGGCTTGAAATTGGTGTTTCAGCTATCGTTGGGTTCTACCGCTGAGTGGAATTGTTTTTGAGAGTTTAGGTTGAGCTTGAAAGGCCAACCTAAGCTTGAGAGTAAGTATTAAATGTTTACATTTTACTTTTCCGGAATTCTATATATTTCAATCTTGTTATGCATTGTTGATATGAGATGAATGTGTGTATTTGATTAATGAGTGTGGTATTGTTATGTTGGTTTATATGACATTTGAGTATTGGCAAATATGAGAGTCTTACCGGGTATAATTGGTCGACCATAGGGTTAGAGTGCACTTGTAAAATTCGCGCGTGGCCCTAGTGATGTAAGATGCCATTACGGAGGAGTACGGTGATGTAAGATGCCACCGGAAGCTTTATTGTTAGACCTCGGTGATGTAAGATGCCATTGTGAGTCTTGTTGTACTTATAGATTCGGTGATGTGAGATGTCATCGAATCCAATCTGCGTATCCGAGTATTGTAACCATAATTGCCATAATACTCTTGTGTTGGAAGGTTGAATGTTATTTTGGTAGATGTTGAGAGTCATGCTATGTTGTTATGTTGTTGCATTGCTTGATGTAAGATGCCAAGCATATGTAAGTTTGTTGATAATCATGTTGATGGAATTCATGCTTGTGGTTTTGTTTTCAATTCATAAACGGTTTTATTAAAACTGCATTGTTGTTGTTGTGGTTTTGAGCACCACTCACTAAGCTTTATGCTTACGCGCTCCTTTCCAACAACGCAGATCGTTAGCGATCCGGGAAGCAAAAGAAGGTGAGGGAAAGGCTCCAGTGATCGTAGCTTAAGCTCAAGTATGGATTTTAAGTTGTCATAATAATTTAGCAATGGGAATACTTGCTTTTGTGGTTAGGGAGGTGGTTGTAAACTCCCATGTGTTTTGGTTGTAAACTCCATTAAATCTTAATCTAGGGTTGTTAATCGGAGGGAAATTCTCGAATTTTTCTCCGATTATCCTCGTGTGGCTCTCTCGATTCTGTCTTGCGACTAGACCGGGTCGAGGGGGTTACAAGGAAACTAGAGAAAAAGGGATTTTGGAGTCGGTTACGAGTGGGAAGGTTTTGCACCCCCCACCACGGCCAAAAATCGGTACCTAAAGGTTCGTGATGTATTTACTAAGAAAAATATAAATTTTGTCTAATTTAGTATCTAATCCCTAAAGATGCATGCATGCATGGTCATACGACTCGAATATATATAACCTCACAATTTATGATATCCGAAGGAGATGACGTCTGAAGATTCGAGACGACACTCCCGAAATGGATAACGAAATCTTGAGGACTAAACTAAATACAACGAAATATGATGCATGAACAAATATAATGTCATTGGCAAATGTGCGTATTCAAATAAATATGACTAAAATATGCATGAGCAAAAAATAAATACATGAACAAGTATATGCTAACAAATAATATGAAATAAATTAAAGGGCAATAAAATACATATAAAAATAAAAGAATAAGCAAATAAATAAACGCGGAAATTAAAAGTTAAATATTAGTGAGTTAGGGGTTAGTTAGTTAGTTTTTTTTTATCAAAAAGAACTAATGTTAGATTAAAAACGGGAAAAGAACTTGACACATACAACGGTAAAATAAACCTCATGCAAGGGCAACGAACAAGACATAACATAATAAACAAACCCACTAGCCGTAAGCATCAGGGGAAACCAACAAACGAAAAAAGAAGGCCAGCATTCGCAGGATGCTGAAGCTGAGGCAGCGTCCACTGGTTCAACCACAGATAGCTTTAAACAACAACCAGACGACGGTAAACACAACAACGATCCAACAACGTTCAGCCGAAGCTTGAGACAACAGAGAAATGCTCGAAACTCGCCTGAGAACTCCTTCTGGAGGCAGGCTCCCACTCCAACCGAGATGGGCCTTGTCAAGGCAAGCGGAACGTAACTCCTACGTTGTGTCCACGGCAAGTTGGTAGTCATATTAAACGTGCCATGAATAATACGGATCATACCTCGTTGCGAGTCATTGTAAAACCGTAGGCGAATTATGTTCGAACCAAAACTAATAGAATTATACATATATAAAAGAACGAAAGAAAAAAATAATATAGGGCATTAATATATATATATATATATATATATATATATATATATATATATATATATATTATGAACTATAATATAGCTAACAATAATATAGGGCAATTTGAAGAGCAAGTGCATTTGGCCGGTTGACCAAGCTGCCTAAGTTTGTTTTTTCGTATTCTCTTAAATTATGGATTCGAGACTCATTAAGAACACTCTCTTTCATTTCTTTAGAGTTTTCCTTCCCCTCTCATGTAGGTAGGATTATGATTGGATTTAAAATTTATAAAAAAAAAGCAATTTGAGAAGATGATAATACAATTAAATAAATAGGATTGAAATGAATTAAATGGAAGGTGGCCCTCAAATCCACCCTCCATGCGGGCCGAACATGATATTCTGGGCAACATTTAAGGGGAAAAAAACTTGCATTCATTTGTCTCAAAAACAGGTTACGAATGAAAAGGGTAAACTTTCTCTCGAAACAATTAACAATGGTGGCTCATCCAAACGAATTTTTTTTTTAAAAAGGGTGAGCTTTTTGATTTCTCTGCTTTGATTCCTCCTATTTCTCTCTTCTTTTCAGTGCCGAAAAGAATCCCCTTTGAACCCTTTATGCTTGTTGAGTCTTAAAGCCGAGTATGGTCGATTTCTCATTGGTTGTGTCCCTATTTGTTGCTGCCTTTCTGAAATTCCTTTGATTTCTCTCTTCTTTCAACACTTTATGCTTTTTGAATCCTTTTATCTTCATGCTGGAGATGGGGGGCCATTTTGGCTTGCTGCACTTTTTAAACCCAATTTAGTACCTAACTTTTTTTTGCTTTTGTGCCCGCTAACTTTTGTACAGTTTCTCGTTTTGCCCTATTCAATTACCTTGATGTTAAAAAATATCCAGCCAATAACATCGCACCACGTCATCTCCTATTTAACTAAGTTAATCCATTTTATTTTATTTAAAGGGTAAATAACATGTCAAGTCTGTCAGTTTATTTTTTTTGTTAAATCTAATCATTGAAAAGTTTATTTTTACTTACCGAAAAAAGTTTATTTTTACTTAAAAATAACCTTTATATATTTTTAATTTTTATAATTTAGTCTAATATTTGTTATTATTAATAATATTATTTTATTTAAATATTAATATTTAATAAAAATAAAATAAATACTTTAATATTAAACTAGTATCTTTTAGATAAATTAAATTATTTAAAATTGATTCCAACAATTACTTATTCAAATTATATTTTTTTGTAAAATTTGAATTATATTCGAATCATATCCCATTTATATTGGAATTGTATTCTAATCATATTTTAATTATATTAAAATTATTAATCAAATTTTGGTTAATTGGAATTATATTCGTTTTAGCAAAATTTGAATCATATTTTTAGCAAAATTCAAATTATTAATTATAACTTTGTTAAATATAAATTATATTCTTTTTAAGCAAAATTTGAATTATTATTTTGAATATAATTGGAATGTGATTCGAATATAATTTGAATATGATTCGAATATAATAAGAACATGATTCGAATATAATACGAATATGATTTGAATAATATTTGAATTTTGCTCAAAAATATATTTTGAATATAACAAAATTCAAATATAATTAGAATATGTTTCGAATATAATATGAGCATGGTTAGAATATAATACGAATATGATTTGAATATAATATGAATATAATTTGAATATGATTCGAATATACTAGGAACATGATTTGAATATAATACGAATATGATTTGAATATAATTTGAATTTTGCTCAAAAAAATATATTACGAATATAGCAAAATTCGAATATGATTCTAATATAATTTGAATTTTGCTAAAAAATACAATTCAAACTAAGAAAAATTCGAATATACTTCAAATTTTTCTCAAAAAAATATAATTCGAATATAATTCAAAATTTTCACAAAGACGAATATAATTCGAATATGTAATTGTTGGGGGTCAATTTTAGGTAATTTAATTTATCTAAAAAATTACTAATTTAATATTAAAAATTTTAGTTGATTTTATTTTTATTAAATATTAAAATTTAAATAAAATAATATTATTAATAATAACAAATATTGGACTAAATTATATAAATTAGAAACAAATGTGGGTTAATTTTAAATAAAAATAGATTTTTCAATGATTAAATTGAACAAAAAACAAACCTGTCAGACTTGACATGACATTTACCCTTTAAATAAAATCAGGCATGTTGACTTAGTCAAAGAGGAGATAACGTAGTGCAATGTTATTGGCTAAAAATTTATTTTAACGACAAGAATAGCGAAATGAGGTAAAACGAGAAACGGTTCAAACGTTAGGGGGCGTCAAATCTTAAAATAAACTTTAGATTCATGTTGGGAAAAGTGGTAAACGTTAGAGAGGCAAACAGTAAATTAAGTTATTTTTTAGCAGAAAGATGATTAAGGTTGTGGGCCACCCGGGTGTTCGGCTCAAATAGGTAGGTGGGCATTTGGTGAGTTGTTGGGTCGGTTATATTTGATGTAAAAAATGGGCATTTGGGGATTGCTTTGTATGCGATGTAAATGGGTTGTTTGGGTAATGGATGTAATGTGGACATTTGGGATGCTTTAATTGTAAAAGGACATTTGGACATTAATTAATATAATATGGCTTTTTGAAATTTTTGAAAACATAAATGGGATTATAATTTAATTTGGGCTAATAGTTTAAATTGGGTTGATATCCGGATAAAATAAGTGATTATAGTAATAAAAAAATTATTTTAATGAGTAAATATCTATATTTAGTAAGCGATCTTATAGAATAAGGTTACTTGGTGACAAAGTATTTAGGTCTATAAATATTGATTAGGTTTAACCTTTAGAATTACAATAATATCTAACTTAATTATGAACTAGAATTTGAGTCAAAATATAACAATTCAAGTTATTAAATCATTTAGATTCAAACAATATCTGTCTAATCGAATTTAATCAAGTGTATACCTAGCAAGCCATCAACAATGAAGGTTACTAACATGACTTGGCAAGAAACTTAGTAAAATTTAATTTAATTAGTTCATACATTTATTTTAAAAAGGGTTAATATATATTTGATACCTAAAATTAGTTTAAAGGTTTAATTTGACTCCAATTAGGTATTTTAACTTGGCTTCAAGATTCAATTTAATACTTATACATTTTTTGGCCCGATTTGATATTTGAGCGCGATTTTTTTTTGGTTTAAATTGACACTTTAATCCGACTTCTTTGTTCAAATTGCTATTTATGATTCTTAACCAATCCGAACTAAAAAAATTAAGTTCATGTACAAATTTGAACCAAGAAATCAAGTTTAAATACTTAATCAGACAAAAAAATGTTCAAATATATATCAAATTGAGTCATGAAGCCAAATTTAAGTGTCTAATTAGACCAATAAAAAGCTTATATATTAAATTGAAGTTTGAAGTTAAGTTCCAAGTATCAAAATATATATTTACCATAACAATCCAATAAATTTGAGATTCGAAATATAATATTCAACAAAATGTATTTGTCATTCCATTTGCATAGTCATACTTATTTAATACTTTTATGGAAAGGAGAGATCTACTTACGATAATGTAAAACTATTTTATAAGTTTTACACATTTTATAATTTTTACAAGTTTTATGGGTAAAAATTACTACAAAACAAGAAGATAGCATGACATGACAATAATAAAAAGTAATAAGAACAAAAACAAATAACCGTATTGTGGTAACCACAACCTTAAAAGTAAATTTGTCTTAATATATGTAATTACTACAATGAACGAACGCCTCCTAAGGTTAGCACAGTATCTTCGAAGATTTGTATACCCGAAAATCAGAGTGGAATTTGGCGATATTACTGTTCTCTTAGAACTTGAAAATAGAGGTTCGAAATGAAGTTAAAATCATTTGCTCAAAAATCGATATAGAAAAAGTAGCAGATTTGATGCGCGAGAATAAAGAGAATTTAAGGAAAACAAGTAAGTAATTTGTTGTGAATGATGGCAAATGAAAAAAAAGCATTAAATTTATAGGCTATGAGATGAGGATAATTTTAAAGTTAGGCATGTAAACGAACTGATCGAACACGAATGAGAGTGTATTTATGTTCGTTCGTTTAACTTTAACCGAATAAATGAACGAACATGAACATAAACGAACACAAAATTTTTTGTTCGCGTTCGTTCATTAAGGAATGTAACTTGTTCGTATTCGTTCGTTTAAATGTTAAACGAACATAAACGAACATAATAAACATAAACAAACACAAACGAACATATATAATTTGTTAAATATTTAATATTTTTGGTTAGTTCGATTAATTCAATTAATTAACTGATTTTAAACCGAATTAATCAATAATTGAAATTTGAAAAAACTCTTAATCATTAGCCGAAATCTAAAATTATCTAATAGATTAACCAATTTTGTTTTGGTTCGGTCGGTTAGTTCAGTTTAACCCAATAATGAACACCCCTAGACATATGTGAATAAATTTAAATGAACATAAACGAACAAACATAAATGAACATAAACGAACGGATTATCGAACGTTCACGAACATAAATGAACGAACACGCCCTTTGTTCGTGTTCGTTCATTTAATTAAACGAACAAAAAATCATGTTCATGTTCGTTCGTTTAATAAATAAACGAACTTCCCGCCGAACGACTATTTACCGAAAATTAAAAATTTTATGTGGATGTTGAAGTTGGGGTGTTTGAGAAGGAGAGGTGTGAGTTCAGATTCAGATCAATGTTCTTGCGTTTGGTGTGAAGCAGACGTTGAGGATGCAAATCATTTATTTGCTGGAAACTTTTGGAGATCATTTTGTGACTGGTGGGAGATCAAATGTGAGAATGTTGATAATTTATATCATTTTTGTTTTTCTTTGTTCCCTCTGGTTAATCTCGGTGGCAACAACTCTGTGGAGTATTTGGCTAGCACGTAATGATAAAGTATTCGAAAAAAAGTCTGTCAACTTGACGGATCTTTTGTTCTACAGGAAACTACAACACTTGTTTGGGTGAAAGCTTCACAAGATGGTTTAATTGATAACTTGGATGATTGGTGGGATAGCCCATGGAAGTGTTTGGCTCCGATGTCCAGCTTTGTGCCATCTTGGTCACCACTATCGATGGGTTCAGTTAAGTTTAATGGAAAGGAGGGGAAAGCTGGGTGTGGTGGTGTCCTTCGCACGTAAGAGGGTGTTATTTGTGCTATGTTTTCTGGCCCACTGCCCGGTCTGGGAGCTGAGTATGCTGAAATTATGGCTATTAAAACGGCCATAGATGTCTTCGAGATCATGAAATCCGATTTTAAAATTATGCTGAACTGAATTGGGAATCCGGTTTGGTGGACAATATTCATGGAATTAGATCAAGCATCTCGGAGAATAGGTAAGTATTAGAATATTCTTCTATAGAATAATAGGGAGAAAGAAAGGCAGTACTCTCTGGAAACTTTATTAATAAACCCGTAACATCTCATAGGAGACCGGGTGGGTTTTATACAAGATTGAGTAAGTCAGACTAGTAACAGCAATCTAACAAACTCCTAACTGAACATGCTGACTCACCTCAACCAATCCACAATTACAACGGTCATTAAAACTAACTGACTATCCTATACACATAACATTCACCCTACTTTCTGCATTATGAAGAGCCTTCTTCGCAGCAAGACAACTGAGTAGCATCCTGAAAAACACATCAAACAACAAAGGAGAAACAACTGAAAAGGAAAGCAACCAAAGAAATTACCTCAGCTACCTGCAGCAGAATCCGAACCAGGTACAACAGCAAGTTTGGATCGAAAATGAGAAAACAGAGGAGCAGACAGTGGTTTCGTCATAACATCAGCAACCTGTTCACACGCAGGTACTTCATTCACCAACAACTGTCCAGCAGCAACTTTCTCTCTGACAAAATAGAGATCAAGTTCAACGTGTTTGAACTTGGAGTGAAGAACGGGATTTGCAGTGACAGCAACAGCGCTCAAGTTGTCACACCATAACACAGGCGTGTCTTCCAGATTAATATACAACTCACTAAGAAGAGATTGAAGCCACAAAATCTCAGTGGAGGCACAAGCAACAGCACGATACTCGGCCTCGGCTGTTGAACGAGAAATGACGGGTTGTTTCTTTGAACCCCAAGAAACAGGATTCCCACCAAAGAATAAGCAAAAACCAGTAGTAGAGCGGCGATCATCTGTGTCAGAGCCCCAATTTGCATCAGCAAAAGCCGTGATATTCATACGAGAACCAGAAGTGAACTGTAAACCATAATCAATAGTTCCACGTAAATATCGCAGGATACGCTTCACTGCTTGAAAATGTGTATCAAGAGGTGCCTGCATAAATTGACACACACAATTGACAGAGAAGGCAATTTCTGGTCGTGTTATCACAATATACTGCAAAGCCCCTACGATACTCCTGTAACCAGACACATCTTCCAAAGGAGTACCATTAGTAGTAGAAAGATGAAGATTCGTAACCATGGGTGTTGACAACTCTTTTGCATTTCCTAACCCAGCCTTTTGTAACAAATCTAGTATATATTTCTTCTGATTTAAGAATATACCCCTACTGTCATATTTAACCTCAATCCCTAAAAAATAGTGTAATAGGCCTAAATCTTTCAGAGAGAAATGTTTGTGCAAATCATCTATAACAGCTTGAATCTCAACATCATTGCAACCAGTGATTATGATATCGTCAACGTAAACTAGAAGATAGATTACCTGATCACCTACCTTTCGAACGAACAAGGATGAATCGGACCGAGATGGACAAAATCCAACAGATATCAAATATGTACACAATTTCTCAAACCAGGCTCTTGGAGCCTGTTTGAGACCGTAGATTGCTTTATGAAGCTTACACACAAACCTGCGTTTATCTCCCTGTTCGTAACCCGGAGGTTGAGTCATGTATACCTCCTCGGCGAGATCACCGTTTAAAAATGCGTTATTGATGTCGACTTGTCGTAACTTCCACTGCTTCGCCACTGCTACTGAGAGGATTGTGCGAACAGTGACCGGCTTGACCACGGGACTGAAAGTTTCATGAAAATCCGAACCAGTTTGCTGAAGATAACCTTTCGCGACCAGCCTAGCCTTGTATCGAGAGACAGATCCGTCGGCATTCCTCTTTACTTTGAAAATCCACTTGCAACTAACAGCACGTCGATTCGGAGGTAATTCAACAATAGACCAAGTGTTGTTCTTGACCAGTGCATCAAACTCCGCCTGAGCTGCTGACCGCCAGTGAGAATCCTTCATGGCTTCATAAATACTCTGAGGTTCACAAATCTCAGACGAGGAAGGTACATAAACCTCAGCATGAAAAACCTTCGGTTTATGGATGCCGGCTTTAGCCCGTGTCACCATCGGATGTTGATTTGCCACACTTGAGGCAAGAAACCCAGCATCAGAGAGTGGACGATCGGAGATAACAGGAGGCGGCACCGCAACAGAAGATGAAACTGCTTG
Source organism: Hibiscus trionum (assembly GCA_030270665.1). Lineage (NCBI taxonomy): Eukaryota > Viridiplantae > Streptophyta > Magnoliopsida > Malvales > Malvaceae > Hibiscus > Hibiscus trionum. The sequence goes on from BSYR01000013.1 coordinate 578,601, forward strand.
ATCAGGGGATGCCCTAATCTCATCTGTATTAGATAAAGTAAAAACATGAGCAAAATTGTTAGACTCCTGATCACCAGCAATAGAAGATGAATCCAAGTCCACTTGGTCACTAGAGAAGTCCATAAGATTATGATTCTGAAGGCCCAAACTACTAGAAAGACCCACTGAACTAGTCAACAGTGGTTCACCCAAATTAGAGGAATTGGAGGAGGAAATATTAACATCAGATTGTCTTTGCTCATATAAAGCAGGCCCGGCTGAACTATCTGCCTGAGGAGCAGAGTGTGGATTATTATAAGGCGGCCCACTAGAGAAGACACCACGAGACGAATACGGCGGTCCATCTAGAACAGGCCCAGCAGACTGAACCAGCCGAGGAGAGGACGACCGTGGTTGTAATAATCTAGTATCAGAAATACAAGGAACGGGCCGTTGAACACCTGGCACAGGCCCAGTTGAAAGAACATGCGGTATGGGCTGAAACGAAGAAGCAGCAGCAGGGCCCGAAGAAGTGGACCCATTAGAACCACCAGACACACCTGATTGCCCCGGAACAATAGTAGGAGTGACAATCGAAAAAGGTAGACTATCCCCTCTAGGGACAAAGAACTCTGGAGAATCTTGAGACTTTATTGAATTCGAAGACAAGGTTTTGGGAAACATTGTTTCATCAAATATGACATGTCGAGACAGCAAAACTTTTCCATCAGGATTGAGGCATTTATAGCCCTTATGTCGTGGACTATAACCCAGAAAAATACATTGCGTAGTCCGAAAATCAAGTTTGTGACGGTTGAATGGCCGTGTTAACGGAAAACACGCACACCCAAAAGCACGTAAGAACTCATAGTCCGGTTTGGTTTTGTACAACACTTCAAATGGAGATTTACCACCTAGGACAAGAGTAGGTAACCGATTGATTAAAAACACTGAAGTGATGAATGCATGACTCCAAAAATCAAAATCCAAGCCCGCTTGAGCCAATAGAACCAAACCCATTTCGACGATATGTCTATGCTTTCGCTCAGCTTTCCCGTTCTGCTCAGATGTACTGGGACAAGTAATACGATGTTGAACGCCATGAAGACTCAACCAGTCAGATAAGGGCTTATATTCAGTGCCACCATCAGTTTGCAAAGCCTGAATTTTGCAACCAAATTGAACTTCAACCAAATTATAAAAATTCAAAAAACATTGGGTAACATCAGATTTGCGTTTAACCAAATATAACCAGGTAAAACGGCTATGAACATCGATAAAAGAAACATAGTAAAGAAATCCATCAGATTCAATATGTGCAGGACCCCAAAAGTCCGAAACAATTAACTGAAAAACAGAATCATAGTTTGTTGAAGACAACTGAAAAGGCAGTTTATGTGCCTTTCCTTTCAAACATGGCACACACACATTCGAAAGCTTATTATCACACACAGTGATGTTACAAGAACGTAAAACAGACTGAAGAACAGGCAAAGACGGGTGACCAAGCCGTTGATGCCACAACTCCAAAGGCAATCGAGACTTGGAAGTGGAACACGTCAAGGCTGACAGCTTATTCGAAACAGAAGGTAAGGCAGAGTTCAAACCACCAGTCGAACAGAGCTCGTAGAGCCCTTCAGGAGTGAGCCTCCCCTGTAGTAGAAGCGTTTTGGTCCGTGCATCCTTTACAAAACAAGTACGAGGGTGAAACTAAAAAAAAACATCATTGTCTCGAGCAAATTGTGAAACAGAGAGCAGATTCTTTATAATATCCGGTACACACAATAAATTGCAAAGATTTAAAGATCTGTCAGAACTTTGTAAAACACCACAGCCCACATGCGAAATACTTACCTGACTCCCATTACCCATGTGAAGAGAGTCCATACCTGAATAAGCCACCTCAGACTGAAGATTAGAGCGATCATTCGTAATATGGTGAGTTGCACCAGAGTCTGGATACCATACTACTTCCCTAGAACCAACAGAACTAGGTGGAGGTATACTGGAATATAAAACATGACCAGAGGTAGACGCAATAGGAGCAGAAGGAACAAGATGTTGAAAAGACGATCCAAAAGCATTGGAAGACCCAAACACAGAACCAGGACTAACAGCGGCCACATTTTCACTTACAGAAGAGGTCGAAAAGTAAACTGGAGCAGGACTAACAGGCACTAAAGGTGTGCTAACAGGCACAGAAGTAGGACTAATAGGCATAGGAGATGGACTGAACTGAGGGGAAAACCCAGTTGATGACACAGGGGAAACACCATGAGAATAAACCTGAGCATGAGATTGATTGTAAGTTGAAGCAGCACTGGACGAGTCAGATCTGGAACCAGAATTAGAAAAGCCTCCTCGACCAGCAGTAAAATCTGAAGATCCCTGAAAATTCCGATCGAACCGATAGTAACACTTCTGAACCAGGTGTCCAAACCTCCCACATAGTTGACACTGAGGTCGATTGGACCCATATCTGCCACGACCTCGACCACGAGAATAATAATTTCCTCGTTGACCTCTGAAAAAGGAAGGAGACTGAAAATCCTCAGAGAAATCCTCTTTATCATCAGATGCATCAATATGACTTGTCTTATGACGCGAATGAGAGACAACATTAGCTTGAAGAGAATAGTTATCAGCCAAAAAATCCTTCTGCCTAACTTTACAGTCAAAGAGCATGTCAGACAAACTTTCAAGTGTAAGAACTTCTCGAGAAGCCACAGCTATTACTGACTCAAACTCAGCAGTCAACCCGGCAAGTATTACACTTACCTGTTCTTGCTCAGTAACAGTGCTACCAGAAGCATTTAAAGTGTCACAGATCAGCTTAATCTTCGCAAGGTAATCACTGACCGACAAACCTCGTTTCCATTGTGAGTGTAGACTATGGCGCAAGGATGAGATCTTGGAGGTGGATTTTGCAGCATAGCGTCGAGACAAAGTGTTCCAGATAGACAGAGCCGTCGTGAGACCCGTGAGATGTGGCAAAACATCAGAACTCACTGTGGAGAGGAGCCACGAGGCTAGGAGTTTATCCTGTTTCAAATACGCAAGGTATATAGGATTGACAACTATCTGTCCAGACGAATCAGTAATAACCTTGTCAGGAACCTTATGATCTAAAATAAAAGACATAAGACCATAGCCTTCCACAATCAAAAGTACTTGATGTTTCCACAGAACATAGCTGTTCTCAGTCAGTTTCACAGTATCAAGCTTAGGCAATTGTTGAATATTATATTCAGTAGAAGAAACTGTAAGAGAAGAAGGAATAGAATTCGAACCCATCGGATCAGTAGCAGAAGAAGAATCAACAACCATTGCTAGCACAAAGACAGTAGACGAGGCACAACTCGTAGAGACAAAACGGCAAACAACTTGCGTACACAACAAAGCTCTGGAAAACCTTTCAGAGACAAAACATCAAACACCTACCGCGCATGGATGATCATAAGCACAAATCTTCTTAACAACAGAAATTGAAACAGCCAAACAAGCTATAAAGATCAGACGTAAATAGCAACCATCAGAAAAGAACCTCCACAATAAATCCAACACAGATCGAGAAAGAAAAAAAAATTCAGCCAAACGAGAGCTACGATGTCAAAAAAGGAAGCAAAACCTAACGACACAGCCCCTGATTTAAAAGAGTTATCCAAAAATCACTCATCTGTTCTTTACACAATCAACACGAACAGATTTCCTAGCGATCCAAAACGATAATCTTCAAAAGTAAACCAGGAAACTGATGTATAAATCGAGATGAGTAAGTACATAAACCTTACCTCAAGAACCAAGAGGATGATTATTGAGTTACCCACTCAATCCACATTCGCAGCTATCAATTGGCATCAGAGAGTAGAACAAGCACCACACGCAGAATCAAGCATGGCAGAAACCACCAGGAACTAGCGACTGATACCATATTAGAATATTCTTCTATAGAATAATAGGGAGAAAGAGAGGCAATACTCTCTGGAAACTTTATTAATAAACCCGTAACATCTCATAGGAGACCGGGTGGGTTTTATACAAGATTGAGTAAGTCAGACTAGTAACAGCAATCTAACAAACTCCTAATTGAACATGCTGACTCACCTCAACCAATCTACAATTACAACGGTCATTAAAACTAACTGACTATCCTATACACATAACAATAAGATTACTTTTAGCCATGTTCCCTGTCTGTGTAATGAAATGGCTGACAATCTAGCAAAGGAAGGGATGAATCGAACAGAGCTATTTAAGTCTTGCTGGTGAGTGATTTTAGTGGTGATCGTCATGGGGATTTTGACTGTGCTAGTTGGGATTGTGCGATTCGATTTTTATTATTGTTATGTTTTGTAAGTTTTGCTTAAGCTAGAAGCGTGATTCACCTTCTCTTGACGTATTCGGTTGATTATTCGAACCTAACAATTAATATAAAAGCCTCGTCTGTACGTCGGATTAATATTCTAGAATCGATCATTGAAGTGCTCAACTTTTTTACATCAACCAGAGCTTATGACACAATCCATCACCAAGCCTCTTTACTTCAATGGTGCCAATTATTCTTATTGGAATAATAGGATGTTGATCTTTAACCTCAACTATGAAAACTTCAAGATAAATCCAGAAAAAGACATCAAAACTATGTTTGATCGGTTTTAGGTGAATTTGGGTTTAGGGTTTGAATCTAAAAAGAAGATTCAAGTGGAGAAGATACTGGAGAAGAAGACATGGCCAAGCTCTTCAAGAAGTTTGCAAGATTCATGAAGCATAAAAAGAGAGAATCAAGACATGAATCGAGGATGAATAGGGATCTCATTATTTGCTACGAGTGCAAAAAGTCGGGGCACGTTAAGTATGATTGTCCTCGACTCAAAAAGATGAGATCAAGCCATAAGAAGAATGCATTTGTGGCTACATGGAGTAATGAAAAGAACTAGCCAACTTTTGTTTCATGACCATCAAAGAAAATTCAATGGTAACTTTTAATTTATCTTCTTAAATTTCATATACATTTGATGAATTATAAGGTGCCTATGATGAATTGATTTTAAAATTTGAAAACTATATTTTGAAAAACAAGAAAATAATTTCAAAGTTAAAAGTTAAAAATGATTTAATTCTTAAACCAAATTTGAACGTAAAGCAAATCTCTTGAGTTTGAAAAAAAATTGATTTATAAAATTTGTTTCAAAAATTTCAAGAAGACCATCAAAGAGAAATCGATGATCTTAAGAAAAAAATTTTGTTTTAACAAAAATTTTCAAAGATGTAAAAATAGAAGTAACTTCAAAACAAATTCTTACTAAAGACAATCTAGTTCCCCTAAATTTTTTAAAAGAAAAATAGTTAAAAAAATATTTGGGGTCCTTAAGGGACTAATTTCTTCAAAGAAAAAGAAAGACATTAAAAATGAATTTTAAAGGGAATTAAAATTTTCTAGACTAATGCCAATAGATTCAAAACAATTTGGATACTAAAATAAAAATGATTGTCTTCTGTAGCTGTGTTTCAGCATTAATCATCAAAGTAGAAATTTTGGGAGTTCTTGACACTAGTGAGAAATTGTCATATTTTTCTCAAGTGTTAGGATTTTGGGTGAGAGCTTAAAATTGCAAACACATTTGCCTTTGAGGTTTTTCTTTGTTTGCTAGATTTGTATTCTTTTTGTGAGAGCGTCTTCAAGCTTTTGGGTATAAAAGTAAGGGTTGTAAAGGTTATCTCTTTGAGCCTAAAAACAAAAAGAAATTAACAAATTTATAAAAAAATCTTAGTGTAGATAGCTAAGGTAGTTGAGAAGTCAAACCACTATAAATGGTTGTGCAATTTTTAATTTCCAATTGCTTCCATGACAATTATTCTATGACCAATTCACCCCTTGTTAATCATGAGCACCCAACAAATAAGCTCACAGATGGTTGTCTCGAAATCCCGTCATTGCTTATCCAAGAGACGACTTTAACGATCTTTCATAACCTTATCGACACCAACAATGACATGGAGATACTATGCAAGAGTGAGATATTGGATAACTGGTTGAGTCTGGATGATTCAACCCGGTTTTTCAATAATCTTTACAATGATACTTATGTCAAGGAATTCTATTATTCCCAACTTAGAGATGAACTGGATCGTCATTGCAAAAGGCGGTGGCCTCAATGGCGGGCATACTATGTGCACAACTATTTTACAAAGCCCCTGCATTAGCTTTATAGTTTATAAATTTTATTCAATGTTGAGATATTTTCAACATATACAAGGTAGTGTAGAAATTTGATGCCTTCTTTATTCGATTGAGTTTCTTAATTACAAAGTAGAAATTTTGGATCCTTAAATGGATTATTCAAATACTGGTTGTTGATGCCTTTACTAGATGATTGCAAGAGCTTTCGCAGATCAATGTATGATCTCCTTCGGGTGATTCTTCGACAATCTCGATAACTTGTCAACGATTTCTCCAGTCAAAGAAGGGTCTTCTTCGGTGCAAGCTCCAGCGATATTTGCCAATGTAACAGTTCATCTACATTTCTGACTGCAATATGGCCTTGATTTTCTCAAGGTCTGCTTATCGGCGTTTGTCGGGATAAAGTCTGGAGCAAAACTATCCCGTAAGCGAAAATGTCAATCCCTGGGGAAATGACACCTTGGTGAAGACATTCAGGAGCTAGATAACCCAAGCTCCAAATGGTAGTGTTAGTTGAAAGATCAGGGTACTTGGTATCATCTTCGACACAACTTTACATACTGAAGTTCCCCATCGTTGCATCGAATTCTTTATCTGTAACCCCCTAGACCAGCCTATGCGGATAGACCAAGTCTAGTAAGGCACATTAAACTTTAAAACGCAAATAGAAAACATGACTTCAAAATAAACATTTATTTCGACAGCATATAAGCAGATTTTAGGGAAAATCATCAAGTCAAATAAACATGTTTAACACGTCAAACAGTAATACTTTTTCAAAATCATTCCATCATAGACTTTATAGATAAAATCATACATAACAAAATATAGGCACATGTCATCCTGAAAGTACAAATGATTGATAGAAACATTACATTCAGAGACAAATACCAAACGTGTCGATCCTCCTAGTATCGGTTACGGGATGGCCTGACCAAAATATCTGAAAGGGAAAAGAATTTGGGGCGTGAGCTAGAAAGCTCCGTGTGTTCCAAAAGTGCAAGTTAAAATATGAACAACGACAGAAAAATATACTTTTCTAGTTCAGAAACATAAAATTCAAGTAACGGTGCGGTTCGGTTTAATCATTTCTCTACCCTCCAACCATACTCCAAGAGGCAGTTTCCCAAACTGCGTCATAGGCATTAACCAGTGCACATTTGGCATCGGTGCCACCCTAAGGGATTACCTTAGGAACGGTACGGTACGGTATGGTAGGTATTACCCTAGCCGAAGCATAGGAACCTGTAACGGTAAAGGAATTACCAGCTGGATCAGAGCTGAACCTACGGTCACTTCTAATTCAATCCCAAATAGCCCAGTAATATCCTATACAATAGTTCAGTTTTTGATAATAACTGAAAATTCGGTAAATATAAAATAAACATGTATTTTCAGAAGAACAGAAATCAGAGACATATTCAATCAAAATTTTGATGTATCACACATATAGTATAGTCATGTAAAACAATATTAAAACGATTATCTGTAGCACACAAGGAAACACACCTTCAAAGATGAGATCGGTCAGTCAACAGGTCTAACGGGCGCTGGGATCACGCTCCGCTACAGTATTTGAGCCTATATGAACATTGATTATAGTTACAATCTAATTTACATCTTAATTCGTATTCAAAACTAGGTTTGAAGTCATACGAGTGACGATCGGATCACGAGGAGGTATAGATCGGGACGGGCCTGGCTGGGCGTAGGTACGATCGAAAGGTTCACTAGTACCTATTAGATCAACAAGTTAATATCAGTCCTTAATCATAAATATCCTCCTGAAAACATAGCTTATACATATGTATATTCGAGTTCAACTTTCAAATTGGGGGCTTTCGGGTTTGAATTTCAAGAAACGGGCTTCAAAAATGGACTCAGGACGTCGAAAAACATAAAATAGGGCTTTTTGGAAAATTTGACTTTTTGGTCAACGGTCAACGGTCAAAGTCAACGGTCAAAGTCAACGCTGACGTCACGCTGACGTCACTGTTGACCGGGTCGGGTCAACGGGTCGGTCAACGGGTCGGTCAACGGGTCGGTCAACGGGTCGGGTCAACGGGTCGGGTCAACGGGTCGGGTCAACAGGTCGGTCAACGGGTCGGGTCAACGGGTCGGGTCAACGGGTCGGGTCGGTTCGGTAAACGGGTCGGACGATGACGTCATGCTGACGTCACTGTTAATCGGGTCGGGTCAACGGGTCGGTCAACGGGTCGGGTCGGTTCGGTAAACGGGTCGGACGATGACGTCATGCTGACGTCACGCTGACGCGGCGGGTCTGGTTCGGGCGGTTCAGTTCGTGACCAGACCGGTCTGAACTGACCGGTTCACTGCCACTGTCCAGGGTGGCCGGAAATCGCCCTGGACGGCGCGTGAAGCCCACGCGCGGCGCCGGACGGCGCGTGAAGCCCACGCGCCGCCGTGGACGGCGGAGCAGAATTTTGAAAAAAAACAGAATTCTCCAAATTTGATTTTCTATCACCCCAAACGCGTATTTAAGTCGAAAACTTACCGGATTTTCGCCGATTTGAGAAAAACCCCTTTTTGTTCGAAACCTTCAACGGCAAATTAAAGGCAAACGGAGCGGCGGTTTGACGCGTGAAAAGGAGCGTTTTGTTCGGGTCGTCAAGACGGTTCGGATGGTGGTGGCGGTGAACGAAACGGCACAACACGATGATGGACGATTGAAGGTAGTGTACGATTGTGATTTGAGTTGAGGAAATAAAACTTAGAAAAAAATGGGAGGGGAGTGTTCTGCAGAGATGAGGAAGAAATACAATAATTGAGGGGGAGGGAGTAACATAATTGGAGGGGTGAGTGGGAGTGGGTAGGATATTATAATATTATAATAATTTTTTTTTTTTTTTTTTTTTTGTTACAATTCTCCCACCCTTAAGAAAAATTTCGTCCTCGAAATTTACCTTAATGGAATAAATGCGGAAACTGCTCTTTCATCGACTCAAGGGTTTCCCACGTAGCTTCTTCAGGACCTCGATTTCTCCATTGTACCTTAACCATAGGAATACATCGATTCCTTAGAACCCTCTCGTTTTGATCCAAGATTTGAACAGGTTCCTCCTCATAAGACAAATCTGGTCTCAACTCCACATCCTGTACCTGGATAATATGGCTCGGATCTGGGTGGTACTGTCTCAACATAGATACATGGAACACATCATGAATTCGGCTAAGCTGGGGAGGTAATTCAAGCTGATAGGCAACAGGCCCGACTCTCTTCCGAATACGGTACGGTCCGATAAATCTTGGGCTCAATTTACCTTTGCGCCCAAATCTCAGAACTTTCTTCCATGGTGATACCTTAAGAAAAACCTGGTCACCAACCTCAAACTCTATATCCTTTCTCCTCCGATCAGCATAAGACTTCTGTCTGTCAAACGCCTCCTTCAAACGACTACGAATCAGTCTGACAGTCTCTTCAGTCTCTTGGATCAACTCAGGACCCAAAGTCTTCTTATCATATAATTCAGTCCAACAGATTGGAGTTCGACAGTTGCGACCATACAAAGCTTCGTAAGGTGCCATGCGAATACTAGCCTGGTAACTGTTATTATAAGCAAATTCGGCCAATGCTAAGAAGTCTTCCCAACTACCATGGAAATCTATCACGCACCCTCTCAACATATCTTCAAGAACCTGAATTATCCTCTCAGATTGGCCATCGGTCTGTGGATGGAAAGATGTACTGAAATTCAGACGGGTACCTAAAGCACTGTGCAACGCCACCCAGAATCGAGAAGTGAATCTCGGATCCCGATCAGAGATGATAGATAAAGGTACCCCATGTAGTCTGACGATTTCAGAAATGTATAGTTTTGCCAGCTTTTCCAGTGAATAATTTACTCGAACTGGTATAAAATGGGCTGATTTAGTGAGTCGATCAACAATAACCCAGACAGAATCCTTTTTAGAAGGAGTTAGAGGCAACCCAGTAACGAAATCCATCGTTATTCGTTCCCATTTCCACTCGGGAATCTTAATGGGCTGCAACAAACCAGAAGGATGCTGGTGCTCTGCCTTAACCTGTTGACAAGTCAAACACCGGAATACATAATCTGAAATGTCTTTCTTCATACCCTCCCATCGGTACCTTTGCCTCAGATTCTGGTACATCTTGTCTCCTCCAGGATGCATAGCATAAGGGCTACTATGAGCTTCTCTGAGTATGGCTCGCTTCAGGTCAGCATCATCGGGAACACAATAACGACCCTTAAAGCATAAAATACCATCCTGATCGAAGGAATAAACAGATGTGGATCCCTGCTCAACTTGTTGCATGACTGGAAGTAGGGAACTATCCAAGAGTTGTTTGGCCTTAATCTCATCGGCCAAAGTCGGTTTAACCTGCAGCTCAGCTAGTAGACTTCCATCTTTGTATAAACTCATTCTGGCAAACATGGATCTCAAGTCTGATATAGCCTTACGACTCAAAGCGTCAGCAACGACATTAGCCTTCCCTGGGTGGTACTCAAACACACAGTCATAATCTTTAAGAAGCTCAATCCAACGACGTTGTCTAAGATTAAGCTCTTTCTGTGTAAGAATGTATTTCAGGCTTTTGTGATCTGTATAAATATAACACTTCTCTCCGTAGAGATAGTGTCTCCAAATCTTCAAGGCAAAGATTACAGCGGCCAATTCTAGATCATGGGTAGGATAATTACACTCATGAGGTCTCAACTGACGAGACGCATAAGCTATTACCTTCCCATCCTGCATTAGAACGCAACCAAGTCCAGAGCGCGATGCATCACTATAAACTGTAAAATCCTTCCCAGACTCGGGCTGCGTCAAAACTGGAGCTTGCGTTAAGGCCGTCTTCAACTTCTCAAAACTATCACGTTGAGCATCTGTCCATATGAAGGGAACATCCTTCCTCAACAGCTTCGTCAAGGGAGAGGCAATAATAGAAAAACCCTCAACGAAACGCCTGTAATATCCAGCTAAACCCAAGAAGCTGCGGATCTCAGAAACATTCTTGGGTTGCTTCCAACTTACAATGGCTTCTATCTTGCTCGGATCAACCTGAATACCCCGAGCCGATACCACATGCCCCAGAAATGTCACCTCACTGAGCCAAAATTCACATTTGCTCAATTTGGCATACAATTTGTGCTCTCTAAGAGTCTGTAGTACAATCCTCAAATGCTCAGCATGATCTGTTTCAGTCCGGGAGTAGACTAGGATGTCATCAATGAACACCACTACAAATTGATCCACATACGGCCGGAACACACGATTCATTAGATCCATAAAAGCAGCAGGAGCATTAGTCAGACCAAACGGCATAACCAAAAACTCATAGTGCCCATATCTGGTGCGAATGGCCGTCTTTGCTACATCAGATCCCTTAATTTTTAGTTGATAGTACCCTGAACGAAGATCAATCTTTGAGAAAATCGTGGCTCCTTGCAACTGATCGAACAAGTCATCTATCCTGGGCAATGGATACCTGTTCTTGATGGTTAACTTGTTCAGTTTACGGTAATCAATACATAGCCTGAGAGACCCATCTTTCTTTTTTACAAACAAAACAGGAGCTCCCCAGGGTGAAGAGCTGGGTCGAATAAATCCTCGGTCGAGGAGTTCCTGCAATTGAATCTTTAGCTCCTTAAGCTCCTTAGGAGCCATACGGTAGGGGTTCATCGAGACTGGTGCAGAGCCCGGATAAATCTCAATCTCAAACTCGACATCTCTATCCGGGGGTAGCCCAGGTAATTCTTCGGGAAAGACATCAGGAAACTCGCTTACAGTGCGAATTTCCTCAATCTTTGACAAAGAACCCTTGGTATTCAAGATACAAGCGATGAAAGTCTGGTATCCTTTCCGGATCATTCTGTCAGCAGCCAAAGCAGATATTACATTTGACAGATACCCTCGACGCTCACCGGTGAGAATCACAGTGCGATCATCAGAAGTCCTTAAAAATGCTATCTTGGACTCACAATCTAGGTTAACTCGGTGTTCAGTCAACCAATCCATGCCAAGAATTATATCAAACTCTTCTAAAGGTAACTCCATAAGATCGGCTAGAAAGATTTCCCCTTGCACTTCTAGGGGACATCGTCTGAAAACCTTATTTACAACTACAGACTGACCCACTGGGCTCATAACAGTAATTGTATTCTCAGTGGTCTCATCAGGAATCTGGAGGTCTCGGGACACGGATCTCGACACATATGAATGGGTAGAACCATTGTCGAGCAATACAAAATATGGAATAGAAAACATGGTAAATGTACCTGCAATGACGTCTGGCTCATCTCTGTCATCTCGACGTCTGGAGGCATAAACAAGTGGAGGCTGTCTAGCATCAGTCATAGCCGGTCCCCCGCTCTGATAGGACCGGCCTCTACTTTCCGATCTAATAGCAGACCCAGAAGCTCTACCCTGATTACGACTTCTAGCCGAAGTCGGAACAGATGTCTGTGAGCGAGCAGGTGTCTGGGTACGAGCAGGAGTCTGAGTGGATATCCCCGTGGAAGGTGGACGTGGGCAATCCTTAAGGAAATGATCCATAGACCCACACCGGAAGCATGCACCAATCATCTTCCAACAATCTCCTCCGTGTTTCCTACCACAGTGCTCACATGCAGGCATAGATGAAAAACTCAAAGAATAACCTCGACTGGCAGTTGGGACAGAAGATGCTGAAGGCCTAGAACTCATATTACTCTTCTGAGAATCAACTGTGCGGGTTCTCTTGTCCGGACGTCTGTAAGGCTCACCCTGTCTAGGTTTCCTAGATCGGTCCCAATCTCGACCTCGATCTCGTCCTCGATCTCGACCTCGATCTCGGTCTCTATCCCTGTCACCCTGACTAGCCGCCAAAATCTCCATTTGTTCTGCAGTCTTAGCCCGATCTACTAATTCCTCAAATACCTCATCATGATGTGCAGCCACTCTGTCACGTATCCCAATACGGAGACCCTCTGCGAACTTTTCACATCTGTCCTTCTCAGTAGAAACCAAACCAGGACCGTACTTTTGTAGCTCCAAGAACTGTATCTCGTACTCAGCCACTGTCATAGAACCCTGCACCAAATCCTTGAATGCCTGACGTCTCTCCCTCAAGAATCGCTCGCTCAGATAACGGTTCCTAAAACGCTCTTTAAAGAAATCCCATGTCAACCGATCAGAGGGAACGCTACTCATAATAGATTCCCACCAAGTGCGGGCACTTCCGTTCAGCATAGATACAGCACCCAAGTATTTCTTCGATGGCTCAAAACCCATCTCTGTCATACGTCGCTCGATATCATACAACCACTCCTCAGCCTCAGTCGGTGTTCCACTAAGAGATCCAGAAAAAGTCTTGATCCCATTAGCAAACAAAGTCTGGGAAATAGGGACTTCTGGAACGACACCTGATGCACTAACTACACCCTGAATCATCTGAAAAAACTGTCTACTCAAACTCTCATTAGTAGACTCAGCCGTAGGCTCGGGCCTAGAGAACGTTGCTCCACTAACCGGAGTGGCCACATCAACATCAGGAGTGGATGATGGAGCAGACGGGGCAGATATCGGAGCAGCTGAGGTAGTCGGAACTGAATGACCACTAGGGGCAGAAGGCTCGGTAAAAGGTAGAGGATTTACGGGGGCAGAGGTATCCCCATGAGCAGATGGAGCGATTGGTGGGTCGTCCATCAAATCAGCAAATCTGACGGGTCGACCCCGTCTACGAGCAGGTCGTCTACCCCTGCTAGTGCTCATCTCGGAGAATCTATTCAAAAATAAACTTAAGATCAGTTTATGACACCGGAGGATCGAACACAATTAAGCATGTAAAATAGTGTGACATGGCCTCTTTTCACAATAATTTGTAAAACACTTTTAAAACAGTATTTTATAAGGGCTTTTTCACAGTCCGAGGGTTTAAAACCAAAAGCTCTGATACCAATAAATGTAACCCCCTAGACCAGCCTATGCGGATAGACCAAGTCTAGTAAGGCACATTAAACTTTAAAACGCAAATAGAAAACATGACTTCAAAATAAACATTTATTTCGACAGCATATAAGCAGATTTTAGGGAAAATCATCAAGTCAAATAAACATGTTTAACACGTCAAACAGTAATACTTTTTCAAAATCATTCCATCATAGACTTTATAGATAAAATCATACATAACAAAATATAGGCACATGTCATCCTGAAAGTACAAATGATTGATAGAAACATTACATTCAGAGACAAATACCAAACGTGTCGATCCTCCTAGTATCGGTTACGGGATGGCCTGACCAAAATATCTGAAAGGGAAAAGAATTTGGGGCGTGAGCTAGAAAGCTCCGTGTGTTCCAAAAGTGCAAGTTAAAATATGAACAACGACAGAAAAATATACTTTTCTAGTTCAGAAACATAAAATTCAAGTAACGGTGCGGTTCGGTTTAATCATTTCTCTACCCTCCAACCATACTCCAAGAGGCAGTTTCCCAAACTGCGTCATAGGCATTAACCAGTGCACATTTGGCATCGGTGCCACCCTAAGGGATTACCTTAGGAACGGTACGGTACGGTATGGTAGGTATTACCCTAGCCGAAGCATAGGAACCTGTAACGGTAAAGGAATTACCAGCTGGATCAGAGCTGAACCTACGGTCACTTCTAATTCAATCCCAAATAGCCCAGTAATATCCTATACAATAGTTCAGTTTTTGATAATAACTGAAAATTCGGTAAATATAAAATAAACATGTATTTTCAGAAGAACAGAAATCAGAGACATATTCAATCAAAATTTTGATGTATCACACATATAGTATAGTCATGTAAAACAATATTAAAACGATTATCTGTAGCACACAAGGAAACACACCTTCAAAGATGAGATCGGTCAGTCAACAGGTCTAACGGGCGCTGGGATCACGCTCCGCTACAGTATTTGAGCCTATATGAACATTGATTATAGTTACAATCTAATTTACATCTTAATTCGTATTCAAAACTAGGTTTGAAGTCATACGAGTGACGATCGGATCACGAGGAGGTATAGATCGGGACGGGCCTGGCTGGGCGTAGGTACGATCGAAAGGTTCACTAGTACCTATTAGATCAACAAGTTAATATCAGTCCTTAATCATAAATATCCTCCTGAAAACATAGCTTATACATATGTATATTCGAGTTCAACTTTCAAATTGGGGGCTTTCGGGTTTGAATTTCAAGAAACGGGCTTCAAAAATGGACTCAGGACGTCGAAAAACATAAAATAGGGCTTTTTGGAAAATTTGACTTTTTGGTCAACGGTCAACGGTCAAAGTCAACGGTCAAAGTCAACGCTGACGTCACGCTGACGTCACTGTTGACCGGGTCGGGTCAACGGGTCGGTCAACGGGTCGGTCAACGGGTCGGGTCAACGGGTCGGGTCAACGGGTCGGGTCAACAGGTCGGTCAACGGGTCGGGTCAACGGGTCGGGTCAACGGGTCGGGTCGGTTCGGTAAACGGGTCGGACGATGACGTCATGCTGACGTCACTGTTAATCGGGTCGGGTCAACGGGTCGGTCAACGGGTCGGGTCGGTTCGGTAAACGGGTCGGACGATGACGTCATGCTGACGTCACGCTGACGCGGCGGGTCTGGTTCGGGCGGTTCAGTTCGTGACCAGACCGGTCTGAACTGACCGGTTCACTGCCACTGTCCAGGGTGGCCGGAAATCGCCCTGGACGGCGCGTGAAGCCCACGCGCGGCGCCGGACGGCGCGTGAAGCCCACGCGCCGCCGTGGACGGCGGAGCAGAATTTTGAAAAAAAACAGAATTCTCCAAATTTGATTTTCTATCACCCCAAACGCGTATTTAAGTCGAAAACTTACCGGATTTTCGCCGATTTGAGAAAAACCCCTTTTTGTTCGAAACCTTCAACGGCAAATTAACGGCAAACGGAGCGGCGGTTTGACGCGTGAAAAGGAGCGTTTTGTTCGGGTCGTCAAGACGGTTCGGATGGTGGTGGCGGTGAACGAAACGGCACAACACGATGATGGACGATTGAAGGTAGTGTACGATTGTGATTTGAGTTGAGGAAATAAAACTTAGAAAAAAATGGGAGGGGAGTGTTCTGCAGAGATGAGGAAGAAATACAATAATTGAGGGGGAGGGAGTAACATAATTGGAGGGGTGAGTGGGAGTGGGTAGGATATTATAATATTATAATAATTTTTTTTTTTTTTTTTTTTTTTGTTACATTATCGAGGAAGATGTTTCGGCTCTTGACATTTATATGGACATAGCTTGGACTCATAATCTGGTGCATACACTGTAATGCCACTGCTACATCAAGACAGATTCTCAGCCTTTGCTTCCAATTCAAAAAGCAATAACAGGAGGCTATGAACTGGTTTTTCGTTGTTAATCCACCATGTAGCCAGTCGTTTAATGAGCCATTTTTTCGCATATTCGAAGACCAAAAACGAATTCAAGCCCTCGGTTACACATGTTCCCAGGACCCAGCAGTCTAATCATGTTTGGGTGCTGATGAGTTGATCATTAAAGAATCCAAGCTCAACCTTTGAATTGTAATGAAAATTTATCCATCTAAACCCTTAGTTCTTACCAAGGCATCATAGTTTGTTTTGTGAATGGGAGGCTCAAACAAACCGCAAGACAATGACTTGGTTAGGATTGGGTGTGGTTCTTTCTTTAGCATATGTGTTCTTGTCTTTGTGAATTTGTGTATTTAATGTTTTGATTGACAGCACAAAACTTGTCTGGTTTTCTTTTTTTCCTTAAATTGGATTTATTTTATAGACAGCCAACTTTGGCTGCTTTCCCCATTCCACGTTTGCTTGTTTTGGATTTTTCTTCCCATTCCACCTCCTGGCTCCTACCAATGTGCCCCAATTTAGACAAATAAGATCTATAAAATATCTAAGTTCATTTTATCATTGTTCATATATATTCTGAAATTACAACTTAAATCATTACAAGTATTATCCGTATAATTAATTTAATTTCAGCGATAGCAACAATTATAATTAGAATCAATCATTTTAAGTATTAAATTTGATAATTAATTTTACGATCGAATTAACTCAAATTAAAACTATAACTAATTAGAAAACTCAGGTGTGGTTTTATAGCATATGAAACTTGAACTTTGGTATTTAACGGTGAAAAAGGAGGCATCATGATGGCCGATATAGGTGACCGGCAGTAGAGGTAGAATTAAGTTTTAATATTTAACTATAACAAAGTAAATGAGAGAAGAAATTAGTTTTATTTATTAATTGGATTGAACCAAAAGCTACTTCGGCCTATTACAATTAATTAGCTTTTATAGCCCAATATTGAGCCTAAATGCCAAACCAAATACCTCAACAAACCTTAACTACTTAACAAATCCAATAACCAAAATACAAGTAATTAACAATCTACCAACTAATCACTAATCATTTGTCTAACATTTATCCTACTTTCTTTAAGTTTCTGAACTCGTGAATCAAAATTGCTCAGTGAAATTGTTTGTGAGCCAAAAGGACGAATACAATGAGCTGCTTTCTTGAAATCTCTTCATTCACTATACTTTCTTCTTCTTTATCAAATAGAATTTGGAAACTAGTAAAACTAGTACCCAAAAAAAAAAACTGCTTTCTTTCTTCATCCAAAATATTTTAAAAAAAATTTGTATTTTTTGCTTGATGGCTTACCGAGAATCGAAGAAGTTTTTTTTCTTCTTTCCTTTCGTTCTTCTTTACTCACCTTCTGTCCTACAATTTTTTTATTTGAAATTCTTTCTGAAATTTTTTCTTTCATCTTCAATGTCTTCCCTCTCACTTATTCGACCTCTATCAAGTCTGTCAACAAAGTATAACCACAAGCCAGACACCAAGATTATTCAACCAAAGCAGCACCTATGATTGTTGATATCCTTGCAACAATACAAGCACTCATGGCTTCAACATCATAGTAAACAAAAAATCCAACTCCTTTGCACGCAACGAAGACAGAAAACATGATCCATTATTCAAATAGAACCTAATCTATTATTGTCATCATGTGCAAAACAAAGACTTGAAAACACAAACTACCAAACAATACAAACTCCAGTAGAATGGTATAGTCTAATTGAAGCAAGAATCATACTCAATAAAAGAAAGAATTAATGACATCACCACACAATGTACTCTCGCCAATGCAGCAGATCTAATTGAGAGCTCACAAACCACAATCTTGCTAGCTTTCACAGTGACAATATCTCGAATCAACAACAACCAATGTTCTCCACGATCGGAACCTTCATAATAGACCAAAATCTTCAATAACGATCAGATGAAAATACCACAAGTAAAGGACATGACGAGTAGCAACGCTAGCAAACATTCATATGGAGTTGAAAAATGCACAAATGTAGAAGAGCGAGAGCAAACCCAAATATGAAAGAGAGCTTCAATGGACCAGAGAACAAGCGATGCTTGCGGATGAAAAAGAATTAGAAGAAAATCTCACCGGAAACTAAAAAGCGAATGAACCATCAAATAATGATGTTGAACGACGGTTGAAGGAAAACACGGAAATACAAAGGAAAAACGGAGAACAAGATAGCGATGAACGAGACCCAAACGACAGCAGGGGAATAAGGACGGCATCAAAATCTTCAACTGCGTCAGAAAATTGAAGAAAGAAGATTTTTTCTTTTCTTTTTGGGTACCGACTCTTAGTAACTTCAACATTCATCATTGAGAATCAAAATTTCAGATTCAACTCACTGAATCACTATGTTTGTTGTTTTAGCAGCTCATCAGTTTGAAGGAAAAGAAATAAAGAAAGTGGGGTGAATGTTAGAATATATTAGTGGGTTAATTAATTGTTAATCGGTTGTTAATTAGTTGTAAAAAACTTGAGACTATTGGAGTTTGTTAAGGTTTGTTATAGGCTTATTTTTAACTATATGATATTGAGCTATATAAAATGGCATGTTGTATTGGGCAAAATACTCCTTTTGATATCAGATTTATTTTGAATAAAAAATTAATATTACATTTTCTCTGTATTTTACCAAATCTTAAACCACCGTTCATCTCACTTACACTCATTGTTGTTCATAACTATTCCGGTCACCATGGCTGCCTTCTCACATGGTATAAGAGCTGGTGATTCTATGGCTGATCGCATTCCGCTGTACTTTCTGGTGTTCCGATGACCGGCGGTAGAGGTAGAAGAAGAGAAGACGACTAGGTTTTAATATTTAACTATAACAAAGGAAATGAGGGAAGAAATCAGTTTTATTTATTAATTGGATTGAATCAAAAGCTATTCCAGCCTATTACAATTAATTGGCTTTTATAGCCCAATATTGAGCCTAAATGCCTAACCAAATACCTCAACAAACTTTATCCGCTTAACAAATCCAATAACCAAAATACAACTAATTAACAATCTACCAACCAATCACTAATCATTTGTCTAACATTGTGAGAACGGAGGCATTGTGGTCGGAGAAAGTGACGAATGGCGATGATTTGTGTGTAAGGAAAGAGTGACAATAAGAGGAAGATGAAGGGAAATCTGATTTTTATTTATTGGAAATTAGTTAATAGTTATATTGAGATCTAAGCTTGATTACATCATTATATAGGCTCATATCTAACAAACTAAAAACAATTTAAAATCTCTAAACAACTTCAACAATATTCAGTTATGGGCCTACACAATAAGAGCCCAATTGACACAAATTCAATTATTATTAACATTCATCCTGCTTTCGTTTCTTCTTACTGAATTTTTTTGAAGCTGATTAACGAACAAATGATCCAATCTAGTGTGTTGAGAGAGAACACAGTGCTGGAGCTCAAAGAAAACTCATAACCTTTGCATTTTCCTTTTGTAACGTCCTCAACCCGGCTTAGAAGAAAACTTAAGTTAAGAATGTTACTGCAGAGAAAATCGAAAACCAGGATCAGAAAAATTCAAAATTTATTAAACACTTAATCAGCACGAGCAATATAGTTTCTTGTTTCTTATAAACTTTCTTGGATTCCACTTTCTCGGAATTATTAAATCATTAAGAACATAGTACACCCAGCAACATTCGAGAAACTAGAAGCTCATTTGATCCACTAGATCCTATTTTGTCCCAATTACAATACCCGTAACTACCATAGTCCAAAGACGTTAAGAAGACAGTACTGGAACAATTTAAGAACAAATAAAACTGTTTAATTAATCACTACTCTTGATCAAGAATCATAAGAAACCAACTGTAACAGGGTTAATCTTTCATTAATTTATGATTGTCATAATTTATCTATCAAGTGTTGTTTTAATCCCATCTCAGTCTATGCATACTATGTCCAAATTGGATATCTATGTTCAGCCAGTAACCATTTGGACTCCACATCAATTAACTATTTAACAACGAGTCGATTAACCATGCTTGGTCATTTATTCAATCATCTGGCACGATTTAACCATATGCATTTTACTAACCGTTCGAATCAATTAATGATTTAGACATCTATACAACATGCAAGAGTATATCAAACTTATATATGCCAAGGATACATTCAAGTATCAAAGGATTACTTCTTTCCACAACATGCTCTAGTCCTTAAATCATTTAACACGATCAAGCCCTCAAAAACAAATTTTCATAACATAATCGACCTCATCTATTAAAAACGTACTTAGATTTATAATCTATAAACTACATTCATTCAGAAACTTAAACTTGATACCTATCTCGTTTCACAACTAACCAATTTATAGTTATTAACAATACAAGTCGTTTAATCATAACTCAATTCGAAATATATCATGTTCTAGATCATTGTATGATCATAATTTATTTACTTATAAATTTAAGGTCTCTATTCATACTTATAGTATCATTTTACCACTAGTAAATATACTCCATTATATTATCATGTGTTGTTAGCTAAGGATTCATAGTTAATATTTCCAACTCAAAACCATACAATCATGTTTATACCACATGATCATTCGAATAACATGATTTCCAAATTGATTACATTACATGCCATTCTTTTAAGGATTAATATCCTATACACAGGAGGTGGAAACTGAAAGTTTCCACAAGCGCCTTAGTTTTAGGGTATAGGGAGTTAGTTTAGGGTATAAGGTTTAGGGGTTTAGGTGTAGGGGTTTAGAATTTAGGGATAGTTGCTCCAATTTAAGGTTTAGGGTTATAATATAGGGTTTATAGGTTAGGGTTTAGTTTATAGGATAATATGGTGAGGGTTTAGGTTTTAACCTATAAACCCTAAATTGTAACCCTAAACCTTAAATTGAAACAACTATCCCTAAATTCTAACCCCCTACACCTAAACCCCTAAACTCTATACCCTAAATTAACTCTCTATACCCTAAAACTAAGGCACTTGTGGAAACTTTCAGTTTCCACCGCCTGTGTATAGAATATTTATCCTTCTTTTAAATAATTATACAAATCATAAAATACATCTCTTAACAATTAAACGATATGCCAACATTCTAGGAGTAAACTATCTATGATAGTTTCCAACTCTACGGGAACTTCAATCCAAGATTTATAATTCTCATTCATAAAAAGGCAAGCATACTTCATTATCCTGCAATGCATGAAATGGAATGCATTAGGCTTACATAGCCTAAATGAGGTAGTGACCAACAAATATAGCAAAACACATAAACGTGAATTTCAATAAAACACATAACCAAAATACAACCATAGTTAGCACTTGTTAAGAGTGTTTACTTTTCCTTCTATAAGCTTTAGACTACTTGAATGCATCTTAAATCTCCTTTTACAAATTCATTATCTTATTAAAGATCAACTTATAACATTTAAGTCTCCCCAAGACTTGTTGAATACACAATAATCCTTCAATTACTCACTAAGAGCTATTAATCACAATGTTCACCAAGAGTTCGTAATTACAATGCTCCCTAAGAGCTTTCAATTATAAGGCTCACTACGAGCTATCCATTACCAGGCTCACCATGAGCTATCACACCAAGTGCTTGATCACATTTCTTTTGAAATTCTTGGCTTAATGTAAACATTTCATGTCTTTTACAGGTTTTCCTTGGACTACTATTGACGATGAATAACACGAATCCAGGCGATACTTAGCTCAAAGAACATAGCAAAGGCTAATATCAGAACATATCAATGGGGCGTCTCCCGAGCAATAGCCTGAACAAGAGTACCAAAGATACTAAAAGATCATTTGATCTTAATAACAAGGGACCGTAGTCCAAACATAAATGCATCAACCAATAGATCTAAGGTCTTCCATTTAAAAAGGCAACTTACATGTTTTATCATAGTTTGATATTCAGGAAGTTGCTTATTGTACATGTAGCTTTACTTTTAAGGTTAACAGAGTTTTCTTAGGTTACAAGTAACATTGCTTATTTTCTTATTTCAATAACTTATTATACAATTCAGGCTTTCTTATTCTTTAACTCCTTAGAGTTAACTGGTCAATCTTTATTGAGAACATTATTGTCATTGATTAATGGTTATTCCAGGCTTTTAAACAAATACACAAGTCATCTCAACATCAAGGAAGTTCCATAAACAATTCTTCAAGCATAACAAGACATTTAAACAAAAGAAATGCAACATCATTCAAGTCTAAACATGAATGACATGCTATGAATGTATGTTCATCCTCAATTAGCTCTCTTTGAGCCTTTTTACACAATGTACATGTAATGCAATTCATTCACAACCAATTAGTACATAATCTTAACAAATTAAATATCGAGATAACTCCACGTTACCTAAGACTCATGTGACTACACTCACCTGTTATCTCGACATTACGAGATACCTGATCCACAATTACTCTAATTTCTATCCCACTCCATTTACTCTTCCTTATCGTGATGTACCTCACACCGATAAGCAAATCATTAGGACCAAGTTCAATTCATTTATTAGCAACCTAATTCATCATGTATGCACACACACACACATATACACTCACTTGTAGATCAGTCCATTATATATACACACAAGTACTTACTTGAATAGCCCTTATATACATGTTTATACACATCAAAACAGTTCAAGATTTACGTACATATAAACGTGTAATTCAAATCGGTCCAAGGCTTACTAAATCATGTCAAAACGACCCTATAGAACTCACATTCAAGCAAAAACAGTTTTAATCATGTGTATACACAATTACATGCTCAATACAATTCTCATACTTCCATATCTATTCAAAGCTGTCCAATTCAAACATATATACATACATACTCATCTAAACACTCTAATAAAGTTTCATTTATACTCTAAATTGTCCATGATACATGTATACACTTTTAACAACGTCAAAACAGGGTAGCAAGCTTTCATATATACTCAAACAATCTCAATTCCATGAATGCATATTTACAAGATCGAAATGTCTAGCAAAGTTTATATTTGTACACAAACAATCTCAATTACATGTATATACATTTACATGTCCTAACAGTTTCCTCAAATTTAAAATTATATAAAACAGTCCATCATGCTTATAATATCAAAGCATTACTGCAGCCATTACATCAATGAAAAGCAATTCATTATTTAGATACCCAAACATGAAAGAGCCCCGAATATGTTGCCATATATCCAGAGCAGCCCCTTACTCTACACACATATTTTTACTCTGCAAAACAATTTATTATATATATATATATATATATGCACTAACAACAATAATGTGTTCTTAGACATTCAAATCAATCCCATATAGTTACATACACTTGTAAGTAGTCTAACATGCTATTCCAATGTACCAAAATGGTCAAATTTTCACATTTATACTTATGAAACAGTCCTCAAATTTCTAATTTTCACATTTCCACTTGAACATCCTTATAACAGTCCATTGGCATTTATATCACTACAAAACAGCCCTTTATACTCTGGTATATACATTTTATTTTCATGATCAGCCCTTAACCAGTTTATTCATTTAAAATGCCCCCTTAAGCCTTTAAAATTGTACTTTAATGTAGCAAAACTTCCCTCCCCTATTCGGTTCATAAAATGGTCCCTAAAACATGTTTTTACATCCACACTTAACTATTTCTTTTCTTGTAATTGTAATCCTCCAATCCAGCATACGAAACAACTTCTAATATATTCATATCTTAATAAAACAATCCTTACTCTACAAGCATAAAACAGGGCAGCTCAATTGCATATTACTATTTCATCCAAAGTCAGTCCAATTATGTATATATTTACCTATCAAAACAGCCCCATTAACATACATAACAATTCAATCCAATCAATAGAATGCGCAAATCAAGAAATGATCACTCAAGACTTCCTATTCATTCGAATGCTTCAACACTCAACAATTCCATAACTAAAATACCACAATCAAATATACAAAATCAGATTCAACAAGAAAGAGTCAAGCAATTTAATAAGTGCCCAAAAGTCTTATATTTTTACCCCTTTTCCATGGCAATTATCACTCAATCTATATCTATTTGAGCTGCATTATGGCCCTTCATGCATTAATTTCATCATTTATGCCTTTGATCCTCATATTCTGTTTATTTTATAAAAAAAATATTGTTTGATGCATGTTTGGTGCTTTTGCAGATTTGCACACTGCCAGGGCAGGAGATGCCATGAGGGAAATGAAGGAAAAGGAAGGATGAGGAAGAACCAACTAGTGACAGGCCCTGATTGAGCCAAGCCACAACTGACAGCTTCTTAGGGATGGCAAAAATACCCGGCCCCGACCCGACCCGAGGTGCCCCGACCCGACCCGACCGGGTATTTTTCCTAAAATTTCGGGGATCGGGGCGGGGCGGGGCGGGGCGGAAAAAGCATGAAGTCGGGGCGGGGCGGGTTCGGGTATTTGCTAGAAATTCCCCGCCCCGCCCCGCCCCGGTATATTTTTATATTTTTATATATATTTTTATTATATTTATAAAAAAATATCATTATATTTAAATATTTTTATGTGTTTTGAGCTATTTTTTGTTTTTGTTTTGGTTCGTACATTTTGTAAAATTTTGTTAGATGTTGTTCAAGTTTTGATATATTCGATTCTAACGGTCAATGATTCAAGTTTATTCTTTTAAATATGTAGTTTAACACGTGTATAATTTAAAATTGGTTTTATTTTATTTTTTTATATAAGTTTGAAGTCCCTTGAAACCATAATTTGTGATTGTGGTGGAAGATTGGTCGAATCTAACATTTACCGTCGACGAAGTTTAATTTTTTTTTTAATTTTTCGGGGCGGATCGGGGCGGGGTCGGGTTTAAGGGTTATTGTATCGGGGCGGGTCGGGGCGGGTAAATTAATATTTTTATTCGGGGCGGGGCGGGGTCGGGTATAGTATCTTATAGGTCGGGGCGGGTTCGGGGCGGCCAAAAACCCGCCCCGCCCCGCCCCGTTGCCATCCCTACAGCTTCTACTAAGGGAAGCTGATGAAGCCGTGCAGAGTAGAACCAGTCACAGACCCATGCCGAGGCAGCATAATGCCATGTCGTAGCTGTGTACTATTCAACCTGTCGGAGGGCAAATAGGCAAAGTGGTATTCTATTTGTAAAGCTTTAAATGCCGGATTTTTCTACACACTTTGTGTAGCAGTCGGAGCTCAAGAGAAGGACGAAAACATGGAAGGAAGGATAAAGTTGGACTTTTGACCAAAAGTAAATAATGTATTAAATTAAAGATATTCACCTCTTTAATAAAGTTAAGTCCAAGTCCAACTTAACTTCCTCTCCAAGAAGGATTTGTGCCTACACCTTCCCCTATAAAAAGAGGCTTGCCGCCATCACCAAGGGAGGACGAATCAAAGAGCGAGAGCTTAGGGTTTAGTTTGTATTTTCTTTCCATTCATTATGTTCTATTTTTCCTTAGGGTTAGGATTAGTTTTTTTAGTAGTCGTGTGAAGACTATTGTACTTTGTTTAAGTTCTTAATGCAATTAAGTTAAGGTTTGTTTATTCTTGGCTTTAATCCTTCTTGCATACTTATCGAGAGAGAGTTTGTGAGATTATCTATTTGTTCAATATTGAGAGAGTTGAACTCACGAAACGATTAAGCACGATTTTCATCCCACGTGGTGTTAACTATGTGACACCTCCCTCCCGGTTTAGTAGTAAATTGGTCGAGAGTTGTCAAAAACACGAAAAAATTTAAAACTTTTTGCAACTCATTCCTAAAGAATGGTTGCTTGGCTAGAAAGCAACGATCAACCATATTAGAGAAGACATTAACTTAACTTCCAAGTTAGGCGAGATTAAAGTTTATTATACCTATAATTTGACTACCATATTAAAACTTATTAACGTTACCATCTTAATCAACCTATATATAAAATTGTGATCATGCACAAATTAAGACTTAACCAATTGAACCATACAAGTAAAGATGTATCCTAATCTTTATTGACCTATTCGAATCGTCTACCCCATACATAATTAAAAATATAATTCCATTCGATTGATTACAAGGCAAGGGTTTAATCGATTGGTATACTAAGAACAAATGGCCAAACATACTCATTTAACAATTCATTCAACCATATATTTAATTCAAGATTTCAAAACAAATCATGCTTTCATTCATTAAACCAAAATGACATATTTACGAGCAAGGTCTCAAAACATTACATACCAAGCTTGTATTTACAAACATGTCTTCCATTTATTACAAGCCAAAATCAACTAGCAAGCATCAATAATCACATCATCTAGACAATAAATGCATGACATAACGAACACAAAAACTAACTCTATGCCACCATCCAGAAGTTCAAAAAGAAGAGATCAAGTCATACATGATTACTATGCTTGTAGTCTTTGCTCTCGATCAAGGAAGTATTAGCTATCGAACCAGGATCAATCTGCTAGGTTGGGAAGAAAGAAACAAGAGATGATAAGTACAAAGTTGTACATAGTGAGGTAGCAATTACATTATTCAATTTTAAGTCAAGTTGGGTCTTATTTAAGGTTGCATCAAGATTTCCTACGTGGGCATTTAATAAGAAGACCTAGCTAGTCTCATGGCATATTCAATCACATACATTCATTGAATTAGTCATATAACAATATTAACTACATGCAAAACAAGTCACAATAACAATTATCATAAGAACTAACCATGCAAGACAAGTCATGTGATGTTTAATCTTGTAATTACGTTGCCTTGGTTATTATATTGGTCTAGGTAATCGAGTCACAAGTTGGTACATTTGTACCTAATCAAGAAGATACTAGATAGTATCACAAGTAGGTGCTAAGACACCAAATCCACTAGTACATATAGTACCATTTCACAAGGCACACAAGGTGCTAATCAAGAAGATGTATAATCAATAATGCAAGAAGGTATGTCAATACCCGAATCAAGAGAGCTCTAGACCCTAAGGCATGCCCTTCTACCTAAGCCATCTAGTAAACCAAAGTCTTGTAGCTTTATAAATTAGCATATCCAATAATTTTTCATGTCATAGAATATAAATCATGATACAACGAGAGGTTATTCAATCAAACCATGGCATGATAATTTTCAGCAAGCTATCACATGGATTTTCATATCATTCAAGCGTCTATATCAAGAGCAACCATATTCAATTCTTACATATAACAATCAGCCATGGTAAAAAACATGTATCAACCTTTAAGTAGTATCCAAATTCAGTAGCATACAAGGAAACATCATGCCTCATTCAATCATCCATAACATCACAAAAAGCAGTCCAATAATATACAATACTAAAGAATTCATTCGAGCATACTTTCATGTTTAATTATTTAGCCTCCTTCCCTTACTAAATTACCAGCTTTAATTTAAGTCATTTTCATCCATGTAACATAGTTTAAACTAAATTAAAAATGGTGGTTAGGACAATAGTCCCAACCCTAGGGTAACTACACTCACAAACTCCCAAGCTACTCTTGTTCCTTGATAGTAATCCCCTTGCTCCTTCTTTGGAATGACCCAATATTGGCTTACTCCTCCAAGTTCTCAATCCCTTGGTCTTGTTGATCATACACATACATATAAAAGACATATTAGCATCTAAAATCATGCATTAGACCACCAATATGCAAATGCTAAATTCAATTTCTCAAGGCTGTCCTAATCTGGCAGACTTGAGCACCAACCACTAAATTGGTCATAACTTTCTCTATACAATTCCAAGAATCACTTATCATACATTATTAGAAATTTAATTCAATACTCTATTTAACGAAATTGACCTCACATTTTTATCACTTCTAGATTAATACAGTTTATTACTTCTTTACAGGTATTCCAGATTCAAAACAGTTTTGGAGTGCCTAACTTAATTCATTTTCAGATTTTAGCACATAGCTTCAAATTGATCTCTGTTTTCTCTCAACTAAAATATACATATAAAAGTTTAATCCATCAAAATTTCAGCTTAAAATTCTTTATATACGATTTATAATGAATTTTCAAAGTTGATGTTCCGGAACAGGGCTATTTTTGGACAGATTTCACTAATTTGCTTAATTTATCAAATTGAGCCATTTTAAGTTAAACTCAAGTTACTAAAATTTTTTCTAACAAAATCCTCTAATTTTTAACTCAATTTCCAGAATCACAATTTAACCAATTTCAATCCTAGCATTTTCTAATTATTACAAAATAATCCCACAATTCAGTTTTCATAATTTACTGAACCAATTTGATAATTCCTTCAATCTAACTTCATTTTAATCACATTTTAGCCAATCCCAAGCCTAAATATTAAAATTAAGATCCTAATATTCAATTCATTCCTAATGGAAATTTTCCAATTCAAACCCTAATTCTTTCAATTTTACAGATTAGTCCAGGGCCTTAAACATTATCTTCAAATCTGTCCTAATTCATTCGGTTCACTAATTCAAGCTTAAAAATTCAATTTCCAGTATAGACATCAATTCAAATTCATTCCCAAGCTCATAAACATTACATGCATGCATAAATCAAGATTTTCCAGCCATGAAACACAATAAAAATCAATTCAAATCATCTTAGCATCAATCGACTATCTAGCATTATTAAGATTTAGTTTACTTACATGTGATAGCTTTAATCCCTCTTGAAAATAAGCTTAAATAAAGCTTCTAAACACTCAATAATGGCTGAAGAATCAGCAAAGTTTCCCTCTCTAAGCTCTCTAACTTTCACGGTAAGAAGAAGAAAGGAAGAAGGAGAAGAGAAAGTTTTGTTTGATAGTGGGATATGTCTAATCCCCTTTCTCTCTCATGTGGCTGGCCAAAGTGATGATTAGGGGCTGGAAAAACTCAATTTTACCCCTCAACTCTCTTCTAGAATTAACTATTTACAAGGGGTAGGCTTGGTCTATTTAAAACTTTTGCATGCAATCTTTTTATTCAAGCTTAATTCTAGTTAAGTCATCTTAATTCAGCTCTCATATTTTCAATTTCATCCAATTAGCCACTAAATCATATAATTATATTTAATTTGTGATCAATTAATTCAATTAATTAATCAACTTAATTTATTTTCTTCTAGGGTACTTTGAGGATATTACAATTCCTCCCCCCTTAAAATAAGAATTCGTCCTCGAATTCTTACCTGAATCAAAGAGATGAGGATATTGCTTCCGCATCGTATCCTCTGGTTCCCATGTACCTTCTTCCACATTATGATTTCTCCAGAGAACCTTTACAAGAGGAACGTTCTTATTTCTGAGCCTTTTAACCTCCCGATCGAGAATCCGAATAGGTTCTTCCTCGTATGAAAGATCAGGATTCAATTCCACTTCTTCTGGTTCTAGTATGTGAGATGGATCAGAACGGTAGCGTTTGAGCATTGATACGTGGAAAACATTATGTATCTTATCGATCAGGAGGAAGAGCGAGTCGATAAGCTACTGGACCGATCTTCTCAGTCACTTCGAAAGGTCCAATAAATCGAGGACTAAGTTTTCCTCTCTTGCCAAAATGAAAGACTTTCTTCCATGGGAACACTTTCAAGAAAACCCTGTCTCCAATTTCATATTGAATGCCCCTCTGTTTCTGATCCGCATATGATTTCTACCTATCAAAGGCTTGCTTCAATCAGGAATGAATAATCTGAACTTGTTCTTCAGTTTCCTGGAGAATTTGAGGGCCTAACACCTTATTATCTCCCAACTCAGACCAACATAAGGGAATTCAACATCTTCTTCCATAGAGTGCTTCAAAAAGAGCCATTTGAATCGAAGATTGGTAGCTATTATTGTAAGCAAATTCTACTAGAGGCAACGATTTCTCCCAATTCTTCCCGAAATCGATAATACATGCCCGAAGCATGTCTTCCAAGACTTGAATTACTCTTTCAGATTGACCATCACTCTGAGGATGAAAAGTTGTACTGAGATTGTGTTTGGTCCCAAGAGCTTGTTGCAATGATTTCCAAAATCGTGCAATGAAACGAGGATCTCGGTCGAATATGATGGAAACAGGAATACCGTGAAAACGGATGACTTCTCGAATATACAACTCAGCTAAAGCTTCCAGTTTCATACTCATTCTGACAAGAATGAATTGGGTTGATTTGGTGAATCTATCAACTATCATCCAAATTGCATCGTTCTTTCTTGGTGTACAAGGAAGTCCAGATACGAAATCCATGGTGATTTGTTCCCACTTCCATTGCGGAAATTTGATTGGTTGTAACAAACCAGTTGGAACTCGATGTTCAGCCTTCACACGTTGACAATTCAAGCACCTAGACACATAATCATTGATAGCTCTGCCTTCATTCTCGGCCATCAATACAAGGGCTTGAGATTCTTGTACATCTTTACTGATCTCGGATGAACAGAGAAGGGACTTTGATGAGCCTCACTGAGGATCTTCTCTTGGAATTCCTTATTATCGGGGATACAAATTCTATCTCGGAAATAGATTAGACCATTCGGCTTAACCGAGAAGTCAGAATTAGACTCAAGCTTAGAGATGATTTTCTGAAGTTCGGGATCAAGATGTTGAATCTCTTTGATCCTGGTGATTAGACTAGATTGAATTTAGAGTTCTGATAGATAATTTCGAGCTTTTGCAAGTCATAAATGAGCATTGATAGCCGTTGGAGCTACAAGTAATCAATTTAAACACATTATTATCGAGATTGAAGATTTCACTTGACTTCCTTGTCTAACAAGGAAGTGTTCGAACTCTTTCTTGGAAAACAAGAAAGATTTAATTTTTTCTCTCAAGAATTTAAATGAAGGTTTAAATAAATTTAAGAAATTTTTATAAGACTTACCGAGAGTCGGTTTTCTACTTAGTGCATCTGCTACTACATTAGCTTTCTCGGGATGGTAATCAATTACTAGATCATAATCCTTTAGTAACTTCATCCACCTTCTTTGTCTCAGATTTAATTCTTTTTGGGTGAGAAGGTATTTGAGGCTTTTGTGATCCGTGAATAGATGACACTGCTCACTGTATAAGTAATGTCTCAAGATCTTGAGTGCAAAGACTATTGCGGCTAACTCAAGGTCATGTGTCGGGTAATTAAGTTCATGTGGCTTCAATTGCCGGGATACATATGCTATAACCTTTTCTCCTTGCATCAACACACAACCTAGACCCGAATGGGATGCATCGCTATAAACAACAATTTATTTGCCCGATTCAGGTTGGATCAGTACCGGAGCATGAGTTAGAGCTTGTTTCAACTGATCAAAACTTTGTTGCTGATTTTCGGACCAAGAAAAGGGTTGATCCTTTCTAAGGAGTTTGGTTAGCGGCAATGCAATCGTAGAGAAACCTTTAACAAATCTTCGATAATAACCCGCTAAACTAAGAAAACTACGAACCTCACTAACATTCTACGGAGGTTGTTAATCGATCACAATTTGAATCTTCTTAGAATCAACTTTGATTCCATCGGCCGAGATAACATGACCGAGGAATGACACTTCTGAAAGCCAAAATTCACATTTAGAGAATTTGGAAAAGAGTTGATGCTCCTTAAGAGTTTGCAATACAATTCTTAGATGATCAGAGTTTTTTTCTTTTCTTTGGGAGTAAACAAGAATGTCGTCAATAAATAAGACCACAAACTTATCAAGAAACAACTTGAAGACTCGATTCATAAGGTCCATAAAGGCTGCTGGGGTGTTGGTTAGCCCGAATGGCATTACGAGGAACTCAAAGTGGCCGTAACGAGTTCGAAAAGCCGTTTTGGGTACATCATCCTCCTTTACTCCCATCTGATAGTAACCCGACCTTAAATCGATCTTAGAGAATATAGCTGCACCACGAAGTTGATCAAACAGATCTTCAATCCTCGGAAATGGATATTTATTCTTAATTGTTATCTGATTCAGCCTCCGATAGTCAATACACAGCCGCATCGAACCATCTTTCTTCTTTACGAACAAAACCGGAGCACCCCAAGGAGAAGTGCTTGGTCAGATAAAACCCTTGTCTTGCAACTCTTCAATTTGCTTCTTCAATTCTTTCAACTCAATAGGTGCCATTCGATATGGTGTAATTGACAGCGGATTAGTTCCAGGATGAATGTCAATTCCGAATTCTACTTCCCGAATTGGAGGGAGTCCATGAAGTTCTTTCGGAAAGACATTGATAAATTCTGACACTACTGGCATTGATGGCAAGCTGAAATCGTAGTCGAGTTGCAACACCATAGTGGCATAAATCGAGGTAGGCTTCTTATCAATTAACAGGGTAGATTCCTTTCCTAAACCTCAAAGATAAAGTCTACGATTCTGACAGTCTATCCAAGCTTATGCTTTCCCAACCAATCTAATCCCAAGATTAGATCGAATTCACATGTTGGCAAGACATAAACATCGATGGGAAATGGAATGCCTCGAATAGTAATAGGACAGTCTTTATCAAGAAGATTAATCGACTTATTTCCTCCTATCAGATTTGAGACTATAAGGCTAGATGCAACAGATTCAGATTTCATATTCAACTTAGCAAGCAGTTTTGAACATATAAAAGAATGAGTGGATCCCGATTCAATAAGAGCATATGCATGATTTAGGTTCAATTCGACAGTACTTGCGATCACGTCAGGTGATTCCTCCACTTCTCTACCACGAATGTGATAAACACGGGTAGAAGCTCGTGATTCCTGATGAGTGGCAATAGATTGATGGCCTTTACCTTTAGCCTGATTACCAGATTGAGCTTGCCTTGGTCCCCGATTCCGATTGGATTTTGCAGGAGTCTGATTTGTAGGAGCTGGAACCGAATGTTTATTATTAGTATTCTGTGGATAGTCCTTGACATAATGATCGGCTCCACCGCAAGCATAACACAGATTAGACTAAGACCGGCACTGACCGTAGTGAAGCTTTAGACAGAATTTACATGTCCCAGAATTGCCCGTGCTATTCACAGAGATCACCAGGGGAGCAGGAGAGAAGGTAAAGGACCTTTCCTTCTGATATCGGGCCTTCTTTGACTGCTAGTTGGGTTTATCACCCCGTTTGTGCTTCTTATCATTCCAACCACCACTCTTTCTACGTTCAGTTGCCTTCATCTTAGCTTCAGTGGCAATAACCTGATTTACTAAAGTTTGGAAATTAGCAATCCCTAGAGCCGTAAACATCGGACTCAGATCATCATTTAGCCCGTCGATAAACATATGGCACTTGTCTTGCTCGGTTTTGATATACTCTGCTCCGTACTTACAGTACTTACAAAAATCAGCCACGTATTGCTCGATAGGCCGATTAGCTTGCTTCAAGTACAAGAAATGCTTCATTCTCTCGGCCAAGTAATGCTCACTAATATATTTCTTCTTAAACTCTTCAATAAAGAATTTCCAGGTAGCAGTTTCTGCAGGATCATTCAGAGTAGTCGTTTCCAGTTTATGCTCATCCGAGCATTACAATTGCTTGGTTAAGATTTGTGTGGTTCTCTCCAACCAATATTTAGCATCCTCGGGCTTTTCCTTAGAGGCACCATCAAATATATATGCCCGATATTGTGATAATTTCTCGAGTGGGGCTCTGCTAGGGGCAGGAGCTGCAGGAGCAGGTTGCTCGCTCTTCAGATTAGCGATTAACTGATTGAACATCTCCTTCATGCAAAGGAGACATTCACGTTGCATAGCTCGCATAGAAGGGGTTACCTGCTGATGCTGGATCGGTTCTTGTGGTTCATTTCGAGGTGTGTCCTGTCTTGGAGGATTAGTCCTCATCTGGACACTATCTGTAACCCCTTCGTCCTAGCCTAGCCAACAGACCGAACCAATTTATTTATCTTGTCTAAATATCACTTTTAATCCTATGTGTGAGGACAACAACGGAAAAGCGAAAGCGGAATACGAACCAATTAGAGGGCATACGATAATTTAAATTTACCAAGTAGCTTATTTCTCAAATTCCATGCTCACGAGGCAAAACCATCACAAATGACACATCTAGGCTCAACTAGGAAGCATACGAGCATTAGGGACTAAAACGAAACATTTGGAAACCCTCGAAGATACCTTTTAACAGTTTTAACCACCTGCGTTTTAAAACAGGCATGCCCATTCCGAAACACGGGCTTCATTTCAAAAAGTCACATTAGGTCGTTCCAGAACGGTCCCACCTGGTTCCGGAACGGGAGTGTCTGGTGGCCAAACGTACCGGAACGACCCTACATGGTTCCGAAATAGGAACCTCTCGTGGCAAATCGTACCGAAACGGCACCACCCCCGTTCCGATACGGGTACCCCTGGAACTCGACCGTTCTGAAACCATATAAGGCGTTCCGAAACACCTGGACACGGTTTGGCCCAAAAACATACTTTGGCATCTCCAAACGTCCCCAAACATGCCCCGAAACAACACAAATCACATAACAACTTATCATACAAACAATCTAGATGCAAAACACCCTAAACACGACTTCAAACATGCGTACACGCAACAATATGGAACTCGAACCCAAAAATCATAAGAACATGTTAGCTCAAAAACACCAACAAGTCAAAACACAAGGCAATTCATCCAAGGCCACATCAAACCTCAATATAACATGATATCAACATTTAAAACATGCTAGCAACTTAAACAAAGCCAATCATAGGAGTTTGAACACCAACTCCCTAACATAAAAATCTAGTATTCCCATTGTCTAAGCATTATTACAACTAGTAAAACTATACTTTGAACTTAGGAAGAACTCCAAGAACTACTCCCTTGCCCACTTGCCTCCCGGAACCTCTAACGATCTGCATTGTTGGAAAAAGTGAGGGTAAGCTTAAAAGCTTAGTGAGCAGAGCTCTAAAACACAACAACAATGCAGTTTAAAACATATATCTTAGTTTAAAAGTAAAACCATTTAAGAAAGAGATGTAATAACGCAAGCATAGACGAAACATGGTTTGCACATGCACAACCATCCCGGTGGGACTACACATCAACGTACACAACAACTAGCATTTTTCTGATGGGACTACACATCACCGTACTCATCTACTAGTCATTACTGGTGGGACTACACATCACCGTATACAACAACTAACCATCACGTGAGGCTTGACATCAACTATGACTACACAACAACACAAATATCCGCACACACCAACACTTAACGAAACAAGGTAAATTAGGCAAACTTACACTTGGGTTTAGGTTAGCCCTTAAGGCTCCAGCCAAACCCCCAAGAAACCACTTTGAATCATTTTAAACTTCAAAACATTACCACTCACCGATAGAGCCCAAATGAAGCCGAAACATTGATCTCAAGCCTCTGTAACACCCGGTATCGCACCCAAAGTACCCGAATCAATCTCCTCTACTTCAAGACAACCCAAAACATAATATTAGGATGCTAAAAATACTTGTAACCCAGCAACAACCCGAAAATCCGCACCTTGCAACCAAAACACATTGATTCAAACCCAAATTTCACCAAAAACTTCACCAAATTCGTTCTAGACAAACCCCAAACTGAATCCATCGATTCCAACCATCAAAACACATCCAAAATCATCTAGAAACATCCCCAACACCAAAGGAACCACCAGTCACGATTTCAACCCAAAACTAAGCCAAAAACTCTACCTTTTCAACCCCAAAATCCCATTTTTAGACCCATTTCGGGTTTCCTACTATTAGCCACCATTTTAGCATTTTAAGACACCAAAACATGATTAAAAACACCCTTAAACATGGCATCAAAAGATCCAAACGAAAATCTCATGAAAATACCCATTTCTCCAACCTAAAACCAAAAATGCATTTTAATGGGTTTAAAAGAAAGTTTTCAATGAGTACAAGTTAAATATGTAAGAATCTAAGCAAGGAAGAGATTACCTTGAAAAATCTTGCTTGGATGAGGAATTTGAGGCAATGGAATAGTGAAATATGGTTTAAGAGAGGTTTTATGTGAAAAAAGAGGATTTTTAGATTAAACTAAAAGACCCCATTTAAATAAAAGACCCCTTTCTGTCTATTAAAAATCTTTTCTTTATTTCATTTACTCAAAATTCCCATTTTGCCCCTTTAAATAAAAGACCCCTTTTTGTCTATTAAAAATGTTTTCTTTCGATTAAACTAACCCGAACCGGTTAAACCAAACCTAGTTATCTCCTGGGCCCTCAAACCCCAGGCGTTATAACTCTCCCCCACTTAAGGAATTTCGTCCCCGAAATTACCTGACAGAAAAAGATACGGAAACTGTCTTTCCATGTCTTCCTTCCTCTCCCAAGTAGCCTCTTCCACACCTCGGTGTCTCCACAGAACCTTGACTAACTCGATAGACCTCCTCAGCAACACTTTACTATTCGTAGCAAGAATTTCAACCGGGTCTTCATCATACGACAGGTCGGGGTTCAACTCAATCTCTTCCACTAGCATTACATGAGACGGATCCGATCTATACTTCCGGAGCACCGAAACGTGGAACACATCATGAATCTTCTCTAACTCTGTCGGTAGTCTCAATCTATAAACAACAAGACCAATCCTCTCAACTACCTCGTAAGGACCAATGAATCTCGGACTCAACTTACCTTTCCTACCAAACCTCATCACCTTCTTCCAATGTGAGACTTTCAAAAACATTTTTTCACCCACGGCATACTCTATCTCTTTTCTCTTCAAATTGGCATACGATTTTTGTCAGTCTGAAGCTGCCTTCAAGCGATCACATATCAGTTTTACCTTCTCGGTAGTGCCCTTAAGCAAGTCTGGCATCGGTACAAGCTTCTTTCCGGCATCGGCCCAACAAATAGGTGTTCTACACCTCCTACCATACAGAGCTTCATACGGTGCCATCTGAATACTAGCCTGATAACTGTTGTTGTATGCAAACTCCACTAACGGTAGGTGTTTCTCCCAAGAACCCTGAAAGTCGATGATACAACACCTCAACATGTCCTCCAACACCTGAATAACTCTCTCTGACTGACCATCTGACTGCGGGTGATACGAAGTGCTGAAGTTCAACCAAGTACCCAAAGCACGATGAAAACACTCCCAAAATCTAGTTGTATACTTCGGATCTCGGTCTGATACAATCGACTTCGGTACCCCATGCAACCTCACTATCTCACTGATGTACAGATCATCCAACTTATCTAAGGTGTAGGTAGTATGAACAGGTATGAAATGGGCAAACTTAGTAAATCTGTCGACTATCACCCACACTGAATTCTTCTTCGAAGGAGTCAACGGTAAACCCGATACAAAGTCCATGGTAATACGTTCCCACTTCCATTCCGGAATCTTCAACGATTGTAACAAACCTGAAGGAAACTGATGCTTGGTCTTAACTCGCTGACATACCATGCACTTACTCACAAACTCGGCCACATCTTTCTTCAACCCAATTCAATAGTACTCTTCTTTTAACCCACGGTACATCTTCTTACTACCCGGATGCATAGTAAAAGGACTGTTATGGGCTTCATTCAAGATAGTACGCCTTAACTCAGCATCTTCTGGTAACTACTATCCTTTCCTTGAAACATAGGATCCCATTCTCACCAAAGCAAAGATCTATAGGCCTACCCTCAGTTATATCTTGCACGTGTGGTGCCAAAGACTCGTCTTGCAACTGTTTCTCTCGAATCAACTGAACCAACGAGGGTTTAACCTGTAACTCGTCTATCAAACCGCCATCCCGTGACACACTCAATCTCGCAAACATAGCTCGCAATTCAACTGCCACTTTTCTACTCAAAGCATCGACCACTACGTTTTCCTTACCCGGATGGTACTCTATCGTAAGGTCATAATCCTTAAGAAGCTATATCCACCTACGTTGTCTAAGGTTCAACTTTCTCTGAGTCATCAAGTATTTCAAACTCTTGTGTTCGGTATAAACGGTGCACTTCTCACCATAAAGATGGTGTCTCCAAATCTTCAAAGCAAACACTACTGCGGCTAACTCTATATCATGAGTGGGGTAGTTCTTCTCGTGAACCTTCAACTGTCTCGAAGCATAAGCTACAACCTTACCCTCTTGCATAAGCACACAACCTAAACCTACATACGATGCATCACTGTAAATCATAAACTTTTTCCCCGGTTCAGGCTGAATCAAAATAGGAGCTTCGGTCAAAGCTTTCTTCAACTTCTCAAACGCTTGTTGTCTTGCATCTGACCACTCATACGGAACATTCTTCTGAAGCAATTTAGTCAAGGGTGCCGCAATCTTCGAAAATCCCGCAACAAATCTTCGATAATACCCCACCAAGCCTAGGAAACTATGGATTTCTGTCACTGACTTCGATTGTTTCCAACTCACTATGGATTTTATCTTCTTGGGATCCACACTAATTCCATTGGTCGAGATCACATGACCTAAGAAGACTACCTCCTTAATTCAAAACTCACACTTACTCAACTTGGCATACAATTGATTTTCAAGCAAAGTCTGAAGCACTAGCCGCAAGTGCTCATCATGCTCTTCCTCGGTCCTAGAGTACACTAAGATATCATCTATGAAAACCACCACAAACCTATCCAAAAACTCGTGCAACACTCGGTTCATCATATCCATAAATACAGCTGGTGCATTAGTCAACCCGAAAGGCATTACCAAGAACTCATAGTGCCCATAACATGTATGGAAAGCGGTCTTCGGTATGTCTGCATCTTTCATCCTCAACTGATAGTAACCCGATCTCAAATCAATCTTCAAAAACACTGAAGCACCTCTCAACTGATCAAGTAAATCATCTATCCGCGGCAAGGAGTACTTGTTTTTCACTATTACCTTGTTCAACTGCCTATAGTCTATACACATCCTTATACTACAGTCCTTTTTCTTCAAAAACAATACCGGAGCACCCCACGGAGAAATACTAGGCCTAATGAAACCTCTATCTGACAGTTCCTGAAGCTGTGTCTTCAACTCTTTCAACTCTTTCGATGCCGTTCTATACGAAGCAATAGACATGGGTGCAGAATCGAAATACGTCTCAATAGCAAACTCAACTTCCCTATTTGGAGGCAAACCCGACAACTCTTCCAGAAAAACACTCGGAAAATCACAAATTGTTCTGATGTCTTGCGGTCTAACCTCACTCATATTCAGATTCATCACATAAGCCAAATACTCCTGACAACCCAAATCCATCCATCTCTAAGCTTTTAAAGCAGAGACAACATTGGACAAGAACTTAATGTTCTCGCCCACCACTACAACTTCAAAATCATCTGTAAGCCTCAAGGAGAATCTCTTGGTCTCAAAGTCTACCCTAGCTCTATGCTCTACGAGCCAATCCATGCCCAAATCGCATCAAAACGATAGAACTACCACGGTCTCACCGAAAGAACTAGTAACATTTACACCTACCTCTAACCACTCATATGGTAAACCTATAGACCTTGCATGTTCACCCAAAATGTACGAATGTGTCGAACCTGAGTCTATCAAAGAAAGCAAAGTCAAAGACTGTAACGAGAAATTACCTGCGATGACATCCGTGTCATTACCAGCCTCTCATTGTGCATACACCCTAGCTGGACCTCCACCATCGGGCTGAACTGCCACCACATGAGCTAAGTTCCTCTGACCATCGTTCCTCGGCTGAAAATTACCTCGACCGTGCCCACGGCCTCTCTGATGCTCAAACCCCCTAACTGGGGTCGGTCTCCCCCTAGCCGGGTGTGGATAGTTACGCCTCAAATGATCTCAGGAACCACAGTTCCAACATACCACAAAGGTAGCCATACATTCGCCCGAATGGCGTCTTCTGCATCTAGTGCACTCAGAGTGTGTACAACAACTCCTTGGCCCTGATGGTCCCGTCTATGATTACCGCCCTTATGCCTCGAATCGGGCTGATACCTCCTATCTCTGTGCCTCTTGGCATGATCTCTGTCCCAATCTGCGTGTCTCTTTCTGGAATCAGACCCACCAGCACGGGTACTCGAGCCCAAGTTCTGCTCAATATCTTTGGCCCTAGAGACCAAAACATCAAACTCGGTGTAATCAGAAGTGAGCATATACGTCTTCACATCCCTAGTCAAACCATAACTGAAGCGCTCACACCGTTCCCTCTCACTAAGAACCAACTCGGGAGCATACTGGCTCAACCACACGAACTGAACCTCATACTCTGACACCGTCTTACTTCCCTGAACTAAAGCCATAAATTCTCTCTTCTTCTCATCCTAATATCGGACTCCAAGTGACATCTGCTTCTGCCATACCCGAAGTAACGGTACTCCACCAAGCATACGTATCTCCTTGAAGCAAAGAGACAACACAACCCAACTTTCGAGTGTCTGAGCACTCCATCTGGCCTAAGATGCGTGTAGTACTCTCGAGCCAAGCCTCTGAACCCTCGGGAGGCAAACCACAGAACACAACTCCACCCAAACTACGAAGCCTCTCAAGGGGTAAACCAGTCCCCGCACCTTGAGGTGGTGCTGCAGTGTGCATACCGGCTAAAGATGTCTGAAAAGCCCCGGCTATAGTCTGAATCAAATGAGTCATGTTCGCACCTGCCGGACCCTGACCTGCCTGAGCTCCATTACCCCCAACATTTGCACCGGCCTGAGGTCCATTACCATCACCTCCAGCATTCGCACTGGCCTGAGGCACATTACCTTCAACATCCGCCTCATTACCATCGGGAGCAGGAGGAACATGAGGCACATCCCCGGGTGCCTGGTCACCCGCTCTAGGCCGTCCTCTCGGTCTTACCATAACGAAGATAAAATCTAAAACAACAAACACATCACACACAAGAAAACATGAGGTTAGCAAGGGCAAGGATCCAAGTTCTCAAGCTCTTTAAACCAAAACCATTTTCCAATAACAACACCTAGCAATGGGAACACTCGACTAAACTTCAACCAACAACAAGAATAATAAAACATGCTTTCACACACCGTGCAATGGCAAACAACCAAACAAACACACTTACCTGACTTACCTTCTCGAGAGACCTCGTAACTGAGAGTCTGATACCACCAAATGTAACCCCTTCATCCCGGCCTAGCCAACAGACTTAACCGAACGGGTTACACGGGGAAAACTAAAGCAAAACTCGTTAAGGCCTCACTCCGATTAGCAACCCTAATTTTTCATTTAATTTATCTTGTCTAAATATCACTTTTAATCCTATGTGTGAGGACAACAGCGGAAAAGCGAAAGCGGAATACTAATCAATTAGAGGGCATACGATAATTTAAATTTACCAAGTATCTTATTTGTCAAATTCCATGCTCACGAGGCAAAACCATCACAAAGGACACATCTAGACTCAACTAGGAAGCATACGAGCATTAGGGACTAAAACGAAACATTTGGAAACCCTCGATGATGCCTTTTAATAGTTTTAACCACTTGCGTTTCGAAAAAGGCATGCCCGTTCTGAAACGCA
This sequence comes from Hibiscus trionum, assembly GCA_030270665.1. NCBI lineage: Eukaryota > Viridiplantae > Streptophyta > Magnoliopsida > Malvales > Malvaceae > Hibiscus > Hibiscus trionum. Next base: position 620,539 of record BSYR01000013.1, read on the forward strand.
AGCTTCATTTCAAAAAGTAACATCAGGCCGTTCCAGAACGGTCCCACCTGGTTCCGGAACGGGAGCCTCCAGTGGCCAAACATACCAGAACGGCTCTACATGGTTCCGAAACAGGAACCTCCAGTGGCAAATTATACCGATACGGGTACCCCTAGAGCTCGACCATTCCGAAACCATATTAGGCGTTCCGAAACACCTAGACACATTTTGGCTCGAAAACATACTTTGGCATCTCCAAACGTCCCCAAACTTGCCCCGAAACAACACAAACCACATAACAACTTATCATACAAACAATCTAGATGCAAAATACCCTAAACACGACTTCAAACATGCAAACACGCAACAATATGGAACTCAGACCCAAAGCTCATAAGAACATGTTAGCTCAAAAACACCAACAAGTTAAAACACAAGGCAATTCATCCAAGGCCACATCAAATCTCAATATAAGGCCACACGGGGAAAACCGAAGCGAAACCCGTTAAGGTTTCCCCTCGGTTAGCAACCCTAATTTTTTTCTTTCATTTTAATCTCGACTAAAGGCATATTAATGCCTAGGTGATCACGACAGCGAAAACATCCATAAGGAAACACATTTGAACCACAACCACACATTAACAGTCCATTTTAAGCTTACAGGGCAGGCCGTATCGATACACCAATCAAGGGTATCGATACGCCTTGACCAGGTCAACCCGGACAGTCAACCCAAGGAAGACCGTATCGATACAGCCCTTGAGCTTATCGATACGCCCTTCTCGGTCAACACCTCTTAGTCAACGTGGTAGGACTGTACAGATACACTTCAACCCCGTACCGATACGCCCTATACCCACCAACTCCTCAGGATTCTAGAGAGTTAAGAGGGTATCGATACACCCCCCATGTATCGATACGCCCAACCCACACTGAATTCCAGAGAGTTGGGTCCGTATCGATACACCCCCGTGTATCGATACGCCCAACCAAATCTGTGTGCTTTAGGCAAGGCCGTATCGGTACAGCCCTTAGGCGTATCGATACGCCCTGCACTGCAAGTCCACAATTTTCAGCTAAACGACATCAAACACGACTCTAAATGCAATTTTGGACTCCCCTATGCTCATACAAACACCCATACAACCTGCTACGACCAAGGAAAGCAATCAAGACAATTAACAAGGCATCCATTCATGACATTCTCACAAAGGGCAATTTCATTACATATAAGGGCAAGCTTAAGGACTCAAAAGCCAAATGGCACAAGCTAACACATATTAGGTTTACACATACCTGCAAAGCAACCTAAACATCCAAAAAGGCATGCCATCACACACAAGCATTCATCAAGGCATAGCATGGTTTACAAAATCAAGCCAAGCATAAACATCCAAATCATTTACGAGTCAAACATCGCTCATACAAATCGCATAATTGCCCCATTGCTAAACTACCACATTAATTACTAAGTCATACTTGAGCAACAATAAACTTGGAAAGCCCCTCGCCTTGCTCCTTGCTAACACCACGCTAATGATCTGCATTGTTGAAAATGAGAGCGTAAGCTAGAAGCTTAGTGAGGAAGCTCTAAAATCGAAAATAACAACAATGCAGGGTCCAAGCATGAAAATCCTTAACCTCACATTCAACATACATAGGAAGCAACAAGTCAACCTAGCTAGTCTTTCAAGAGTCATAATATGGCATCTCACATCATACTAAGCTCAACAACAAATATCTCAATTATCATAACATCATAATCCTGAAAGCAATATCATTGGCCACTATTAGTTTACCCGGATGTGTGGATTTACTCTCAACAACAACATTACCTCGGTGGGATTACACTCATCACCAAACCTTGCATGGGCAGGATTCCACTCATCACCACATGCCCCACGGATAGGATTCCACTCATCATCACGTAGAATATATATAAATTTCCGGTGGAATATTACATCACCATACTCCTCCTTGATGGCTCAACGCCATCAAGGCCACGTACGTTTTGACTCAATTGTGTGCACACTAATCCTAATGATCGATCATTTACACCCGGTAAGTTAATTAGTGCCAATTTCATTAACCACATCATGCATCCACGATTTATATCACATCATCATAGCATACACATAGCATGGTATACACATACAAATCAATCCATATTTCTCAAGATCGAATAGGCGAGGCATAAATAGCATCAATAGAAATCAAGGAGTTAAGTTACCACTTTAACTCTCTCACCTAGGAGTGGCCTACCAAGCACATTCCAACACATACACTACACACACTTGAACCAACTTTAAAACATGTTTGAAGTTTCACTCACCACCCTTCCTTAGCAACCCAAGCAAGCAAGCAAGCCTCCTAAATGCCCAGATTCGATCCCGATGCTTCTCCGACGTCTCCTCTTGTTTCTATCCAATCAAAACACAACCATTACTCACAAATCAATGCTAAATTTCAGTCACCAACTTCAACCCATGAGCACAAGCCATACTTCAACAATTTCAAACCCAACAATCACCCAAAACTTCCATTTTCGAGCTCCCTTATAACCCAGCTGAAAACCAAGATTTCAAGCACCCAAATGACACCTAAATGGCCCCAAAACACTTTCCTAACATCCCTAAACCATCAGCCCTTCAACCCAAGCCTAAAACTCACCAAAATCTAAGTTTTAGACACCTCAAAAATGGCCACAAGGACCCATTTCGGGTTTTCACCCAAAGTCTCCCATTTTAACATATTATGTGAGTTTAAGTGAGATTAAAACAAAGCCCAACTCAATGATTTGAAAACATTTGAAGAACCCCTTAAAAATCCAAACTTTTCCCAAAACTTGAAAATCACAAAAAATGGGTAGTTTTGAAATATTAAACTATGTAAATGTAGGGGATGAAGAGGAGAGTGAGAATATGTAATTACCTTTAAAAATGCTCTTGAAACAAGGGAGAGATTTAATGGAATGGTGAATAGGGTTTGAGAGGGGTTTAAGGTGGTTTTCACGTTGAAGAGGGGAAAAGATGGGGAGGAAGACAATTTTTTTGTTCCTTTTTGAAAAGGTGGACTTCCACTTTTTAAATTGTTTTGGCTAAATTACCAAAATGATCCCTCCTTTTTATTTAAAAACTCAATTGGATCAAGCCAAGGTCAATTTGATTAAAATTAGTTTTACCGACTCGGACCAACTAACCCGACTAACTTCTAACCCCAAAACACGGGTGTTACAAGATTACCTTGAAAAATCTTGCTTGGGTGAGAAATTTGAGGCAATGGAGTAGTGAAATAGGGTTTAGGGGAGGTTTTATTGAAAAAGGGGATTTTTAAAGAAGATGACACTTTTCAAATTTCTTTTCTTTATTTCATTTACTCAAAATTCTCATTTTGCCCCTTTAAATAAAAGACCCCTTTTTGTCTATTAAAAAGATTTTCTTTCGATTAAACTAACCCGAACCGGTTTAACCAAACTCGGTTATCTCCTGGGCGTTACACTGTCACCCTCATTAGATGAACCTCATAGGCTCTAATCATCTTGAGCTAATCTTGTCTCGGACGTACTACGATTGAGAACAAAGGAAAGGTTTAGAAATTTGATATTGGTAAGTAATTTATACAAGCATATCATGTTATAACTTCTTGGTGTCATTGACAATTCCTATATAATTTATGATGACTCGATCTAGTCCCGAGAATCGGCTAAACCGAAGCTCTGATACCAAAACAAATGTGACACCTCCCTCTCGGTTTAGAAGTAAATCGGTCGAGAGTTGTCAAAAACACAGAAAAACTTAAAACTTTTTTGCAACTCATTGCTAAAGAATAAGTTTCTTGGCTAGCAAGCAACGATCAACCATATTAGGGAAGACATTAACTTAACCTCCAAGTTAGGCGAGATTAAAGTTTATTATACCTGTAACTTGACTACCATATTAAAACTTATTAACGTTACCATCTTAATCAACCTATATATAAAATTGTGATCATGCACAAATTAAGACTTAACCAATTGAACCATACAAGTAAAAATGTATCCTAATATTTATTGACTTATTCGAATCGTCTACCCCATACATAATTAAAAATATAATTCCATTCGATTGATTACAAGGCAAGGGTTTAATCAATTGGTATACTAAGAATAAATGGCCAAACATACTTATTTAACAATTCATTCAACCATATATTTAATTCAAGATTTTAAAACAATTCATGCTTTCATTCATTAAACCAAAATGACATATTTACGAGCAAGGTCTCAAAACATTACATGCCAAGCTTGTATTTACAAACATGTCTTCCATTTATTACAAGCCAAAATCAACTAGCAAGCATCAATAACCACATCATCTAGACACAAAATTCATGACATAACGAACACAAAAACTAACTCTATGCCACCATCCAGAAGTTGAACAAGAAGGGATCAAGTCATACATGATTACTATGCTTGTAGTCTTTACTCTCGGTCAAGGAAGTATTAGTTATCAAACCAGGATCAATCTGCTAGGTTGGGAAGAAGGAAACAAGAGATGATAAGTACAAATTTGTACTTAGTGAGGTAGCAATTACATTATTCAATTTTAAGTCAAGTTGGATCTTATTTAAGGTTGCACCAAGATTTCCAACATAGGCATTTAATAAGAAAACCTAGCTAGTCTCATGGCATATTCAATCACATACATTCATCGAATTAGTCATGTAACAATATTAACTACATGCAAAAAAAGTCACAATAACAATTATCATAAGAACTAACCATGCAAGACAAGTCATGTGATGTTTATTCTTGTAATTAAGTTGTCTTGGCTATTAGATTGGTCTAGGTAATCGAGTTACAAGTTGGTACATTTGTACCTAATCAAGAAGATACTAGATAGTATCACAAGTAGGTGCTAAGACACCAAATCCACTAGTACATATAGTACCATTTCACAAGGCACACAATGTGATAATCAAGAAGATGTATAATCAATAATACAAGAAGGTATGTCAATACCAGAATTAAGAGAGCTCTAGACCCTAAGGCATGCCCTTCTACCTAAGCCATCTAGTAAACCAAGGTCTTGTAACTTTTTAAATTAGCATATCCAGTAATTTTTCATGTCATAGAATATAAATCATGATACAACAAGAGGTTATTCAATCAAACCATAGTATGATAATTTCCAGCAAGCTATCACATGGATTTTCATATCATTCAATCGTCTAAATCAAGAGCAACCATATTCAATTCTTACATATAACAATCAACCATGGTAAACAAACATGTATCAACCTTTAAGTAGTATCCAAATTCAGTAGCATACAAGGAAACAACATGCCTCATTCAATAATTCATAACATCACAAAAAACAGTCCAATAATATACAATACTAAACAATCCATTCCAGCATACTTTTCATGTTTAATTATTTAGCCTCCTTCCCTTACTAAATTACCAGCTTTAATTTAAGTCATTTTCATCCATGTAACATAGTTTAAACTAAATAAAAAATGGTGGTTAGGACAATAGTCCCAACCCTAGGGTAACTACACTCACAAACTCCCA